>OV702297.1:312155184-313355184 GCA_916181665.1 Avena sativa
TAAGAGGAGAATAGGAGAAGGGTAAGAAGTAAAAGCAGACCTGACCAGATCTATCCAACCGATTTTTCAAAATAGTGTTGCCACTCTATGACAACCGTTAGCTAGGTCATCCTACAGGCTAGACCAGTGGGGTATCGTAACTGCTGAGCTCTGATACCACTCTGTAACACCCTCGGAATCGGCTCTATGCAAGTTTCAGCGATTTGCGCCAAACCCGCATAGAAACGATTCAAAGGTGCCCACCAGGCACTTTCGTGCGGGTGGAAAACGAAGTAATACCATTACACAATAGTCCACGATGGAACCCACAGAACAGATATATACAACACTGACTCAAAGAGTCAAGAATACAGATATACAATACAAAGATCCAAATCACCTTGAAAACGACACAACATCCGACTACGGACAAGATGCAAATGGGGCTAAGAGCCCTGAAGAATAACCAGTGGCGTCCATAACCCTGCCCAGGCCAAGCCGGAAGGGTAACCCTGCTAACGACGTTGATCTCAAAACCTGCTTAAACAAAAGGGGTGCCGACAAAGGGCAAAGGAAAAAGAGAGCGGTCAGTACTGAGGCCAGTACACGGCGAGACTAGAATTCGGTGGTCCTCGTCTACATAGGTATAGTGGACTAAAGCGGCAGCGCAGCATGCACTAAACAACCTATAGAGACTCAATACAACTGGCGGCTATTAGATAGGGATAAGAAAGACCTATTCGGTACCAACCTGAAACTATCACCAAGCATACCCATCCTGGTATTTCCCCCTCGATACCAAATGAGGAAGTCTACCGAGGAACTCACACAGTTGGCAGTTTTATTCATTCCGTTATAGTTGTGACAATTACTAGTCAGATATAGATAGCATGAGTCATCCTGATGTAATAAGCAGTGGGCAGTTTTAGTTAACCATTCCATTGTAGTTGTAGTACTTACTAGTCAGATACATATAGCATGAGGCATCCCAAAACCCAGCAGTTGTTGGTACTTTTATTTAGCCATTCCGTTGTAGTTGCAATACTTACTAGTCAGATATAATGGTAACAGGTGACAACCCAAACCAGCAATTGTTGACACTTTTATTTAGCCATTCCATTATGGTGAAGCTGATTACTAGTCATTATAAATTCAAATTTATAGCACTACTTTAGTTATAGTTGTCTATGATCAAGATATTGTGCTCAAAGTCGTCCATAACCGCGGACACGGCTTTCAGAAAGTTTTACCCTGCAGGGGGCACAAATAGCAACACACGCAGGATCAACCTCGGGAAAAACCAAATAAAAACCCAACGAGGCATCACGACAGAGCAATTGCAAGATTCATATAAATTTCAGGGGGGCACCCCACTAAGCAACCCGCGACGAAGTTGGCCGGCTCCGAGACGGACCCAGAGGTTTGTGTCAATGGTTGTAAACAACTGGGAACCCGGAAGTGTGATTGGGCTTGTCGATACCGCGAAAACATTCTACATTTATTCCTAAACAGTACAGGCGCTCCACGCGCAATCGTAAATAAAGTAAAGCATGACATAAGTACATGATAGTAATAAAGCCCCAAACTACTTTGTGGCCCCAAGAAATAAATATGACTCAAGCTCTGGCTAGGGGGATTCATGGTCCCACATGCGGATAGTACGAATATTCAAAGAACAGGTATCAAGTACTCGGGGTCCTACGGGACACAAGTGGACGGTTAAAAATCAAAATAACATCTATTGTCCACCTCTGCCTCTGCATTATTTACTTACTTCAATTTTAGTTATTAAACGGTAATTAAAGTCATGATCATCTCCAACATAAAGCATATGGCAGTCTTCCAACAACTGTGGTACTTGACGACACGCAACAGCACTTGAGCAAGCAACTACGACACGCAAGGCCGACTATCTACCAAACAACAGATAATAGGATGTGTCCAAGGCAATATAAGGCTGCAAGGGATATCACGGGTACGAAAACTAGAGCATCGCAACACAGATAGCAATAGATCAACAGGAGGAAATAAAGACTAGAAAGGTAAAATAGGTAGAAAGGGAGAGAATGCTCGCCTGAAAACATCGCCGAAGGTTCATCCAAAGATCGGGTCGACTCTCGCATTAACTCATCGGCCTAATCCGTGAAGAAGCAAAGCACTAGAAGAAACACCGGATGCATATTTAATACTACGGGAAAAGATCGAGCATGATGCATGTATGATGCGTGACATGGCAAGGATGCGATGCGATTAGGCAATATTAAACGGAACCGGGGTTTCGACATTTAATTAGTAGAATCATGTTGTCTAGATACCCCGTAATATAAATGTTGTCTTAACAAGGCAAAACATGACACGGACGAGCTACAACAAAATTAAATGAAATAGGGACAAACTATAGCAACATCCCACATAATATGTTTACTTAAACAGATGTTGTGCAAATTACGACCAACCCACATGATGCAAGATGCAAATAGAAAAACAGATGTCATATTATGGTTTTTCACATCTTTCTGATCAAGTTTCGTATATACATACAGAATGAATACGATTTGCAAATTATAGATAAATAAAAGAAAAAGGAAACGGTGATGGGAATAGAGACCCTGGTTGTATCGAGATTAAGAGACGCCACCATTTGACATGAGCTGTGGTGAGAAATTGGTTAAAAGGAATGAAAAATAATTATATCGGCAATGTGTTTTGATCTCTAAAATGGAGTAGTGGAGGCGCATGGTCGTGTTGGTGTTAAACATGATACGTTCACATCTTAAGAATACAAAAGGCAGGCTTGAGTTACTGACAAAACAGATCAAAAGATAATAAACAGGCTCATCTGAGATTTGATCATTGGACCGTTGAAACGGATGCGGTTAACCTTGAATATATGGACCAGATTGTTTTAGTGTCAAACCTGACGAACTGAAGAAGTACAGAGGTGCTTGTTGCTGGTTCTTCAGAGATCAAGGCTGGCGCGCGCGACGGTGACCACTGGGGCTAAGATCGTTGCTGAACTACCAAAGAAGGCAATCGAATTTAATAGGACAAGTCGTGACAACCTAGCACACAGGCGGGTGAATCAAAATATTTGGTGCCAAATGGGCTAGCTGATTCAATTTTTTGGAGGAAGATTCCGAGCGAATCTTAGAGAATTTTGTCACGCCCAAAAGGAGTAAGCTGGAGAGGAATGTTAGGGATACAAGTTTGATGTACAAAGATTTACGAGAAGAGCACCACAACTAACAGATCTGGGACGTTTATACGGGGACTCTTACTGATGAAAACTGATGGACGAACACGGCTTAGATGCAGAGATATTCTCATGAAGATTCTGAGCAGGTCGGAGCACCGTTTTGATCGCGTTTTGCTGCGCGTGAAAACTGGATGAACCAAGATTGTAGGCGCATGAAGATCATCTTCGGGGATCAATGATATCAACCAGAAACTTCACGGAAACTTAGGCGGAACTGAGAGCGCGTGCGGAGGCTGGTGTGTGTGGCGCACGTGAGCATGGATTGCAGCGATGGCGGAGCGGAGCCGATGCAAGGCGAGGCCAGGGAGAGATGGGGTCGAGGTGGAGGCTGACCAAGCTGCTTGCGGGCATGGTGGTGAGGCCAGGGAAGCTTGGTGACGGCGACGCGAGGGGGGTCATCCCTGACGGCGAGCTTGAGGACGCACAGGGACAGCGGCGGCGCGAGGCGGCTCGTCGACGACGTCCAGCAACTGCTCCAGGTACCGCCCCTCATGAGGCTTCTCTTGGCAAGGAGGAAAAGGTGAGGAGGGGGAGATGGAGTTGATTGGGCTAGCTAGGCTTTGCCTCTGCTTTATGATAAAGCTAGAGAGGGATCATGAGGAGAGGATGAGAGAGGGGAGCGAGGTCACGTGGCTTGCGTG
The DNA here is from genome assembly GCA_916181665.1 of Avena sativa. NCBI lineage: Eukaryota > Viridiplantae > Streptophyta > Magnoliopsida > Poales > Poaceae > Avena > Avena sativa. The sequence continues at coordinate 312,159,061 of OV702297.1, forward strand.
CATGGTTGGTGGCGTGCAGGCGCGGCAGGGTGCAAACACATGAGCGAGAGAGGGGGAAGAGCAACAGGGCCGGTCGGGTGCACAAGGTTCAGAGAGAGGAGTCCGGGTGCAGCTGGGTTTGATCGATATGCTTCAGGGAGGTTTCGGTTGAAAAAAGAAAGAGGGAGAGAGGGGCACATATATATTAGGATTGTAGAAGATAAGCATAATAGAAAAAATAGAAGCATGGTACTATTGATATGGATTCCACACAAATACTAATGGGCATGATTTAAACTCAAAAATAAAATAAGAGCCCATATGTACTATGTAGTAGAAATAGAACAAGATTAGAAGACCCGTGTAGATTGGATGTCAGCGATGGATGGAATCAAAAGATATGCCCCAATTCAATTTGGACATTAACATATATCAAAAACCAAATAAAAGTTTTAGTATGATGCTCAAATGCAATGCGGCATGATGATATGAGCATGCGATCATGGTGATGCACAAAACAAAAACACATCAATTTTCTATTAGTTGTTTTACCCGGGGTGCTACACGCGGCTAACCCTAGCCCGCGCCGCCAGGGGGTGTGGCCCCCTAGTGCCTCCCCTCGTCTCGTACTCTGGCTCCGTGTTCCCCACGGTAAAATATTGACTTTTGCTTTTGTCTCGTCCAATTCAGAGAATATTGATTTTCTGTCTTTCTGGAACCAAAAACAGAAGAAAATAGGCAACTGGTACTGTGGCATCTTTTAATAGGTTAATACCAGAAAACATATAAAAACACCTCAAAGTGTAGACAAAGCAAAGACAAGTAGATACTAAACAAGCATGAAACATCAAAAATTATAAATACGTTTCCGATATATCAAGTCGGCGGCCGACGGATCCCCCTTGGCCCAGATATGTGCTTGTTTGGGCCTAATCTGGTTCCAGGCGGGTTTGGCGAGCTCGTGAGACGGTGGTTGATGAGCTTAGATCATTGTAGAGCTTCGTTGGGAAACCCCAAGAGGAAGGTGTCATGAGCACAACAGTAAGTTTCCGCTCAGTTATGAAACCAATGTTATCGAACCAGTAGGAGGAAGCAAACAACTCCAGGGTGCTGCTACAAACTTGGAATCATGCGCAACACAAACCCAAGACTTTGACCCAACTTACAGTGAGGTTTTCAATCTAACTGGTTTGCTGGAAATGAAGGATTAAACGTATAGTGTGGAAGGTAATGGTTTCTTGCAGAAAGTAAACGGTAACATTAGATGATATATCAATGGTAAAGATTGGACCGAGGTCCATAGTTCACTACAGGTGTTCTCCTTAAGAAAGATAACATAACATGCTGGGTAAACAAATTACAGCGGGGAAATTGGCAGGACTGAGCAAGGCATAACAATGCAAATACGAGACATCATGATTCCTATGAGATTTGATTGGGCATTACAACAATATACATAGACCGCTATCCAAATGCATCTATGACTAGTAATCCACCTTCAGGTTATCATCCGAACCCCCTCTAGTATTAAGTTGCAAGCAACAGATAACTGCATTAAGCATTGTGTGTAAAGTAAACAATACAATTGTTCCATGAACAAAAGATTATTGTTTTCTCCCTAGTGGCAACAGCACATCTATAACCTTAGAGATTTTTGTCACTTCCCCAGATTCAATAGAGGCATGAACCCACAATCGAGCATAAATACTCCCTCTTGGAGTCACTAGCATCTACTTGGCTAAGATAGCTACTAGAAACGGAGAGCATGCAAGATCACTAACAACACTGACATGACAGAATCAATAATCAATAATCAATAAGACATGATAGAATCAATAATCAATCTGAGATAGTATCTCAATATCCATCGAATCCCCGCAAATACAACATGCATGATTACAAATAGATGATCTTGATCATGAACGGAGCTCATAAGATCTAGACATGATAGCACAAAGGAGGAGAAACAACCATCTAGCTACTGTATGGACCCATAGTCCAAGGGTGAACTACTCACGCATCATACCGGAGGCTGGCATGGTGATAAAGAAGGCCTCCGGGATGATCTCTCCCCTCCGGCAGGGTGCCGGGAAGAGCTTCAGATCCCCCCGATCTAGGGACGATGGTGGCGGCGGCTACGGACTGTTTCGTGGAGATCTGATCGGGTACTTAGGGTTTTGGCATCGAGGGCTTATATAGGCGTAGAGGCGAGGCAGGAGGGCGGCCAGGGGGGCCACACCCTGCCCAGGCATGGCCTAGGGTGGGCCCGCTCCTGCGGGGTGCGGCCACCCTGTGGCTCCCCTCTGTCTCTCCTCTGGACTCCCTGTTCTCCTCGGTGAAATATTGACTTTGACTTTTGTCCCGTCCAATTCCGAGAATATTTTCTTACTAGATTTTCTGAAACCAAAAACAGCAAAAAACAGGCAACTGGCACTGTGGCATCTTGTTAATAGGTTAGTTCCAGAAAATGTATAAAAATACCTCAAAGTGTAGACAAAGTATATCAAAGTTGATACTAAACAAGCATGGAACATCAAAAATTATAGATACGTTTACGACGTATCAGTGATGCTCACTAGAGATGGGTTGGCGGCGGCGACGGGTGTTGGGTTGTGATGCTCAGCCAGCCTACTGCAGCGTGGTATGGGGCCTTATGGGTCTGATCTGGGCCTGGTCTGGCTTATGGCACCAAATAAGAGAGTAGTGGAAGTGGTGGTCTATGTGCTATAGCATGGCAGCAGGGACTTTACGGTCCCGACTCGGGTTTGTCCGGGCCTATTTGGCCTGGTGTGTCCTTGCTGCCGTGTCCGGTCGACAACAGTTGTTGGCGATGGAGGATGCCCTCCAGGTGGGTCTAGCTGCTGCCCTTGGCTCAATTGTTGTTCTAGTGTGCTCCTGTTGTCGTGTCTGGTCGGCTACCGCGATAACGGTGGAGGTAGTTCCCTCTCGCTCGGCTGCAGCGCTGCCGACTCTAGAACTTGTTATTTCCTTTTCCCGTCTTCTAGGCCTCGTATCGGTTCACAGTGAGGCGACGATGGTGGTGTCAAAACCGTGGTGGCACATGTAGGTGGGCGGCGTTGATGGGTGGAAGACTACGAAGCATTTGGGGTAGTGGTTTTTGGGGGTCGGGAGAAATCCCTTTCGGTCTCTTGACCGTCTGAGGGTGCCGCCATTCCTTCCTGTAGACCGTAGGATGTACCCCTTTCCCACTCACCCTAGCGTACGGGGGAAACCCTATGACATGTCCGGACATCAGCGTCGTCATCGCCGCAGTCCTTCTTGAAGGTGTTGTTTGGTACGTGATGTTTTAGAGCTCTAGGAGCGTGGTGGGACAGTTTCGGTGGACGCAACGGTTGCAAGGCTTCTTCGTTTCGTCGATCTGTCGTTGTCGGCATTGTTTCTTTTTTTTCGTTTGGGCTTGTCTGTGCCATGGCCCCAATAAATATATCAATTGGTTGTTATATTAATATAGTTCGAGAAGACTCATTTTGACCCACAGGTCAGTCGGGCCATTTGATCTTTTGAAAAACCCGCGTAGTCCGTGGAACACACGCGGGTGAAATCTATCTTATGGCAAGAAACAGGCCGCCGATTACCGCTCAATTAAATCTATATTATGGAAAGAAACACGCGGGTGAATTCTATCTTATGGAGATATTTGGGAGTACTAGCAGGCATCCACATTGCAGGGCAGTGTACAATGTGAACTGTACTAACAAAGGCAGATCGTTATACAGCTATAGGGCATTTACTGCTCAATTAAATAAAATATTTTCTGCAGCGAATATACGATAGATTTCCAAATATCTACTGTATCCAATATTAATGGCAATAGATACTGGGTTTAATTGAACGCCAATCCATTTACAAGTTTTAATGAGCTTCTTGAAATGCCTAATACCTATCAGCCTATATATATTGGTCCATTCTAGACCAACTAGGTGAGAGAACTGATCAAATCTTCAACCCCCTAGATTCGAAATCGCTAGATCAAGAATATGGGGAGGAAACCAGCAATAGACCCGAAGAATTTGCCTTCGTGGTTTTCTGTTGAAGAACTCAGCCGGGGTAATGGAGCAACTTATAAGGTTATTTCTTCTATTCCTAAACCTTCTGTTATCCATTTCAAAAAAAAAACTTATGTTATACTATATGTCTGAAAATATTCGATCTGATCTGTATAGGGGTCAAGTTATAAATAGTTAAATACATCTTTGATGTTCTGCAGAAGTATTATAATCTCTTATCTTGTTGCAAGAATATTGATTTTTAGGACTAACCATAGTTCATCTACCATTTTAGAGAATCAGGACTAACTCTTCTATGCCTATGATTCTGATGATTTCATATCTTTTGTTTGTATGATGTGCTCTAGATCTATACAAACGTTTCCACTAGTTTCTATGTATATAGTTGATGGATAGTATAATTATTTTTGATGAAACAATAAGCTAGGCTCACTTTATTTACAATATATTCAGAAATACAAGGATTTGTACAACAAAAAGACTTACCGATCAATGGATCAAGTGGCAAGGGCTTTTGGACTTGGTGGCAACAGCATACCTTGTCCAAGACCTCTAAACATGAGGAAGGTTAGATTAATTTCATGTTTTTTGTATCGAATAATCTAGTTATTAACCCCTAGTTGAAATAGTTTCTCGTCTAAAAATATTCTACATCAGCAAACTATTCTGTTAAACGATTTTCATGATCCTATTTGTAGGAAGACAGCTCATCGGTACCAATACCGATGATAGATTATACTACTATTCCAGGTGATTAATCTTTTGATGTCTTTGGTTATATTAGCATATTTGATACATGTGGTAGCTAGTTCGTCACACACACCTTACAATTTGTATACCTTTTTGGTCCAGCAATTCCTGAGCATGTTCCGAAGGACTTTGGCAGTGATTCAAGCAACCTTGAAAAAGGTATATAAAATAGATTGTACCCTAGTGTACGAGTACTAGTATTTAGATGAAGAAAATGGGTTGGCTTATCATATTCATTTTTTGGTATAGGAAAAGAAAGACCTAATACGACTACAGATGTCCCAGGCATCATGAAAGAAGGTACATTCTCCATATTGCCTTTACAAGACATATATATTATTCTTGAGATGAATGGGAATCTGATACTTTTACCCTGAGATGTGATCACCGGCCCTTGTTAATTCTGCCACAGTTATTATCGACCCGTCTTTTCAGTAAACCCAATCATGTGATGTTCATTTGATGATGGAATAAATGCATACTAGTTCCTCATGTATGTTAGTATTGCATTATAAAAATTTGAAGCTGGTGCAAATGGCATGTTTGATGATGGAATAAAACATACTGGTTATCCTTACCATGTGATGTTGTATCGATATCTGAAGCTGGTACAAATGGCATTTTTGTTGATGTTCATGTTCCAGAAAAGCAAGTGATATTATCAGTCGAGGTGGTTTCTTCATTAGTTCGTACTAAAATACACAGTGCAATATATTTCTGCACAAGCTGTCTAATATCAAAAGATGTGTGCCTTAATTTTTTCATAAAAACGTTCTCAAGTTGGAATCCACTTCTGGAATTAATCTCAATTAAGTCTAGTTTTTTCTAATTATCAACTTCCTCCGATAATGGACAAGAAAATTAACCAGCTGTTTCTAGTTGAAACTGTAAACTGCGAGCAACTTACAACAAAGTAACGCAGTATATTTTTTCTCATACAGCAGGATGTTGAGTTTATCACCATATACTTGTTTTCCAACTTTTGCAGAAAAAGAAAAGAAAAATGAAGAAACTGGGCATGCTGCAAGCCACTTCGAAAAAGGTACATGCGTACTGTATAACAATCAGTGTACTACAGGACGTACTATATACATTATACATGAGTGAAGACCAGCTAGTAGTGCTTACCAGAAACAATGGACTTTGCTTATCCGTTATATTTGCCTGTAGAAGAAGAGATTGCTAAGAAGATAGATGTTCCTTATGCAGATGCAGCAAGTATGAAGGTAACACGAAATGCCCTTTTAATTAGTCGACTTAATAAGGTACATTATATTTTATTGCTCATCATGTTTTCGGTTTTTTCAGGAAAACTGAAGAATCAGGACGATACGCAGATTCAAGAGCATGCTCAACTTATCTATGTCATTGTTTCCTTTAAATATATAAGAGCTATGTCAACTATCAGACGACATAACTACCATGTTTGTGTTTCGCATAAACTGTGTGCAGCGGTGTGCTACTGTTTTGCTTTGTTTCTTTGTCAAGGACAACTGTTCAAGTTGGAGCATGAATTATGTTTATTTGCTTTATATATAATACTTTTTATGTTTCTGGTTCTGCACTCCTAAACAAGTTGAAAATATTGTCTTAATATATCTTGGCTTCAAATTAAGCAATGGCTTCCACTTGTACTGAGCTGAATATTACAACTCGTTCTAGCACACAGCACTGATCGAGTCGTTTTCACATCCAACTATAAGCTACAGCCTCTAATATTGCATGCTTATCTGAGCCACTTCTAAAACTGACTCGGATGTTTAAGCACAAAGTGACTTGAATCGTGCAGCATCCGAGTCAGGTCAGCCAAGAAAATCGACGGAGAGGGGCATAGCAAGGAAAGCTTCGGCAGTTGGTTGATTGTTGGACCCTTTTGGATCATCCGTTCACTGGTCTTCTTAGTGATGTGGTGCTCTAGATGTCGTTGGTTCGCAGTTGTAGTAGGTTGAGAGTACTTGTTGTTTTGGAGGCTGCATGCTTCGGGTGTTGTCCTCTTGTGGTTTTTGTTGTAATGGTTTTTGTTCAATTTTTCGTTAATTAACTCGGTAGTTCTCTTCTTCTAATTAATAGATTGAAGCAAATCTTATGTCCCTGTTTCAAAAAAATCGATGGAGAAGAATCTTTAACCTCCGGATAAGGTTTGAGTTGGCTTTGCCACGAAGCGGACACATGGTCAGTGAGTGACTTAACCTCAAAATCTAAATAGGAAAATCCGGATAATCTAGATTTTTCTGTGACCTTCAATTTTTACGGACCTAAGTTTTCTAATTTGGCAATCGATTTTGTTGGTAAACAGATTGCATTCCATGCGCTGACTCCATTATCAAAACCAACTCGACCAAAACCGGACCCTCTGATTTTTTTTCTGGACTACCTCCGGTTTTTAAAGCTCACCCGGTGTTGTCGTAGACCCTCTGCAATTCTCCTGGGGATAGAAGAATCCTTATTTTGTCGTCAACCCATACCAGATTTATCACATTCACAAGAAGAACAAGATCCAAAAAGCATTTACAAGAGGCTGTACTAGCATGACCAGTTACGAATTATAAGGGATCAGAGAGGATCAGACGACGTTCATGCTTCGATAACATCGTCAATGATATTTTATATTTAGGAGAATCTCACATCAGTGTCGTATTAGAACTCTCTCTCGCGTAGTTGATCACTTCTTTAACCAAGAATGAAGCCATGTTTGTGTGGACTTTATTGCAAGCTTGGTTTTCAATAGTTCCTTGACATTGATTTGGCGATGTCACAATTATTATTATGAACAAAACGGCTAAAAAATGTATCTGTTCGTCTAAGAAAATAGAAGATGTCTGAATACGTAGTTGGATACTTTTAGAGCCCTACAAAAACCCATCAGTAGGTTCACATGGTAGGCAGTGGATTAAGCTCGACTAGTGCAGAGAGGCCCATTGGTCCCGGTTGGTAAGGGGCATTAGTCTCGGTTGCTCCAATTCACAAAGTACATAGTGGTGATATATACTCCCTCCGTGTCAAAATATAAGACGTTTTAGCATTTTCAGACAATACCCAAATCCAACGAATTGTACCAAAATACCCCTATCAACTGTCGGAAACCAGGCTATCGCTAATTTGAATTTCAAATCGAGCAGCTGAGATTGTTGCCCACGTCTTCACCTCGGAATCGATCCATCGAGCTCGCCGGCAGGAATCAAGCCACGCGCGGGAGGGATAGGATCCACGCGCGTCGCCGATCCAGCTCGCCAATCGATCCAAGCAAGCGCCCAGCTCGTAGCTGCCGGCGCGTCCAGCTCGTAGGCATCCTCGGAATCGATCCAGGTACGTCCAGCTCGTAGGCGTGCTCGTCCTTGGAATCAATCCGTGCTAGACGCCCAGCTCGCGGGAATCCATCCGCGCGAGACGTCCAGCTCATTAGGATCCATCCACGCCGCCTCGCCGGCGAGCACGACGCCCAGCAGCTCCGGGAATCCGTTGGCCGGCCCCAAATCCATCCACGCTGCCTCGCCGGCGAGCACGTTGCCCAGCAGCAGCTCCGGGAAGCCACTGGCCGGCCCCAAATCCATCCACGCCTGCATCGCCAGCGCCTAGCTCGCCGGCGAGCACGTCGCCCAGCAGTACCTCCTCCGGGAAGCCGTTGGCCGGCCCCAAATCCATCCACGCCCGCGTCGCCAGCGCCTAGCTCGCCGTCAAGTCCACATTGCCCAGCAGCACCTCCAGGAAGCGCCGACCAGCTCCAAATCCATCCACGCCTGCGTCGCCAGTGCCCAGCTCGCCGGCAGGTGCACGTCGCCCAGCAAAACCTCTGGAAGCCGTCGGCCGGCCCCAAGCAGCTGCAGCATGCTGGCTCATACCCAGTAGCACGTTGGCGTCCAGCGCGCCTAGTTCCCACCAGTCGCCTCCTCCGGTCCTACAACAAGTGGCGGCCCACATCGGTATGGTACTCCCGGACCTTAACTGTACTCCACCTGATGAACAAGATGTTGGAGTATATCAAGAAATGGAAGAAGAAGATGCTGGAGGTGGTGAGCAAGATGATGAACAAGATGCTAGAGGTATAAATACTAAACAACCTTAATCTCTTGTTTAATGTATCTTGCAATTACTCCTGAAATACTCATTTCCTTTGATGTACCACCTCTGAAATATTTTTTTTACAGTAATTAGCATGTGCATGTAATCATACAGAGAGCATGAAGTAAAGACTAACTGGACATTGCTACTCGTGCAGAGAGGGATACTCAAATTCTAGTACAAAAACATGCAAGTTAACTAGAAACTGCATATTACTCCTTTTTGCACTTGGTACTTGGAGTACATAGACATGCATTATCAACTTGTTCACTAAATACTCCATATAAAAAACAAAAATATTGACAGTGCTATGGGTGTTGGCAGTGCTATGGGTATTGCCACAGAAATTCAGTGCAACAAAATTCTAGCAATTCATCTAAATCTCAGAAGTCAAGCATTAAAAACATGTCTCAGCATAGAGCCTTTCTACATATGCAGAATTATCCAAAGTCTAACAATAGTAAGCATGGAAGGAAGTCAGCACTAGCAGCTATCTATCATGTGTTATAACCTTGATCATTCACTATATGTTGCCATGTTACCTTTGCTTGCATATCTTTTGTACCCCATGGAGTAGTAATGCAACATGATATCTGCAAGGACAAAATATTCCATTATTAAAATATGCATAGTAATTTAGTGTTGCTCATTTAAACTAACATATTTTTGCACTAACAGATGCAGAAATGGATGAACAAAATGCAGAAATGGATGAACAAGATGCAAGTGGTCAACAGGTAGTGAGACAGAGAAAATCACTCAATGACCAGCAGAGATATGCTGCTTATGTAGCAATGCACGCATTGTGTATGCGAAATGGTGGCAAGTTCAAAAAACATGACAAGAAAGACATAGCAGCATTTTTTCAAGTAGATATCCAGCAAATACAAAGAATATGGAAAACTGCGATGAGACAAATCGCTGAGGGTTTGGAGGTGGACGTTTCTAGCAAAAAGAAAGGAAGATGTGGAAGAAAACCAATACATGTTGATCTATCCATGATGCCCACTATCGCGCTAAACAAAAGATCAACTATCAGGTGCCTTGCTTGGCAGTTGGGAGTAAACCCTAGCACATTATACCGAAGATTTAAGATGAAGCACATAAGAAGGCATTCAAATTCCTTGAAGCCATTACTAAAAGAAAAGAATATGAAGGACAGGATAAAGTTTTGCATGTCGATGATTGATGAAGCAACCACAACACATGCAACTCCAAAATTCATCAATATGCACAATATTGTGCATATTGATGAGAAGTGGTTCTACATAACCAAGAAAAACAGGAATTACTACTTGCTACCAGATGAACCAGGCCCTACAAGAGCTGTGCAAAGCAAAAACTGCATAGGAAAAGTCATGTTCCTAACCGATGTTACTAGGCCAAGGTTCGACCATGCACACCAATGTCACATTTTCGGGGAAAATAGGCATTTGGCCATTTGTTAAGGAAATACCAGCAGCAAGAAGAAGCGACAATAGACCAAAAGGAACATTAGAGATAAAGTCAATCAAAGTCAACAGAGAGGTGATGAGGGAGTTCCTAATTGAGAAGGTACTTCCTGCTATCATAGCCGCTTGGCCTGCAGAAGATGTTTGGCAGACAATTCTGATCCAACAAGACAATGCAACGCCCCATATTCTCCCAAGTGACCAAGCATTCAAAGAAGTAGTGGCAGAAATTGCAGCCAAAACTAGACTGACCATGAAGCTGATTCAACAACCAGCAAACAACCCAGATTTAAATGTGCTTGATCTTGGGTTTTTCAGGTCTCTACAGTCTCGTACTGATACCCTAAGCACTAAAACTCTACAAGATTTCATTCAAGGTGTGGAGCAAGAGTTTGATGAATACGAGGCTGATATTCTTAATAAGATATTCCTAAGTCTACAAACCTGCATGATAGAAGTCATGAACCATGGAGGAGGAAATGGGTACAAGCCGCCTCATGTGAACAAAGATAGATTGATAAAGTTGGATCTCCTACCTAAAAGGCTTAAAGTTCTAGCAGAAGTTTATGCAAATGCCAAACAAATCCTACAAGAAGCAATTGAACAAGAAGCAAAGGATCAAGCAACAAGTGAGAAGAAGCAAGTGAACAAGAGGCAAACAAAAAAGAAGCCATCAGCAGCGGAACGAGAAGCAAGCAAACAAGAAACAAGTGAACAAGTAAAGGACCAAGCAACAAGTGAGAAAAAGCAAGCAAACAAGAGGAAAAGGGGGAAAAAGATAGCAAGAACTGAACAAGAAGCAAGCAAACAAGCAACGATTGATAAGAAGCAAGTAAACAGGAGGCAAAGGAAAGAGAAGCAAGCATCAACTGAACAAGAAGCAAGCAAACAAGTGATTAACGAGAAGCAGGCAGCAACTGAACAAGAAGCAAACAAACAAGTGATTAACGAAAAGCAAGCAACAACTAAACAAGAAGCAAGCAAACAAGTGATAAGGGAAGAAACAAGTTAGAAGAAGTTACACAAAAAACAATTGTTATGTATGTTTCTGTGTTTGTGCAAATGTTAGATAATGTGTGATTGATATAAAAGATTTTGGACAAGCCTACTGTTATGTAAATTACACTGAAACAGTTATAGACTTTTTGAAGCATTAATTGTTAAATGTCTTGCAAGCTAAGTGTTGAATGGCTTTCTTTTGGTAAACCATTGAAAATGTTGCTACAAGCTTCAGGTTATCTGTCTATGATGAAGCAACATATAAAATAAACTAGAGACGACCGTGACTATAATAATATACTTCTTGCGAGTGCTGCTATTGATTAATCTTTCCTTCAAGCACACAATGCAATCCTCTTAGATCAAGCCAGAGAACAAACTGGATATTGTACCAACGAACATGTCGTTATAAATAGAAAACCAGAGCACAATTTTTCCAGCTACACAGACAACATGCTATTTTTATAAATTACTTAACATATAACCTATAATAACTGAAATTCATTTATCTTTCCACTGACTATTAAGATACTGGAGAAATTCTAGGGCTATCAAGATACTACAGAAATTCTAGGCCTATTGTTATTAGTCAGTGTGCTACTGCAGTAGTAACAATGATGATAAAAATGTTCAAGGAAAACTTAGAACTACTCCAAAACTTAGAACTAACATTGCTACTCCAAAATTTAGAAAGTTCAGCATATTATGTGTACTAGCAGTACATGGCTAGACGACAATGATGATGATAAGAGTAGAAGACATGGATTACAGAATAATGAAGCAGCAGACGAAACAGGTTTCTGTAGAGGTGAACAGGTTGCGACGTTTTTTGTCAGTTTTATGCTTATGATTGAAGCGCTGATGGTTAAATAGTGTGCACACAGTAACATGAACATGGAAAGACAGGTGCCAACGCCTATGATTAAACAGCAAGCACACAGTAAAATTTGAAGCCCTACTGACTGACAGTGATCATAGAGCAACATGGACAAGAAGTCGAAGGACTAGAGGAGATGGCAACTTGACCTGATAAAAGAAAGCCTAGGTTTTCCAGCAAACTAAAAGAAGAGATAATGATGCAATCAGAATAAATCACACATGAGTGAGAGATGTACACAAAATTCTAGAAAATCGACGAACAAGAAGCAGCCAAAAAAATTGTGAAACAATAACGAAGAACCTACTCCAAGCAGCTCGTAGGCTATCAACAATAACGGAGTAACTAACGCCACCCTGCCTCAATACCGGAGAGAAGATATCCATGCAATTCGTGAACCAGGTAATTTGATTTGCGCAGCCAGGACAGACAGCAGGTAGCTGCAGCCGAATCGAGACGGGGAATTTGGAAACAGAGAATTTATTTTTTACAGAGGGGAGCAGAGTAAATTTGGGAGGGATGGGATAGGAGGGCTCACCACCGCGGGTGATGCGGAGGCCGAACTCGAGGATGGTGCGGCAGAGGTCGCGGTCGGCCTGGTCGGGGCAGTTCACGGTGATGACGTTGTCCTCCTCGTCCCCCGCCGCCAGCTCCATCACCACGACGTCCAACGCGCCGACCCCCGTCCCAGGGCCGCCTCCACCCAGCACCATCCTCCCTGCTCCTCCTCCGCGCCCCCCTCCGTCGACAGGCATCTCCCGGCCGCCGAGATCCCTGATCCTTCCCGGTCTCTCCTCCCTTCCCCTGCCCCTGCCCGTCCCTCGTGCGTGGCTGCGATGGGTCGGGTTGGAAACATGGAACTGTGGAGCTGTGGGAACTAGCCGGCGCACGCAGATCTGGCGCCCGTCGCCCAACAGCACGTCGCCGGAGCACGCATATCTGGCGCCTCCTCGCCCAACGGCACGTCACCGGCGCATAAAAATCTGAATTTTGACCTCCAAATGTATAGGGTGGGTGGGGCGCAAGAGGAATATGGTTTTGGGAGGAATCGGGGTGTTGGAAGGAAGGCACGATGGGGAGCAGTGAGGAAGACGGGAGAGGGAGCATGTGCCGTGGGGCGAGAGAGGGGCGGTGCCGGCGCGGTCGAGCGACATTGAGGGCGGCGACAGGAGCGAGGGGAACGCAGGGAACGCGGGCGAGAGGATTGAGCGTGCGAGACGCGACGCGGACGAGGGGTAGAATTCGAAACTCGGAAAATTTCGTAACGTGCCAAAATTTGACCGTGAAATGCTAAAACGTTTTATAGTTTGACACAGAGGGAGTATTTATTAGGGTGGGGGTGGGGGTGGGGATGGGGCGTTGAGCCCCTTGAATGGCTTTATGGACATAACAATGCTCTTTCTAGCGTACTAAGGCTGGTCATAGTGGAGAGTAACTTAAAGTAGTAATATGCATATGTTACTAATCTAAGTTACTACCTTTATAGTAGAAAGTAACTTAGATGTGGTAACATGCAATGACATATTAATTAATTGTAGACACACTTTATCTTGGTATGTGTGATGTTACAGTAACATAACTAGTTACTCAATCTATCTCTCTTTTGTCACATAAATAAAAATACTAACTTGGACTCTTAGTTACTAGTGAAGTTACCCTAGTATGACTAGACTAAGTAACAAGAAAGTCATATATCGTCTTCCCTTTGTCTGATGCACTCGGCCCCACGCAGCCTCTACGGTGTTAACCGAGCGAGTGAACCTCCCTCCTAGCTAGCAGCTAGTGGGACCTCACATGGGAAATTGAGATAAACTAGGATATTATAATTTTATGTAATTTATTGTCAATGGGTTTACATCTACTTCGTCACAGGGATATGTCAGATCCTTATCAATACAAGGGACGAAGATTGATGGATCGGGATGGGTAACGCTTGGGATAACTAATCCACACCCCAGGACTCTAGTCTTAGAGCATCTTCACTCGCTCGGGCAAACCCATGCCAAAAATCGGTCCGTTTTTCGGCCGGACAGAATTAGTTTTTGTTGGATACGCTTAGTTTTCCATTCGCGTACCCAGACCGAGTTCCTAAGTTTGGCTAAAATGCATTAAAGATGGGCGAATTTCATTAAGTTGGGCGAATATAGGCAGATTACACCAAATTTAAACTAAACTAGTACATAATAAACTTAAAAAGGCCGTCGTCGTGGCCTCCGCCGGCGCTTTCGCCGTCCTATATGCCGAAGTTGTTGTAGAACGTCGTGTAGCCGGGGTCGGTGTGGCCGTCATCCTCGCCGCCGTCGTCGTCGTCGTCGTCACTCGACGGCTGGTTCTAGCGGGAGCTCCCCTGGCCTGGGTTGCCGAACCTCCACGGCTGGTAGGATGAGCCTTCATCCTCGTCGTCGTCGAGGACGTAGAGCGGGGCGCCCTGGTAGGCAAGCTCGCACGCGGACAACGTCCGTCGCCGGGCCGCCTGCTCCTCGGCCTGCTGCTATAGGCCGAGGATGAGCTGCTGCTCGGCCTTCTCCCAGTTCTTCCTGGACCATTCCAGGATGTCCGGCGAGGAGGGCTCCACCGGCGGCGGCTACGGCGCCGTGTCGCGGAGCGATTGCTCCAGCGCCATCCTCAAGGCGCCGTCTTCGCGCGGCGCCGAGTCTTCTGTCTTAGGGCGGCGGAGACGCAAGCGGCCGGTTGGCGACGCCGTCGGCCACGGCTCGCTGATGACGATGCCACGCGAGCGTGTCCGTGGAGGCGAGCGCACAGGCGAGTCCGCCTCGCGCTTGACTGCAGTTGGCGTGCGCAGCAGCGCCGAGCCGGGGGAGTGGGATGCCGACGCGGAGGAGGACGACCTCATGCTCTCCATCCTCCTTGGCATCCAGTTCGGCGGAGGACGCCGGTCCGACCTGGCCGTCGTCATCGGTGTGCGCGGAAAGCCGAGCCGCGGTGTGTTCCCGCGGTTGATGTGCGCCATCACCGCCGCGAGGGTCCGGCCTGGCGCGCTCCACCAACACCGGCGGCCAGCCGAGTTGTTCCGCTTCGGCGGCGACTCGTTCGGCGGCCCCCCGTGGCGGGCGAGCTCCTGTTCGCGCCGGTCCGCGAAGAACTGCTCCCAGTACAGGAGGTTGTCGGCGCTTTCGGCCTCGGAGGGGTCGTCCATGCCGTCGATGTACTCTTGGACATCGTACGGCAGCTCCTCCAGCATCGACGCCGGCGGGATAGGTATGCCGCCGGCGCTTAGCTTCCACCCCGGAGGCATCCGCGTGTCCGGCGGCGCCTTATAGCCGGCGTCGTACGACATGCGCGCCTCCCAAGCCTGGAGGGTGCGCCGGCCGAAGCCGTTCGCCGCTGCGCCGTCGCCGGGGTACCGCTCGGCCATGGCTGGGAAGGGAAGCGGTGAGAGTGGGTTCGCCAGATTTTGGCCTTGTGGACTGGGGGAGCTGTGAGAGAGTGTGAAGATCTCCGGCGAGGGGTACGGCTTATAAAGGCTGTGGTGGGCGGCGAGGGTGGGAGGGGTCTAGCGGCGTGGGAGGGAAGTTAGTGCCCGTCGGTCCGTCACGGGAGCCGAGGCGGCGACGGTGGCGCCGTAATCGGCGACGCATGGCCAACGCGACGGGCAGTTAATGTCCGGTGGTCGCCGCGTGGTTCCGAGGATAACGACGACTCGGCTTCCATCGCTGACTCGGCGGGTCCACACGCCGTCTAGTTTTTTTTTCCGCCGAGTTCGCTGTGTTCGGCCTTCTCAGGGCATACCCGGAAAGCTAGGTTCGGCCTGAGTAGTCCGGAACAAAATGGGCCTAAATCCGGCCGAAAACAGGTCCCTGGATATACGACTGGGTCAATTTTCGGCGTCCGGACTGAATTTCAACGTCCGGATCGATGTCTTGGATAGACGAGTGGAGATGCTCTTAGGTTCTCATATATTTAAGCTTTAAAGGACTAGCACAGTTAATTTCTTCGTTCTCTTCCTTAGCTCTTTTGTGTTCACCTTTCCAAACCGAAGTTCGGTCACTAGTTATTTGAAACAGTGTGATGCTACCTCTTCCCCTCGTGCAACCGAGGTGCTCTAGGTTTTTGAAACCCTTTTCGAGCACATCTTCCTTGATCGAATGTGTCAACCTGTTACTAAGCATCATACTTCACCTACTAAAAATAATATAGATTGATGAAGTAATATAGAAGCTAAGAATATTAATGAAATGATGGAAATTTTTTGGCATGTGAACTCTCACAATGTTTTCATAGGCATTGTGACCCTCACGGTTATTAAATCTAGCGAAACTATAATTGCGAATGATGTAGATGCTCTAGATCTTCCACGACATTTTATGCTCTCATCCTTAATGTGTGCAAAAGAGGGGGGTTCAGGAGTGCGTCAATTTGGAGGGCGTTCTCCATGGAGCACTTTTTTGAACTCACGAAAATTTCACATTTTGAAGTTTCAAAAAATTCTGAAAAGAAATTCTTTTATGTAGATACTGATGACTTCTACCTGCGTGCAAAAATTCAATGCAAAAAATGTCATACTTTGGGCTATGTAAAAATGACAAATTTCTAGATCTAAGACGGTGAATAGTGCCAAATTTGAAAATCTTCAGATTTATTAGAATATTTCATTTTTTTGTAGGCCAAGATACAAACTATTTCACTCTGAGATTTTGCACGGCCATAAAATAAGTCACTTTCAACATCTATATTTTTTTTTTGAAACTTCAAAATGTTGATTTGAAAAAATTAAAAAATGGGTGATACGTCCAATTTGCATCACCATTCTATATCATAATTTGTCTCTATTTATTGATATGTGTCTTATTATGAGTTGTTACTTATGTCTTTTCCTCTGTTTTTGCATGTTGGATGATTCTTGGAGGATGGACTGCCGGAGTCAGGTTTTTGATAGAAAAAGAGGTGTTTTGATGCAATTTCGCGAAGATCAGAAAAATATTAGAAAATTATATTTTTTCAGAAGACGAAGAAAGCTAGAAGGGGAGGCGTAGCTGGGCCACAGGGGTCCCACACCCCCCTAGGCGCGGGTCCCGCCTGGGCCGTGCCAAGGGTGGGTGTAGCTCACCTGGCCGGCCTCTGACTCCGCCCTCTCGCCTATATCTTCCTCTCAGAACCCTAAAACACAGGGAGCGGCCACAGAAAGATTTCCGCCGCCTCTGCGAGGCAGAAAACACCGAGAGAAAAAGATCTCTCCGGCAGACAGATTTCTGCCGGGGAAATTCCTTCCCGGAGAGGGGAGATCGTCGCCATCAACACCGTCATCAAACTGGACTTCATCGGGATCATCATCATCCACACCATCATCTCCACCAGCACCATCATCACCACTCTGTCCCGTTGTAACAATTGTGTTGAATACTTCCATAGTTCTTAGGGGAAACTTTCCTGGTATTGATTACTATTGTAGTTAATGCTTGTGAGTGGAACCATTGGATTATTGTTTATGTTCAGATTGTTATCCATCACCATATCATCTTTGATCTTGATCCATATGATGTGTTGTGAGTAGTTCGTCTAGTTCTTGAGGACATGGGAGAAGTCATGTTGTTAGTAGTTGATTTGTGTTGAGTTATTATTCAATGGTTTAGTATTTAAGTTGTGGTGTTATTCTTTTAGTGGTGTCATGTGAACATCGACTACATGATACTTCACCATTTATGGGCCTAGGGGAATGCATTGTGTATTTGGCTGCTAATTGTGGGGTTGCCGGAGTGACAGAAACCTGAACCCCCGTTAGGACACCATTGCATAAGGGAGTGTAGGATCTCAGAGTTTAAGACTGTGGTTAGGTTTATATCTTAATTTCTTTCCTGTGGTTGCGGATGCTTGCAGGGGGTTTAATAACAAGTATGTATTAGTCCAAGTAAGGTCGGTACATTAGCACAGGTTACCCACACAACACTTACAACACCAAAGAAGGGTACTCAGCTATTTGAAGCGAAAGCACTTGACAGAATTCCCATGTGTCCTCAAGAACGTTTGGTCCTTATAAGTATTTTCACCGGCTTGTTCTTTGATAATAAAGGATTGGGCCACTTGCTGCAATTGTTCATTGTCTTTATTACTCGCACTTTGTTTCTTTGCTTTATCAGAAAACACCTAAAAACCGTTTGCTAAGTATTTACAGAGATTTCCTACTCCATACCACTAGTCAATACCTTATGCTCCTCGTTGGGATCGACACTCCTATTTATCGAAAGTACTATGATAAACCCCTATACTTGTGGGCCACCAAGACTATTTTCTGGCGCCATTGCCGGGGAGTGAAGCGCTATTGAAGAGTGGAACTGGTAAAAGAAACTTCTACTATGAGTATTGCTTTTTATTTATGTTTGTTACTTTGTTTCCAATATGGATAACCCACTTGGTTTTCTATTTGGGAAAACTACTACCGTTGTTAGGGTAGTAGATGAACCACCACCTGTTGAGATAGATCCTTTTAAGATACCTACAAGTATTGTTGATCATGTTATGGATAATTCTTATTTAGGGGATGGAACTGTCCACCCTGGTGATCATTTGCTTTTTATCCATGAATTATGCGGGTTGTTTAAGTGTGAAGGTATCACAACTAAACAGGTGAAGAAGAAGTTATTCTCTATATCCTTGAAAGGGAGAGCTGAAGAATGGTATAAGCTGCTGAAGAATGGACAATCCATGGAATGGGAGGAAATGGCTTCTCTCTTTTATTCTAAATTATATCCTCCCAGTGAGATTCATAAGGATAGGAATCTGATATATAACTTTTGTCCTCGTGATGGAGAGAGTACAGCTCAAGCTTGGGGGAGATTGAAGTAACTAATGCTTAAATGTCCTATTCATGAACTCCCTAACAATATTATTATCAATAACTTTTATGCTAGGCTTTCTATTCATGATAAAGATTTATCTAGATGCTTCTTGTGCTCGATCATTCACACATATGAAGGAAGAAGCTAAATAGGATTTCCTAGACCGTATTCAAGAGAACACTAAAGCTTGGGAGAATGACAAAGGAAGATAGTCAGGTATAAATTATGATTATGAATGCATTAAATATTTTATGGGAACTAATGACTTTCGTGATATTAGTAATGAGTATGGTCTTGATTCTCAAGTCCTTGCAAAGTGTTTTAAGGCCTTTGCCTCTTATATTGAAATTCCCAAAAAAAGAGTGGAACAAGTACCATGCTCCTTATAAAGACATCGTTGCCCATGTTCTCGCTAGCATAGAAGTTTGTACTGTTGATCCTATTTTGCCTGAACCTTATGTTGATAAAATCCATTTTCCTGCTAAGGTAAAGTAACATTCTATCATAGCTAATGTGGTTAGCAAAAGTGCAAAGAAAACTGTGGAACCCGATGAGGAAATAAATATTGAGCCTGTGGTAGCTATTGTGAAAGATCTTGTCACTAGAAATGTAGAGGATGAGCATATTGTCTTCTGTGAAGACGCTTCTAATATTGTCTCTCATCCTAGAAAATCTAGTGTCCCTGTGCTTTCTGTTAGAATTGGTGATCATTGTTATTATGGTTTATATGATATTGTGTTAGTTCTAGTGCTATTCCTTATGAGCCTTACAGGAAAATTATGCATGAAATTGGCCCTTGTGAGCTTGAGGACATTGATGTGGTTATTCACCTTGCCAATACAGAGATAGTCTGTCCTATTGGCATTGTAAGAGATGTGGAGGTTCTTTGTGGTAAGATTAAATATCCTGTTGATTTTCTAGTACTTGGTTCTGAAGCTAGTAAAACCTATCATATTATCTTTGGTAGACCCTTATTGAATACTTGTGGGGCTATCATAGATTGTAGGAAGGAAAAAGTTTTGACTAAGTTTGATGGAGAGTCTTATGAGTTTAATTTTTCCAGATTTGCTAAAACTCCTTATGAAAATGAACTGTCTAATGAGGATTTCAGGGTTGAATAACTTTCTGCTATTTATCTTGCTCCTAACAATGCCTTGCAGCAATTTATGGAAGATCATGAAAGCGATGTATTCATGAAGGAAAGAAATGAGATTGACGAGGTTTTCCTTCGTCAGCCCGAACAACTTAAGCATAATCTACCTGTGGAAGATTTGGGTACCACACTACCACCTAAAGAGGACCCTGTTTTTGAATTAAAACCTTTACTTGATGATCTTAAATATGCTTATCTTGATGATAAGAAAGTATATCCTGTTATTATTAGTTCTAAAATTTCAGGAAAGGAAGAAGAAAGGTTATTGGAAATACTGAAGAAATGATGGTGCTCGACGCGGCACTTCGTTGGTAACCCCAAGCGTAGGGTGTGAAGAGCAAGCAGCAAGTTTTCCCTCAGTTTAGACCGAGGTTATCGAACCAGAAGGAGGAAGGAAACGTCACATAGGTGTTGCAAGCAACGTGGAGACCTGCACAACACAAACTCAAGACTTTGCCCAAACAAATCAGTGAGGTTGTCAATCTCACCGGTTTGATGTAACAAAGGATTAAACGTATGGTGTGGAAGGTAATGGTATGCAGCAAGTAAACAAGTAACAGTGGAAGATGTATCAATGGTAAAGATTGGACCGGGGTCCATAATTCACTAGAGGTGCTCTCCTTAGATAAACAACATGGCATGAAGGGTAAACAAATTACAGCAGGGCAATTGACAGGAACTGAGCAAGGCATAACAATGCAATTACTAGTCAGAAAGATCCTATGAGATTCGATTGGGCAATACAACAAGATACATAGACCGCCATCCAACTGCATCTATGACTATAAGTCCACCTTCAGGTTATCATCCGAACCCCCTCCAGAATTAAGTTGCAAGCAACAGACAACTGCTTTAAGCAAAGTGTCTAAGGTAAACAGTCCACATGTTCCATGAACAAGAGACCGTTGTTTTCTCCCTAGTGGCAACAGCACATCTACAACCGAAGAGATTTCTGTCACTTCCCTTGGAAACTAGAGACATGAACCCACTATCGAGCATAAATACTCCTCTTGAAGTCACTAGCAACTACTTGGCCAAGATAGCTACTAACAACGGAGAGCATGCAAGATCACAAACAACACAGACATGATAGAATCATAAAGACAAAACCATTAATCAAACCAACATAATAATCTCAATATCCATCGGATCCCCGCAAACACAACATGCATGATTACAAATAGATTAGATCTTGATCATGAACGGAGCTCACAAGATCTATACATGAAAGCACAAAGGAGGAGATACAACCATCTAGCTGCTACATGGACCCATAGTCCAAGGTGTAACTACTCACGCATCATACCGGAGAGAAGGCCTCTGGGATGATCTCCCCTCCGGCAGGGTGCCGGGAAGAACTTCAGATCCCCCCGATCTAGGGACGATGGTGGCGGCGGCTATAGACGGTTTCGTGGAGATTTTATCGGGTGCTTAGGGTTTCTGCATCGGGGGATTCTTATAGGCGAAGGAGGAGACCGAGGCGGCGACCAGGGGCGCCAAACCCTAGCCAGGCGCAGGGTGGGGCCCACCCGCGCCTGGGGTGGGTCTGGACCCTCTGGCTGGCCCCTTCGGCTCTCCTCTGGACTTCTTGTTCCCCACGGAAAATAATTGACTTTGATGTTTGTCCCGTCCAATTCTGAGAATATTTCTTTACTAACTTTTCTGACCAAAAACAGCAGAAAATAGGCATCTGGCACTGTTGCAACTTGTTAATAGGTTAGTATCAGAAAACATGTAAAAAGCACCTCAAAGTGTGGAAAATTAAAGCAAAGTAGATACTAAACAAGCATGGAGCATCAAATATTATAGATACGTTTCCAACGTATCAAGAAACACCGAGGATGAAAGGGCATTTATTGTCATAATCACTTTTGGTGTTCGTTAACAACAAGTAGATCATTTTACTGTTTGTTATTGTCCATAGGTTGATATTATCATTGATAAACTACACACACACTCGTGGGAAAAGACCACATTCATTTGCCACTGATCTAGAAACTCCAGACCGGAGTCTCCGGTCTGCCAAGACAGGAGTCTCTGGTGTGGTCTGGAGTTTCCGGTTCTGGCTCCGGTGGTGCTTCCTAGGACCTAGCTGGGACATTCTGACAGGAGTCTCCGGTCTGACTTTTCTACAACGGTCAGAAAACGGTTCGTGGAGGGGGCTGCCTATAAAAAGGGACCCTTATCTTCTTCCTCTAGTTGCTCGAGCCGCTCAAGAACACCAACCCCATTAGAGCCACCAAATCTACAAGATCTTTCATCCAACCATCCAAAGTCATTGATCTTTGGAGAATCGAAGGAGGAGGCCTTGATTTACATCTTCACCAAGAGAGATCTTCATTTCCCCCTCATTCACTTGAGGGCCCCCAAGCTCTAGTGCTTCTTTGGAAACCCTAACTTTGATTTGGTTCTTACAAGCTTGTCTTTGATTTGTCTTGATAGCTTGCTTGTATTTGGGAGCCTCCAATTCAGTTGTGGATGTGTGCCCCGAACTTGTTGTAAAGGTGCCGACTTCCACCTCTAAGGTTGCCGATATAGTGGAAGGTGAATCGAGCCCGTTGGGGTGAGGTTCATCGGAGAACAAGGGAGGCCTCTCGTGGCGTTGGTGGTTTGAAACCACCCCCTCTCCAAACGTAGACGTACTTCCCCTCAAAAGGAAGGAACTACGGGAAACAAATCCTTGTGTCTCCGCGTCTACTCCCTTGGTTACTTCTATCCTTTACCGCACTTTACTTAATTGTTCTTGCTTAGTGTTGTGTTAGTTTGTGCTTGTTTGACATATAGGTAAATTCACCATAGTTGCATATTCTAGAGAATTTACCTTTCTTGTCAAACCCTAATTTGAAAAAGAGTAAAATTTGAAGTAGCACCTATTCACACCCCCCCCCTCTAGGTGCCCATACGATCCTTTCAATTGGTATCAGAGCCTCGGCTCTTTATTAGGGCTTTACCGCCTAAGAGAATATGGGTAGCCAAGAAGGGGATGGTGGTAGTGAGCCGACCCCGGTGACCATGGAAGATCTCAGAAACTTGGAAACAAGATTGAGCTCTTCCTTGGTCAACGAAGTCAAGAAGATGTTTGAGAAACTTCTTAAAGACAAAGATGGCTCATCACCCCCATCTCCTCAAGAGGATCTACCATTTGTTGTACCTAAAGGGAATACTTCGGTATCCCCCGAGGGTATGGTGGTAGGGGCAAACTAGACAACGCTAATTCCTCCACACAACTTAATGGGGGGAAGGGTGAGCACCGTGATTCTTGGTACTCTCCCGATCCTCCCGTCCCTCACCCTCATGTGTACAATAGAGGTGACCCACCTAAGCTAGAAGAGTCTACTACTTTTGCTCAATGGCAATCACTAATGAGAACTCATGTGTGCAGCTCTTGCATTGAACTATGGAACATCATCGAGCATGGACTCTTTATTGGGGATCCAAACAACTTGACAAGAAGAGAGGTTGTCAATAGTCAACTCAATGCCACTGCTTTGCATATGATTCAACAAGGATTGGGAACAAAGGATTACCCACACATTGAGCACTTTAGCATTGCCAAGGAAGCTTGGGATGCTCTCACTATGTTGTTTGTTGGAAATAAGAGTATGAGGAGGAACCGATATGATGCTCTAAGCAATGAAGCTGAAGGCTTCTACATGAAAGAAGGTGAAGATCATGAAGACATGTACCGAAGTCTCAAGACCACCGCCTTTAGAAATGTGGGTGCCTCACATGTGGATGATGCATGGATAAAAAGGAAATATGTGAGTGCACTCATGCCTTTTGAGCCCATCGACTTGAAGAGTCTACAAGGAAGACACAACTACCATCTCATGACCTCAAATGAAGTTATGCAAGAGATGGCCGCTTTTAAGGTTGCCGCCAAGAATGCCAAAGATGCCCGTGCTCGTGCCCTTGGTATGAGAAATGTTGTCAATGTTGCATTAAAGGCCAAAGCTGTGGACCATGGGGATGAAGATGATAGTGATGAAGGGCCTTCCATGGACCACCCCGATGAAGTCAAGATTGCTCATAGTCAATATATGGCTTTTTATGCAAAGAACTTTTGGAAGAACCCCGCCAAGGCCAAGATGGAAATGCAAAGAAAGAGCAACCCAAATGGGAAGAGAGAAAATACAACGAGATTGAGAACTTGCTTCAATTGTGGTGACCGCTATCACTTTGTAGCAAGTTGTCCCTATGAAAAGA
Source organism: Avena sativa (assembly GCA_916181665.1). Taxonomy (NCBI): domain Eukaryota; kingdom Viridiplantae; phylum Streptophyta; class Magnoliopsida; order Poales; family Poaceae; genus Avena; species Avena sativa. The sequence continues at coordinate 312,183,357 of OV702297.1, forward strand.
GAGAAGATCATGGGGGTAAGCTTGTGTTGAAGAAGACTCTCAAGGCACCTTACAAGAAACCTTTCATCAAGAAGAATCCCATGAACAAGAAGTCGGGAGAAATTGTCTTGATCACTCATGAAGAATACTCCTCCGACAATGAAGATGATGAAGATGAGGAAGAGGAAACTTCACATGGTGTGGATGCTCTAGCCACCACCTATACTCTGACATTCTCACTCTTTGATTCTCCAAATGAGAACTCTCCCACCAAGAACGTCACTTGCCTTATGGCAAGAGGAACGGAGGTATCCTCATCATCCCACTCTACTCCCCTAGATAATGATGAACTTGATGATGAAATGTCTCTTGATGTTAAAAAGGAATTAATTGCCTTTGATGATTTTATGACTAACCTAAAAGGAGATGCTAAGTTACACTTTGAAAACATCCTAGATCAACTTTCACATACTCAAGAGCTTCTAGATGTTAGATGTAAACTTGGGCATGAACACATGATTGAGCTAGAGGCTTTAAACAATGATCTAGAAGAAGAACAAGAAACTAGGTTATCACTCGAGCTAAAAATTGAAGGGCTTGATGAGGCCAATGACAATATTGTTAACAAACTCATCAAAGAGCGTGATCATGCTATTGCAAAATACAAAAGTGCTAAAAAGGACAAGATTGAGTTTGGTGTGGTTCATGAAAAACTTGCCAAGGACTTTAGGTTGCTTAACAAGGCCCACAAGGCTTTGGAGAGTGAACTCTTGTCACTCACAAAGTCCCATGAAATGCTTCAAACTCAATTGGCCAATATTCCTTCACCTAGTAACTTCATTCCATCTAGTAGTACAACTATTCTTGAAGAGAATGCTAGGTTGAAGGGGGAGCTTTCTAAGGCCACATTTCCACAAGGCAACAAGTCTATTGATGATCTTTTGAGTAAGCAAAGTCCTAGTGGTGATAAAGGGGGCATTGGATTTGTCTCCAATTCTAAGAAGAAGAAGAAGAACAACAATAAGAAGAAGAAGGTCAAGCCCACACAAGAAACTAACAAGGCCATTGTGGGTAGTAAGACCACAAGTGGTAAAACTATGTCTCATGATGACTTTGTTGGTAGTGCTAACCCTCACTATGTTCTAATGCGTGATTATTATGGTGATGTGTATGCACAATATGTTGGCCCATATGATGGTTATATTGCTTGGTCTATTTGGGTTCCCAAGACCCTTGTTGCTAACAAAAGAGGACCCATTGAAAAATGGGTACCTAAAAATTAGCTTGATCTTTTGTAGACTTATGCTTCCGGAGGGTTAAAGTGGGTGCTTGATAGTGGTTGCACAAGTCATATGACCGGAAGCTCGTCTATTATCAAGGACTTAAAGCCAAATGATGATCTAATCACCATGACATATGCCGACAAGTCAAAGTCTAAGGTAATGGGTTTTGGCAAAGTTGTGGTTGCTCACGACATTACACTCGTGACCGTCATGCTTGTTGAGACCCTTGGGTACAATTTACTTTCAGTCTGTGCTCTTGGAAAGATGGGTTTTTCCGTCTTTATACATAATGATCTTGTGGTCCTCATGTGGAGCAAGTCTCTCAAGGTCGCTTTCATTGGTTATGTCGAACATGACTTGTATGTGGTGGACTTTTCGGGGCAAGCCACTACAAGTGCGATGTGCTTATTCGGAAAGGCCGATGTGGGTTGGTTATGGCATCGCCGACTGGCCCATGTAAATATGAGAACTTTGCAAAGCCTCCACAAGGAGGGCCATATTGTTGGACTAAAAGAAAATGTTTCCTTTGCCAAAGATCGTGTTTGCAGGGCATGTGTTCTAGGGAAGATGCATGATGTTCCACATAAGCCTAAGAACCGCATCAAGTCCACCAAGATCTTGGAGCTCCTTCACGTGGACCTCTTTGGTCCTCCATCTCATGCAAGTCTTGGTGGGAAGAAATATTGCTTGGTGATTGTTGATGAATTTTTAAGATACTCTTGGGTTTATTTCTTCAAGTTGAAGAGTGAGACTCAAAAGACTTTTATCGACTTCATCAACTTGGTTCAACGGCAATACAATGTTCCCGTGTTGATCATAAGAAGTGACAACGGCACCAAGTTCAATAACTACACCTTGAATGATTTCCTTAGTGATGAGGGGATTAAACATCAATATTCTATTGCATACACCCCTCAACAAAATGGTGTGGCCGAAAGGAAGAACCGGACTCTTATTGAGATGGCTAGGACCATGTTGACGGAGTTTAAATCTCCATACAACTTTTGGGCCGAAGCCATCTCCACCGCTTGCCATGCTTCAAACCGGCTCTACCTCCGCAAAGAAATCAACAAGACTCCATATGAAATACTTACTGGTAACAAGCCCAACATATCTTACTTCCGGGTGTTCGGTTGTAAGTGTGTCTATCTCATAAAAGGTGTTCGTTTGTCTAAATTCGAGTCTAAAGCATTAGAGGGTATTTTTGTTGGCTATGGTCTCGAATCTCACACTTATAGAATCTATGATAATCTCTCCAGAGCCGTCATAGAATCTTGTAGTGTGACCTTCGAAGAATATGATGGTCCCAAAGGGGGGCGTGTTGATGCTTGTGATGCAGATGATGAAATGCCTCAGGATGCCATAGGAAGAATGGGTGTGGGATATATCTGCCCCGTTGAGGAACCCCTTATGGTGGATCGAGAAGAACTATGCTCCACTCAAGTGGAGCCCTCATCTTCACAACCTCAACATGCTCCATCCACCGAAGAGGACATTGACTCAAGCCAAAGACAAGATGTGGACCCTCAACATGGTGATCAAAGTGTCAACTCCAGTCAAGGGGAGCTTGGTCCATTCGACGGATTGTCAAGTGGTGCCAAGTCAATTTGTCAAGGAAGATCCGTACAAGCTGCTTTGAGACAAGCTCAAATTGACGCTAGAAGTGCACTTGATCAAGACCAAGGTCAATCTTTGCCTCCCAATGTAGAGGATGACTCCAATGATGATCAAGGTCAAATTGATGGTCAAGACGAGGATCAGAATGATGAAGAGGGTCCTCCAAGAAACAACACGGAGATCCACGCTCGTCGCGAAGCTAGAAAGGAAAGAATGTTGGAAATAAGAGATCACACTCTACAAAATGTCGTTGGTGATCTAAGGAAAGGTATTTCCACAAGAGCACAATTGAAGAGGTTCAGTGAACACCAAGCTCACATCTCCATGATTGAACCAAAGAAAGTGTGGGAAGCTCTTGAAGACTCGGATTGGTTAGAGGCTATGCATAAAGAGCTCAACAACTTTGAGAGAAACAAAGTATGGAAGTTAGTTGAGAAGCCAAAGGATTGCCGCAATGTTATTGGAACAAAGTGGATATTCAATAACAAGCAAGATGAGCATGGAATTATTGTAAGGAACAAGGCTAGATTGGTTGCACAAGGGTATTCTTAAATTGAAGGCATTGATTATGGAGAGACTTATGCACCCGTGGCTCGCCTTGAGTCCATTTGTATCCTTCTTGCTTATGCGGCACATCATAACTTTAAGTTGCAACAAATGGATGTAGAAAGTGCATTTATTTATGGTACTTTAAATGAATTGGTATATGTTAAGCAACCCCCAGGATTTGAGGATCCCAACTTCCCAAACCATGTCTACAAACTTGATAAGGCGCTCTATGGGCTCAAGCAAGCCCCACGCACGTGGTATGAGCATCTTAGAGAGTTATTGTTTGACCGTGGCTTTGAGGTTGGGAAAATCGATCCCACTCTTTTTACTAAGAGGGTCAATGTGGAGCTTTTTGTATGCCAAATATATGTTGATGATATTATCTTTGGCTCATCTAACAAAGCTTTTAATGATGAATTCTCAAAGCTTATGACTAGTAGGTTCCGGATGTCTTTGATGGGGGAGTTGAGAGTATTTCTTGGCTTTGAGATCAAGCAAGTTAGAGGAGGGACATTCTTCAATCAAGCCAAGTATACTCAAGATATGCTCAAGAGATTCAAAATGCAAGATTTGAATGGAGGTCCTACTCCCATGGCTACAAAGTCTCATCTAGAACAAAATCCAAATGGTAAAGATGTGGATCAAAAGGTATACCGGTCTATGATTGGTTCTTTGCTTTACCTTTGTGCATCTAGACCCGATAATGTGTTGAGTGTAGGTGTGTGTGCAAGATATCAAGCGGCTCCTAAAGAAAGTCATTTAATGGCGGTCAAGAGAATCTTTCGATATTTGGTTCATACCCCCATTTTATGGTCTTTGGTATCCTCAAGGCTCAACATTTGCTCTTTGTGGATACACGGATTCGGATTGGGAGGGTGACAAGGATGATAGAAAATCAACATCCGGGGCTTGCCAATTCCTTGGTAGGTCGTTGGTATGTTGGTCTTCCAAGAAGCAAAATTGTATATCTCTCTCCACCGCTGAAGCCGAGTATGTGGCAGCTGCTAGTGCTTGCACTCAATTGCTATGGATGAGGCAAACTTTAAAGGAATACGGTGTCCATTGTGACAAAGTGCCTCTTCTATGTGACAATGAAAGTGCCATCAAGATTGCCTACAACCCGGTAGATCACACAAGGACAAAGCATATTGAGATTCGCCATCACTTTATTAGAGATCATGTTGCTCGAGGTGATATTTATCTATCATATGTATCAACCAAGGATCAACTTGCCGATATCTTCACGAAGCCACTTGATGAAGCAAGGTTTTGCTACTTGAGGAATGAACTAAATATCATAGATTCAAGGAGCTTGACTTGATATTCTTGCATCCTCACCTATGTTTCATCCCATATTTGGTTTAGGTGTAGGCATGGATATAGGGGGAGTGCGGTCCTAATTAATTGGACCATCCCTCCCCCCATTATGCCCAAAGCAATCAAAATCATTCCTCTTAATATCATTTAGTGATATGTGAGCTTAATGGTGAGTTTTGGTAATGGGCCCAAGATATATCTTCGTGGTGCCAAGCCAAGTATACTCAAATATGGTGGCCTAGGCCACCGCCCTCTCTCATTTGAGAGGTTGGCATTTACTCATGTTTGTCATTTGCTTGATTCTAGTCTCTTGAAGCTTTTCTGAACATTTTTTGAATCCCTATGGCTCTTGTTGGTTCTTCATAGTTTGATGTCTCAACCCAAGCCCTTTCCCTATCTTAAAAACCATCTATCTCTCATATATGTCCCCAAACACCTTTCCTGGACCTTTTGGTCGAGGAGGACCGGAGTCTCCGGTGTACAAACACCAGAGTCTCTGGTGTAGGCCGGAGTCTCTGGTGTAGACCGGAGTCTCTGGTCTGGACGGTTTCTGTCACTTAAAGGGGGCATGGGGTGAACTGGTACATCAGTTCCTCATTCTTCACCCCGTCCCCTAATTCCAAACTCGTCGCCTCCTCCTCCAAAAATCCTCCCCGGAGGTCAAGAAGCCCTCGGGATCCGCCGTGCCGCCGGCCAACCTTCCCCTCTCCTCCATTGGGTCATTCCCACCGGAGGAACTGATCCCATGGACAGATCTGGTACCTCTCCTCTCCTTTTTCCTCCTAGGGTTCATCCCTAGATGTGTTTTTGAGGATTGTTGCTGATTTGTCCATTGGAATGACTTGTTTGCGTGCACTCTAGTACTTTAGCCTTGTTGCACTGCCCGATCTACTAGATTCACCCTCACCAGCATCTCCCCATCGCATACCCGAGCCTCCTGACCGGAGATTCCGGACTAAGGTCCGGAGACTCCGGTACAGGCCGGAGACTCCGGTCCCCAGGACCGGAGACTCCGGTCTGAGCCGGAGACTCCGGTATAAGGTGCGGAGACTCTGGTGTTGGGTGAATCAAAATAGTCTAGAAATGCATCAAAGTTCTTGTACTGTATCTTTGGGACATATATACTCATCTCCATGCTATCTCCCTCACTGCTGTTCACAGGTGATGGTTCTAGTCGTCCTCGTCGTACCAAGGCTAAGTCCCAAAGGGGCAATCCTCGCTATGATGAAGCTCAGGGTCAGTTTATCGTGCCTTCGTCCAACCGGAAACAGCGGGCACGTGATGCAGCTTACATGAAGAGGGATCAGGAGAGGGATGAACGAGAGGAACGTGCAAAGAGAGCCAAGTATAACAACCTCCAGTCCCTAGCCAAGATGTCTAAAGAGGGGTACCGTGAGCTGAGGAAGACAGATTTCTATGCACTGCCTCGTACCAGTGATGACCCTCGTTTCTGGAGGAAAGAACAGGCTATGTTCATGAAGGATGTGTATGGTGTACTCACCAGATCACCTTTCTGCAAAGTTCATGAATATTGAGCAAATGCGCCAGAGCCCTTACTTCAATGATGCCCTGTGGATCTGTGAGAAGCTGGGTCTCTACAACTTGATGGAGCTGCGCGAAGACTACAGTGTGCACCTTGTTCAGCAGTTTTATGCCACAGTGGTGTTTGGGTCTGATCTTGACAGGACCATGGTGTGGATGACTGGCACTACTCGCTGCACGGCTACCTTTCATGACTTTGCCATTGTCATCTTTGAGACCTTTCATGGAGTATCTACTCCTGTGGGACAGCGCATGCACTCAGCAGCTTTGGGTGAGAACAAGTTGAAGCTGGCACCTCTGTATGATGGTGGTGTTGTGGGGGGCTCCAAGGGACTCAAGACCCTCTACAACCTTATGCTGAGGATTTTCCGTCACACTATTGCTCCAAGTGCTGGAAATGATGATGCCATCAGGGGTGGGCTTGTCAACCTCCTGTACCATACTCACCGGACCTTCAATGCTGGACCAGAGGCTGATGTTGCACCCATTGATGTGATGGACTTCATTTTCGAGGAGATGTTCCATGCCATTATTTACAAGAAATATCCTCCATATGCACCCTTGGTTATGAGGCTCATCAACTCCTAGGAGCATGATTCTCCACATGGCATACCACCACACATCACTGTGCACAGTCTGGTCTCTCTGCAGCAGAAGGGGCACATGGGGCCTGCTCCAAGGCGTCTCTATAGGAATGATGATGATGAGGAGATTGAGACGGGAGGGCTCCCTCTCCACCTAGAGTTCGGAGGAAGAATGCCTCCAATGCCCCTATGCCTACTATGACTCGAGACTATGTGCATGAGAGGGTCAAGAAGGCCAGCTTTTGGGAGAGGACCCTCTGTTGCATGAACGTTGACATTCGCAAGCAGCAGCATACATCCTACCAAAGCAACCTCCGCATTGAGAAGCTTCTCAAAGAGATCAAGGACCAGGGTGCTGCGGATACTGAGGAAGGTGAAGATGAATACAATGATGAGCATGGGGCTCAGCAGTCCACAGAGTTTGGTCATACACTCTCATTTGGGGCATGGAATGCTAAACAAGATAGTCTGGTGGATTGGAAGACGTTTGCTGATGTCACCTCAGGGTTTGGGTACCAGGATACTTCTTCTTCTCGCCCTCACGGCAAAGGGCCTGCTGTCCCTGAGGATTATGATGATGACTATGACCAGGATGAGGGTGACCAGGATGAGGATGAGGATGCCGAGGATGACGAGGATGACGATGACTACTGAGTTATTGGGGCGCTAGTATAGGTCTTTTCCCTTTTTCGGTGTTTCGATGCCAAAGGGGGAGAAGACATTCTCATCGCTTTGCATGGGATTTGGGATTTGCGACTATCTGCTTTATTGCCTTTTATTTGGATATTCGAACTTGAACTTTATGTGTGTTATCTGATGTTCTTATGTGTGTCTATGACTATGTGCTTGTGTGCAACACCTATTGTAACTCATGTGAGATCTATGTGTGCTATCGTTGATACTATCTTCCTTACATGATTTACTTCATTATCTTGCTGCACATAGTCAGGGGGAGCCACATTTATATGTTATTCCATGCAAATCACTTGTTGTCATTGAACACCAAAAAGGGGGAGATTGAAAGGGCATTTATTGTCATAATCACTTTTGGTGTTCGTTAACAACAAGTAGATCATTTTACTGTTTGTTATTGTCCACAGGTTGGTATTATCATTGATAAACTGCACACACACTCGTGGGAAAAGACCACATTCATTTGCCACTGATCTGGAAACTCCAAACCGTAGTCTCTGGTCTGCCAAGACAGGAGTCTCCGGTGTGGTCCGGAGTTTCTGGTTCTGGCTCCGGTGGTGCTTCCCAAGACCTGGCTGGTACATTCTGACTAGGGGTCCGGAGGCTGCACCGGAGGTTACTCCGAAGTCTCCGGACTTTGGTTAGTCTGGAGTCTCCGGTGTTGGAAGGCCAGAGTCTCCGGTGTTGCTGGTGCAGAATTGGTCTGGGTCAGTCAAAAGAGCAGTCCGGAGACTGGTCCGGAGATTGGCCGGAGTCTCCGGTGTAGACCGGAGTCTCCGGTCTGACTTTTCTACAACGGTCAGAAAACGGTTCGTGGAGGGGGCTGCCTATAAAAAGGGACCCTTATCTTCTTCCTCCAGTTGCTCGAGCCGCTCAAGAACACCAACCCCATTAGAGCCACCAAATCTACAAGATCTCTTCATCCAACCATCCAAAGTCATTGATCTTTGGAGAATCGAAGGAGGAGGCCTTGATTTACATCTTCACCAAGAGAGATCTTCATTTCCCCCTCATTCACTTGAGGGCCCCCAAGCTCTAGTGCTTCTTTGGAAACCCTAACTTTGATTTGGTTCTTACAAGCTTGTCTTTGATTTGTCTTGACAGCTTGCTTGTATTTGGGAGCCTCCAATTCAGTTGTGGATGTGTGCCCCTAACTTGTTGTAAAGGTGACGGCTTCCACCTCGAAGGTTGCCGATATAGTGTAAGGTGAATCGAGCCCGTTGGGGTGAGGTTCATCGGAGAACAAGGGAGGCCTCTCATGGAGTTGGTGGTTTGAAACCACCCCTTCTCCAAACGTAGACGTACTTCCCCTCAAAAGGAAGGAACTACGGGAAACAAATCCTTGTGTCTCCACGTCCACTCCCTTGGTTACTTCTATCCTTTACCGCACTTTACTTACTTGTTCTTGCTTAGTGTTGTGTTAGTTTGTGCTTGTTTGACATATAGGTAAATTCACCATAGTTGCATATTCTAGAGAATTTACCTTTCTTGTCAAACCCTAATTTGAAAAAGAGTAAAATTTGAAGTAGCACCTATTCAACCCCCCCCCCCTCTAGGTGCCCATACGATCCTTTCAGAGGAGCTATGGGCTATACTCTTGATGATTTAAAAGGAATTTCTCCCACTATATGTCAGCATGCTATTAATATAGAACCTGATGCAAAACCAGTTGTTGAGCACCAACACCGTCTAAATCCTAAGATGAAGGATGTGGTAAGAAATGAGGTATTAAAACTCCTTGATGCTGGTATTATTTACCCTATTGTTGATAGCCAATGGGTTAGCCCTCTTCATTGTGTTCCCAAGAAAGGGGGAATAACTGTTGTGCCTAACAAAAATAATAAGCTTATACCCCAAAGAGTAGTGGCTGGGTATAGGATGTGCAATTTTAGGAAGGTTAATAAAGTTACTAAGAAAGATCATTATCCTTTGCCCTTTATTGATCAAATGCTTGAGAGGTTGTCCAAAAAGACTCACTTTTGTTTTCTTGATGGTTATTCTGGGTTCTCTCAAATTGCTGCGAAAGCACAAGACCAAGAGAAAACCACTTTCACTTGTTCTTATGGCACTTATGCTTATAGGCGTATGCCTTTTGGTTTATGTAATGCTCCTGCTACCTTTCAAAGATGTATGTCTGCTATCTTTCATGGTTTTTGTGAAGAAATTGTGGAGGTTTTCATGGATGATTTCTCCGTCTATGGAACTTATTTTGATAACTGTTTGCACAACCTTGATAAAGTTTTGCAGAGATGTGAAGAAACCAACCTTGTTCTTAATTGGTAGAAATGCCATTTCATGGTTAATGAAGGGATTGTTCTTGCACACAAAATTTCTGAAAGAGGTATTGAAGTTGATAGAGCCAAAATGGAAGCAATTGAGAAGATGCCTTGTCCTAGGGATATTAGAGGTATTCGCAGTATCCTTGTCCATGCTGGTTTCTATAGGAGGTTTATTAAATATTTCTCCAAAATTTCAAATCCCCTTACTAATCTTCTTCAAAAATATGTACCTTTTGTTTTTGATGATGATTGTAAGGAAGCTTTTGAAACTTTGAAGGAAGCTTTGTCTACTACTCCTATTGTTCAACCATCTGATTGGAGTTTACCTTTTGAAATTATGTGTGATGCTAGTGATTTTGCTGTGGGTGTTGTCCTTGGGCAACATATTGATAAGAAGTTGAATGTTATTCATTATGCTAGCAAGACTCTAGATGCTGCTCAAAAGAATTATGCTACTACTAAAAAAGAGTTCTTAGTTGTAATCTTTGCATGTGATAAGTTTAGACCCTATATTGTTGATTCGAAGGTCACTATTCATACTGATCATGCTGCTATTAAGTACCTTATGACAAAGAAGGACACTAAGCCTAGGCTTATTAGATGGGTGTTGCTTTTACAAGAGTTTGATCTACATATTGTAGATAGGAAAGGTGCTGAAAATCCTGTTGCTGACAATTTATCTCGTTTGGAAAATATTTCTTTTGACCCCTTGCATGTTAATGATAGTTTTCCAAATGAGCAGTTGGTTGCAATAAGGGTAAGTTCGCATGAGAGTCCTTGGTATGTTGATTGTGCTAACTTTATTGTTTCCAAGTATTTGCCTCCAACCTTTACAGCCCAGCAAATACGAAAATTCTTTTATGATTTAAGGCATTACTTTTGGGATGACCCACATTTATATAAATAAGGAGTGAATGGTATTATGCGAAGATGTGTTCCAGAATTTGAACAACAAGAGATATTGAGAAAATTTCATGGCAGTGCTTATGGAGGACATCATGCTAGGGATAGGATTGCACAAAAGGTTTTACAATCTGGATTTTATTGGCCTATCCTTTTCAAAGATGCAAGGAAGTTTGTCTTATCATGTGATGAATGTCAAAGAGTTGGTAACATTTCTAGACGCAATGAAATGCCTATGAATTATTCTCTTGTTATTGAACCCTTTGATTGTTGGGGATTTGACTTTATGGGTGTTTTTCCTCCTTCAAAAGGGTACACTCATATTCTTGTTGCTGTTGACTATGTTACAAAGTGGGTAGAAGCCATACCTACAAACAGCGTTAATGGTAAGACCTCTTTAAAAATGCTTAAGGATGTTATTTTTCCTAGGTTTGGTGTGCCTAGATATCTCATGACTGATGGAGGCTCTCATTTTATTCATGGGGGTTTTAGAAAAACTCTCACTAAATATGATGTAAACCATATAATTGCTTCAGCTTATCACCCCCAAACTAGTGGGCAAGTAGAACTCTCCAATAGGGAAATTAAATCTATCTTGCAAAAGACTGTCAATAGATCTAGGAAAAATTGGGCTAAAAAGTTGAATGACGCTTTATGGGCTTATAGAACTGCTTATAAAAATCCTATGGGTATGTCCCCTAACAAAACGGTCTATGGGAAAGATTGTCACTTGCCTTTAGAATTAGAACACAAAGCTTATTGGGCAGTGAAAGAGTTGAATAGATATTTAAACTTGCTGGTGAGAAAAAATTGCTTGACATGAGTACCTTAGATGAGTGGAGAAGTGAAGCTTATGAAAATGCTAGACTCTTTAAGAAAAAGGTAAAATAATGGCATGATAGGAGAATTCTCAAAAGGGAGTTCTATGTTGGTGAGAAAGTTCTTTTGTATAGGTCTCGTCTCAGATTTTTTGCAGGGAAACTACTCTCAAAACGGGAAGGACCTTTTTATTGAGGAAGTATATCGTTCAGGTGCTATCAAAATATCTTCTTTGAAGGACAACACTACACAGGTGGTGAATGGCCAAAGGCTCAAACACTATATTTCTGGAGATTCTTATAATGAAGACGTTGACATTATTCAAATGGTGACTCCGGAAGAATTTATTAGAAACCAAACACCAGAATCTTCAGAGTTTGTCCTTGAATAGGTAAAAGTGGTGAAAAACAGAAGGTTCATGAAAGCCCTATGTTTTTATATGTTTGATGTTTCTATTACATACGGAATGTTAAGAAACAAAACAGAGGAGGAAACAGAGGTCGGGGTGGCTACACCCACCCCAGGCGCGGGCCCCAGCTGGCCGTGCCTGGAGGGGGTGTGAGCCCCCCGAGCTCCGTCTCCACCTCGTTTCCATACCAGTACCTTCCTTACGCATTGAAACTTCGTAATATATAACCCCCTGGGTTCCCCGAGGTTCGTGCATCGTGTTCTCGTCGTGTTTTTGTTTTGATCTATTTTTGTCAGGCAAATTCTCGGTTTTGGAGCCACAATGTCTTCCTCTGGATCACCCATGGAGGATTACTCTACGGATTTCATCAACCCGTACATGTATGAGTTGATTATTCATCCCAAGGAGTTGATTCTCATGTTTCCAACCCCCTTTGAACCAAAACCTGTGCCATTTGTATCCACCATATCTACCTATTAGCATTATTGCTATTCCAAGCAAATTCTCAAGATTCATCTATCTTTAGAATTAAAAACGGTTTTGTTATGAGAAAACTAGTTAGTAAAGCTCTCACGAACTTAATGGCACACCTTATTTTCTTGCCCCTAATAGACTTGAACCATTGTGTCATCGAAGTTGTATATGCTTGCATCTATACGTTGGGATTAGCAGAACTGTGCTGTCACGAGGAACGCTTTCAACACTTATGGATACTCATCCAGTTGATATCATGCTCTTTTGTTTGCGGATGTCGTCGGTGTGAAATAAAAAGGGAGCTTGTAAGTCCATGGAATGATGTATGTGTGTTAGAGAGATGCCTGATCCTCTAGCCTAAGTCATGCCTAATCATGGTGGAAACTTGCAGCATCACCATACTAAGCATTCAGTGAAGCATCCTCAATAAAAATCTATGCACATAGTAAATAAAAAGATCGCTGAGATGCTCATTGTCTGTGTGCCTTGTCATTTTGGTTATGGGATAGCTCTTGTACCATGTGCGAGGGGTACCCCATTGGAGGTTCTTTATGATACACATGTACTTACAATGACAAGAACTTACCGGTAACTAAAGTTGAGTAGCATGAGGAGCGGCCCTCGTACTCAAGGGACATGAGATTTCCAACTTATATTTCGTCAAGCCTATACTCCATCCTTGTTCACTTTAACCTTAATCATTTCAATATGCCTTGGATATGGGCAATGAGGGCTCAAAGCTAGTAAGTATCATAATCTTTTGGAAGCTCTTTATGACTTGAAATCCTTGCTTCCCTCTATGAAGGGACCTTTCTCCTATTTCTAAGTTGAGTCAGTAAACCTACTTCCTTTCTATCTCCAGCAAGCATTTGAGTTGTTGTGTTGCAAGCATTCATATGATGATTTATTACCTCATGTTCTCTATCTTCCTTGTTTGCACAAGACTCTTATCTATTGAGTATTACTTTGAAAGCCATCATTGTGAAAAAACCTTTTTGAGCAAAGAGTACTCTTGTTGTGAAAACTTCTACAAAAGCTTTTTGTGAAACTGTTTGCCAGCTGTTCTTTGACCAAGAACAAAGTTTGCCAATTCCAATTATGATTTATCTGTATGCATCTCTATTGTGACTCTTGTACTTGTAGCAAGCAAACTTATATAATGGTGAGTTGCTTTCTTCTATGAGTTGTGTAATGGTAAGTGTGATGCTTCTTATCCGTATTCTTTTATCAACACTTCACTCCATAAACCTGTGGACATGTTTACTGAGCTCAGTTTTCACTTGGGGAGAAGCGAAGGTCTAAGCTTGGGGGAGTTGATACATCCAATTTGCATCACCATTCTATATCATAATTTTCATCTATTCATTGATATGTGTCTTATTATGAGGTGTTACTTATGTCTTTTCCTCTGTTTTTGCATGTTGGATTATTCTTGGAGGATGGACTGATGGAGCTAGGTTTTTGATGGAAAAAGAGGTGTTTTGATGCAATTTCGCGAAGATCTGAAAAATATTGGAAAAATATATTTTCCCAGAAGCGAAGGAAGCCACAAGGGGAGGCGTAGCTGGGCCACAGGCCCCCCCTAGGCACTGGTCCCCCTGGGTCATGCCTAGGGTGGGTGTGGCCCACCTGGCAGGCCTCTGACTCCGCCCTCTTACCTATATCTTCCTCTCGGAACCCTAAAACACAGGGATCAACCATAGAAAGATTTACGCCGCCTCTGCGGGGCAGAAAACACCGAGAGAGAAAGATCTCTCTAGCAGACAGATTTATACCGAGGAAATTCCTTCCCGGAGAGGGGAGATCGTCGCCATCAACACCGTCATCAAGCTAGACTTCATCGGGATCATCATCATCATCCACACCATCATCTCCACCAGCACCATCATCACCACTCCGTCCTGTTGTAACAATTGTGTTGAATACTTGCATAGTTCTTAGGGGAAACTTTCCCGGTATTGATTACTATTGTAGTTGATGCTTGTGAGTGGAACCATTGGATTATTGTTTATGTTCAGATTGTTATCCATCACCATATCGTCTTTGATCTTGATCCATATGATGTCTTATGAGTAGTTCGTCTAGTTCTCGAGGACATGGGAAAAGTCATGTTGTTAGTAGTGGATTTGTGTTGATTTGTTATTCAATGGTTTAGTATTTAAGTTGTGGTGCTATTCTTCTAGTGGTGTCATGTGAACGTCGACTACATGATACTTCACCATTTATGGGCCTAGGGGAATGCATTGTGTATTTGCCTACTAATTGTGGGGTTGCCGGAGTGACAGAAACCTGAACCCCTGTTAGGACACCAATGCATAAGGGAGTGTAGGATCTTAGAGTTTAAGGTAGTGGTTAGGTTTATATATTAATTGCTTTCCTCTAGTTGCGGATGCTTGCAGGGGGTTTAATCACAAGTACTCCCTCTGTTTGGGATTTTAAGTCCGGAGAGCAAACTTGGCAATACCAAGACGGGCTGCAAAACTGGAGCTAATCTCGGGAAGTTAAGATTCTATTAACTGCACCTAATATCTCTCCATTTAAGTAGGCCAACTGATCTCCTTGTTTCCTTCCCTTACTTCTGCATCGGACGGCAGAAACGGGAGGCAATCCACGAGAGCATTAAGTCCCCAATCGATCGCCAGGAAAAGAGGCATGCATAGGCCAATTTTGTTTGCCATGGATCACTATAGCGAGGAGAGAAATTAATATGGACAGCTATAGCGAGGAGGGAGGGAGACAACGGGTGGAGAGGAAATCGCTCGGCAGGTAATCACGCACGGTAATTAAGGGGAGTAAATACTCCGGACTTGTATTTCCAAAAAATCTGAGAAAACTCTCCGGACTTAAAATCCCGGAGAGAGGGAGTATGTATTAGTCCAAGTAAGGTCGGTACATTAGCACAGGTTCACCCACACAACACTTACAACACCAAAGAAGGGTACTCGGCTATTTGAAGCAAAAGCACTTGACAGAATTCCCATGTGTCCTCGAGAACGTTTGGTCCTTATAAGCATTTCCACCGGCTTGTCCTTTGCTAAGAAAGGAAATGGCCACTTGCTGCAATTCTTTGTTGTCTTTATTACTCGCACTTTGTTTCTTTGATTTATCAGAAAACATCTAAAAATCTGTTTGCTAAGTATTTATAGAGATTTCCTGCTCCATACCACTAGTCAACACCTTCTGCTCCTCGTTGGGATCGACACTTGTAACATCCCAGTATTAGAGCTTAGAAATAAGCTGAACACAGATGTGTGCATTGCATTTATACATAGAAAATCTAAATAATTTTCACGCTTTTAAATAAAAACTTGTCAAATTGATTGAAGCTTATCTTAACTTGATGGAATTGATGTAGATCATCAAGTTGACTGCGATAAGTTTCAATATGACCTTTGCTAAAACTTTATTTTGGGTAAACATGATTTGATATAAGGGTAGATCAAATGTAATAAAAGTTAAACTCTAATTCATTACTTAATAGATTATATTTGATCCTTAGTTGATCATATCCTAGTATTCATTACACACTCATGAATACCAAGTTATAAACATAACTTAAGTAATAGGAATGAAACCACTAAATCTTAATCTCATTTGCTTATACCATGAGTATCATGGTAATACCTAACCCTAACTATTTAGTTATTTGGAGTAGGAGGGAAACCAATTCAAAGATCATTCACCATGTATCTTTTTATCCACATCAATCTTTACCATTCCTATTGGAATCATATTCCAATATCTGTTGATCATCAATTTTGAGTAATCAACTATTGATTCCCAATTCTTAATCTATCAACTCTAAAACTTTTAGAGAAAGAAGTAAGAAGAGATAGGTGGTAATGATATATTTAGATATCATCTATAGGATGGGAGTGATTGAAGGAAATCAAATCAATATGTTAACAAATAGGATTATAAGGATGAATCCTGAAGATAGATACCAAGGAGTAATTCTATTGGATTAAGTAAGTATAGTCCATGAATAACATCTCTTAATCCAATAGAGATACTAAGAAGGTAATTTCAATACAACTGTAAGGTTGTATTGATAAAGTCCTTGGTTAGTCAATTGGAAACCTAAGCCATGTATGATTAAAGGATTAGAATGATCATGCCTTACTCATCAATATTGAATGCTTATACCAAGTATAAGTGATATTGGTGGATAAAACATGATTGAATCATAGTATAGATATATTATCCTAAGATTAGTCATTACAAGTCACATTAATATAATGTGAGGTTGGAATGTTAGATATTGGAGTTAAGTAGATATAAGATAGTATGATTAAGGCGATGTTAGAGCAACATTGGATTATAGAAAAAGTAGTTTTCTCATGGGAATACTAATACTTGAGGTGAAGTAAAGTTATATATACAGCTACTAGGGTAATATTAGTGGTGGATGATTAAGGAAGAGTATGAATGTAGTTAGAGGTAACCATGTGTTGGATTGGAGGTTATCAGCAGTAGAATAGTTGATATACCCAAGTATAGATATGAAAAGATTAGGAAATGCTTTAGAATCAAGCTCATTGGAATTTACAAGTGGATTAAGAAGAATAAAAGGTGGATAAGAATATTTTGTGAAGTAAAGTTCATCATGTTAACACATGGTGATGGATAGGAAGAAGTAGTATATCTAGGAAAGGAATTCCTTAATCAGAAGTCCAGAATTATGAAGTATGAAATATAGGAATCCTTGTTAAAGCCTAAACTTTAAATCTTAAACCAAACATAATATTCATTTCATATTATTGATATATTATCTTATCTCTATACCACTTTATAGGAATAGTTTCCTATAGCAGATCACATAAGCACATATTTGTCATTCCTAACTATCCTAATTATATGTACTTAGGAGTTATCCTTATCAATTATTTCCCTTAAGACCTTCTAGGAAATAACTTTCTTGTATAAAAGATGAAGTCATTCTTGAACACCAACATAAGGACAATCTGTCTCATATAAATAAAAGGATGGACAAAAAATATTAAAACTCCTAAAACTATGGTAAACAATTACAATTTAAAAACCCTAACTTTTATTTCAATCATATATGCCTAGAAACTATAGTTATCAATTCTCTCCCATAATTCATTTCAAATAATAACTATTTATTTTAAAGTGTGATATTAATAAAGATCCTAAACATAAAGATAGTATGTTTAGCCATTAACCCTTATTCACATCAATAAAAGAAATATGAGAATATCAAATCTTCAAAGAACTTATGGTAAGTATTTTCAATTCAAACTTTAACTCTTATGTTAGTCATAATAAAATATATACATATGTATAAGAAAATAAAGAAGTGATAACTTTATATAATAAAAATTCATAATAGTTCAAAATAACTTATTATTGATGCTTGTATTCAGCAAAGAACTTTTATAAAGAAAGGTTCCTAAAACAAATGTGTAATACACAAATCTGAAAATAAAACAGAAAAGAGAAAAGGAAACAGTAAAGAAAAAATTATAACCAGGCCGAAGCCCATTAACCCTCTTTCTTATCCAACGCCACGAGCAACCACAGCCACCCAACTGAAGCCCAGTAGCAGCCCAACAACCAGCCAAATCTATCTTTCTCTCTTGTTGACAAGTGGGACCGAGGAGGTACCGCGGAGCAAATCAGAAGAACTGCTAGGGGGTTTTCCGTGAAAAGTATGTCGCCGTCTTCCTCTCTAACGTCACAAGCAGCTGGCTGTCAGCATCGCCGTCGTCCGCCGCCGTGCCATGACTTCTGGCCGTGCCAAGATCCACGCCACCGCTCCTGCTCGTCTACAAGATCCCCTCCTGCGCAGAATTGAACCCTATCTTCTTCTCTTTCCCCAATTCCCCTTTGAGCCGGAACCCTAGCTCGCCGGACCTCTCTGTTCCCATCATCTCCGGCTGTCCTAGGCCAAGCCGGGACCACCGTTCGACTCCCCTCACTCGACTTGTTCATCCCCCTAGAGGAATCGACGTCGTTCGACCTAAATCAAGATCGCCATCACCAACGTTCCGCCGCCAGTCGACGCCGTTCTCAGTGATTCCGGTCGAGCCTTGACTCACCAACACCTCTACTAGTTCCTGGTAAGGTTCTGCTCCCGATGATCCTCTCCAATTCGTTGCCCGCTCACTGTAGTCGTCTGTCCGCGTTGACACCGACTGCACCACCACAGAGCTCGTCGCCGACGAGGCTCCGACGACCATTTCTTGATAGCGCCACCACACTAAGGTTCAGCACATCGTGCTTAGACGATCTAGGTTAGTCACGTTAGCTGGGGCGCCGTCGATCGCCGCCGGCGACCTCATTCTGGTGGCGGAGACCAGGCTGGCGTCATGCTAACGTCATGCCTGTGTCTGTTCACCTGTCCTCGCCCATGTGGCAGGTGACGTGGTGCAGGGCCCGCTTGTCATTGGCTAGGAGTAGGAATACTTTCGGTAACAAAAACATTAATCAAGCCGAGCATGCCATGTGGCATGTGACCCACTAGTCTGACCTAGTCTAGGTTAGCTTCGGTATAAAAAGTATTTATGTGTATGAAATAGATAAAACAATGTTAATTCAAATACAAGTATTTCCTGAAATGAAATAAAGGAATTAAAACTTGTTTAATTAATATCTTTTGTTTTATAATTCAGAAAAATATGTTTAATATATGAAAATTTTCAGAAAAATAAAATCTACAACTTAAAACTATTATCAAATATTATTATGATGATTATTTAAATACATATTATTTAATAAAAAGTTTTATAAGCAATAAAACTTTGATAATTAATATTTTAATATTAGTAAATATTAAAAATATAAATAAAATACTAATTTTTTTTAAAAAATAAGAATTATAATTTAAAACTATAATCATGAATTATTATTCCACTTAATTAAATATTTTTTATTTATTAAGTCCTTATAAAATAATAAGTATTATAAAAATCATATCTTATTATTTTTAAATCACAAAAATAAGTGTAATATACCAAAATGATCACAAATATAATACATATATGTTAAAAATATAATATTCCACTTTGAAATTAAATAAAAAGTTAAACACTTTCATAACTTGAATTTAAAACCTATTTCTTTAGTTAATAATTCATAAAATGTCAAATAAAATTTGTTAATATTCTTAAATTAACCAATTAAATGTAAAAATAGTATTAGTCTTAAATACTAATATTATGAAGTCAAACTGGTTCAATACGTCTTAAAAATGCAATTTTATTGACTTATCATTCAACCATAAGTGTAGATTATTTTATAAAAGGATCATTATCCAAAATAAAATCTCCAAGGATAATTTGTAGTGAAATAAAACCTATTCCTTTATATTAACCACAAGTTTGTAAACAAATTAAAACAATTTAGTTAGTCCATGAATAGTTAAGTGTTGTTACTTCCTTAATTATAAATCATAACCACACCTTTATAAAACAATAAATGATTCTATTCCACTATAAAATTAATAAACCACTACTCAAATGGAAGTAATTCCATTCTTGAGTAACTTTAAAGAAACAATATAAAGTGAACAAGATACAAATAACATAAGTAATATACCCTAAGTCCATCTATGTCTTTAAATTTAACTTTAGTCCACAAGACTTTGAATGTAATGCTAAAACTTTGTTATATACTTTATAGTTAACATTGGTCTTTTATAATTAAGTTATAAGGTATCTTAATACCAAACTAACCAAGTTCAAAAAATTAAGATAGATAAGTCTCAAATACTACTAATATCATTAATCAAATAAAGCAATTCTTACTTAAAGACTATAACTTGAAGAACACCTCATTAGGTTAACTTAAAAGCTTATATGCTTCTGCTTGGTTGAATAAAAATTTCTTCAAATGTTATTCCTTTTGCCACTTCAGAAAATAGATGACAACTAATCACAACCACCTTACTTTATACCTAACTTGTATAATAAGATTTTTAAATACTTAAACTCTTTATAAGTGACATTACTTGTAAAGTAAAACTTAAAGATAAACAATTAAGATGTAAGCAACCTTGAGTAGCATTCCATATGCGTGTATTTTATTGTTGAATAGATACATGTTGTTTCACACAATCACAAGCCTTAATAAGAAACACAAATGTGAAGCTTAACTAAAAGGACAACACATTCTTAAGAAACCATTTCCAGTATCCAAAACCTAGAACAACGTTACCCTCGGGATTCGTGTTTATCAACTTGCATTACATTACTTATGCATAAAAGCATCTTGCTTCTTTAAACATTAGTCCTTACCAGACCAATGATGCAGATTTCAACTATTGGATCTTATATTGTCTTGAAGACCGTGAGTGCATAATCTTGCAATCACAAAAGGCAAGTTCACACTTGCTCATGTCCTTTGATTATTTTCTGTAAAGTATTTTACAAATCCAGTGTTGTCATCACCTGTATTTGAAAAAGGTCAAAAAACACTATTTTCATAATAATATGATTATAGGTTATTTACCATGAGGTAATAACCTACTATAAGAGTTCCGGTGGTAAAGAAACATATTATCTAGGACTTAACAGCCCATGTTGCCAGTGATTCTTGCGCCGTATATTACGCGTTGACCATGAGATTTGGAATGGGACGAAGAAGTCAGCTGTATCTTTTCCCTCTCGCATGGAGCTGGATGTGCGGGTCGTGGCTGTTATCACTCGTAGCATGCATATTATATGTTAATTCGTAGAGGATATGCAGCATATGGGTGGGAGCCCTCAACGTCCCTCGATAGTTCTGGCATCTGAACATTCTGTACTGCCAATTGCCGTAATTCAATAGGTGGGCTGGCATACACCAAGGAGACATGCGGGGTCGCGGAGAAGGCAGTGATTGGCTTGGGTCTTAGTCTGGGCCTCACACCAAGGAAGTGTGAACGGGTTCGCGGCCCGGATGTGCAACAAAGCTAAGATCTCTCATGGGTAAAGTAACACACCTCTGCAGAGTGTAAGAACTGTAACTTGTTACTCCCTGTTTCGGGAAGGAGCTGCGAACGCGGCGGGAAAGGAACTCCACAAAAGTTCTGGTAAACCCATGAAGGCTGACGGACATAGCTTTTCAGAATAAAATCAACCTTTGAAGAAATGTTTACGAAAAATTGCATGGCCTACGACCTATGGTATGTGGCTATAGATATAGTGCATCAAACACTCCTTTTCTAGTGAACTTGCTGAGTACGCTCGTACTCAACGTATCTTCTTAACCCTTGCTAGGTTCTAAAGCCAGTATAGACGATGTCTACATCAAGTATGCTCCAGGAATCATCACCAGAAGCTAAAGTTCTTCAATGAAGTCAAGAAAGTCAACATATACATCAACTCAAGCGAAGACGAAGTTATTGATTAGATAAGAATATAATCTCTAGCCATAGAACCTATTTCTGTAGAGTACTACAATAGCAGCAATACAAGCCAAATAGTTAGATGCTAATTTTATTAGCATAATAGTTATGAGTTGTTTATTTCTGATTCTTCTTAGTAAGAAGTTTCTTCCCTCTCTTTAACCTAGATTGTTCTCTGGATCTTGTGTAAATAGTTGAGTTGTAACCTATAGTCATGTCTTGGACCTGCTATGTTTCTGTTATACTACTCTGAGGGATATAATACTAGTGAACGGTGTTTCATTGGTGTTATGTCAACGACTATAGTGTACTACATCATGCAGTGGTATGCTGGGTCACCGCAACACTCCTATTTATCAAAAGTACTATGATACACCCACTATACTTGTGGGTCATCAAGACTATTATCTAGCGCTGTTGCCGGAGAGTGAAGCGCTATTGAAGAGTCGAACTGGTAAAGGAAACTTCTACTGTGAGTATTGCTTTTTGTTTCTGTTTGTTACTTTGTTTCCAATATGGATAACCCACTTGGTTTTTTGTTTGGGAAAACTACTACTGCTATTAGGGTAGTAGAAGATGAACCACCACCTGTTGAGATAGATCCTTTTAAAATACCTACAAGTATTTTTGATTGTTTTATGGATAATTATTATTTAGGGGATGGAACTGTCCACCCTGGTGATCATTTGCTTTTTATCCATGAATTATGCAGGTTGTTTAATTGTGCAGGTATCACAACTGAACAAGTGAAGAAGAAATTACTCTCTATATCCTTGAAAGGGAGAGATGAAGAATGGTATAAGATGCTGAAGAATGGGCAATCCATGGAATGGGAGGAAATGGCATCTCTCTTTTGTTCTAAACTCTATCCTCCCAGTGAGATTCATAAGGATAGGAATCTGATATATAACTTTTGGCCTCGTTATGGAGAGAGTACAGCTCAAGCTTGGGGGAGATTGAAGTTACTAATGCTTAAATGTCCTATTCATGAACTCCCTAACAATATTATTATCAATAATTTTTATGCTAGGCTTTCTCTTCATGATAAAGATTTACTAGATGCTTCTTGTGTTGTATCATTCACACGCATGAAGGAAGAAGCTAAATGGGATCTACTAGACCGTATTCAAGAGAACACTGAAGCTGGGGAGAATGACAAAGTAAGAAAGTCAGGTATAAACTATGATTATGAATGCATATAATCTTTATGGGAACTGATAACTTCCGTGATATTAGTAATGAGTTTGGTCTTGACTCTCAAGTCCTTGCAAAGTGTTTTAAGGCCTTTGCCTCTTACGTAGAAATTCCCAAAAAGAAGTGGAATAAGTACCATGCTCCTTATAAAGATGTTGTTAGTCATGTTCTTGTTATAAGCACCAAACTTTGTACTACTAATCATATTGTGCATGAACCTTATGTTGAGAAAATACCTTTCCTAGCTAAGGTAAAGGAGTATTCTATGATGATTAGTGCGAATAATAAAGGTACTAAGAAAACTGTGGAGCCTGATGAGCAATTGAATATTGAACCTGTGGTAGCTATTGTGAAAGACCCTGTCACTAGAAATATAGAGGATGAGCACATTGTCTTCTGTGAAGACGCTTCTAATATTATCTCTCATCCTAGTAAGGCTAGAAAAGCTAGTGTTCCTGTGCTTTCTGTTAAAATTGGTGATCATTGCTACTATGGTTTATGTGATATTGGTGCTAGCTCTAGTGTTATTCCTTATGAGCTCTATAGGGAAATTATGCATGAAATTGGTCCTTGTGAGCTTTAAGACATTGATGTGGTTATTCACCTTGCTAATAAGGAAACCATTTGCCCTATTGGTATTGTAAGAGATGTAGAGATTCTTTGTGGTAAGATTAAGTATCCTGCTGATTTTCTAGTACTTAATTCAGCAGCTAATAAAACTTTCCCTATCATTTTGGTAGACCTTTCTTGAACACTTGTGGAGCTATTATAGATTGTAACAAGGAAAAAGTTTTAACTAAGTTTGATGGGGATTCTTATGAGTTTAACTTTTCCAAATTTGCTAAAGCTCCTTGTGAAAATAGCTTGCCTAATAAAGATTTCAGCATGGAACAACTTGCTTCTATTGATCCAGTTTATGACCTTGGGCCTCTTTTTGATGACTGTAACTATGCTCATTCTGATGATAGAGTTGTTTCCTTTGATAGTTATATTGTCATCTTTATTTAAAGTGCTACTGAAAGTTATTATGAGAGAGGGAAACATGGTTTTATGGATCTCAATAATGTTAAGTTTCCCCGTTTTATGTTGAAAGCTTTGAAGTTGCATTTGTTTTGTCTTCCTATGCTAGTGGCTTTTTGTTTCAACAATTTGTTTTCTCATGATACCCCCATGCATAGGAAGTGGGTTAGACTCAAATGTGTTGGTTATTTGCTTCTTGATGCTCTCTTCTACTCTAGATATATATCTCCTATGTGAGCATCTTTGAAGATATCAAGCCTAACTTAGAGGCATTAAAGAAAAGTACTTGTTGGGTGATAACCCAAGAGTTTGGTCGAGTCTTGGAAGTTATTACCTCAGTAATAACTGCTCCTTATCCTTTTTGTTTGGGTTTTTGTGTCAAGTTCAACTACTTTTGAGAAGTGGAAGGAGTTGTGAAAAGTGGCTGTCTTGGGACAGATTTTTGTGCTGCATTGTAAAAATTCGTGAGGGAGCTCAGTAATTCGGATAACGCTGTATTTTTCTGAGATTGTTCTCCAGGTTGTTACCCAACTTTCATTAGTTTTGCACTTTTTGACTTGAGCAACATAAGGTTTTCGAAAAAAATCAATCTTTACCTGCTGGTCTGTTTTGACAGATTTCTGCCATCATTTGCATTTGCCTCTTACAAAAGCCTTTGTTTTGATGGATTTCAGTTGAAGTGTGAACCTAAAAGTTTATTGTTTTTGCTTACACTAATGTTTCCATTGAGGTTTGTGTGAGACCTTGTAGGAAAGTAATTTCCATGAGAAGGAGAAAAGGAGTCTACATAGTTCGTCTTTGAATAGGTAAAACTGGTGAAAATAGAAGGTTCGTGAAAACCCAATCTTTTTATATTTTTGATGTTTTTATTACATAAGGGAAGTTACGAGACGTAACATAGGAGGAAACGGAGGCCGGGGTGGCCAAACCCACCCTAGGCGCGAGCCCCAGCTGGCCGCGCCTGGAGGGTGTGTGAGCCCCCTCGAGCCCTGTCTCCGCCTTGTTTTCGTACCAATACCTTCCTTATGCTTTGAAACTTCGTAATATATAACCCCCCCGGATCCCCCGGGGATTATGCATCGTGTTCTCGTCGTGTTTTCGTTTTGATCTGTTTCTGTCAGTAAATCTTCTCAAGTTTAGAGCACCATGGTCTCCGCCAACGACAAAGGCAAGAAGCCCGTGGAGGAGATCAAGTTGGAAGAACAAACCGCCGCAGGGACAAGGGCAAGGAAACCTACTTTTGTAGGATCAATTAACACTAGACGTGATTTTTCTCGTAACATGCAGGGGATCATAGCCTCCGTTTCAGACTTCAGATCCTACCCTGAGGAAGTGGAAGCCCTTCGAACCACTGACCAGTTTTGTGATAAGTACCGTGCTTTGAGGATGAAGGTGGATATGCTTCAAGAGGAGAATAACAGGCTTCGTAAGATGCTGGAGGATTTTCTGACCCTAAACAAGGGAACACCATCACCACCGAAGGAATAATTCGTCATCAGGTTTGGCATCTCCTTGGCTTGTTCCAAGCTTGGGGGGCGGGCCGCGGTATCACCATCATTATATTTTTATCTTCTACCTTTTTAGTGGATTCATGTCTTTGGTAGAGAGGTTATCTTATAGGTTGGTTTGCATTGTGGAAGTATCTCTCCTTTAGTTGATTATCTATGTATCCCTTGGTGTGAGTGCCTTTATGGAATATTAATGATAGGTCTCATCTTTTACTTTTTGCACTTCTTATTGTAGTTTGCAATATCTATCATATGATTGATCTTGTTGATCAGTATTGGTATCACTTCGGGAGCATCAAGTAAATCTCAATTGGTTTTGGCAAACCGAGTTCTGGTCAGTAGCAATACTTTTTGAGGTTTGAAAGGAAAAAAGAAAAAGCTTAGAGGTATTTTGTATCATTTATTTTCTTTCTTGATTGGCTCATAAGCTTAGTATTCTTTATTTAAGATCTTTTGTGTCTTCAAGGAAGATTGCATGTTTGGATTTATCACTTGTATGTTTGCTTTTTCTTTCAACTCTTTTGCTTGCTACCCAGCCTTGCTAGCCAAAAACATGTTTTGAGAAGGCATACTTCTCATGCTTCCAACCCCTTTGAACCAAAAACATGTGATATTTGTGTCCACCATATCTACCTATTAGCATTATTGCTATTCTAAGAAAATTCTCAAGCTTCATCTATCTTTCGAATTAAAAAGTATTTTGTTATGTGCAAACTAGTTAGTAAAGCTCTCACGAACTTGATGGCACACCTTATTTTCTTGCCCCTATTAAACTTCAACCATTGTGTCATCGAAGTTGTATATGATTGAATCTATACGTTGGAATTAGCAAAACCGTTCTGTCGCGGGAAACGCTTTCAAAATTGCACTTGTACGTTGTACACAGTTGATATCATGCTCTTTTGTTTGCGGATGCCGACGGTGTGAAAAAAAGAGGGAGCTTGTAAGTCCATGAAGTGATGTATGTGTGTTAGAGAAACGCATGGGCCGCTAGCCTAAGCTATGCCTAATCATGGTGGAAACTTGCAGAATCACCATAATGAGCATTCTGTGAAGCATCCTCAATAAAAAGCTATGCACATAGTAAATAAAAAGACCGCTGAGATGCTCATTGTCTGCTTGCCTTGTCATTTTGGTTATGGGATAGCTCATGTACCATGTGCAAGGGGTACCCCGTTGGTGGTTCTTTATGATACACATGTACTTACAATGACAAGAACTTACCGGTGACCAAAGTTGAGTAGCATGAGGAGCAGCCCTCGTACTCAAGGAACATGAGATTGCCAACTTATATTTTGTCAAGCATATACTCCATCCTTGTTCACTTTAACCTTAATCATCTCAAGATACCTATGATAGGGGCAATGAGGGCTCAAAGCTAGTAAGTACCATAATATTTTGGAAGCTCTTTATGACTTGAAATCCCTGCTTCCCTCTACAAAGGGGCCTTTCTTCTATTTCTAAGTTGAGTCAGTAAACCTACTTCCTCTCTATCTCTAGCAAGCATTTGAGTTGTTGTGTTGCAAGCATTCATATGGTGATTTATTCAATCATGTTCTTTATCTTACTTGTTTGCACAGGACTCTTATCTATTGAGTATTACTTTGAAAACCTTCATTGTGAAAAACCTTTTTGAGCAAAGAGTACTCCTGTTATAAAACTTCTTCAAAATCTTTAATTGTGAAACTATTTGACGGCTGTTCTCTGACCAAGAACAAAGTTTGCCAATTCAAATTATGATTTATCTTTATGCATCTCTATTGTGACTCATGTACTTGTTGCAAGTTTAGTTATATAATGGTGAGTTGCTTTCTTCTATGAGTTGTGTAATGGTAAGTGTGATGCTTCTTTTCCGTATTCTTTTATCGACACTTCACTCCATAAACCTGTGGACATGTTTACCGAGCTCAGTTTTCGCTTGGGGACAAGCGAAGGTCTAAGCTTGGGGGGAGTTGATACGTCCAATTTGCATCACCATTCTATATCATAATTTTCCTCTATTCATTGATATATTTATTATTATGAGGTGTTACTTATGTTTTTTACTCTATTTTTGCATGTTGTATGATCCTTGGAGGATGGACTGCTGGAGTCAGGTTTTTGATGGAAAAAAGTGGTGTTTTGATGCAATTTCGTGAAGATTAGAGAAATATCAGAAAAATATTGGAAAATTATATTTTCCCAGAAGACGAAGGAAGCCATAAGGGGAGGCGTAGCTGGGCCACAGGGGGCCCACACCCACCTAGGCGCGGCCCCCCTGGGCTGTGCCTAGGGCAGGTGTGGCCCACCTGGCCGGCCTCCGACTCTGCCCTCTCGCCTATATCTTCCTCTCGGAACCCTAACACCACGGGAGGGACCATAGAAAGATTTCCGCCGCCTCTACGAGGCGGAAAACACCGAGAGAGAAAGAGCTCTCCGGCAGACAGATTTCTGCTGGGGAAATTCCTTCCCGGAGAGGGGATATCATCGCCATCAACACCATCATCAAGCTAGACTTCATCGGGATCATCATCATCATGATTTGCACCATCATCTCCACCAGCACCATCATCACCACTCCATCCTGTTGTAACAATCATGTTGGATCTTGCATTAGTTCTTAGGGGAAACTTTCTCGGTGTTAATTACTATTGTAGTTGATGCTTGTGAGTGGAACCATTGGATTATTGTTGATGTTCAGATTGTTATCCATTACCATATCATCTTTGATCTTGATCCATATGATGTATTGTGAGTAGTTCGTCTAGTTCTTGAGTACATGGGAGAAGTCATGTTGTCAGTAGTGGATTTGTGTTGAGTTATTATTCAATGGTTTAGTATTTAAGTTGTGGTGTTATTCTTCTAGTGGTGTCATGTGAATGTCGACTACATGATACTTCACCATTTATGGCCCTAGGGGAATGCATTGTGTATTTGGCTACTAATTGTGGGGTTGCCGGAGTGACAGAATCCTGAACCCCCGTTAGGACACCTTTGCACAAGGGAGCGTAGGATCTCAGAGTTTAAGGTTGTGGTTAGGTTTATATCTTAATTACTTTCTTGTAGTTGTGGATGCTTGCAGGGGATTTAATCACAAGTATGTATTAGTCCAAGTAAGGTCAGTACATTAGCACAGGTTCACCCACACAACACTTACAACACCAAAGAAGGGTACTCGGCTATTTGAAGTGAAAGCACTTGATAGAATTCCCATGTGTCCTCGAGAACGTTTGGTCCTTATAAGTATTTCGACCGGCTTGTCCTTTGCTAAGAAAGGATTGGGCCACTTGCTGCAGTTGTTCGTTGTCTTTATTACTTGCACTTTGTTTTGTTGCTTTACCAAAAAAAACCTAAAAATCCGTTTGCTAAGTATTTACAGAGATTTCCTGCTCCATACCACTAGTCAACACCTTCTACTCCTCGTTGGGATCGACACTCCTTTTTATCGAAAGTACTACGATACACCCCCTATACTTGTGGGTCATCACATACCACTAGTCAACACCTTCTACTCCTCGTTGGGATCGACACTCCTATTTATCGGAAGTACTACGATACACCCCCTATACTTGTGGGTCATCAATGGGCTCCATGGAGCCCGTCCTCGAAACCTATTTTCTAGGGTTCTGCCGCCGTCTCCTTTTTCACCCGTATCTTGGACATGCATACATATCAATCATCCCCTATGATGGTTCTGAAAAAACTTGCCGAGGTTAATAGCTTTGAGGCACTTATATAGGGACTCTTTGGAGGTCCTCAGCATCACAACTCATCTCATACATCCTCTTTGATGTGCACCAATCAGGCATTAGGACTTGATGACCGCAAGTGCACAGATCGTTTATAGCTAGTTTCGAAATAATGATATCGATCCCACAGGGACCAGGAGTCTGAAGTCTAAGAATTCTTGAAATAAATATTGAAACTAGAAATGCTAAATAGAGTTCTAAGTGACAAAATAAAATGCGAGTATTGCGTAAAAAGGTGTTTTGGGGTTTTTGGTATAAGAGAACAATGAGTAAAGTAAATAAAAATGAATACGGAAAATAAGTATCGAGTTGATGATGCTCGACGTGGCACTTCATTGGTAACCCCAAGCGCAGGGTGTGAAGAGCAAGCAGCAAGTTTTCCCTCAGTTAAGACCGACGTTATCGAACCAGAAGGAGGAAGGAAACGTCACACAGGTGTTGCAAGCAACACGGAGACCTGCACAACACAAACTCAATACTTTGCCCCAACGAATCAGTGAGGTTGTCAAGCTCACCGGTTTGCTGTAACAAAGGATTAAACGTATGGTGTGGAAGGTAATGGTTTGCAGCAAGTAAACAAGTAACAGTGGAAGATGTATCAATGGTAAAGATTAGACCAGGGTCCATAGTTCACTATAGGTGCTCTCCTTAGATAAACAACATGGCATGAAGGGTAAACAAATTACAGCAGGGCAATTGACAGGAACTGAGCAAGGCATCACAATGCAATTACTAGTCAAAAAGATCGTATGAGATTCGATTGGGCAATACAACAAGATACATAGACCGCCATCCAACTGCATCTATGACTAGAAGTCCACCTTTAGATTATCATCCGAACCCCCTCTAGTATCAAGTTGCAAGCAACTGACAACTGCTTTAAGCAAAGTGTGTAAGGTAAAGAGTCCACATGTTCCATGAACAAGGGAACGTTGTTTTCTCCCTAGTAGCAACAACACATCTACAACGGAAGAGATTATTTTCACTTCCCTTGGAAACTAGAGGCATGAACCCACTATCGAGCATAAATACCCCCTCTTGGAGTCACTAGCAACTACTTGGCCAAGATAGCTACAAACAATGGAGAGCATGCAAGATCACAAACAACACAGACATGATAGAATCATAAAGACAAAACCATTAATCAAACCAACATAATAATCTCAATATCCATCGGACCCTGCAAACACAACATGCATGATTACAAATAGATTAGATCTTGATCATGAACGGAGCTCACAAGATCTATACATGAAAGCACAAAGGAGGAGATACAACCATCTAGCTACTACTTGGACCCATAGTCCAAGGTGGAACTACTCATGCATCATACCGGAGAGAAGGCCTCCAGGATGATCTCCCTCTGGTAGGGTGCCGGGAAGAAATTTAGATCCCCCCCCCGATCTAGGGACGATGGTGGCGGCGGCTATAAACGGTTTCGTGGAGATTTGATCGGGTTGTTAGGGTTTCTGCATCGGGGGCTTCTTATAGGCGAAGGGGGAGGCCGAGGCGGCGGCCAGGGGCCCCACACCCCTCCCAGGCACGGGGCAGGGCCCAACCGCGCCTAGGGGGGTCTGGGCGCCCTGGCCCGCCTCTCCGACTCCCCTCTAGACTTCTTGTTCCCCACGGAATGTAATTGACTTTGGCGTTTGTCCCGTGCAATTCCAAGAATATTTCTTTACTAACTTTTCTGAAACCAAAAACAGAAGAAAACAGGCAACTGGCACTGTGGCAACTTGTTAATAGGTTAGTACCAGAAAACATGTAAAAAGCACCTCAAAGTGTAGACAAGCAAAGCAAAGTAGATACTAAACAAGCATGGAGCATCAAAAATTATAGATACGTTTCCGACGTATCAACATCCCCAAGATTAACTCCTGCTCGTCCTTGACTAGGTAAGTGATAAAAGAATAGTTTTTTGGGTGACATGCACCCTCACAATAAAGATCCAACCATTTGCAAGCATTGAAAGCTGGGATCAAAGAACTCTAAACATGTGCATGAAAGATGGAGTTCTAGCAATAGGGCATAGTAACTATGCATGCAACATGGCAAGCTACAAACAAAGATCATGAACAACATGCATTGAAAAATGTTTGTTTGTTTCACATGCAGAAAACATAGCATAGTGGCAATCAACTTGTCCCTCATAGAGTAGCAAATAGATGCATAGGAAACATTCAAAGTTCACAAGGGTGACTAGAAACAAATAGCACAAGAAAAGTAATATCACAATATGCATCAATCAATAAGCTTTGGATCACTACACACAGAATGACAACTATGTTCTCTTAATGGTGCCTAAAGGTAGAAGGTGGAGACTCAATAATGGTGGAATAAAGGCCTTTTTGTAAAGGAAGCATGGATTCCAAGTTTCAAAAAGATCTTCCAAAAATTATGGTACTTGTTAGCTTTCAGCCCTCATTTCCCCTATCATAATCGTCTTGAAGTGATTAAGGTTAAAGTGGCAAAGATGGAGTATATGCTTGACGAAGTATAAGTTGGCAATCTCAAGTCCCTTGAATACGAGGGCCACACCTCATGCATACTCAACTTTGGGCCCAGGTAAGTTCTTGTCATTGTAAGTATTTGCATATCATTGAGAACCGCCAACGGGGTACCCCTTGCACATGGTACAGGAGCTTTCCCATAACCAAAATGACAAGGCAAGCAGACAATGAGCATCTCAGCGATCTTTTTATTTACTATATGCATAGCTTTTTATTTAGGATGCTTCATAGATAGCTCATTATGGTGATGTTGCAAGTTTCCACCATAATTAGGCATGGCTTAGGCTAGCAGCCCAGGCGTTTCTCTAACACAGAATACAAACTCCATGGACTTACAAGTTCCCTCTTTATTTCACACCGGTGACATCCATAGACAATATAGCACGATATCAACTGAGTACAAAGTACAAGTGAATGTTGAAAGTGTTCCCCGTGACAGCACGGTTCTACTAATTCCAACGTATAAGTGCAAGCATATACAACAAAGTTGTCACAATGGTTCAAGTTTATTAGGGGCAAAGAATATAAAGTGTGCCATCAAGTTCGCGAGGGCTTTAATCACTAAGTTTTCACATAACAAAATAGTTTTTAATTGGAAGATAGTTGAAAACAAGAATATACTTGGAATGGTGTAACACACCATGCATAGGAGTTTATAGTGGACACTTTGGAATAACTTGGTTTCTTGGGAATTGGAAGCATGCGTAGAACTTACTCCTACAAGTGGAGGCTAGCAAAAGACTGGGAGCAACCAACTAAGAGAGCATAATCGCCAAAAATCATGCAGAGCAACAAAGCATACTAATCAAAGTAAAGAGTGGTACTAAAAGTCAAGGACTAAATGATCATAGAGGCTAATGGTGACTTGTCATAGTCATAACATGGTGTGAGCATGTGCCAAGTCAACCCAAGCAAAGCATCAAAGGAGAATATCACAATACTATGCTTTTGCATGCTAAAACAATGCATAATTTCTTCAAATCACACTAAGTAATCCTAATTGTTTGGAACAAGACATGCTACAGCAATAATCACTAAGCATAAGGTCAAAACAACACCTAGCATGTCATACTAAAGTCTAAGTCACAGTCAATGCAAGCTCCTCTTGCACTTCAAGCAAAAACTTACTACTCCTTTCCAACACCAAGCAACTTATTTTCAAAACAACACAGCGAGAATGATTCCAAACTACTTTATTCAAGCAAACTAAACAAACTAAGTAGAGCAAACAAAAACTAAGATGCTCCAAGAATAACACAACTGTGCATAAAACAATAAAAACGAAGTGTCTAGACAAACCTGAGCTTTTTATTGATGAAGAAGGGGATGCCTTGAGCATACCCAAGCTTTGACGCTTGTACCTCTTGGATATTTCTTGGGGTGACACCATGGTGGCATCCCCAAGCTTGAGCTTTTGTCCATTCTTCATCTCATTGCATCATTCTCTCTCTACACCTGAAATTTTTCCTTCATACAAAACTTCACACAATCTTCATTAGCAACATTAGTGTATTCAAGAGATATTAGACCCCTGGAAAAGCTTTGGAACAACAAGGCTTTTCACTAAAAACACAAGCTACTGTAATAACTCCTTCAAAAAGCTCAATTCACCTAAAGAGAACTCAAAAAGGAATCAATAAGAAGCAAATGCAAATAATGGCAGAAATCTGTCAAAACAGACCAGCAGGTAGAAAGATTTTTTTGAAAATCTTCTGTTGCTAAAATAAAAAATTATTGAACTAACTAAAGTTAGCTAACATACTGGGGGATTTATTCGTAAATTCTGAGCTCAATCCGAGTTACAGAGACTCCTCACGAATTTTTTGGTGGAGGACAGAAGTCTGTTTCGAGACAGCAACTCCCCAAATCTTACTTCCCTCTCATTAGAGGTCATTCTTGGCACAAAAATCAAACAAAAAGGATAAGGAGAGGTCATTACTGAAGTAATAACTTCCAATACTCAAGGAAACTCTTGGGTTATCTCCCAACAAGTACTTTTCTTTAACGCCTTTAAGTCAGGCTTGATAGCTTGAGAAGATGCTCACATAAGAAATATGAATTGAAGTCAAAGAGAGCATCAAGAAGCAAATTCAAAACACATTTAAGTCTAACCCTCTTCCTATGCATCGGAATCTTGTACACAAATAAATTCACAAAGAACAAAGTGACAAGCATAGGAGGATAAAACAAGAGTAACTTCAAAGCTTTCAGCACATAGAGAGCTGTTTCAGTACCATGAAAAATCCTACAACCATACTTTCCTCTCTCTTAATAATTTTCAGTAGCATCATGAATAAAATCAACAATATAGCTATCACATAAATCATGCTTTTCATGATCTACAAACACATAATTTCTATCAAGCTCAAAAACAGTGGGATTAAAACCTCCACAGGTTTTATCCAAAGTAGATATTTCAAAGGAATCCATAGGAACATAACATTCATCCTCCTTTGGTAAGCATGGGGGACAATCAAGTAATGTAAGGGATAAAGAGTTACTCTCTTTAGAAGGTAGGCATGGGTAGATCCATTGTTCCTCCTTTTGTTCATCACTCTCCTCCTCTTTTTCATCTAATGAGCTTTCAATTTTAGCAATTTCTTCTTCCATAGGCTCTTGCACGGCATTAGTCTCTTCCATATGTGGAAAGCATCTATTAAGATATTCAAGGATATAGCTATTTTCTTCCTTGTAATTATCAAAGCAAAATTTAAGTATCTCCAAAACCTCACATTCATAAGGTGCATTATTGGTATTTCCAAGCAAACTGGCAAGTTCTAATGCACCCTTGAAAGCAATAAATTCTTCAATTTGTTCCACATCATAAAAGCCATAATTTCCTTTAACATAAGAAGATATGGTAACATTATCATTATAATCATATTGAAAAGGCAGGTGTTTATACCTCCTACAACAACAAGACTTATCAAATAAATAAGTAACATTATAAGTAGAGCACACGTCTCTAGCAATAGTATTCAAATTATCAATTTGTTCCCATAAGTGTTTCCCTTTTTGTGGCAAATGGTGTTCCTTATAATAATACCTTTGTTCTTCCGTGAACCCACCTTGCCAATAAGAACTAGTTTCAAAGAAACCATCCATTGATAGAAAGCATGACCAAGCAAGGCAATAACAGACCATAAACCAGAGTAGGAACTAATTTTTTTGTGTTTTTGAATAAAGAAATCAAACCAAACTAGACTAATTTTTTTTGGTTTTTGGAAAGAGGCAAACAAAACCAAGCAAAAGAAACAAAGAAAACTAAAAACAAAGTAAAGAGAAAGGAAGTGAAGGACTCCCCTTATGAAGACGTCCTTAGCCTCCCCGGCAACAGCGCCAAAAAATCCTTGATGATGCTCGACGTGTCACTTCGTTGGTAACCCCAAGCGCAGGGTGTGAAGAGCAAGCAACAAGTTTTCCCTCAGTTGAGACCGAGTTCATCGAAACTGAAGGAGGAAGGAAACGTCACACAGGTGTTGCAAGCAACGCGGAGACCTGCACAACAGAAACTCAATACTTTGCCTCAACGAATCAGTGAGGTTGTCAAGCTCACCGGTTTGCTATAACAAAGGATTAAACATATGGTGTGGAAGGTAATGGTTTGCAGCAAGTAAACAGGTAATAGTGGAAGATGTATCAATGGTAAAGATTGGACCGGGGTCCATAGTTCACTAGAGGTGCTCTCCTTAGATAAACAACATGGCATGAAGGGTAAACAAATTACAGCAGGGTAATTTGCAGGAACTGAGCAAGGCATAACAATGCAATTACTAGTCAGAAAGATCCTATAAGATTTGATTAGGCAATACAACAAGATACATAGACCGCCATCCAACTGCATCTATAACTAGAAGTCCACCTTCAAGTTATCATCTGAAACCCCTCTAGTATTAAGTTGCAAGCAACAGACAACTGCTTTAAGCAAAGTGTGTAAGGTAAACAATCCACTTGTTCCATGAATAAGAGACTGCTGTTTTCTCCCTAGTGGCAACAACACATCTACAACCTTAGAAATTTATGTCACTTCCCTTGATTAAATAGAGGCATGAACCCACTATCAGGCATAAATACCCCCTCTTGGAGTCACTAGCAACTACTTGGCCAAGATAGCTACTAACAACGAAGAGCATGCAAGATCACAAACAACACAGACATGACAGAATCATAAAGACAAAACC
Source organism: Avena sativa (assembly GCA_916181665.1). Taxonomy (NCBI): domain Eukaryota; kingdom Viridiplantae; phylum Streptophyta; class Magnoliopsida; order Poales; family Poaceae; genus Avena; species Avena sativa. The sequence continues at coordinate 312,219,295 of OV702297.1, forward strand.
ATTAATTAAACCAACATAATAATCTTAATATCCATCGGATCCCCGTAAACACAACATGCATGATTACAAATAGATTAGATCTTGATCATGAACGGAGCTCACAAGATCTATACATGAAAGCACAAAGGAGGAGATACAACCATCTTGCTACTACATGGACCCATAGTCCAAGGTGGAACTACTCACGCATCATGCAGGAGAGAAGGCCTCCGGGATGATCTCCCCTCTAGCGGGGTGCCGGGAAGAACTTCATATCCCCTCCCGATCTAGGGACGATGGTGGCGGCGGCTACAGACGGTTTCGTGGAGATTTGATCAGGTCGCTAGGGTTTCTCCATCGGGGGATTCTTATAGGCGAAGGGGGAGGCCAAGGCGGTGGTTAGAGGCCCCACACCCCTCCCAGGTGCGGGGCAGGGCCCACCCGTGCCTAGGGGGGTCTGGGCGCCCTAGCTCGCCTCTCCGGCTCCCCTCTAGACTTCTTGTTCCCCACGGAAAGTAATTGACTTTGGCGTTTGTCCCGTCCAATTCCGAGAATATTTCTTTACTAACTTTTCTGAAACCAAAAACAGCAGAAAACATCCAACTGGCACTATGGCAACTTGTTAATAGGTTAGTACCAGAAAACATGTAAAAAGCACCTAAAAGTGTAGACAAGCAAATCAAAGTAGATACTAAACAAGCATGGAGCATCAAAAATTATAGATACGTTTCCGATGTATCACACGTATGTAAAAGAGATTTGAAACTTCAGTGAGAAAAGGCGTTCTCATGGATTAGCGGATACACCACTAGAATTATAAAGGGCTAAGGTAAATATTATTATCATGAACATTCTCAACTATGTATGTGTGGGAGGAACTCCGTTTTTGAACAAAGAGGCAACAACCACTACTCAAATCATCCTCATAACCACAGGAGACAGCAATCAACATCAATTGAATTACTGCGCTATTAAGGGACATAATCCCGCAGGACGTATCCCATGGCATGGATAGTGTATTGTGAGTTTCCTCAATTCCCAAGTTGATACATAAGGAGTGCCAACAGTTTTATAGTCACTGTAAGTGCTAACATACCTCTGTCTACCAACAAGTAGTTTCCTACATCAAGTCCCCACAAGAGGGAAATGTTGAGAGGTCGACTTCTTCCAACATCAAGATGTAGACAATCTAACACATGGTCACAGCGATGAATATCATAATAAACTTATCTTATTTCAATCTCATGCTAGGGTTTCTCCATCTCCCCAAGAACTAATGATCTACTCAGACATGGAGGCAATCAACATCATGAAAAAAGTAATGGAATCTATTATAGATGAATAGTACTTGTATAAATCCACAACGAGTACGGGAGTTACAACAAGATCTAGACAAGATGTAGATGGAATGGATGGAAATGGTGGTGATGTAGCGGTTGATGATGAAGATTGATGCCTTAGACTCCTGGATCTACATAGGGCGAAGATGGATCCCTGGTGGATGAGTTCCCCCTCCAGATGTCTTCCGAAGGTTAGGTTTCAGCGATTTCTGGCTGTTTTGTATGTCGTCTCTTCGATACAGTTGCACGAGGTGAAACTACTTGAGGAGGCCAAGGCGACGCCAACTATACGGCCGGAGCTATACGGCGACGACCCGTATAGTTGGTCGTTAAACCTTCTGTCTCCTTTGCTCGCTTCAGGTTTTCTTCTGGTGTTATTAATATTTTTCCCAAATAAGCAATTTACGTAGTTTTGGCTCCTTTTCACTCCAATATAACTGGTCCAAAAATTGTGTCCATCAAATCCATCATCTGTCCTGATCCTGGTGAAAATAAACATAAAAAGTGCGTGCGGACGCTGTAAAATACCAAGATCCTACATCTACAATGAAAAATAATAATTTAAAACATGATGCAATTATGCACTCATCAACCCTTGGTGCACGTACTCCACCATGAGGATGGCCAATACAAAAATTCCACAAAAATGGCCGAGAACTTTCTTCTACTACCCTCTAGATTTCAGAGGATAGCTTGAGTGGACATATTGATGGAGGTGGCGGACTTCACCTCTAACCTTTGAGATTTCTTACAACCCACGTCTTTGCAGAATCTTTTCTTTCTTTGTCTAGTTGTTGATGGTTGTGACTTAGATCCACTCCTATAGCATATAGTGATGAGATAATGCAAAAAGAACATAAATGTATAATATATCATGAAATAATGCACAAAGTGTTTAAACTACAATAAATGAAACACTTAATTAAAATAACCACCAAAAAATCTAACTAAATTGCTAACATATCTTTACTAAAATTACTTTCTAGAATAACAAAAAATCTCTAACTAATTCACTAACAAATCCTGACTAAAATGCATAACTACAATAACTAACAAATTCCTAACTAAAATCCCTAAGTAAAAAACCAACAAATCATAACTTACATGCGCCACATCATGTCTCACATCCAGGCTCGTGCTCGGTCCCTAGAGCATGTAGCGGATAAATGCTCCACCGCGCAATGCATCATAACATGCTTTGGCGTCGCAAAATCTGTGTCCACTTCCATCTCTGAGTTATGCTCCATTTTTGGATGGGAGGTAGGGAGGAGGAGTCGGGGAGCAGGAAGCTAGTGGGGAGGGGAGCGATGGATGTGTGGAGTATATGTGTGGACAGTTCGGTGCAGGTGGGAAGGTGAGAATGGGCGGAAATAGTGTGTCCCATTATGAGGGAAGATACATTGCTACATGTATGTTTTTATTAGGGCTTTGTTGTAGAGAACTAAAATGTAAGTAAAAGTGACAAAGAAAATAACATTATAGTGACGTGCATGGCCTGTGTGGACTATCAATTGTACTGAACATGACATGTTTGAGGTAGGTGCACCCCGGAATCTCATCCATGAACTCTCGATGGATCCATTCTAGATAAGTCTAGTGCCTCAGACCAACATGTTTAGTAATAAGAAAACTTGAACAACACGGACTGATGCGTAGGAAAGGGGCCGATGTCTTCCCACCCACTCAGTTCAGTTCTTATTGCTTAATTTTAGATGATTTTGCACCTAATTTTATCAGACCATTGTTAATCTGGCTCTTGCTCCATCATGTCTGAGTATCTTCATGTTGGTCTTCCCCTGCTATGAAGTTGAACAGGCTATGGTTTCCGAGCATCTTCATTTGAACAATGTACGATGACCTACAAGGGCGTTCCAGTGGTGAAGATCTTCTTTGGCGTGGGTCTTACGCATCTCCTCTTCAGAGAGTCGGAGTTACCTGTCACAGTGCTAGGAGTCACATATTTGGCATAGGCCCTCTTGAGCTTCACGGTGCCACTACGTCGAGATCTTCCTTGGTGTTGTTTCTTTGGGGAATCGGAGTCGCTCTAGAGTGATGACGCTGACAGTGGTGAGCAACCTCGACGTTGATCCTAGCTTCGGTGGTGTGTGTGCAGCTTCTGCGGGTAGCTAGGATGGCTGAGTGTGCCCTCGCGATGATCGTGTTCCATGAAGATCCGTGAAGGTGTGTGCACCGGTTTTTCGCTAATAAACCAACTGTAACTCTCACTTCTTCTTTATTAATAAAAATGACAAGTTGTTTGCCTTGATTCAAATAATGACCTGCCAAGAGTTCCAGTTGCTGGTTAGGAAAGCATGCCATTGAATGGGATACGACACAGATAAAAACAGTAGCGGCCATTACCTACTAATCAAACCGAATTCTTCTGAGCGCCCGCGCGCCAGATCGACGGGCCGAGCGCCCGCTCTCAGCCTCGTCCGATCGTGCCCCACCACCCCCAAGTGCCTCAGGTGGTTTCCTGTCCGGACCATACGTGAGTGACCTGGCAACGCATCTGGTCGAAAACCGAGCGCACATTCTCCCCCAAATCGAACCCACCTGGCACAGTAACCGCCTCAATCTCCGGTCGCCTCCGCGCGTAGCCCGCCTCAATCTCCGGCCGCCTCCGCGCGTAGCCCGCCTCAATCCCCAGCCAGCACCGCGCACCGCCTCCACCCCTTGCTCCGGCCAGCACCGTGCGCCGTACGGCGCCACCCCCTGTTCTCTGTATCTAATCGGACGAGGATAGAGGAGAGCAAGCAACAAGGGAGAGGCCTAAGATGGCGACGGGTTCGCTTGGAATTTACGGGAGGTGTACAGACTACAGACGCTGCTCCAGGAACAAAGCATTCTTCTCTTCTCCATTTATTTTGCCCTTGACACGTGTGGCTCTTCTTCATCGATTCCTGAGTAGTACCAGGAGAGAAGACCATGCTACCACGTGGTGTTTGCCTGTACCCAAGTGGATTGATCTGTCTTCTTCGGTGCACAATGCAGCAGTGTGATAGTTGCTTTTTTTTGCCTTAACATTGTGCTACCTTGTCTAAAGTTACTCAATTGTGTATCAAACTTGTTTGTTAGGTATAAAAATTACCTCATCGAGCACTAAAATTATTTCAGCAGACACCGAAGTTTGCTTTGTTTTGTACACAACTACAGTGCCGATACAACTTCAGTGCCCGGTGATACAACTTCCGTGCCCGGTGATACAACTTCAGAGCAGCCCGACCGACGAGGCGACTTCTATGTCTAATGAGGCAATTTTGGAGTCCGACGAGACAATTTTTGCCCGGCGAGGCAATTTCGGTGTCCGACAGGGCAACTTCTGGCCTGATAAGACAACTTTAGAGCTTGACGAGGCAACTTCTGTGTCTGACGAGACAACTTTGCTTCTTGGCGAGGCAACTTTTGTGCCTAACAAGGCAACTTCGAAGCCCAGCGAGGCAACTTCGGTGTCCAGCGAGGGAACTTTGAAGTCCGGTGACTTTTTGCTCATTAATTTGGATCGGAGAAAGTAGTTGATTTTCTACGTTGTTGAAAAGTTGATTTTCTGCTAATTAAAGTTGGTAGTTGCTTTTATGTGATGTAAAGTTGCTAGTTGCTCAATCAGGCATATAAGTTGCTAAGTCGCGCTTCGACGAGGCAACTTTAGAGCCCGGCGAGATAACTTTTGTGTCCGGTAAGGCAACTTTAGAGCCCGACGAGGCAACTTATGCCTAACTTCGGAGGCCGACGAGGCAACTTTTTGTCGATGAGGCAACTTTTGTGTCCGACGAGACAACTTTGGAGCCCGGCGAGGCAACTTCTGTGCCCGACAAGGCAACTTTTGCCCGGCGAGGCAACTTCCGAGCCCGACGAGACAACTTCTGTGCTCGGCGAGGCAACTTCGGATTCTGGCAAGGCAACTTTAGTGCCTGACAAGGCAAAGTTGCTCTCTCGGGCACCGAAGTTGCCTCGTCGACGAAGTCTAATAAGGCAACTTCTGTGTCTAACAAGGCAACTTCTGTGTATAACAAGGCAACTTTGGAGCCCGATGAGGCAACTTTTGTCCGGCGAGGCAACTTCGGTGCCCGACGGGGCAACTTCTGCGCCTAGCAATTTCGGTTTCTGGCGAGGCAACTTTTGTGCCTAACAAGGCAACTTCGAAGCCCAGCGAGGCAACTTATGTGCCTAACGAGGCAGCTTCGGAACCCGACGAGGCAACTTTTGCCCGGTGAGGCAACTTTGGTGCCCGATGAGACAAATTATGTGCCTGACCAGGCAACTTCGGAGCCCGATGAGACGACTTCAGAGCCCGACGATACAACTTTCATGCTCGGCGAGGCAACTTCGGTTCCCGGAGAGGCAACTTCAGTCCCTGAATAAGAGACAACTTCAGTAAAGTTGCTTAACGATGTAGTAAAGTTGCTACCAAACAGTGAAGTTGCCTAGCATCGCATCGAAGTTGCCTATCGTTGTAGTGAAGTTGTCTACCGATACAGTGAAGTCTTCTACCGCCTCATAGAAGTTGCCTACCGCTGCAATGAAGTTGTCTATTGAGGAAGTGAAGTTGCCTACTGTTGTTGTCAACTTGCCTACCATTGGTGTGAAGTTGCCTATTCATGTGGTAAATTTGTATTTTTAGTTACTCCCTCTTATCTAAATTAGTTGATTTAGATTTGTCTAGATTCGACTATATCTAGACATAATTTAGTATTAGATATACCTGTATCTATAAACTTGAGCCAACTAATTTATGAATTCCTACTGTTGCCGTGAAGTTGTCTATCCCTAATGTAAAGTTGGCTACAATTTTGAAACACCGTGAGGCAACAACCATATACAGCTTCACATCAAGTTATACAAATTTTAAGCACCGTTAAGCAATTAGCAACTAGCAGAATGTTAAGCAACTAGCAACTACTATGGGATGTTAAGCATCAAAGAGGGAGAGTTGAGCAACTATTATGCAGTCACTCGTCACGTCAGGCAACAAGCAGTACAACGAATACACGGGACCCACTTTTCAGTTGTCTTCTTCTGCTATTTTCCCCTTTCTTCCTCAACGCGCACGAGAGGCCTCCAACCATCCCTCAACTAGCGGATTATTCCTTGAGCAGCCTGCCCCCTATGAGCCGCTCGCCGGATCCCCTGCGCACCGAAGCGCGTCCTCCCTGGCCACACCACAACACAAGTCCCCCTGCCGCCGCGACTCTCATGGAATCTCTGTTGATCCCCGCGCTTGCTCGCCTTCGTCCTGCCTCCTCGTACGCATCCTACCTCCAGCGACCCCAGTCCTCTAGGAGGTCTTCGAACTAGGCGCGACCTCCGCTCTCCTGCTTCCCCCAGGCCTTCTGCTCCCCGCGGGTGTAGGCGAAGGGCGGGCCTCCTCGCTACTCCGCGCGATGCAGGGGAGGGTTGGGTCACGCCGTCGAGCAGGTTTGAGGCGCGCTAGAGGAAACGCCATGGCGGAGGGAGCTCGTCGCGCCACCATGGTGCAGGAGGCCAGCGTTATGGGGGCGGAGGCAGCCGCATCCCGTAGGAGGTCCGGTGGGCGCCTGGAAGAAGGTCGGCGGCCGGACTCCGGTGGCGGGCAGGCGGTAGGGGAGGGGAGCCGGTAGCAGGTGTGGATGGAGGGTGCTCTCGTTGACTCGCGCGTGGGGGCCTTGGAAAAAATCTAAAGCGCCGAGGATGTCGATCGAGCGCCCGGGCGCTCGCTAGACGCACGCTAGGCTACTAATACTTCGGCCCGCTGGAAGCTACCGTCAGAAAAATGGTTCATGATCAACACTGATGGGTCCTTTGTTGAATACTAGTCTCTAGTGGCTAGGGGGCGATTAGGAGAGATAGCTCGGCAGATGTTGTTTCTGCGGCATTGGGTCATGTGTCGTATGCTTCTGAATCCATGCAGACCTAGCTGAATACAATTATGAAGGCAATTCAGGTAGCCGAACAGTTGGGCATCGGACAACCAAGTCTTCTAAACAGACCGCCAGACCCTCCAACGAGAGCTCACCTCCACGGACCATGCCAGTGCAATGCTACAGCCAATCATCACCCATGCAACTGATCCTTGGTTTCATTGATTTTCGAATTGAGATTCGATCGGAGGACTTGTATTAAACCAGCTCATGTGCTGGTCACACTAGGTGTAGGCTTTGTCCACGAGAACCATGCCATATGGCACACGGACGTGGAGGGATGTACCACGTTTGGCAGCCTATGATCTGACCGTGTGTAAAAAAATATTAAAAAAAATGTTCGTCGTGACAGATAAATGGTTAAAATTCACGCGACACTGACGGGAAAAAGAAGGTCGGCGGCAGGGATCGAACCTCCGCGGGCGTAGCCCAACAGATTTCAAGTCTGTCTCCTTAACCACTCGGACATATCGACGATTGATGCAACAATTATTCATTTATTATATTAGATCATTTGTTTCGATACATGCATGGTATGGAAAGTATGTTTCCGTATGCTAATATTCAGTTTGCCACTTTTCGTAACTAGGAAAGGGACCGTCACGGAAAAAAAGGGCAACAGCACTTCTGGTAAACAACGCGAAATGTTGCCACTTTGTTACGCCAAATCATGTTTAAATAGGCCCGCAAAAAACAACACTTTTCCTATTAAACAGCTAGCTGTTTTACAGTTGAGAAACGGTCACATTTTGCACCGGTCGATGTGTTTTCGAATCTTAGCGCAGCTGTCTCTCAGTTGTCTTTTTGTCTCGCGGGCTGAGTCTCACTGATACCTTTTTGAGTTTTTTTATTTCATTTATTCTATGGGAAGGCACCGCCCTGTGCTGCTTGTTTTGTTCGGGAGAGGAGGCGGGAGCCATGGCGGAGATGCTCGCGGGGACGCCGCAGCTATCTCAGCCGACGCCGGAAGGGGCGGTTCTTCGGGAGACGGAGAAACTAACGCCGGAGAAAGCGGTGACCCTGCAGCCTGAGGGAGAGTCGTGGCTCGCGTCCCTCTTCAATCAATGGCGAAGATATCGGCAATTGGCAAGCCTGGAAGGCATCTGCGCTGCCGGAGAGATGGGTATTTTTCTTACCTTCTTCCTTTGTCTGCCATGTTCTATGATTTCGTTCTATTTTCAGTTCGTACGTGTGCTGGTTGGTTATGGTGGTGTCTCTATAGTGTTTGTCGGCGCGATATCAGAATTCGCACGATCTATTTCTGTGGTGACGGTTGCTTGTATTTTGTAGGTAGCACGGCGGATTTAGTCGGAGCGCTATAATTTGGGTGCTAGGGAGTTTGACCTCAGTCGGGGCAGTCTACCTGGATCTTGTGTTTTAGCTCCCCTTATTTTTGGTTCAGTTTGGTGCGCGAGCTGTTGATTATATTCAGTTAGTCTTTAGTTGATTTCAAGTTAGGACCTGAAGAAGTGAAGAAGCTGTGGAGCCGGTGAGGACTTAAAGAACTGTGAGCACACATGCAGGCCATCTACTGCAGTTTGGAATCAGCGCAATATTACAGTATTAAAGAGGTGAAGGAGACAATGCTTAAGTATGAGAACTGGCGAGCACCTGAAGGTGATAGATAGAAAATCAAAGTGATGCTGCTTTTCAGGAGGATACTAGAACCTGAGGGTGGGGATTTGCAGTTTGGGATGTGACTGGCACAGTCAGGGGTTCAGGAGCGGGGCGAATTCTCTTTGTAGCTAGTGTTGCACACGCAGAGGCACTGGCTTGCGTTGAGGCTGTTCACACTGCTGCAGAGTGGGGCATGCGATATGTAGAGGTGGAGTCAGATGCACATAACCTTATGTATGTACTGCAAGGATCTGATTTTGACTTGAAGCCTGAAGGAGTAATATACAGAGACCTTCGACTTCTTTTGTGCCTTAATTTTGTTCCATTTGGCCTAGAGGTTGTAATAAACTGGCACATGAACTTGCGGCTTTGGGTGTGCGACGGCAAGATTCCAGGTCACTGTGGTCGGAGTCTCTGCCAAACTCTGTTTGTGTTTTGGTGGCCAGCACGCCAGCTGAGCCGGTAGGTTCATGGAATCTGTTGTTCCACTTAAAAAGTTTAGGCTAATCTCGAATAACATGATGTTGTGTAGATACATACCTAGATGTTGGTCACAGTAACTTAGGTTCAGTTTCGGTGCAGAAGCTTGTTGACTATATTTAGGATTCAGTTCATTGCAGGTTGGCTGAATTGTGTGCTCACATGTTTGATAGCTCAGTTATTTGATAGAATCCCATGTTCGATTACAACTCATCAGAGGCTCATTCCTCTCTCCTTTTGAACCGTCACTTATTTTATCAGTGCCTCATTCATCATTATGTTTTTCTGTCTTTTAGAGTTATATACGATTGTTCTTTGTTATCTTCAATATTTTGTATATGAGCATATGAGTCTTCATTATTGTGTATATCAGTTTATAAGTCATTATGTATTCATATATCAGCTTATCAGTTAATACTTTCTTCAGTTTTTAGCATTTTATCCCATCATTCTGGTCTTCCTTATTTTCATATTACTCTCTTTTCTTCATTTTTAGTATCTTCATTATCTCAGTACTCTTTCTTTTCTTTTTCTCATTCTTCTTCTTCTTTCTAATTTAGTTCAGTCTCTTATTACATTCTTCTTCTTTGCGTTCGTCATTGTTTAGTCCATATGTTATTAATTTTTTTAGTCCATAAATGAGCGTCTCTCTCAGAGTTATCATTTTTCCAGTGTCTCATTCTTTGTTCTTCAGTTCATCAGATTTTTTTAGTCATGTCATGAAGATATAGTTCATTCTTAATTAATTTCTATCTTTATTCATTCTGCATTCCTCATTTTAGTCCTGTCAACAATTTCTTTTCTTTTTCAGTCACTCATTGTTTGGGTTTCTTAGTCTGCGTATATCATTTTTCAGTCATGTTATATAGATAGCAATTAATTATCTTTACTCATCCATCATTCTTCATTTCTCATATGTGTCTCATTATTCAGTATTCTTAGTCCTCAGTCACCATTCATCATTTCTCAGTTTTCCTATTCATCTGCTATCTTTTACTCAGTATTTTTTGCATATCTTCGGTCCTATTTTGAGTGTAGGTGGAGAAGCATCTTAGTTCCATTATTTCTCTACTCATTCATTCTTCAGTGTTAAGTATCGCAACGCTTCAGACTGAGCTGTTTTTAGTTTGTCTTTCGCTCCTATTTGCGCTTTGTCAGTATCTTAATTTGCTCAGCCCATCTTATTACATCAGTCATCTCGATCTTATTCATCTTTGTCTCAATCTTATTTTTCTTTCTTTTTTCTTAATTCCCTTTCCTTGAGTTTTCCTTTCTCTCTCAATCTTATTTCATCCGTCAGCACAACCTTATTCTTCTTCAGTATTCCTTTATTTTTTGTTTGAAAAGTAAGTCTCAGCTGTTCAGTTTCTCTAACCTTCAGTAATACCTTTCCTTGAGTTGTTTTCATTAGTTTCTTGATTTTTTATTCATTTTTTCTTACGTCGGTCATTTGGGTGGATGGGGTCTTCTGGAGAACTCCGCCTATGCATTTCTTAAGAGTTTCTTAAGTTGGATAGCCGATTCCAAGCCCAAGAAAAGGAGGAGGGACCAATTGTATTTTCTAAGTCATCTCACTTTTTTCTTCATTTTTTCAGTCTCCCGGTATTGTGCTTTGAGAGTATATTGTTCTTCAGTGATAATATTTTTGGATTGGTCTTTTTTGCGTGGTTTCCTCATTGTTATGCTTTTAGTGGGAGAGAGTAGTGGGAGAAGGCAGGGTAAAACAACAGTGGAAGAGTAGTAGTCTGCCTCCATCAGCAGTGAGCTCTCTATCTCATTTTTGGATTTTTTTTTGTTTAGCATAGTAGTATTTATTCAGCACATATGCTCACTAGCTTCATCCGCAACATGTAGCAGATATGGAATGTTCAAGAAGGGTTGGTGATGTGGACGTTGTCCAACAGTTTGGTCCATAGGCATGGTTTTTATTCTTGGTTCTCCTTGAGCTTTCAATATTCAGTGTTCATGTTTGAATCTCGTTTGCTTGACAATTTTTTTCCTTTATCTGACCAACTTCATGCTACAGATTACATGGATACCTTGGAACAGAACTTTTTATATTTTCTTCAGTGCTCATTACTGTAAGCTAGATTTCCTTTGTGTTATTTGGCACAGTGATCATTTGCTGGGAGTGAATTGATAGGAAACCCTAGGAATAAACCTAGTATTGTAGCCCTCTATGTATACAAATATGTTCCTATCTCCTAATAGCTTTGGTCCACATTATGCAGTTCATCTATCAGAATAACGAGAAGTTTCAAGAGGTTACCCTTAACTGCAGAGAATATCTAATTGCAAGTAGGTTGTCTTCCTGAACATGTTTGTCCTTCTATTTCTCTTGTGCTTCCATTTTCCAAAGCTGGTTCTCTGGTTTCTCCTTCCCCTTCTCTTGTGGGAGATGTCGATCAGGGGCTGTGGGTGCTGGAGTTCGTGTTGACCTTTCTTGCTAGAGAACAAGGTTGGTATGGTTGGGCATTTTGTTTGGTTTTCTTCTGTAGTGGGCCTACACGATTTGGCTTCAGCAAATGACAGGAACAACTAACTCAAGCTTGGACTCAAGGAAAGAGCTGTTGCAACTCAATGATGGCGTGAGAGAAGTTTGCGGGAAAGTGTAGCCCGCAAACAGCTTTTATCCAACTAAAACTGAATTTGAGCCTTACAGCTGGCACACTCTAATTGGCAATGAAAATGTGTCCGTTTTTCAATTGTAAAACAGCTAGCTGTTAAATAGTCACTCCCAAAAACAATCATGTTTATACATAGAAAATATTGCATTGAGTAGTTGTCAGAGATATATTTTACTTCTGCAGTTTCGCACGCTCCTATCAGACGGCATTACCTTGTTCCAATATATTCTACTACACGATCTTTCTTATTTGTACGTAGATACTACTCCCTCCGTTCAAAAATATAAGATATTTTAGCTTTGTGAAATAAATGTATTTAGTCTCTTTTTAGTGGATAGGTTCACTCCGAACCTCTACAAACCTATATACTAAAAGACGTCTAGATACATTCGATTTATAAAGCTAAAACATCTTATATTTCTAAACGGAGGGAGTAGATAGCTAAAACGCCATATGTCCACTTCTCACCGCTCTTTCGTCATTCTTGTCCACTAAAAAAGGTCTAGATATATTCACAAAGCTTTCTCCAACCACATTCTCACCGCTCTTTCGTCATCCTTGTCCGACCGTTTTCCACTTCTCCTCGCCAATGATAGCGGCCCTAAGAGACCCAAGTCCTTCCATTTTAAAAACTTTTGGGTGAAAATGTCGGGGTTCAAGGATGTTGTGGATGAAGCGTGTAATGGTGCTTCCTCTCATACCGAACCGTGCCAACGTCTCTTCCACAAGCTCACCAAGACTGGCAAGAGTCTAAAGAAAGAGCAAGTCTCTATTCTCCAAAGCAAAGGTGGAGTTCACATGGCCCTAGAGGTCATTCTAAGGTTGGATGTTGCTCAAGAAAATAGGTCCCTTAGTTTGGAGGAGAGGGATCTCCGAGCTAGACTAAATAGAAGGATAATTGGGTTGGCGGAGCTTGAAAGAACAAGGAAAATACAAGCTTCGAGGGTCACAAACTTGAAAGAGTGGGATGCCAACACGGAATACTTTCACATTAGGGTTAATGCTAGAAGGAGGAAAAACCACATCCACCGACTCGAATGCAATAATGGTTGGGTCACGGAGCATGGACAAAAGAAAGACATCATCCAAGATCACTTCAATAAGATCATTAAGAAGGACTTCCGCGTTCCAACAACTTCAATTGGTCCTCCATCCCCACGACCCAATGCGATCTTTCAGATCTTGATGCTCCTCTTTCGGAGGAGGAGGTTAAAGTTGCGGTGCACCAAACTGCTAGTGACAAAGCCCTGGGTCCAGACGGCTTCACGGGAGCCTTCTTTAAGGCTTGTTGGGATACAATAAAAGAGGGCGTCATGGCGGTCATCCATCAATTCTCAAGTCTACATTGTAGTAATCTTCATTGGCTTAATTTCGCAAACATTGCTCTTCTTCCCAAGAAGGAAGGGACCGAAGAGGTTACTGACTTCCGCCCCATTAGCCTTATCCCGCCTTGGTCCTCACATAAACAAGCTTGTGTCAAAGGCTCAAAGTTCCTTCATTAAAACAAGGAGCATTCACGACAATTTCTTATATGTAAGAAATCTTGTGAGAAAACTCCACAAGACAAAAAAAAGGCTACAATCCTCTTCAAACTTGACATCAAGATAGCTTTCGACTCGGTTAGATGGGACTACTTGATGGAGGTTTTGCAACATTTGGGCTTTCCAAGTAAATTCCAGGATTAGATTTCGGCACTTCTATCCACTTCATCATCAAGAGTGCTTCTAAATGGAATAGCCGGTGATCCAATCAAGCATGGAGGGGCCTTATACAAGGAGATTCTTTGTCGCCCCTCATCTTCGTCTTGGATATTGACGCTCTTCATCATATTCTTCGCAAGGCCACCACTCAAGGTCTACTACACAATATTGGTGGGAGAGCCCCCATGGTTCATACCTCTCTTTACGCTGATGATGTCGCTATCTTCATCAAGCCAATAAAGAGTGATATCAACTTCCTTGTTTCAACCTTGCAAAAATTGGAGATGTCACCAGGCTTGTTACAAATTGTGCTAAGAGTAAAGTGGCACCAATCTGTTGCAAAAGCCTTGATCCTGATGATATTTTGCAAGCCTTCCCGACTCCAAGCACCACCTTCCCCATGAGATACTTAGGCCTTCTGTTGTTCGTGCACCGTCTTAGAAGAATTCACTTCCAACCTTTAGAAGACAAAGTGGCCGCCAAGCTTGTTCCGTGGATGGGAAAGCATGTCACGATGGTCGGGCGAGGCACCCTTGTCAAGTCGGTGCTTACAAGCATTGTCATTTATTTTGTCACCGTGCTTGATGTCCCTATGGAGGTCCTTACGAAGATTGGTAGTATAAGAAGAGCGTTTCTTTGGGCCGTGTGTGACAAGGTGACCGGAGGGAAGTGTAAGGTCAATTGGGAAACGCTTTGCAAGCCTAAAAAGTTTAGTGGTCTGGGCATCCTCAACCTCAAGAAGTTTGTATCAGCTCTTCGCATGCGCATGGGTTGGTCTTGGGACACCTTGCAGTGAAAAGGATAATGAGCGTTTTGGGAAAGCAACGATTGTCACAACTAGAAATAGGGAAAAGGCTTCCTTTTGGGAGGCATCTTGGCTCTAAGGATTGGTGCAAAGGCCATTGCTCCACTCATCTTCGACCTCTCGAAAAAAGAGGAAATGTCGGTCAAGAAAGCTTTGGAAAATGACTTTTGGGTCTCACAAATCAACATGCAAAGTGGCCTCTCCGTGGAGCATATTTTCCAATTCTCTAAGCTCTGGGAAATGCTTCAAGAGGTTCATTTGGAAAGCGACCCCATCAACAAGATCACATGGAAGCTTTCCAACGATGGGTGCTACTCGGCCAAGTCCGCTTACAACATGCATTTTGAGAATCTCGACATATCCCCTTTGCCCTCTATTGTTTGGACGTCGTGGGCACCGCCAAAGTGCAAAACTTTTGCTTGGTTGGTCATTCCAAATAGGGTGTAGACGGCGGATAGGCTTCACAAAATAGGATGGCCAAATTGTGGTCTATGCAAGCTTTGTAACCAAGTGCAAGAGTCGGCCGACCACCTTCTATTCAAGTGCCGATTCACCGTTAGAGTTTGGTCATCCTTGAAAGATTGGCTTGGCCTTCATGACGCTGAACCAAGAGATTGGTGAGTTATGAGCACAGTGAAAGAATGGTGGTTTCAAGGCGTCTACAAGAGAGGGAATTCGAGAAGGGCGATGGCTTCTCTTGCCATGTTGATTTCTTGGAAAATTTGGAAAGAAAGAAACGTCCGGGTCTTCCGCAATACTTTCACAACGTCTACTATGCTTGTTATGAAAATAAAAGACGAGACGACAATGTGGTGCCTAGCCAGGGCCAAAGCGTTGAGTAGTGTGTTGCCGCAAGAGTAGCCTTTTTTGGTTTGGTTTGGTTGTGGCCAATCTTGGTTTGTAAAACCTCTAAAAACTTTCTCCTTAATCAATGAAAATGTTAATTTTTTTGCCTCGTTTCAAAAAAGAAGGCCAATAGACAGCGTGAATGACTCTTAAGTGGTCCTTCTGCATTGTGACGAAGCGCTGGAGGTAGAACTTTGCGCTTGTTTGGAGAAACTGGAGTTTGCACTTCTTCGAAGTCAGCTTCCAGTTATTGTTGACTAGTTGAATGCCCGTGCGTTGCCACGATCGATCAGAATTACACCAAGATATTAATAATATGTTATAGTTTAGTCAAAGCTTGCAAATAAGACGACGTATGGAAAATATCAATTCTATCTCCCTCTTATTTTGTCCTTGGCACTCTGTTTCTTTGACGGTAAGAAAAATAATGCTTTTGTGACTTTAAGAGTCATAAAGAAGAACAAGATGAGAAAATAAAATTTATAATAAAGACTTGATTAACAAAAATGTCTCCTTTCATTAAACTTCTCCCAAGTTTCAGTTTTATTTTGCCAGGAACATATTGATCAATAATAAATAGCTTGATGTTTTCACTTAAGCATTGGTATTGCATGACCAAACTACAAATAAAAGTTCAAAAGGATGGCATCGGTCGTCTTAAGGGAGAGGGACAAGAAAAAACACAATCACCTCATCATGAGTTGTTACTTAAGCTTCATCATATATTAAACACGATTTACATCAGTGCATAATACTCTAGTGTTTTTTAATGTTTACATTGTTAATGGAAGGATATGAAGGTATTGGTTCACTGAAATTACTAAATCCCTATTGTCTTGACGACATCTGCTGTGACTTACTATCGATCTACAGCACAATGGACTTTCTTGTGAGCTACTTGACTAAAAAAGATAGTGATAGGTAATAACTTGAGTTAAGGAGAAGCTATGGAGATAGAGATCTTGGCGACAACACGATTGTGAGGTCATCTCCTAGGATGCCAAGCTGCAATATACGAAATAAAATGAATGATGATGGCAAGATTAAATGTGAATTAGACATATGGAAGTTTCCGATTTTACCCAACTTCAAGGACATAGAGAAATTATTTAATTCAACCCTACCGAATATTGTATTTACCGACGCCTCCACAACACCCGAGGCATTTACTACCTGCATAGAATGTAGTCAAACTACAAATAAGAGGCGAAGTTAAGAGACTGTTAACACTGAAAGTTATGATGGCTAAAGACTTCCTAAGATTTCTTGTTTCCTGTTCCGGAGGAGAAAAGAAAATTCATAAATTGAGGATTTCTCACCATAGAGATGCATGCAACTGGAACTGTCTCCATGCCATGTAAAACATCAATTGTCATGTCTGCATACCTTCTTGACCAATTGTCCTATTTCTCCCTCCTTCTCCTTTAATGTAGTCTTTGGTTACAATACACCAACGAACGTATTTCTAGAAATATAATAGTTGAGAAAAGGTAAAGGCTTCAAAAAATATATAATATGATGGGTGCCAAATGAAATACATAAAAGGTTATGTTAGAAAACAGCTCCAATAATTTATACATGAACATGGTTATCATTAAGCCATGGCTAGTGTATGACATAAAAATGAAAATTATACAATTTACTTGCCTTTGGTCAAATAACATGTAAGTGGAACATCAAATATTTCCAACACTGGTCACATAAGGGCTTCAACCTCCCCGAGGACACAAAACTTGAACATAAAAACAAATGCCACCTCACACGTGCACTACATCCTCAAATGCGAGTGTGGCATCGGGTGGCACCCCGTACCAAGTCTTAGCAGCACCAAAATGCATGTAGTTGAGGTTGTGGACGTCCTAGGCCTCAATGTGTGAACTACATGTCAACGTAAAAGCATTGGAGTGTTGACCCTAGGATCTCATGGTATTTAAATTTCTTACTCTAGTTGTATCTACCTGTTGAGAGGAACTTTCTATGTAACATAACTCTCATTTGTTGTCTATGCATAACATGTATAACTTGGCAAAAGTTCAGTGTATTCATAGCATCAAAATAGTTTACTTTGGCTTTCAGGCTGATGCAACTTAGTTGGCACTCAGGAAACCAAAACAAAAATATCATTAGTCCCAAGAGTCGGTCTAGCATTCATTTCTGGCATCTGCTGGATTCCAAATAGCCGTCGTTTAACTTTACCTTCAATATTTTCTCAACTAACGTGATAATAGTTCTGTTGTCGTTCACCTCAAATAATGAAGCTCAGAAATTTGCATTGAACTGGTAGAAGAATTGTTAGTAGAAGAGGGTAAGAGGATTACCATCTGGATAAGATGAGTGAATCTTGATGTAGTGTTGTACTATGGTCCGCCGGTAACAATCTCATTGAAGATGTCATCGATTCACTTGATCTCCATGTATGATGATAAGTTAGGTTTTTATACTGAAAATGCACAAACTGTAGTAGTATGGGTGAGTGTTAAGTTCAGTATATATACGAAGGAAAATCAAATAAAAGTTCTGTTATTATCACGCATGTGTACACAATACACATAAAAAATCACATAGTGTTCCAACAAAATTAGCTTTGCTTAAAATGTAAATCGATAAAAATAATAATTTGAAATTATATGCATCAAAACCTTTTCTTAAAATGTAAACCCATAAAAATATATACTTTGACAGCACATGCATCAAAAGCAGAAACAAATACTTCCTCCCACCCATATTAGTTGACTCAAATTTGTCTAAATTTGGATGGATCTAGACACTATTTAGTATATAGGTTCATCCAAATTTTGAAAAATCCAAATCAACTAATATGGGTCGGAGGGAGTATAATTATGTCTATCTGATCATATTCTATGGAATAAGATACATGTACTACTATGTTCAACTTTGTCGGATGTTTATGTACTGATGGTGACCAATAGAGGTACAACATAAAGTCGTAACAAAAATGCATCATTATAGAACAATGGAGATGTTATTTTCCATACTTTCCTATAAAAGCTAGCTTCCTCGATATTCTATTTTGGTCCAGTATATTTGTATATACCCCGCATTCAAGGCCCTAAATGAGGAGGCAATAATTGACCACCTCGCGGGCACCAGCAACATGCACCACTGTCGCTAGGTTGACTCCCTAAGAGCCATTTCTTCAATCCCAAGAGGCACAACTCAATACTGAAGGGTCTTCATCACCACTCGTCAATGTGTATATTGTTGGAGATATGCCCTAGAGGCAATAATAAATGTAGTTATTATTATATCTTTGTGTTTATGATAAATGTTTACATTCATGCTATAATAGTATTAACAAGGAAACGTTGATACTTGTGTGATTTGTAAACTTAAATTGAAGTCCCTAGTAAAGCCTCTATATAATACTAGCTTGTTGGTTAATAGATGATTGTGGTTTCCCTATCATGAACATTGAGATGTTATTAACAACAAGATCATATCATTAGGAGAATGATATGATGGACATACTCCTATAGATAAGCATAGCATAAAGATCAAGTCATTTTAATAGTTCAATTGCTATATGCTTTCTGATACATAGTAATCTAATTCCTTCGACCATGAGATCATGCATATCACCTTTACCGGATGGATTCTTTGATGACATCAAACACCACACCGTAACTGGGTGGCTATAAAGGTGGCATTGAGTGTTCGGAAAGTATTGGTTGAAACACATGGATCAAGAGTGGGATTTGTCCATCCATATGACGGATAGATATACTCTGGGCCCTCTCGGTGAAATGTCATCCAATTAGCTTGCAAGCATGTGACTGGCTCACAAGGGATCACATATCACGGGAACGAGAAAAGAGTACTTATCGGTAACGAGGTTGAACTAGGTATGCAGAGATGCCGACGATCATAACCTCGGATAAGTAAACTATCGTGAGACAAAAAGAAATTGATATCGTATGTAAGTGGTTCATTCGATCGCAAAGTAATCATAGAAATATGTGGGAGCCATATGAATTTCCAGATTCCTCTATTGGTTATTGTTCAGAGAAGTGTCTCGATCATGTCCGCATAATTCACGAACCGTAGGGAGACACACTTAAGGATTCGACGTTGTTTTGAGTAGTTATGGAATGATGAGAAAGAGACCGAATGTTGTTCGGAGTCCCGGATGGGATCCGGGATATCACGAGGAGATCCGGAATGGTCCGGAGAATAAGATTCATATAAGGAAAGTCCCGTTTCGGAGTTGGGGAATGGTTCTGGTGTTTTCATCGGGAATGTTCTAGAAGGTTCCGGAATGTCCGGCACTCCGGAGGGGAAGGGTACATGAATGTATTGTATCAAATTGGTATGATTGCATCATGTACTAAGTGTCATCGCTGAACCAAATAAAGGATTAATTCAAATCCTAGTTTGAAAAGTCAAACAGCTAGTTTGAAAAGTCAAACGGCTAAATTTGGAAAGAGGAAAAGAGGAGGAGTGGGAAACCGAGTTGGGGAGGAGTTCCCTCCTCCAACCGGCGGCGCACCATCCAAGCCGAGTTGGGGAGGGACTCCTCTTCCTCCCCTTGGCCGGCGGGCCCCTCCACCTATATAAGGAGGGGCAGGGCTCCCTCCTAGAGACACACAAGATCCTCTCCTCCAAACCCTAGACGCCGGCGCCGCCACCTCCACTGCCGCCGCTGCCGACCTAGGTCAAGCCGCCGCCGCCTAGCAACCCTAGCCGCCGGCCAAGCTTCCTCCTCGGCGTGTCTAAACCCTAGATCATCGAGGGACTCTCTCATACTCCACCATACTCGCTCCGGCTTAAGGCGAAGCCCTGCGAGATCTCCCCTCTACTTCCGGTACCACGCCGTTGTGCTGCCGGAATCGCGAGGAGAGTGCTACAACCTCCGCTGCCTGCTGGAACAAGGGAGAGGAAGGTCTTCGTCGAGTACCGAACGTGTGACCGACTGCGGGAGCGCTGCCGGAACGCAGCGCCGGAAGGATCGTCTACGCGATCTTGAGATCGGGAAGAGTACGACTACATCACCCACGAGAATCCGCTCTCGTTAAACACTTTGGAATCTTCGAGGGTGAGTTATTCCATCGACTCGTTGCTATAATCTAGTAGGTAGATCTTGGCTTGTTTGTTTGTATGCGGTAATTTTTTTTTGTTTTCCATGCTACGAAACCCTACACATATCACCATCACATTACACATTTTCTTCTCCTCCTGCCTCCTTCCTTGATCCATGCATGTCATAAGCTTGACTCAGACAACCATGAAGTGTCCATGCACTAAGCAAGCAAATGCACGTGTAGGATTTTGTTAACATAATAAATAAGGAAATGGTATAAATTTAATTTATAGAATCGAATGATACAACGAATATCTCAAGAAGCTAGTAGAGAAAAATATACTGAAAAACATGTTTGCCTTAATTCTTTTTCCTAAAACTGTTGGACAATAGAATTTGCATCTCTGTATTTTTTATCTTTGATAAAGGGAACTCAACGACGACTTACATTATAGTATGTGCATAGCCATTAGGCCCTCTCTACCAATGGTCATGTTGAACATAATTTTATTTTCTTCCAAAAATTGCACCGAATGTTGCATGTTTTATAAAATAAAATACCATGTCATTGCGGTCAAACGAAATAGAGTAATTTTTGACAATACAACCAGATAGGAGTAGCTCTTGAGGTTACAATGACCAGAGAGTTCTTAACTTTCTTCATGATGGCTGGAATGAAACATAACAACCTAAGATTGAAATAAGCTGGTTTGATTAGCACTTGAACAACTTGAGCAAGATTAGATCCACACCTTGAAATAGATTTTCTTTGCCACCAAGCAAGATGGTTAATGTATTATGGGTCTTGCCAGCAAAGCTATTGTATGTACTAATTTTTGTTTGAAAACAAGCCAGGCAAAAACATTTATGTTTCAGAGTTGACCAACGCTTTAGATTGGTCTGGGGTCTAGATATTTGGAAGCTCTCCATCCAGCAAATAAAAGTCAATAAGAAGTCCAAGAAAAGTATTGTTGATTTAGCATCAACTTGCAAATCAGAGTAACATCTCCCAAAGCAACGCCGTCTATGAGTTAAATGTGTAAGAGTAGGGATGGTGTGATTATCAGCTATATCCTCCAATCACGCATTCGGTGGCAATGTGTCTTGGACTCAATGTGATTTGACATCCTCATGGAGGCATTAATAATTGCCTACACCACTGGAAGCATGATATCGTTAGGCCAGCCATGAATACAACCCTTAATTGATAGTTACTTCGTTACATAAAGAGGATCATTCTGAACCATGCTCGAGTGGGAAGGTTCTTGACTATAATAAATATGTATGTACCTTTAGATAATTCTGAGAAAGATGACACCCACGGAATAGTTCTACTAAAAAAATTCATGTCATTCTCACATGCAACAAAACTGTCCTTGATGTAATGCATGTTCCAAAAGAAGTTATAAATGAGATAAGCGTGTAGTTAATCCCGCCTAGAATTAGTATTAGCACAGAATAAATAGATTTAGTCAAATGTTGACTGGAAATATGCTAATTTATGGTAGGCTTACGCCAAAAGATAAAAACCAATAGAAAGCGCTTTAATTAATTAAACTATTTCGTCAAAGTTAAGAAAAAAGTAATGCCAAGCTTAGCCCGCTACAGCAGGGTTCAGTATTGTACGTCAAGCTTGAAGTTGAGCCATATGCAGGGTTCAGTATTGTACGCCAAGCTCGAAGTTGAGCCATACGAATGTAGATATTTTTCAGATCATCCAAGCACACTTACACATTTGATTCTACAATTGCAAAACTTGATACACACAGTAACTAGCGAGTAGAACACTAAGAACAACATATTTGGAAGAAGCAAAAGAAAATTATCTTTAATAAGGTTATTAGGTTCTCAATAGACCAACCTTTTTCATTCTCAAAAAAATCTTGAGGCAACACGTCCATGAATTTTATTTATTAGATTATCATACAAGACTTTTCTGATAGTTTCTGGACTCTAGAGAAATACAAACATAGTAGAGGTCAAAACATATGGAATGGAAGAAACAGAGCCAGTGGAAATAAAGTTCTCTTCAAGTAAACCTAGCCAAGACTTATTAGCTAGGTCATTTAGTATGTCGTATATCTCTACTTTTCTTCCTATGGAAGCCACAAAGCCTAATACGCAAAATTGTTAGATTTTGATTTTTGAAGACTACGTACTGAAAATTGAATGGGAGTTTTGTTGGATGCGTCCGCACTGCAGTAGGACGAATTCTATCTCAACCTTGTGGATTGGTCTTTACATCACGTTCTTGCAGTCGGATTGGGAAATCGCATCTGTTTCTCGAATACATGCTGCAGAAGGGTGAGCATCCAATGTCATCCTTGCAAGATTTATTCTCTGAAACTTGAAAAAAAAAGCTACAGAAATTTAATAATACACAGGTTACCAACATGCCAAGCTTGCAATTTGGTGCCGGATTAAATGAAATGTATTACAAAAGATACTTCAACCCCTATTTATGTGAATCAGGCTGGCCAATGATGGAAACTAAATCTATAGATAGCTTGTGATAATTTTAGATAATTAACATATTTTTCAGCTTAAGATTTTGCACTCTAAATTTCAACCGTGGCCATGGTCACTACATATTCCTTGTTTGTTTTTGTCCTTGCCTCTACCCCTAAAAAGGAAAGAATTGTAGATCCCTTAGTTCCACAAAATCATGATATTTTTTAAACCTGATTTCGGAGGGAGGAATTGGGACGAATCGACCGAGGACAGGAGGTTGACGGTGTCAACTCGTCATGATTCAGAGAGGAGTCCGTTGTGGCGGCAGAGTAGTCGCTGAGCTCACAGTAGCAACTCAGTTGGTGGTGTGCACCGTGTAGAAGAGGCCAAGCATATTGTACTTCTTCCTGCACAACGGGAGGCGAGCAGCAGGACTTTGCAGCAGCTCAAACGGTAAAATGAGCGCATTAGCATGACAGCTCGCGGCAGCAGCAGAGAACTTGTGCATGTTCTGTTTTTCTATTGAGACATTCAGTTGTAGAGAACCCATATAGTAGATACATTCACTGACATTGTTGTACGAAGATTACATGTGTGTATGCTTTGGTTGTAGAAAAAATTGGCAAGAAAAAAATAGAAAAGTGGGGATTTACTTTTTACCTAAGAACGATGAAGAGAACAACGACCACCTAGATTAAATCCACATCAACTGCCAAGAGCAACCGCCTCCCTGCCCCTCTCTTTTCCTCCCTTCTCTGGTCACATCCCGTCCACCATGAGTCCTGGATTGTTGTTCGTCTGGTACCCTCCTTGTGTTCTTATGATCTTCTCTCGTGCTTATCCTTCCGGGCAGAGAGCTTAGGGGCCTGTACCTGCTGAAGGGGATTTAGGTAAGCAGCAGATCGACCGGTAAGGGAATAATCAGTCCTCACTCATCAACAGCGTCAGAGGATGGCTTCCCGGGCAGAAGCTCGGTGGTGGGAAGGAGCAACGTCCTCGTGTTGAGGTACAGCAGCGGTTGCATCTAGGACGTGTTCTGGGCGGAGGTTGAACCAGCGCATGAGGTGGGGACGGCGCCCGAGCGAGGTGGTGGCGGTTGCGTCTAGGCCAGCTGGGTAGGAGCCGGCGGCATCCATGCCTTGAAGGTGAGGGACGGCGGCAGCGCCCGAGGCATGGAGCGATGAACCGATGGCTTCGGCGCCCTCGCAGGTGACGCCTGCACCAGCGAGCATATCTTGGCGGCTCCGCTCAAGAAAAGAACCGACGGGGTCGTGGAGGTGGGGTATCTGGAATTCTGGATGGGAAACCTGCGCGGAGAGGCTCTTCACGGTGGCATAGGGCCATAAATATTAGCATGTTCGGGGGCAATGTCTGAGCGACGTACCACCGTATTGTCGTCTCTGCCTTTAAGGATAGTAAAGATTAATCAGACTTTCTTCAGTTGGTGTCTTTTGTATTGGCTGATACACAGGACCGGTCGCCGTTTCTATATTGTATTGGTAGTGTGTAATCTTGTAAAAGTGGATCAAGGACAAATTACAGATAGCCACTGTCACGTGTGGTCAGAGAACAAATTAATACTCAATTCTAGGTTGGTTTAGGAACAGTTGTAGTCTCAGGCTATTGAAGTCGAAATCTCTTGTAACCCCTTTGGCCTAATAAAGATCCAGTAGTTTTAACCACAAAAGAATATATTTCGATTATCTGGATAGATATGAACGAAACTAAAAGACTATGTGAAAAATAAAAACACGGATGTTGGCAAAAATATAAGACTATGTGAAAAATAGAAACACGGATATTGGGAAAAAATAAGATCGTCGACAGCAGGGATCGAACCTGCGCGGGCGTAGCCCAACAGATTTCAAGTCTGTCTCCTTAACCACTCGGACATATCGACACTTAGTTAACAACTAATTCATCTTAGGTATTACTGGTAGCCCAACAGATTTCAAGTAGTTGGCAAGCTTTCAAAAAAAGGGACATCAACTAGGAAAGGGACCATCACGAAAAAAGCAACCGCGTTTGTGGTAAACGCCACGTAAGATTGTCAGTTACTTACGCCAAATCATGTTTAAATACTAGTACGTAGAAAATATCACACTGAATACTCGTCAAAGGTATTCTAATATCCTTTTGCAGTTTCGCACGCTCCTATCAGGCTTGACCTACTACACGATCTTCCTAGTACGTAGCCGGCATTAATATATCGACAGCGTGAATGACATCGCGGGGCAAAGCTAGGTCAGGAAAAATCGAAAACGACGAGAAATGTTGTTAGTTCGTCACAATCTGTCATTTGGCAACTGACAAGAGAGCATCCCACGCTGATATCGACTTTACCTTCCATCTTACTCATGAATGATATCCCAATTATTTTTATTTTTGAAAAAGACAGACGTTCTGTCATTCGATTAGATATAATGAGCCAACCATGCTCTCTCTCAGTAACTAATTATAGGGTGGTATATTTTGTGCCTGATTGGTTGGTTGTAGGTGGCACTAGCCAACCATGCTCTCTCTGTTATTTATTTTTTGCATGGAACTTATAAGAGAAAATTTACCACACCTATTTGATGAAGTCTAATTTCTTGTATGAGACTATACATTAAAAATTAAAGTATTAACTTAAACATAGTGTCAGTGTCCCTAAATGGCATATATTTTGGATTGGATAAACCACTTAAATTTTACCCGAATCTGCGTACACTTTCCACCATCAATTTCTTTGTATAATGCATGTGAATGAAAAAAACATTATGCACAAACCAAATATTTATTATTCAATTCTCCAAGGAACAGACATAACAAGAAATTCATACAATAATAGTAATTACATGATTATGCATTGAAGGAAAAAAATGCAAAAGGATATGTGTTGTTCACCAAAAATGTAACCGCAAGCACACAACATGAAAACTTTCAATAGGCACGACCTACTAATAAGAAAAAATTAGTTTGTCTTCCTGCAATTTATCCTGATCTGTCCATTATTCCCTGTCAGCGGCGATATATCTCCCATCTTGATCATGCCCGATACAAAGTCGGCAAAGAAGGCGCTCTGGCTACTAACATAGGATTGCACTTGTGGGTCGGTGGCCCCACCATTGAAGAGCTCCTGGTCGGAGTGCAGGAGCCCCTTTTTGGCAACGAGGTTCTTGTAGTAGTTGTTCTCAAAAATGGTCGGAGTCTGGAGATCAAGGGGTGCTAGGTTGTTGTCTCCTGAGCCGGAGGTGGAAGGGCACCCTGATTGACGGGTCCCAGCAAAGCCGCTGTCGATGTCGCTCTCGTTGTAGATGTGTGCTCGGAAGCTGGTGCATCGTGCTTGGCCTATGGTGTGTGATCCTGCATATATAGATTGCCGACAGTGAGGAAATCCTTTCCCGTGTGATTTTAAAAGAACACTTATCCTTCTTTTGCTGAGACTTTTCATGACTGCAATATATATATAAATATAGTACATGATAGATGCATTGGGTGTATGAGACTAAGTGAAGAGTCTTAACGCTTTTGATTACTTATTGTACAACTAATAGATATGCATGGTTTTACTTGTTCTTTGAAAGCAACTTTTGGTTCTCTCGAAGGTGGAAGAAAGAAAAGGTCGTGTTTGAGTCATTCATGAACATGGCAAAAGGAATCGTATGCCTACGCATGTGTGGTTGCAATTAACTTGTAATCAAGTTGGTTATCCGGGGGTGCCAACTTTATTCTTGCCTTTAATATATGTGCAAAGAAATGTGAATAAGAGTGATGACGGGCATCTTTTAGTTAAAGCCGGAGCCAACTAGCCATTTCATTGAAAAAGTTTAAGTTGTCATCTTTATGCTACGTATTGTCCCTGCCGCGGCTCAGATGTGTACGTAGCATGAAAAAATGATTAACTAAAGCTTCTAGAAACCCCTACCGACAACCAAGGCCTATATATGTCATACTCTTCGTCTACCGAAAATAATCGAACTAATAATTGGTTACCGAGCTACTACTACTAGTTGCTAGTCAACGGTGAATACTGAACTTGTCAGGTCAAAACTTAGCCGTCAATACCGTTTTACGCCGCTTTAGGCGACTAGCTAGCTGCAGGTAGAATGAGCGAGTGTGTGAATGGTTCCTTCTTTTCTTCCACAGGGGAATCGGTTCTTGTTCCTTTCTTTAGTTATTTATGAGTATATTCTTAACCAACAGTACGTGATCATCGACCAGTCAGTACTGCTAATGATTGACGAGAGTTTCGTTTGTTTGAGCGAGCCAGGTTCGTACCAGATAGCGCGACCATGTCCTTCTGGGAGAGTCCCTGCGCGGCGAAGAGCGCGGTGAGGTTAGCGAGCCCCGACGTCGGCGGCGGGATGTTATTGTTGGCGCCGGTGAAGCTCGCCGTCGTCGAGTCCCGCCGACCAACCTTCACCTCCCAGCTCGGCCCGCCCAGCTACAAATCCATAAAGTAATCAGGTTACAGTTTCAGCCAGTGGATGCATGCACGTATATATGTGCACTTTCATGGTAGGTGATTGTACGTGTGACTTACGGCGACTACGCTGTCCCTGGCTGCGACGGCGAGGACGTCGGCGCAGGAGACGACCCCGGGGCAGAGCTGCTCGACGGCGGCCTTGACGGCGTCGATGACCTCGAACCCACGCACCGACCCGTTGTTGGGCTGGGCCGTCTTCTCCCCCTGCAGGCTCGGGGTGTCGTCCAGCAGCAGCGACGCGTCGCAGCCCTGGACGAAGCAGTCGTGGAAGAAGAGGCGGAGGATGGAGGCGCCCATGCGCGGCTCCTTCGCCACGGCTGACTGCACCGCCGACTTGACGGCGCCCGGCATGCCAGGGCACGAGCTCGCGTAGAAGCCCGTCGACAGCTGCGCCGACGCGCCGCCGGCGAGCGCCATGATAATGACGATCATCATGGCGACGCACGGAGCACTACTGGCATTGTTAACGCCGGCGCGCCTCTCGCTTGCACTTGCACCAGCCATGGTCGTCGTCAGAGACTTCCTGTTGCTACGCAGACTATAGTGTGAGCGTGCGTGTTGCCTTGAGCTAGCTTGCCGGGGCATCGGTATTTATAGCACAGATAGCCCGCCACGGATGATCGGACTCGATCGTAGCGGTGGCGGTGTGGTGGTACTTGGAAAAGATGGAATGCCGATTAGATTACACATTCTTTCTTCCCACCTACTCTGTTGGACTTCGAGTTGAAGTTTAGGTACTGTTCTCCAGGATACGTACACTGCTTCAGGTTTCGGTGAGAGTGAGAACGCTTGGACTTGGACCTGGCTAATAAGAGAAAAGGTGCAACACGCCAACACGGCTACACTACAGGAATGGAAAGCTACGCCGACGGCCAAACGTCGGGGCCGTCGGCATAGCCATCGTCCAGGCCAGCCCCGCCAAGCAGCCGTCGGCGTAAAATTGCCCTCGACATATTCTATGCTACGCCGGCGGCTGTCCTCGGCGTAGCTATTTTTTATTTTATCTTATTAAACTTTGAAAAATCATAACTAAATCATTCTAATTCAGAAAAATTCAAATAATATATTAAAATTTGCAGAAAAATAAGTACTATCTATCTACACTCAAATATTACACATTTATAAATAAAAATTAAGTAAAACATAAAATATTATATATAGTTTAAAACGGGCATAAAAAATTCAAAAACGATCGAAACAATGTGAAACCTTCGCGTGGTGTTATATTATGTGACATAGTTAGAAGGAAAAATATCAAACTTGGTATATTGATTATGTCTCAAAGAAACCTTCACAAAATGACCTATCTCATTCGAGGTTTCTTGACTTTCGGATCAAATGACCAATGTTATGGCTAGAATCAAGGCATAGTTTGTGATAATATGCCCATATTGTGCATACACATGCATCATGGGATGGCGAACAATGTTGCAGGAGGAAGTTTTCCTTTTCGTCGAACCAAAAAGCCATTTCCCATTTTCCGAGCATAAAAACGGACGGTTTTGTGAAGCAACCACCAAATGGCTAATTCAAAATACTACCACCACATTTTACAAAAATACTATACCACCTTATATGGACAATGTCCCAACAGGGGATCCAAAACCTTTCCGTCCACCTTTGGTGAAAAAGACAAATTCCTGCCGAATCGGTAGGAAGTGGGTCAGATATGAACTACAAGTACATGATCCGATGCTCATGTTTTTTTAAAAAAATTATTTTAAGGTTCACAATATGATATTTTATCAAATATCCAATGCAAGTTTAGCGAGGCTCGGCCCCGAGCTAAGAATCTTTATGTCCGTCGTTCGACAAAGTTTGACGATAGTTTAAAACGGGCATAAAAAATTCAAAAACGATTGAAACAATGCGAAACCTTCGCGTGGTGTCATATTATGTGACATATTTATAAGGAAAAATAGCAAACTTGATATATTGATTATGTCTCAAAAAACCCTTCACAAAATGACCTATCTCATTCGAGGTTTCTTGGCTTTCGGGTCAAATGACCAATGTTATGGCTAGAATTAAGGCATAGTTTGTGATAATGTGCCCATATTATGCATACACATGCATCATGGGATGGCGAACAATGTTGCAGGAGGAAGTTTTCCTTTTCGTCGCACCAAAAATCCATTTTCTATTTTCCGAGTATAAAAAACGGATGGTTTTGTGAAGCAACCACCAAATGGCTAATTCAAAATATTACCACCACATTTTACAAAAATACTATACCACCTTATATGGACAATGTCCCAATAGGGGGATCCAAAACCTTTCCGTCCACCTTTGGTGAAAAAGACAAATTCCTGCCGAATCGGTAGGAAGTGGGTCAGATATGAACTACAGGTACATGATCCGATGCTCATGTTTTTTTATAAAAATCATTTTTAGGTTCACAATATGCTATTTTATCAAAGATATAATGAAAGTTTAGCGAGGCTCTGCCCCGAGCTAAGAAACTTTATGTCCGCCGTTCGATAAAGTTTGACGATTGTTTAAAACGGGCATAAAAAATTCAAAAACGATCGAAACAATGCGAAACCTTCGCGTGGTGTCATATTATGTGACATATTTATAAGGAAAAATAGCAAAATTGATATATTGATTATGTCTCAAAAAACCCTTCACAAAATGACCTATCTCATTCGAGGTTTCTTGGCTTTCGGGTCAAATGACCAATGTTATGGTTAGAATCAAGGCATAGTTTGTGATAATGTGCCCATATTATGCATACACATGCATCATGGGATGGCGAACAATGTTGCAGGAGGAAGTTTTCCTTTTCGTCGCACCAAGAAGCCATTTTCTATTTTCCGAGTATAAAAAACGGACAGTTTTGTGAAGCAACCACCAAATGGCTCATTCAAAATACTACCACCATATTTTACAAAAATACTATACCACCTTATATGTACAATGTCCCAATAGGGGGATCCGAAACCTTTCCGTCCACCTTTGGTGAAAAAGACAAATTCCTACCGAATCGGAAGGAAGTGGGTCAGATATGAACTACAGGTACATGATCCGATGCTCATGTTTTTTTACAAAAATCATTTTTAGGTTCACAATATGCTATTTTATCAAAGATCTAATGAAAGTTTACCGAGGCTCTGCCCCGAGCTAAGAATCTTTATGTCCGCCGTTCGATAAAGTTTGACGATAGTTTAAAACGGGCATAAAAAAATTCAAAAACGATCGAAACAATGCGAAACCTTCGCGTGGTGTCATATTATGTGACATATTTATAAGAAAAAATAGCAAACTTGATATATTGATTATGTCTCAAAAAACCCTTCACAAAATGACCTATCTCATTCGAGGTTTCTTGGCTTCGGGTCAAATGACCAATGTTATGGATAGAATCAAGTCATAGTTTGTGATAATATGCCCATATTATGCATACACATGCATCATGGGATGGCGAACAATGTTGCAGGAGGAAGTTTTCCTTTTCGTCGCACCAAAAAGCCATTTTCTATTTTCCGAGCATAAAAAACTGACGGTTTTATGAAGCAACCACCAAATGGCTAATTCAAAATACTACCACCACATTTTACAAAAATACTATACCTCCTTATATGGACAATGTCCCAACAAGGGGATCCGAAACCTTTCCGTCCAGCTTTGGTGAAAAAGACAAATTCCTGCCGAATCGGCAGGAAGTGGGTCAGATATGAACTACAGGTACATGATCCGATGCTCATGTTTTTCTAAAAAAATCATTTTTAGGTTTACAATATGCTATTTTATCAAAGATCCAATGCAAGTTTTCCTTTTCATCGCACCAAAAAGGCATTTTTCATTATCCGAGCGCAAAAAGGCATTTTCTAAAGCAACCACCAAATAGCTAATTAAAAAACGGAGGGTTTGTGATTAGTTGATATGGATATCATATTTGGATTCCTCTTATTTTTTGATCAATTTAAACATATTATTTGTTGAATTTTGATTTACAGATTTAAAGATATTAATTATTCTATATTAAATAGAAAAATACAAAAAAAATAAAATTATTATATTTTTATTTGAATTCAATAATATTTTTACTTATTCATTAATATTTATTTAAATAATTGTTTGTAATTTCAAAAAATACAAACATGTGACATGATGATATAAGAGTTAATAGGATTGGTATCATAGTATGGACACCAATGTATGAATTACTTTGCGGAAACGGATTCTGAAGGAACGAGTAAGTTAAGCGTGCTGAAACTGGAGTAGTATTAGGATGGGTGACCTGCTGGGAAGTTTGACTAAGACTGAAATTTAATCAAATAGTAAGTATAATTAGTCTGGAATTTAATCAAATAGTAAGTATAATTAGTGTTAAAAATGTTCAAAGTAGGAGATTAACAAGTGAAACAATTCAAAGAATATAAAAAATGAGAAAAAAATAAAAAAATAATTATTTTTTTAAAAAAAAATCATAAAAAAATATTTTTACAACCGGTCGACAGGCTATGCCGACGGCCGCTACGCCGACGGGAAAGCCCTCGGCGTAGCATACGCCGACGGTATTTTGATACGCCGACGGCTTGAGTGTGCTCCGCCGAGGAAGATCTTTGCCGAGAAGGCTACGCCGAGGGCATTTTGACATACGCCGACGGCCTTTTGCCCTCGGCGTAGCGCGCGTCCCGTAGTGTTATGTAAAGCGTCGTCGCCTTTTCTAGGGAGGCGATAAAGGCTATAGCTACCATGCATGTGTTGCTGCTATTGCTCATTGCCCGTCATCTCTAGGCTGCATGCATGGTGATCTTGGCTGAAAAAACTACGGTAGTTAATACTCACCGAGTACTTTTTCACAGCATATTCTCATCAAGAACTTTTTCACGTGACAACTCTAATTAGGGGCATTACTTTGAGTACTATATCTAGCGACGTGGTTTTATTCTGCAGCAACATGCGAGGGCACTACCGATTCGTTGAGACCTCACATCTGCCTTTTACTTTCAGCAAATTACCTTTTACACACTTTTCGCACTAGCGTGGTTCACAAAACGCGGGAATAGAAAAACACAGGATTATAGTGTCAATGTTATTATACTCTCTCCGTCCAAAAATAGATGTCTCAAATTTATTAAAATTTTGATGAATCTAAACACTATTTAATATATAGATTTATCCAAAATATAAAAAACCTAAGACATCTATTCTTAAACAGAGGGAGTACATGATTTTGTACCATTATTTAATAGAGTTGTGTTATGGTGATTGGCGAGTACTTGTGAGTAATTCCTAATACTTCCGGTGGAATTTATTCTATCCGTTCAAACTGACCAGTCAGTTAATTAGAGATTTTAAATTAGCCCAACCACGCGCGGCGATCCTCTTCCCTCCCATCTGCCCCCCTGCCACCACGCTGATGTCGTCGCTCGCCGGACGCGCCACATAAATCAGCCAACGCACCCCATATTCAGTCATCGCAACATCGGCTCACCGGACTCCGCCACCGCCGGACTGCCGGACGGCGCCCCAGCCCGTCTGACTCCGCCGCCAGCCTCCTGCCATAAGACGCTGCCCCAGCCCGCTGGAAGGGGCCTTCCAGCTTAAACCTGAACACACGCCATTGACCTGCTGCCACCTGAACCTGAACATGCGCCATTGACCCGCTGCCACCTAAATCTGAATATGCGACATTGTCCTGCTGCCACCTGAACCTGAACATCCGCCATTGGCATGTTGCTACCTGGACCTAAAACTGCACCCATGGAGATGATGGAGCTCGGGCTCGAGCGCCCGGAGGAGCTCGTCGGTGGAGTAGGTGGTACAGCTATGCCGGTGGTGCAGGTCAGTGGAGAAGGCGTCGTAGATGGAGGCAGGTTGGCCGGACAATGAGGCGCAAGGGATGATATTTGAGGATGACAGGTGGGGCCATGGGCTCAAATGACATATCCATCCTTTTAATACATAGTAAAATAAATCAGCATTTCGGTACTTCCCAGTACTTCTCTCTAGTACTTTTTAGTACTACCTATTTTTTCCACCACTGGATTAACTTGGTTGGACGGTTCCTAAAATAGCCAACCATGGTAAAACTTGTATATTCAATAAAAGTGAAAATAAAGATATTTTCTAAGGATTACATCATCTATTAAATATAGAATTTAGATAAATAGACACACACACACACATCTAGATATATTCTAGATCTTCTTTCTTGACTATATATATTCTACTTTAACAAATTCAATTTTAAATATTGTACACAACTTTTTAATTCCATAAAAAAACAAATTAGATACTTATCTATAGGTTTGGGAATTTTGCACATTTGACACATTTTTTATCTGAAATTTATATATTTGCCATATGACCACCACATGTCAGTGACACAGAAAATGACAAATATGCAAGGTGCAAAGAAAAGTGTGGCAAATATGCAAATCCCCCAGATTTGAGTGGAGTTCCTATAAATGTAGTCCAAAAGACTCCTTGGAAAGAAATCATAGCTTCTACAACTCAATGTACCACCATATATAGGAAATTCCTAAGGATTTATATCACACAAAGTTTCTACGAGAATCCTTCGAAACATCTAGATACATTCATTTCACAAAAACTAAGACAACCTACACACTGAAAGTTGTCTATATTCGTTTCACAAAAACTAAAACATCTTATATTTTGGAACTGAGGGAATATATCTCTATGGGGAGGAGTAGGTCGGTAAAATATGAGGGACATAAGCTAGTGTAGGGCATGATCTATAAGAGCTCGACTTAGAAGAAGACCAGATCATCGAGGATACAGATTACAAATTTTGACACGAAGACCTCTCTCATTTTGGAAAAACGGAATCTGAATTATTTGTAATTTGTTTGCTTCGATTTCTTAAGTGTCGTAAACATGTTATCTACACAATGATTCGAAGACCTCTCCCATTTTTCACACAATCGGTAACTTTACATCCTCTTTCGTTAATAGAATGCATGCATGAACTAGAATCGGAGTCGGTCAACAACATGAGCCTGATTTGATTGGGGCGGAGGACCTTAGGATGGTTACTAGTAGGTGCGAACAAGCTCAGGATGATGGTTAGTAGGAAGGACGATGGCAGGACCAAGGCTTGGTGCCGCGGGATATAAACAAGGAGGAGTAATGAGAGGAGTTGTATAGAGCAGAGTAGAGGAGATCCTCGTTTTATTTGGATCCCGCTCTCCTTGGAGGATTTATTTTTTAAAAAAAATCATATAAGATTCAAAAAAATATGAAAAATATACCGGATGTAGATAATGATTTATAATATGCGCATATAAAAAATCATGTGTAAAAGCTTTATATTCTGACTTTAGTAAAAAGATAAAAGTGCAGATACGGACGTAATTTTGATTGGGCCTCCGTTTTCGCAAAATTGATCATATTGTATTTCTTCTGCGTCTGAAATACAAAATATTTTCCACTGAAAAATTGTAGACTTGTATTTCATGCTTTTGGCTACGTTTCAAAAATATTTGATGTTTTTTGAAAAATTGAAAAAGTCCTCCATGACGACGGGCTCCAAAGTGACTTTCCAAGTGTAGAGGCACTAGATGCCTGCGACTAGCTATCACTCAGCCTTTTTAGACTTAGTTTCTACAGAGTGATGAGAGCCATACATGACCTAAATCTTTTTCATGGTGAAAGCACTCATTAATTTAACAAGCTATTTATTATTGTTGTTGTTGTTTTTCTTTTGTAAGCACTACTTATCCATTAAATACATTTGGATGGTATTTTTGTGTAAGATAATGCAGCAAAGCTAATTTTGTAAGAAAGTTAGGTTAAAGGTAAGAATGATTAAGGCATATAGCCACCCACCCACTAGGAACCTTTATTAAATAATTTTGTTGGAGCATTATTCTAACTCATGTGAAACTTGCTTTTCATTCAAGGAATCATTAAAGGGATCGACATGGAGAAAGTTCCTAACTTTTAGTGTCATCATCGGTCTAATTAAACTGCACTCATGTATGCCTAATCGCATGGTAATGTGTTTATTAAATTCGATAAACTGAACTCTCACACAAAGATAACCTTTGTGGGCGTGCCAAAAATGGTCATTTCTTAATGTGTTAAATTTCTTCAAATGATGGAACCATCTGAGAGGTATCCCATTCTCCTTTTGTCTTGCGAAACATGTGCATTCAGCTTTGTGAAAGACACAACTCATATAGATCGGATATTTTTTATTAATGGATAGTTAAGTTATAAAGTGAAGACAAGCTTCCTGTTAGTACATGTTTCCTTTTAAACCAATGGAAGGTGATTAAGTGATGGAGTAGTAGTTGAAGCAGATGAAACGTCACAAAAGTGCAGGAGACGTTTATCATATTGATCCACTGATTCTCGTCGATCCTATGGTCCTATCGCACAGGGAGTGTGCACCACAAGGGTCGGGTCGTGAATGCATTGCAAATGATACTATGGTCAAATAGGTTGTAGTCATTGATGACTGATCCAAGATTTAAAACCTAACAACATTAATGAACAAACCATACTATTACATGAATGAGTGACATTTGGGATATTGATATGTTCTTCGACGTATAATGTTAATCACTAGTTTCTATTTCAGCATAAGCAGAATGCCAGAAAACTTATACGAAGTAATATTATACAAAAAATCAAGATCATTAAACCATAAATGTGATATGGCGGTCAAAGTTTAGAAGCAGGATTGAAGTTATGTCTAAAACATCACTTATGTGGATTAGATCTAGTAATGAGCTATCGTCCAAACATCAAATCACTATCATGTTTTTTTTGAAATGGAGGTGATACCTCGGCCTCTGCATCAAAATGATGCACACAACCTTCTTTATTTGTTATTCAATAAAACCTTACAAAGAAAATACAAAGATCAATCCGAAGCCACGTCATTAACAACATATCTCGCAACACCTACTACCTTGATAAAGGGAGTGGCCATATCGGGGTCATTGCCCTGACCTCACACTTACGCACATCATCATAAAACTAGAGGTCTCAACGAACCACCCAATGGCGAGCCATGAGCACAAACCGGTCCGGCAGACCCTCAGTGCACCAACGCACATGCTCTAGAAGTCGCCACTGTCATCTTTCGCAGACCCATCTTTGGAATAGGGATCAAGGCATTGACCTTGCCAGGCCTGTCGTGGACGTTGCCAAGGCGTATGACGACGCCTCCACCTTGCGCGCGTCCATCAACATACATCTGCAGCCGAGACTCCGCTGGACACGCCGCCGAAACCCATCGTCATTGAAGTGATAGAAAACACACCGTCCCACCAATCCACCTTCTGACCAGTCTATCCAACATCTACTCCAAAAATGATCCACTTGAGAGGGGTAACGATACCATGTGCCTCCATCATCCGATCCGGGAGACACAAATCCGGGGTTTCCCCAGAGTAGCGCGAGTGAAGTGACGAGACCAGCTTAGATGATTCCTTCAACATGGTAACAACGCCAAGAGACAATGTCATCATCCACCAAGACCAAGGTCGAGGCTCGGTTTTCACCAGCTGCCACGTCACCCTGAACTTTTCATCGACTGGATCACCACCGTCGGAGCTCGGTGTGGGATCCCAGGATCCCCACACCAGGCCCAACCCGGTCGTCCACCTTCGATAGAAGGAGGCCGCCGTCGCCATGCCCAAGGCCACCACCCCAGTACCCATGTGGTACGGGCAGACCAGCAGGTCACCATCCATGCACGGGAGCTAGGAAGTCGCACGAGCACACAATCGCGGCCTTCCAGGCCCCGATAGGCCTATATCGGGCCCAACACCGCACCTCCACCGTAGCCTTCCTGCCGCGAACCACCATAACCAGAGAAGTATGATCGGGCGCCGCTCTCCTACCCCAAGGTCACGCCCAGCAAGGGCCCGACTACCATCGTGTCGTGTAGGCTTTGCCCGATGACACCTCTGGCGGCGGAGAGAGGATCGGAGATCTAGGAGGAGAGCCCAAGCGGTGGCGGTGATTTCCCTAGTGTGACGCGATGCCGTCGCACATAGGTTAGGGTTATGGGAAGGAAGGCTCTGTTACATGGGTGATAACGAAGTATTTGAACGTGCCTACTTTCATCATTGCCACGTAAACATGACATTTCATCACTGACATAGATTTTCAAAACTGGGTAACAAAAAAATTGTGGTATACGTCACAAGCGCAACTTTTATCAAAATAGATACTGCCGACACATGTATTGAAAGACATGCACATGACATATACTTGGAAACGGGAAAATCCACCTCTAGTGTATACTTGTAAGTTTTGTTCTATGAGATGTGTTTCAGTGTCCTCTCCCTGCTCCTAAACTTAAAGAAACTAAAAACATAAGGACGATCAGGATTAGCCAATACCCCTTTGGTTCAGAGAGCGTGAAAGGGTATCGGCTAATCTTGACCGTTCTTATTTTCCAGTTTCTGAAATTTGAGAGAAGGGTGAGAACACCGAAGCAAAAATCTCATTCTATATGCTTTCTCTTGCACCCGTCGATGGGGTGGTCGACCATGATCACAACTCCTAATGGATAGAAAACATAGCATGCAACGGATTGAGAAACTTAAGTAACATCGAACATTACATTCAAATCAAATGGACCCTCCATCTATTTTTTTTAGAGAATAAACACACAAGATTTGTTTTGGCTTGTAAGCGACCTCCTGTCTTCTTAAGCTAGTAATCGAGTATCCATAGCTATAGAAATTTAAAATATCACATCATTGAAAATGGACCTCTATTAGTGAATTGGTTGGATGAACATGTAGCTAGTGTTAAATTATTCAGAGCACCTACCGAATCCCGCGACATTTTACCTTCTGTACGTTAGATGAAAAAGTTGCAAACTTTTTTCTCAACTCAATGACTAGCTAGGGGTTTGGAATGCAGAGCAATCAAACTGTAGCAGTAGATCGGCCGGGTGGGCTTAAGTTGATAAGACTTAAGACACTACGACCACTCTACCTCAGTCTAATTGTTTGTGCATAGCGCTATAGCGTCGTGCAAACGAGGGAGGAAATTCTTCCCTTTTATATTGTCCAAGATAAAGTATATACCCCTGCCATTTCGTAATTCTTGTCGTGGTTATAGTTCAAACCATGACAAGAATTGTGGAACAGAGAGAGTTTTTTTTATATTCGTATGCACAATGATAGGTAATAATTTTGTGAACTTTGAAAATTATAATTTTGTTCTATAAAAATAATAGTAGGAAAGATGTTTTGTGTCCGAGAGAAGAATATATTCACATATATCAAAATGAATTTCTCATCTTCAAAAATAAATGCTCATGTGTTTTTAACAAGGTGTTCGTATATGTGAAATAAATATTCATATATATCAAATAAGATTTTGATGGTATGGGAAAAAATCCATATGTTTGAAATAAAATGCCATATGCATCCATTGATGCAGGGGGCAAGGAGTTTCCCCTTTTATGAAAAAATATGTTTCAAACTAAATGTTCATGTATCGTAGAAAAAATTATAATTTGCCTTGAACTAAATGCAGGGGGCACATTAGGATTTGCCTTATCTGATAAGGGAAACGAACAGTCATAAATGAATATTAGGATTTGCCTTGAACTAAAAATAAATATTTGGAAGAAGTCCCTCTAAAAAAAGATGACTGGAAGAAGGAGAAACCGGCAAATCATATATGCCGACCAGGTCGCTTCACACCCCACGAGCAGTATGAGCCGGTCCAGTTTGGTGTTCTCATGCTATTTTTGTTTTCTTCTTTATCTCTTTTGTTTTTGTTTTTCTTTTCTTATTTTCTTTTTTCCTTTCTGTTTTTCTGTCTCTGCTTTTCGAATATTTAGGTTTTCTTTTTTAGATTTAAATATTAGTTCAGATTTTTAAATTTGTTCAAATTTCTAAATTTATTTAGATTTCAAATTTGTTCATATTTTGAATTTTGTTTAGATTTCAAAATATTCAAATTTTAAAATTTATTTACATATTTTAATATTTGTTTGGATTTTAAAAAAGTTCACCTTTTGAAAAAAAATCAGATTTTGAAAGTTGTTCAGATTTAAAAATATTCGGATTTTGAAAAATGTGTAGTTTTTAAAAACCTTCAGATTTGTTAAAATAGAAAGAAAAAAGGAAAAACAAAAAAGAGATATTCCTACTGATGGGCCGCTGCCCAACTAAGCCCGCGGGGCAGAAGCTGCGGCACCGTGTATATGCCGATCAGGTCAGGCGTGTGAGGTGCTTAGGCCTAAGTGGCTGACCATGGCCGCATTGGGCTGGTTTGGTGGACCATAGATACCAATTCTCAGTTTTGCAATGCGCCGAATAGTCAAAAGAAGGGGAAAAAGAATTGAGTGAGCACCCTCAAAAAAAAAAAAAAAGAATTGAGTGAGCCTTTGCTGCTGATCTGCTAACTGCACTTAAGCATGCAGTTCAAAGATAGTGAGCGACACGATGTCCTGAAGGCTGAAGCTTTGTTAAACCGGAGAGCTGGACGAATCAAGGCGCTGAAACACAAGTTGCTTATGAACCACTCTAAGCAAGGAGCAGCAGGAGTTGATGTGGTGCTCAAATACGATGTCTGATTACAAATCGAAGCCTTTGTTGCTTCGATCTCGAGTCATCGTTCTGCGTAGTACTAAATTCCGTTAACTCGCTAGTTTCTGTCAGTTGTCCAGAAAAAAATGGAATGACAGCATATATTTTTGCAGAAAAAATGGAAGTATTCTGGAGAATAAGAAATATATATAGCACTAAAATATTATATGCCGTGACCGTGAATGCTGTGAAACTTCCTGCTTAATTTGATGTCCAGTTCAAATTTCTACAGATAACTATAAACTTCTTTGCTACCTTCTTTGACAGCATATATTTTTGCAGCACCATTGTTGCAGCGTTTGTGTGGGAAAATTGCTTTAGAGCATGGGCTAAATGTAGCCCTTTATTTTTCAAATTTTGAAGACGTGATTTCAAAGTTTTAAAAAACTTGAGAAAAAAATCTAGAAGTAGATAATGATAGTGCTCTACCAACACACAAAGTCTCAATTTGAAATAGTACCTTATATTTTGGGCTTAACAGAAATGACAAAATCTGACAGAATTTAGTGGTTTGAAATTTTGCATTATTCACTATACTTTAGATGTCAGATTTTGTTATTTTTGCGCAGCCCAAAATATGGGGTATTACGAGTTGATATTTTTTTAGGTTGGTAGATTAGATTATTTTCTACTTCCTCCATTTAAAAATATATGATGTTTTACTCTTTTCTAAAAGATATGTATCTAGACGCGTTTTAGTGTGTAGGTTTAGAGCAAAACAAGTGAACCTACACATCTATAAACATGTGTTTCAGAAAAAGACTAAACCATCTTATATTTTCGAACGGAGGGAGTATATTTGGAATTTTTTATTATATTTTTTGGAACTTTCTCTTTGAAACATACTTTTGCCCCACCTTATAAATAAAGCTAAACTGCCAAACTGATATAAAGTGACAAGGGATTCATCTTACAAGCAGATCAAAGATAAAAAAACTCGGATGCAACAAGCTTGCCACCGAAGATGTCGTATCGAGACCGAGGAATCCCAAACTCCACGACAACGCCCCGAAAAGGTAACAACACAAAACAACGATGTCGTCATCGAGACCACAAAGCTCTAGGGTTTGCACCTAGAGCCCTAATGCAGAGAGTGTAGTCACAACGAAGCCTCAAGAGGGAATGACACCCGCAGGCGTCGTTGTCGTTGGTGTCGAAGCGTTGGGATTTCTTCCGGAAAAACATTCACAACACTTGGTACCTCGGACCACAAACATTCCCCGAGCCAAGCTTCCAACACGTGATTTGTGCGCTGACCATAAAGCACCACCAAAACTAGGAGTCCCCGACGCCCACTCCTCGCCACCCACATAGTCTCAACGGGCGGGCCATCACCACCGCAACACCGCTCGCTGTCGAGACGTCCGTGCAGTCCACCGTATAGAGTCGCCGCTCTATCGTCTGATATCTCGCACCTCCATGACAACATAACACCGCCACGAATGGACCATCGGGATAGGCATGAGAGAGTGATGCCAAGCAACCAAATCCTCGGACAGTGAGGTAGACTAGTAGGACACACCTGCCAGTCGAACCCTCAGAGCCCAAAAGGTGTTGCTAGGTGGCTAGCAAATCTAGGCATGGGCCTGGATCCGACGCCCCGACCACACCATGGCTTGGGGGTGGGCTCCCATGACGGAAGAGAGCAAATCAGCAAGGCCATGCCGACACAGATCATGCGCAAAGGTCCCAAATCTGGGTAGAGGGTGTCCCTCAACAACCAGCTCCACCCGTAGTCATCCAAGGGTAGATCCAACACCATCCACGCCATCACCCTCCGGTGAGAACCGATGCTGCCGTGTTGGGCCGCCACTGCTGTCAAGGATTCCTCGAGCCACCACCTCCACCAGCCATTACAGAGGCAACCCTACCTGGCCTGCACCGCTAACTACCCTCGCCGCCAAGAGAGGACAACGTCATCGACTCCCCGGGTGCGACACCACTAGCTCACTTCCCATCGCGCCACCTCTATAGACAGAGCCTGAGTGCTTGCTCTTCGTGGCCCCGACTACCGAGCCACGCCTAGGCTCGACGACTCTGATCCACACACACCCCATCGAGCGAGAGGACGAAGATTCCTCGCCACCACCAACACCGACCAGGCTTCACCCAGCCTGTGCCGCCAAGGGGACATCATCGACTCATCGGGCGCAACACGACCAGCTCGCTGCCCATCGCGCCACCGCTATAGACAGAGAATGAGTGCTTGCTCGTCGTGGCCCTGACGATTGAGCCATGCCTAGGCCCGACGGCTCTGATCCATGCTCACCCCACTAAGCGAGAGGACGAAGAGTCATCACCACTGCCAACACCGACCAGGCTTCACCCACCTTGCGCTGCGAAAGGAGGACAACATCGTCGACTCCCCGGGCGGAACACGACCAGCTTGCCGCCCATCGCGCCACTGCTATAGACAGAGCATGAGTGCTTGCTTGTCGTGGCCCTGACGACCGAGCCATGCCCAGGTCCGATGGTCTGATCTACGTTCACCCTACCGAGCGAGAGGACGAAGAGTCCTCGCCATCGCCGACACCGTCCGGGCTTCGCCCGGCCTGCGCCGCCAAGGGAGGCCAACGTCATCGTCTCCCTGGGTGCAACACCACCACCTTGCCACCCATCGCGCCATCGTTATAGACAGAGCCCGAGTGCTTGATCATCGTGGCCCTGATGACCGAGCCACGCCCAGGCCCGACGACATTGATTCACGCCCACCCCACCGAGCGAGAGGACGAAGAGTCCTCACTGATACGTGGTAAATATATATATAATTTTTGATGCTCCATGCTTGTTTAGTATCAATTTGGTTATGTTTTGTCTACACTTTGAGGTATTTTTATACACTTTTTGGGACTAACCTATTGACAAGATGCCATAGTGCCAGTTGCCTGTTTTCTGCTGCTTTTGGTTTCAGAAAGCTAAAAAATAAATATTCTCGGAATTGGACGGGACAAAAGCCAAAGTTCATATTTTCCCTGAACGATACGGAAAATCGAAGACGAGACGGAGGAGGACACCAGGGTGGCCACATCCTAGGTGGGCGTGGGGCCCACCCAGGCCGCACCCACAGGGGGTATGGGCCCCCTGGCCCTCCATCGACCTTGCCTCCTTCGCCTATAAGAAGCCCCCGACTCAGAAACCCTAAGGAATCGACCAAAAAGCCACGAAAAGTTCCGCAGCGCCGCCACCGAAGGGGAGATTCGGGGGATAGAAAGTCTCTGTTCTGGCACCCTGCCGGGACAGGGAAGTGCCCCCGGAGCCATCTCCATAGATCTCCACCACCATCTCCATCGCCGTTGCTGATTCCCATGATAAGGAGGGAGTAGTTCTTTCTCGAGGCTAAGGGCTCTACCAGTAGCTATGTGTTCATCTCTCTCTCTATGCATGATCCCGTTGTGGTCATGAGATTTGTAATCAAGTAGATCTACCTTGCTACTCAAGTGCATTAATAGATCTCTTCTCTCCCCATGTGTGTGAAAGTGACAGCGTGCATGCCATGGTGGCACTTAGGCTAGAGTCTACATAAATACTCATTATGCTTTAATAGATCTATGCTTTTCCCCACGTGTGAAAGTGACAGCGTGCACACCGTGTGTGGCACTTAAGCTAGGTTACATATATATTTATCATGAGTATATTTTGAGTTGGTTGTCTCTATAAAATTGTGGTGTTTGTTGGAACCATCTAGCGCTCAAGGTGACAGTGTGGGGTTATATAGATTGGGAAAGACGGACTTTGAGGGATGTTTTTACAGCCCTACCATGGATTAGAGTATCCAACCGGAGAGTAGTTAAGAGTAGTATCATAAAGAGAAGATATTTATATGAGAGAGTGTTTATTAGTGAAATTATGATCCCTATGCCTTGTTTCTGAACACTGAAACACCATTTACGACTAGATCTGTTGCATGTTTGCTTGCTTTAGTCTTTACCTTACCGTCAGGCTATTTTCTGGCACCGTTACCACTTATATTTCATTACCTCTTCGCCGAACTAGTGCACATATACACTTGACAAGTGTATTAGGTATGTTGGGG
This sequence comes from Avena sativa, assembly GCA_916181665.1. NCBI lineage: Eukaryota > Viridiplantae > Streptophyta > Magnoliopsida > Poales > Poaceae > Avena > Avena sativa. The sequence continues at coordinate 312,263,121 of OV702297.1, forward strand.
ACATGAGAGACTTCTTATATCTTGATTACAGGGTTGCTTGAGAGGAAATACCTTTGACCACTTTCTCCCTGAGTTCGATAAACCTTGGGTAATCCACTTAAGGAAAACTTACTGCTGTTCTACAAACCTCTGCACTTGGAGGTCCAACAACTGTCTACAAGAATAGAAGTGCGTAGACATCACTCCCACCGCCGAGACCGATCGGGCTTCGCCCGGCCGTGCCTCTAGCGGTGGTGAGGAAGGAGGACGGAGGTAGGGGACGACAGTAGGGTTTAGAGTTTGCTCCGTTTGCCTCGCAGGGACAGGCGACATGGGAGGAAGGAGAAAAATAAAACCATTTATGAGACTTCAACATTTTTTTGGAACTTCCAAATGCAGTTTTTGAATTGCTAAAAAAAAGAAGCTCCATGTCGCTCGTGCTCCGAACGTCCGGATCCCACTTGTGTGCTGCATACTATGGGTAGAGTGTCGTGCAGTTGTGCTGTTGGCAGGATATACGTCAGGTGCACCGTACACAACACCTCAACTTATATGGGCGTTGATGTGTTCTCCACTTTTGTTGCTCCATATTGGACTATGGGAAGAGCCACTCCACATTGCCAAAGTCCCAGCGAAATCGCCACTATAGGAATAGAGCAAAGCGCCGACGGCCGGAGGCTACGTCATGGTCAAAAGTCCGTCGGCGTAAAAAAAAATCGGTGTAGGATAGCCTATGCCGACGGCTACCTTTTGGCATAGCTATTTTTTCTTTTACCTTATTAATTTTTATAAAATTATAACTAAATTATTCTAATTTAGAAAAATATATTTATCAAAATTTGCAGAAAAATAAGATCGATCTATCTACACTTAAATATTAGATATTTATATTGAATACGAATCTTCATGTTCGCTATTTTTACCATAGTTTAAAATAGGCATAAAAATTCAAAAACGATCGAAACAATGTGAAACCTTCGCGTGGTGCATATTATGTGACATAGTTGGAAGAAAAAATATCAAATTTGGTAATATTGATTATGTCTCAAAAAAACTTTATAAAATGACATTTCTCATTCGAGGTTTCCTCGCTTTTGAGTCAAATGACCAATGTTATGGCTAGAATTAAGGCATAATTTATAATAATGTGCTCATATTGTGCATGTATGTGCATCATGGGATGACAAACATGTTTCGGAAGGAAGTTTTCCTTTTTGTCACACCAAAAAGCCATTTTCCATTTTCCAAGCGCAAAAAACGGATGGTTTTGTGAAGCAACCATCAAATCATTAATTCAAAATGCTACCACCATATTTTTCAAAAATATTATACCACCTTACATGTATAATATCCCAACAGGGGGATCTTAACCTTTTCGTCCACCCCTGGTGAAAAAGATATTATGGTTTTTTACAAAAATCATTTTTAGATTCACAATATGCTATTTTATCAGAGATCCAATACAAGTTTAGTGAGGCTCGGGCCGAGCTAAGAATCCTTAGGCCCGCCGTTTGATAAAGACAATGTGAAACATTCGCGTGCTGTCATATTATATGATGTAGTTGGAAGGAAAATATCAAACTTGCTATATTTATTATATCCTTCAAAAAACCTTCACAAAATGACCTATCGCATTTGCGATTTTTCCTGGCTTCGAGTCAAATGACCAATGTTATGGCTAGAATAAATGCATAGTTTGTGATAATGTGTTTATATTGTGCATGCATGTGCATAATGGGATGGCGAAAAATGTTGCAGGAGGAATTTTTCCTTTTCATCGCACCAAAAAACCATTTTCCATCTTTTGAGCGCAAAAAAGGTTGTTTTGTGAAGCAACCACCAAATGGATAATTCAAAATGCTAACTTACCATTTTTCAAAAATACTAGACCACCTTACATGGAAAATATCCCAATAGAGGGATCTCAGACCTTTTCATCTACCCCTGGTGAAAAAGACAAATTCCTACCGAATCGGTAGGAAGTGGGTCAGATATTAACTATATGTATATGATCTGATGCTCATGTTTTTTTAAATTATTTTTAGGATCACAATATGCTATTTCATCAGAGATCCAATGCAGGTTTAGCGAGGCTCGGCCCCAAGCTATGAATCTTCATGTCCACTGTTCGACAAAGTTTGACGATAGTTTAAAACATGCATAAGAAATTCAAAAATGATCGAAACAATGTGAAACCTTTGCGTGATGTCATATTATGTGATATAGTTGGATGGAAAAATATCAAACTTGGTATATTTATTATGTCCTTTAAAAAACCTTCACAAAATGACCTATCTCATTCGAGGTTTCCTGACTTTCGGGTCAAATGACCAATGTTATGGCTGAAATCACGACATGGTTTGTGATAATGTTCCCATATTGTGCATGTATATGCATCATGGGATGTATAACATGTTGTAGGAGGAAGTTTTCCTTTTCGTCGCACCAAAAAGCCATTTTTCGAGTGCAAAAATGGGGGTTTTGTGAAGCAACCACCAAATGGCTAATTCAAAATGCTGCCACCCCATTTTTCAAAAATACTAAACCACCTTACATAGACAATGTCCCAATAGGGGGATCTGAAACCTTTCCGTCCACACCTGGTGAAAAAGATAAATTCTTATCGAATCGGTAGGAAGTGGGTCAGATATAAAATATAGGCACATGATATGATGCTCATGTTTTTTTACAAAAAATAATTTTTAGGTTCAAAATATGCTATTTCATCAGAGATCCAATGCAAGTTTAGCGAGGCTCAGTGATGCGGCCCAGATCACTATAGAGCTTCGTTGGGAAACCCCAAAAGGAAGGTATGATGAGCACAACAGTAAGTCTTCCCTCAGTATGAAACCAAGGATTTTGAACCAGTAGGAGGAAGGAAACAATCCCAAGGTGTTGCTAACAACTTGGAACCTACACAACACAAACTCATGACTTTGCCCCAATGAATAGTGAGGTTGTCAATCTCACCGGTTTGCTAAAAACAAAAGACTAAACGTATGGTGTGGAAGATAATGATTGCTTACAGAAAGTAAACAGTAACAATGGATGATGTATCACTGGTAAAGATTGGACCGGGGTCCACATTTCACTAGAGATGTTCTCCGTAAGATAAATAACATAACAAGTTGGGTAAACAAATTACAGTGGGGCAATTAACACGACTGAGAAAGGCATAACAATGCAATACCAGACATTCATGATCCTATGAGATTTTATTGGGCATTACAACAATATACATAGAACGCCATCCAACTACATCTATGACTAGTAATCCACCTTCAGGTTATCATCTGAACCCCCTCCAGTATTAAGTTGCAAGCAACGGATAACTTCTTTAAGCAATGTGTGTAAAGTAAACAATACAATTGTTCCATGAACAAGAGATTGTTGTTTTCTCCCTAGTAGCAATAGCACATCTACAACCTTAGAGATTTCTATCACTTCCCTAGATTCAATAGAGGCATGAACCCACTATCGAGCATAAATACTCCCTCTTGGAGTCACTAGCATCTACTTGGCCAAGATAGCTACTAGAAACAGAGAGCATGCAAGATCTCAAACAACACAGACATGATAGAATTAATAAGATAGAATCATTAATCAATCTGACATAGTAATCTCAATATCCATCGGATCCCCGCAAACACAATATGCATGATTACAAATAGATTATCTTGATCATGAACGGAGCTCACAAGATCTAGACATGATAGTATAAAGGAGGAGAAACAACCATCTAGCTACTATAGGGACCCATAGTCCAAGGTGAAACTACTCACGCATCATACCGGAGGCTGGCATGGTGATGAAGAAGGCCTCCGGAATGATCTCTCCCCTCTGGAAGGGTGCGGGAAGAGCTTCAGATCCCCCCAATCTAGGGACGATGGTGGCGGCGGCTACGAACTGTTTCATGGAGATCTGATCGGGTACTTAGGGTTTTAGCATTGGGGGCTTTATATAGGCGAAGAGGTGAGGCAGGAGGGTGGCCAGGGGGCCCACACCCTGCCCAGGTGTTGCCCAGGGTGGGCCTGCGCGTGGGGGGGGGGGTGGCTACCCTCTGGTCGCCCTTTGGTCTGTGTGTTCTCCTCGGTGAAATATTGACTTTGGCTTTTGTCCCGTCCAATTCCGAAAATATTTCCTTACTAGCTTTTCTAAAACCAAAAACAGTAGAAAACAGACAACTGGCACTATGGCATCTTGTTAATAGGTTAGTCCCAGAAAATGTATAAAAATACCTTAAAGTGTAGACAAAGCATAGCAAAGTGGATACTAAACAAGCAAGGAACATAAAAAATTATAGATACGTTTACGACGTATTAAGGATCCCCAAGCTTAACTCCTGCTCGTCCTCGAGTAGGTAAGTGATAAAAAGAATAATTTTGAGGTGACATGCACCATCACAATTAGGATCAAACCATTGGCAAGCATTGAAAGCTGGGATCAAAGTACTCTAAACACGAGTGACGATGGCTCAGCTGATTGTTGAGCTTCGTTGGGAGACCCCAAGAGGAAGGTATGATGAGCACAGCAGCAAGTTTTCCCTCAATAAGAAACAGGGTTATCGAACCAGTAGGAGGAAGGAAACGACTCAAAGGTGTTGCTAGCAACTTGGAAACCTGCACAACACAAACTCAAGACTTTGTCCAACGAATAGTGAGGTTGTCAATCTCACCGGTTTGCTGAAAACAAAGGATTAATTATATGGTGTGGAAGGTAATGGTGGTTTGCAGAAAGTAATCAGTAACAGTGGAAGATGTATCAATGGTAAAGATTGGACCGGGGTCCATAGTTCACTATAGGTGCTCTCCTTAAGAAAAACAAACATGGTATGCTGGGTAAACAAATTACAACAAGGCAATTGACAAGACTAAGCAAGGCATAACAATGCAATACTAGACATTCATGATCCTATGAGATTTCATTGGGCAATACAACAAGATACATAGACCGCCATCCAAGTGCATCTATGACTAGTAATCCACCTTCAGATTATCATCTGAACTCCCTCCAGTATTAAGTTGCAAGCAACGGATAACTACTTTAAGCAAAGTGTGTAAGGTAAACAATCCACTTGTTCCATGAACAAGAGACCGTTGTTTTCTCCCTAGTAGCAACATCACATCTACAACCTTAGAGATTTCTATCACTTCCCTTAGTTTAAATAGAGGCATGAACCCACTATCGAGCATAAATACCCCCTCTTGGAGTCACTAGCATCTACTTGGCCAAGATAGCTACTAGAAATGGAGAGCATGCAAGATCAAAAACAACACAGACATGATAGAATCAATAAGACAAAACAATGAATCAACATGACATAGTAATCTCAATATCCATCGGATCCCCGCAAGCACAACATGCATGATTACAAATAGATTATCTTGATCATGAACGGAGCTCACAAGATCTAAACATGGTAGCACAAAGGAGGACAGACAACCATCTAGCTACTACATGGACCCGTAGTCCAAGGTAAAACTACTCACGCTTCATACAGGAGGCTGGCATGATGATGAAGAAGGCCTCCGGGATGATCTCTCCTCCGGCAGGGTGCCGGGAAGAGCTTCATATCCCCCCGATCTAGGGACGATGGTGGCGGCGGCTACGGACTATTTCGTGGAAGATTGATTGGGTACTTAGGGTTTTGGTATCGGGGGCTTCTTATAGGCGAAGAGGCGAGGCAGGGGCACCCAGGGTGGCCGCACACCCTAGGCGCGGGATAGGGTTAGCCGCGCGGCCAGGGGGTGTGGCCCCCTGGTGGCTCCCCTCCGTCTCGTATTCTGGCTCAATGTGTCTCTCGGTAAAATATTGACTTTGGCTTTTGTCCCGTCCAATTCCGATAATATTGATTTTCTGCCTTTTCTGGAACCAAAAACATAAGAAAACATGCAACTACATTGTGGCATCTTGTTAATAGGTTAGTACTAGAAAACATATAAAAATACCTTAAAGTGTAGACAAAGAAAAGAAAAGTATATACTAACATGCACGGAACATCAAAAATTATATATACGTTTACGACGTATCAAGCATCCACAAGCTTAACTCCTTCTCGTCCTCGAGTAGGTAATTGATAAAAAGAATAATTTTTTAGGTGACATGCACCATTAAAATCAAGATCAAACCATTTGCAAGCATTGAAAGCTGGGGTCAAAGAACTCTAAACATGAGCATGAAAGATGGAGTTCTAACAGTAAGACAAAGTAACTATGCATGCAACATGAAAGGTTACAAACAAATATCATGAATAACAATGCATTGAAATACGTTTGTTTGTTTCACATATAGAAAACATAGCATAGTGGCATTTAGCTTGTCCCTCATGGAGTAGCAAATAAATGCATAGGGCACCTTCAAAGTTCATAAGAGTGACTAGATACATATAGTTCAAGAACAAGCAATATCAACAATATGCATCAATCAATAAGTTCTGGGACAATGCACATAGAACTAAGAATGACAACTATTACTATCTTAACTGGTGCCTAAGGATAGAAGGTGGAGACTCAATATAATGGTGGAAGAAAGGCCCTTCACAAAAGGGAAGCAGGGATTTCAAGTCTCAAAAAGAGTTTCCAAAAATTATGTTACTTGTTAGCTTTCAGCTCTCATTGCCCCTATCATAAGCATATTGAAGTGATTAAGGTTAAAGTGAACAAACTATGGAGTATATGCTTGACAAAGTATAAGTTGGCAATCTCATGTCCCTTTAATACGAGGGCCGCTCCTCATGCTACTCAACTTTAGTCACCTATAAGTTCTTGTCATAGTAAGTACATGTGTATCATAGAGAACCACCAACGGGGTACCCCTTGCACATGATACAAGAGCTATCCCATAATCAAAATGACAAGGCAATCAGACAATGAGCATCTCAGCAATCTTCTTATTTACCATGGGAAAATGCTGCTTTTTTCTGTCTTTCCTCTTTTCTCATCTTTTTTTCTTTTTCTCAATCTCTTTTCTATATCTTTTTTATAATAAGAATGCTTCATAGATTGCTCATTATGGTGATGCTGAAAGTTTCCACCATGATTAGGCATGGATTAGGCTAGCGGCCTAGGCATTTCTCTAACACACATACATAACTCCATGGACTTACAAGCTCCCCTTTCATTTCACATCGACGATATCCATAAACAAAAGAGCATGATATAAACTGGGTACAATGTACAAGTGCAATGTAGAAAGCGTTCCCCATGACAGCATGGTTCTGCCAATTCCAATGTATAAGTGCAAGCATATACAACATAGATGACACAATGGTTCAAGTTTATTTAGGTGCAAGAAAAAAAAGTGTGCCATCAAGTTCATGAGAGCTTAATCACTAAGTTTTCACATAACAAAGAGAATTTTTAATTGGAAGGTAGATGAAAACCAGAATATACTTGGAATGGTGTAACACACCATGCATAGGAATTTATAGTGGAAACTTTGTAATAACTTGGTTTATTGGGAGTTGGATGCATGAGTAGAGATTACTCATACAAGTGGAGGCTAGCAAAAGACCGGGGGCGACCAACTAAGAGAATAATAATGGCCATAATCATGCAGAGCGACAAAACATTACTAATCAAAGCATAAAGTGGTACTACAAGTCAAGGACTAAATGATCATAGAGGCTATGGTGACTTGTTCATAGTCATAACATGGTGTGAGCATGTGCCAAGTCAACCCAAACAAAGCATCAAAGGAGAATACCACAATACTATACTTTTGTATGATAAAACAACGCATGATTCTTTCAAGGCACATTAAGCAATCCCAATTGTTTGGAACAAGTCATGATATAGCAATAATCACTAAGTATAAGGTTAAAACAACATCTATCATGACATGATAAAGTCTAAGTCACAGTCAAAGTAAGCTCCTCTTGTACTATTCAAGCAAGAACTTTCTACTCCTTTCCAACACCAATCAACTTATTTGAAACAACACAGCGAAAACGGGGGTCCAAAATACATTATTCAAGCAAACTAATCAAACAAAAACCAAAAACAAAAACTAAGATGCTCCAAGAACAACACAACTTGTGTATGAAACAATAAAAACGAAGTGTCTAGAAAGACCTGAGATTTTTATTGATGAAGAAGGGGATGCCTTGGGCATCCCCAAGCTTTGACGCTTGTACCTCTTGAATATTTCTTGGGGTTACATGGGGTGGCATCCCCAAGCTTGAGCTTTTTCCCATTCTTCATCTTATTACATCATTCTTTCTCTACACCTGCAATTTTTCCTTCATACAAAACTTCACACAATCTTCATTAGCAACATTAGTGTATTAAAAAGATAATAGACCCTTGGGGTTTAGTTTTAAAACAGAAAAACTTTCACTAAAAACACAAACTACTGTACAATTACCTAAAAAATATCAATTTCCCAAAAATAACCCAAAAAGGAATCAATAAGAAGCAAATGCAAATAATGGCAGAAATCTGTCAAAACAGACCAGCAGGTTGAAACCGATTTTTTCGAAGACCTTTTTTTGCTCAAATAAAAAAGTGTTGAAATAACAAAAGCTATCTAACATACTGTATGATTTATTCAGAAAATTATAGCTCAATCCTAATTACAGATATTTTACACGAATTTTTACGGTGGAGCACAAAAATCTGTTTCGGGACAACAACTCCCCAAATCTTACTTCCCTCTCATTAGAGGTCATTCTTGGCACACCAAACAAATAAAAATGATAAGGAGAGGTCATTACAGAGGTAATAACTTCCAATACTTAAGAAAACTTTTGGGTTATCTCCCAATAAGTACTTTTCTTTAACGCCTTTAAGTTAGGCACAAGAAGTAAGAATCAAGTATTTTCAAATGAAGAAGCATTAACACCAACTCTCTTGCTCCTACCTTTCTTACCTCTCTTCTTCTCTTTAGGGAATATATGATTGCTTATTGGAGAAGCAAAATGCATAATGCCTTTTCCCATATCTATTATTGTTCTGAGGTGTTTCAACAGGGATCTTCCAAGTGTAATTTGTCCTTTTCCTACACATTCAATAACAAGATAATCAGTAGACACCACTTTCCCTGAGATTTTTGTAAACACGCCTTCAGCTATTCCATTGGGTAATAAAGTTACATTATTGGTAAGAGATATCTATTCTCCTCCTTCAGAAAGTCCCCAAAGATTCAAAGACTCATAGATATATTTAGGCATAAGGCAAAATTCAGACATGATATCACAACAAGTATCAAAAGTTTCACTATTTATAGCAAATTTTATTGTAGGAAACCATTTTGAAGGCTCAGAATTTATTGGAACATAATCATGGTGCTCTCTAAGCATGTTATATCAATTTTTCAAAGCAACTATAATGGTCTCAAGAGTGTTCAACCTAGCATAAATGTTTATAAAGGAAGAATCAGACTTGCTAGGCATATTATAAATTATAATCAACTTCTTTATTACATCCAAAGATTCATCCTTAGTACATCGAAAAATATCTTTTCCAGCTACAACATCCAAAGCATATCTATAAAAAAGAGCAAGACCATGGTAGAAACTATTAATAACCAAGCTAAGACACATCTTAGGCTTAGTTTTCCTTTGTAAATCAGAGATTCTAGACCAAGCTTATTTGAAACTATGTTCACTTTCTTGCTTGAAAGTAAAGATCCTTTCCATAGGTGACACGGGGATTGGACCAAAACCATACATGGTAGCAACTAGAGCAGGAACTATTTTTTTTGTGTTTTCTATAAGAGAAAGCAAACCAAGCGAAACTTTTTTTTGGAGTTTTTGATAAAAAGAAGCAAACAAAACCAAGCAAAAGAAAATAAGCAGAACAAAAACAAAGTAAAGAGAAAGGTTGTGAAGGACTCCCCTTGTGAAGCCGTCCTTAGCCTCCCCGACAACGGCGCCAGAAAAAGCTTGACGATGGCTCAACCGATTGTTGAGCTTCGTTGGGAGACCCCAAGAGGAAGGTATGATGAGCACATCAACAAGTTTTCCGTCAGTAAGAAACCGAGGTTATCGAACCAAAAGGAGGAAGGGAACGACTCAAAGGTGTTTCTAGCAACTTGGAAACCTGCACAACACAAACTCAAGACTTTGCCCCAACGATCAGTGAGGTTGTCAATCTCACCAGTTTGCTGAAAACAAAGGATTATCTATATGGTGTGGAAGGTAATAATGGTTTGCAGAAAGTAAACAGTAATAGTGGAAGATGTATCAATGGTAAAGATTGTACCGGGGTCCATAGTTCACTAGAGGTATTCTCCTTAAGATAAACAAACATGGTATGCTAGGTAAACAAATTACAGCAGGGCAATTGACAAGACTGAGCAAAGCATAACAATGCAATACTAGACATTCATGATCCTATGTGATTTGATTGGGAAATACAACAATATACATAGACCGCCATCCAACTGCATCTATGACTAGTAATCCACCTTCAGGTTATCATCCGAACCCCCTCCAGTATTAAGTTGCAAGCAACGGATAACTGCTTTAAGCAAAGTGTGTAAGGTAAACAATCCACTTGTTCCATGAACAAGAGCCCGTTGTTTTATCCCTAGTAGCAATAGCACATCTACAATCTTAGAGATTTCTGTCACTTCCCTTAGATTAAATAGAGGCATGAACTCACTATCGAGCATAAATACTCCCTCTTGGAGTCACTAGCATCTACTTGGCCAAGATAGCTACTAGAAACGAAGAGCATGCAAGATCACAAACAACACATACATGATAGAATCAATAAGACAAAAGCATTAATCAATCTGACATAGTAATCTCATTATCCATTGTATCCCCGCAAACACAATGATGTCTACGCACTTCTATTCTTGTAGACAGTTGTTGGGCCTCCAAGTGTAGAGGTTTATAGAACAGTAGCAAGTTTCCCTTAAGTGGATTACCCAAGGTTTATCGAACTCAGGGAGGAAGTGGTCAAAGGTATTCCTCTCAAGCAACCCTGCACTCAAGATACAAGAAGTCTCTTGTGTCCCCAATGATACGCCCAATTTGCATCACCTTTCTATATCATAATCTACCTCTATTCATTGATATTTGTATTATTATGAGGTATTACTTATGTCTTTCCACTGTTTATGCATGTTGGATGATTCTTGGAGGATGGACTGCCGGAGTCTGGATTCTGATGAAAAAGAGGGCGTTTTGTTGCAATTTCGCGAAGATCAGAAAAATACCAGAAAATATGGGAAAATATTATTTTCCCAGAAGATTGAGGAAGCCAAAAGGAGGGGCGAAGAAGGGCCGCAGGGGGCCCACACCCCCTAGGCGCGGGCCCACCCTGGGTCGCGCCTAGGGCAGGCGTGGCCCACCTGCCCGACTCCTGACTCCTCCCCTTCGCCTATATCTTCCCTACGAAACCATAAGGCTAGGGGAGCGACCACAGATAGATTTCCGCCGCCTCTGGGGGTGGAAAACACCGAGAGAGAAAGATCTCTCCGGCAGACAGATTTCTGCCGGCGGAATTCCTTCTTGGAGAGGGGAGATTGTCGCCATCAACACCATCGTCAAGCTAGGCTTCATTGGGATCATCATCACCATCATCCACACCATCATCTCCACCAGCACCATCATCACCACTCCGTCCCGCTGTAACAATTGTGTCGGATATTGCTTTAGTTCTTAGGGGAAACTTTCCCGGTGTTAATTACTATTGTAGTTGATTCTTGTGAGTGGAACCATTGGATTATTGTTTATGTTTAGATTGTTATCCATTATCATATCATCTTTGATCTTGATGAAGGGAATATGACCTGAGAGGCAATAATAAAGTGTTTATTTTGTGTATTCCAAGTATATGATAGATGTTTATTTTGCATGCTATAATTGTATTAATACGGAAATGTTAATACATCTTGAAGGGATACAGGTAGGCTACACTAGCGCAAACCAAAATTTTCTACCGCGTAAACCAGGATTACTGTTGTCATAGATCACGGGATTACCACTAGACACGCATTTGTGGAACTTGATGAAGCGCGTCGAGGCAGTGCAGACGATCTACGAGTCCTCCTTGTCCTCGTCCCACGAGAAGATCCCCTTGCGTGGCTCGTCCAAGTGCCATAGATGCAGCACCTCCGAGGTATCCACACGTACAGGGTGGAAGCGTCAGACGCCGGACTGCTAGGTCCGCGTGTGCAACACATGCATGAGGAGTGGCGGCTGGGTGGAATGGTCTAACCCTGGTCAGCTCGCCCCACCCTCTCTTATATAGGCATCCCTAGTGGGCTTCTACATTAGCATCCCATTAGTAGCCTAAGCCTGGTCTAATTCGTATCCAATCCTCATTAGGCTTCCAGCCCCTTAAGTGTGTGAACCTATAGGTCCATATACGTGTAGACATAACACGAATACACTTATTCTTTCAACAGTTGGTAGCGGCCTCTAGCAAGACGTGCCAACTCCTAAACGCATACAAAGATCATATCGGACGAACCATCACAAGGTTTAGTACATGTATTTCCCTTTGCCTCACGATATTTGGTCTAGCTCCAAGCTTGTAAGATCCCTCCCTTTATAAAGGTAAGGATCCCTGTGATTGCAATGCTAGTCCCTGGATCAATGCTAGCATCCACAGTTTAAGATGAAGTACACAGAAACAAAGGTCATTATTACATATCATTCCAGAGACAAACATAGTCTTTTACAAACTCCATGGCCACAGGCCTTAATAAAAGAGTTCAAATATATAATAAGATAAATAAGTCTTCATCTTCATGTGCCACAGGCAAGCATGTTGAGTGTAGACTCATAACCCCTAATCACCATCAAAATAACCTACAACATCACAAGTTACAGCCAAAGTGAGTCAATACATTGGAATAGTATTGGCAAGTGATACCTAGTATAATATTGGCATCTAGATACTATATGCATTTTGGCTAAGTGTAGTTTAGGCTTGCTTTGCTCAAAATAGGTTTTACCTATCAGTTGAAAACACTAAGTTTTTCTTTGACAAAACTTTCCCAAGGAACCACCAATAGACATTGGTGAACCTTTACCCTTGTTCACCCACAAGTTTTAACTTAGAAATTGGGATGAGGAGATTCTTGATAGCTTCCATGTCTTGATGCTCAAGTTGTCCAATACCAGGGACATGGCTAAGTACTTAGATTCTTCCATCTGCAGAGGTTGTGCACTTTCCCCACAAGACTTGATTTTCACCAAGACAGGACCTTTCAGAAGCCTTCCCTTAGACCAAATGGACGCGTTCCAACCTATCATCCCACTACCACCAACTGTCCAAATGGCTAAGTTATTGCAACCTATGTGATCCAGGCAGAGCCCATATTGCCATGTGGCTGCACTAGAAGCTTCTTAACATTTGGAATCTCAAATCCCTTTGTTCCTGGGTGGCTTTCCACAAGTGAGATACACAAGGTAAACCATACAAATGGGCCTTGTGTAACCACTCAACACAAACCATTCTTTCCATTCCACCCAGGTGTTTCATTACTTAGTTGTTTTATTAAGCAAAATATAAGTCTAAAGACTTAGAAATATTTTCACATAACATGAATATATAACCACCCTTGGTTGCTACTAGCTAGGCTAAGCATGGCAGTGATAAGCATCTTAACTTAGAAATTTCTAACAATTCTACAACTACTAGGATTTCCCAAGCATAGCATATAGATCAAAATATTCATGCAAGTCCTATACAAAATATTTCTAGTGCATAATTGAAAAACTTAGGAATAAACTCATGAAGCACCACTTGCCTTGGTAGTTTGGGGAGTAGCAACAATCTTCACAATCACAATCACTATTTGCACCAAAATCTACACATAAAATAATGGCACCAAAATCACATACCAAATATATATACAACCAAAAACAGATGAATGCACGCAAATGCCATGTGATGATTTTTCTACACCAAACAAGACAAGTGAACAGTACTGAAACAAAACAAGTCCAAGATATTCAAAATAAACCTTATTTGATCCTTAAAACTTTTTTCAAATAATTTATATAATCAAAATAAGCCTACACAAGTTTCTGCATAAACAACCATTTTTACAGAGGCAAAATATTAAACACATTGCATAAACAGAAAGGATTTTCTCTCATGATTCCAATGATATAAAATTTGTAAAATTTGAACGTGCGGATTAAAAGTTATGAATTTTACAAGTTTGGTTAACTAATAGATCAAATTTTCTGTTTTAAATTCAAACAGAGGCCACGCGGCGCTTTCTAATTCGTTGGTACCGCTTCGCGTGGATCGACTAGCATGGACCGTCAGATCTAACTTAACTCGTACGGTTCAGATCGTCACTTACCGCTTCGATGCAGATCTAATCTAGAGCGCTGGATCTAAATCCTACGGTTGCTAAGCAAGTGACCAAGGGTGGGCGGCGCGCGACGGTGGCTGGCAGCGGCACGCTCGAGCGGTGGTTTTGCCGGTGATACAGGAAGCGAGAAAGGCAGTGGGATAGCTCACCGAGTTCGCGTGATGATGCTGGTGCTCGAGGTGGTCTTCGTTGGCGAAGGGGCGCGCAATGGAGGTCGCTGGGGCTCGTCGGAGTTGTGCGCGGCGTCGGATGCTTGCAGACGTCGACGTTGCCGAGGCTCTGCGTCGCCCTAGCACGAGTCAGTGGTGTCAATAGCTGCGCAAGGACAAGGCAAAACTGACAGTATGCATGCGGGGTCAAGGGGCGTTCAATTTATACCGCTATTGCTCGTCGGAGTTGAGACGGTGGTTCTGTCGTTCGTTGAGGTGGTCGGGGACGGCGACCTGGGTCAAGCACGGGCAAACCAAGGGCATCAGATGAATCATAGAGACATGGCGAATCCGATAGAGGTAAGCAGAAGGCGAGGGGCCCTCAGAGCTTACCGAATTTAGTCGTCGGAGCTCGTCGGAGCAGCGATGGTGCGAGCAAGAGTTTGCGGAGCCTGGCGGCGCTTCTGGCTAGCAATGTTGGGGGAAATGGAAGCAACGGGGAGGGGTTTAAGTAGCCGGAGCGGGGGCGATATTTACGCGCGGCATCAACGGCTATTAACCGGAGTTTAAACGCGGCAGTGAAGGGAGGAAGAAATAGCGAGGGCCTGGTCGTGGGCGGGATTTTGGGGACGACGAGCTGACCTGGCACTGGGTCCACTTGACATCGAGGGAGGGTGTGCGCGAGCGCGGTGAGAAAACAGAGGGAAAGGGAGGAACCGTGTGGGCTGTTTTGCTTGCTGGGCTGGAATGGTGGCGCCAGGCCCAGTTTGATTTTTAATTTTCTTTTCTTTTTCTATATTGAATTTCAGGAATCTTTTTCAAATGAAATCAAGTGCATTTGAATTTCAAACTTTTTCTGGATTTTTGTAAAGTATAAACCTCATAATATTGGACATAAAACCTTGCTATCACAGCCTTAGCACATGATTTGAATAGATTTTGTAAATGGTTTAAAACCATGTTTGTTTTGTAAATTTTGTCCTAGCTTTAACACTCAACCAATCCAACCTAAGAGCAAACAAAACTTGGTTTAAAACAATTATTCTGTCACTTGAGAGTGGCATTGGATCAATGCTTGTTTACATAAAATAACAAGCACCCAAATGCTTCTGTTTTGTAAATGGTTTTGAAACAGAACCCTCAATGATCATGAATGCATGGATGATGTGCAAAGCTTTGAAAACATGATTTTATGGATGTTACAAATCTAACCCCCTTAAGGTGCCTCGCCCTCGAGATTCGGGTTGGCTAGCAAATAGGTGAGGGTGGTGTTTCCGAAGATAATCTTCTCTTTCCCATGTTGCTTCTTCTTCGGAATGATGGTTCCATTGAACTTTGCAGAATTTGATAGTCTTAGTCCGAGTAACTCTTTCTGCAGTCTCAAGAATCTTGATAGGTTTCTCCTCGTAAGTGAGATCACTTTCCAATTGGACCTCTTCCAAAGGTATAGTATCCTTCAAAGAAGTCTCTTCCATTTCTGGATGACATTTCTTTAGCTGACTCACATGAAACACATTGTGAACAGCAGACAATGGTTCCGACAATTCAATCTCATAAGCTTCTTCTCCTTTACGACTCAGAATCTTGAATGGTCCAACATATCTTGGGGCCAATTTTCCTTTGACTCCAAATCTCTTCACTCCCCGAAGTGGTGACACTCTAAGATAGGCTCTATCACCTACTTCATAGGTGACTTCTCTATGCTTAGGATCTGCGTAGCTCTTTTGTCGGGACTGTGCTATCTTCAATCTGTCCTTAACTAGTTTGACTTTTTCTTCAGCCTCTTTGATTAGATCTGGTCCGAACAAACTTCTTTCTCCCATACCATTCCATAGTAATGGGGTGGTACACTTTCTCCCATAGAGAAACTCAAATGGTGCCATCTCAATACTGGCTTGATAGGTGTTATTGTAAGAGAATTCTGCGTAAGGCAGACTTTCATCCCAACTAGCTCCATAGTCTAGAGCACATGCTCTCAGCATATCTTCAAGAATCTGGTTGGTCCTTTCTGTTTGTCCATCAGTCTGAGGATGAAAAGCAGTGCTGAATTCCAACCTTGTTCCCAATGACTCATGTAGTTGCCTCCAAAAATGAGAAGTGAATTGAGTTCCCCTATCAGACACAATACTCTTGGGTACTCCATGTAGACATACAATTCTACTCATATAGATTTTGGCTAACTTAGAACTTGTATAGGTAGTCTTCACGGGTATGAAATGAGCCACTTTAGTTAAGCGATCCACTACTACCCAAATAGAATCATATCCTGACATGGTCCTTGGCAATCCGGTGATGAAATCCATGCCGATCTTGTCCCACTTCCAATTAGGAATAGGTAGTGGATGTAGCAATCCTGCTGGCTTCTGATGTTCCGCTTTCACTGTACTACATACTTCACACAAAGCAATATGTTTGGCGATGTCCTTCTTGAGATTATTCCACCAAAATCTTTCTTTCATGTCCATGTACATTTTGGTGTTACCCGGATGAATGGAATATGGTGAGTTATGTGCTTCTTGTAAAATCAATTTCCGAAGTTCTGGATCTTGCGGAATGCAGATACGTTTTCCATACCATAAAGTACCTTGTTCGTCTTCATGAAATCCTTTGGCTTTCCCTTTGCCAATATTTTCCTTAATCTCCTCAATTTCCTTATCTGTCTTTTGGGCTTCTTTGATTTTTTCCAACAAAGTGGGTTGAACATCCAATGACATGAGATGTCCTTTAGGCACAATCTCCAATCTGAGATCTCTAAATTGAGCACACAGATCATCTAGTAATTCTCCCTTTGTAAGGCCATTCACAAAAATCTTACAGCTTAGAGCATCCGCTACAACATTTGCTTTACCGGGATGGTATTGCAAACTCAAGTCATAGTCTTTGATGAGTTCTAGCCATCTTCTTTGTCTCATGTTGATTTCTTTCTGGGTGAAGATATACTTCAAACTTTTGTGATCTGTGAACACTTCACATCGCTTTCCCAAAAGATAATGTCTCCATGTTTTAAGTGCATGGAAAACAGAGGCTAACTCTAAATCATGAGTTGGGTAGTTTACCTCATGAGTTTTGAGTTGTCTCGAGGCATAAGCCACAACTTTCCCTTCCTGCATTAGCACTGCACCTAATCCATGATGAGATGCGTCACAATACACTTGGAAATCCTTCTCCAAATCTGGCAGACATAAGACTGGTGCTGTCACTAGCCTCTTCTTCAATTCTTGGAAGCTGAGTTCAGATCCTTCAGACCAAGCAAATTTCTTGTCTTTCTTTAGTAGCTCTGTCATTGGCTTAGCTATCTTGGAGAAATTCTCAATGAACCTTCTGTAGTATCCTGCCAAGCCAAGGAAACTACGAACCTCTTTCACAGACTTAGGAGATTCCCATTCAGTTACAGCTGAAACTTTAGCAGGATCAACTGCTACACCATCTCCTGACACAACGTGTCCAAGAATTCCATCTTCATTCAACCAAAACTCACACTTGCTGAATTTGGCATACAACTTATGCTCTCTAAGCTTCTCAAGTATCAAATGCAAATGTCCTTCATGCTCTTCTTTGCTCTTGGAGTAGATCAAAATGTCATCGATGAATACGACAACAAACTTGTCAAGGAACTCCATGAACACTTTGTTCATCATATTCATGAAATAAGCTGGTGCATTGGTCAAACCAAATGGCATCACGGTATACTCATACAATCCATACCTAGTGGTGAAAGTTGTCTTAGGTATGTATTGTTCCCTTATTTTGAGCTGGAAATAACCTGATCGAAGATTAATCTTTGAGAACACACAGGCTCCTTCTAACTGATCAAACAAGTCATTGATTCTAGGCAATGGGTATTTGTTCTTGATGGTCACCTCATTGAGTGAACGGTAATCTATGCATAACCTTTGACTTCTATCTTTCTTTTCCACAAACAAAACTAGTGCTCCCCAGGATGAAGAACTTGGTTGGATAAATCCTTTCTGCAACTGTTCTCCAAGTTGTTTCTTGAGTTCTTTCAACTCATCAACAAACATCTTGTACGGTCTCTTTGCTATTGGTCCAGATCCTGGTAGCATGTCAATAAGAAACTCCACATCTCTATCTGGTGGCATTCCCGGCAATTCTTTCAGAAACACATCCGGATATTTACTCACAATAGGCACACTGTCTATGCTAACCCCCTTAAGAGAATTTAGCTTACTCCTTTTTGATTCAAAGTTGGTCTTGAATCTGATCCTTTTGTTTACTGGAGTTGTGAGTGTGACAGTATGGTTGGCACAATCTAGCACTCCTTTATGCTTGGTCATCCAGTCCATCCCCAAAATGACATCCAGTCCTTGGGAATTTAGGATTATCGGATTAACGGGAAACTTATACTTCCCAAACTCTATGACTAGATCATGACATCGTGAGTTCACTATCATTTCTCCGCCAGGAGAACTTACTTTTATGGGACACCCAATAGTTTCTACCGGTAGTTCATTTTTTTGAACAAATGCTCTTGATATGAATGAATGAGATGCACCAGTATCAAAGAGAACAAATGCTGGAACAGAATTGAGTTTGAACTTACCAGCAACAACATCAGGTTCCTCATAGATCTCTTCCACATTGATGTGGTTCACTTGTCCCTTTTGGAAAGGGTTGGGCTTGTTGGGTCCTTCAACTTTTTTTCTGGGCATTCATTTGCATAATGGCCCATCTTCTTGCACTTAAGACATTCAACCTGACTAAGATCTTTCTTGACAGGCTGGCTTCCACTACCACTTCCACTTCCATTGTGGTGGTTCTTGTATCCTCACTTGTGATTCTTGTACTTGTCATTGTCATGACTACGGTAATGCTTGTTGTCATGATGACGGTTGTGGTTGTGGTGTTTGTTGTACTTTCCATGCTTGTGGGATCCAGAATTTCCACTATCATCATAATGGGAACGCTTGTGAGACGATCCCGAGCTGTGCTTGTCAGAGTGTTTCCTCTTCCTGCTTTCAACCTGTTTCATCTTGCTCTCCAAGATGGCAGCCTTGTCACAAAGAGATTGATAGGTGGGGACATAGGCCACAACTAACTGCAGGTTCAATTCATCGTTCAATCCTTCAAGGAACTTCTCCTTCCTCTTGGCATCAGTGTCAACTTCATCCGGTGCATAACGCGCCAGATTGTTGAACTCCTCAATATATTCAGCCACGCTGCGGTGGCGCTGCTTCAAGTTGTGAAATTCCTTTTTCTTCAAACTCATCACTCCGGATGAGATGTGAGCAGTACTGAAACCATCTTCAAATATAGCCCATGTCACATACGCGATGGGAGTTGTGATTTGGAAGTTATCCCACCAGGTAGCTGCTGGTCCTTCCAACAAGTGGGCCGCGAACCTGACTTTCTCTTCATCAGTACAGCCTACAGTTACCAAATCCTTGTTCACTCAGCATAGCCAATCATTGGCCACCATGGGATCAGTAGTTCCTGAGAACTTTGCTGGCCTCAGTCTTAAGAATCTGGTAAGCATGTCAAAACCCGGTGGGTTGTTCTGATTGTTGTTGTTATTATTATTATTATTGTTGTTGTTGTTGTTGTTGTTGTTGTTGTTGTTGTTGTTGTTGTTGTTGTTGTTGTTGTTGTTGTTGTTGTTGTTGTTGTTGTTGTTGTTGTTGTTGTTGTTGTTGTTGTTGTTGTTGTTGTTGTTGTTGTTGTTGTTGTTGTTGTTGTTGTTGTTGTTGTTGTTGTTGTTGTTGTTGTTGTTGCTGCTGCTGCTGCTGCCGCTGCTGCTGCTGCTGCTGTTGTTGTTGTTGTTGTTGTTGTTGTTGTTGTTGTTGTTGTTGTTGTTGTTGTTGTTGTTGTTGTTGTTGTTGTTGTTGTTGTTGTTGTTGTTGTTGTTGTTGTTGTTATGATTCTGTATGAATGTGGTCATCATCTGCATCAGCTGCGTCTGAGCTGTCATCATCTGCTGCATCTCAGGGGTGATATTGTTGTTGTTAGGGTTGGGATTGGCACGTCGGGGAGGCATCTGTGGTTTTCAATAAAGATAAGAATGAGATACCCATAGATGCTAACATGCACAATACATCACATAAACAATCACCAAACATGCATCATAATAGTAAAAGTTCAACAACATAGACAACAAGTTTTGAAAGTAAACACACCAATAGCAAGCCATCCACATGTTGGATGGTCATTGCGACTCAATAATCAAAAGCATGGTAAATAAAAGGTAAATGAGTAGTCATCACTACTCCTCTGCATCAACCTCCTCATCAACAAGTGTAAGACCTGCATTCTCCATTGCGGTCTTGTATTCCTCGACATTGGTAGTCAAGGCCTCTACTTTGGCTTTGAGAGCCTTCTTTTGTGAACGAAGTCTCTCAATCACCACCTGCTGATGCTCGAGCTCGAAGTCCTTGGCCTCTAGTTCTGAAGTCATCTCTCGAATTATCTTGTTCCTATCTTCGACTCTTTTCTCTTGACTCTTGAACTTTCTATCCCGACTCTCAAACTTGGCCTCCATTTCCTTGACTATCTCATCTTGCTCCGCGAAGAGCTTGTCCTTCTCACGAAGCTGCACCTGGAGTTCGTCATTGCTAAGCATGACGTTGGTCCTATCAGTATCTAGGTGCCTAAGAAGAACCTCTAAGTCCTGGAGGTATAGACGAATTGGCTTTGCCGCCTCTCTAGAAGCATCCTCGAAGTCAATGGCCTCACCATCCTCGTCGCGTCTTCCGAAGGCGTGGAAGTGAGTACCTCTAATCTCCCGAGAGTGTCTCCCTAACAAACGTCCAAGCAAATCCTGCATGACTACCTCTAGGCCTCTCTCCTTGTCATCATGCATGAGCTTGAAGGTGATAGCCTCCGTGGCTGGCTCAGTCTGGCATCCTGGCTGAGTAACCTTGAAGCCCCAAAGGTCCTTCCTCTCGAACTTGGTGAGGGGAATCATCATGATGGTAGGAAGTGGGAGATTGATCACACTAGTGAGCTCAATAAGACGAGTGCCAAAACGAGTTCCCTTGAACTCTTCAGCCGTGCTGATAGTAACATTAGGCATCTATTATATAAGATAGAAAAAGTTAGAATTCAACATACGTAGAGATGAATCACAAGACAAGGCATCATATGCATATCTTTGACAATCAAAACACACAAGTCATGGCACACATAAATCCATTACAAACATCCAAGGTTCAACTTATTTTAAACAACATTTTTGGAAAACAAAAAGATAAGTGTGGTGGTCCAACTATCGAAGTACGTTACAATCCCATCTCACTTTCCAAGTTGGCTAACATGGCATCCCTAGAGGCAATCTGTCGATCCTGATCACATGACTCCATTGCTAAGTCTATGATGTCCTCTCTTAAACGTTGGTTGGTAGCCTCTAACTCTTGGGTATGCTTCTTTTCTTCCCTAAGGTCATTCTGGGTGTTGAGCATTCTGCACTTGATTCTATCACCAAGCTCTTTGATGGCCTTCCAAGCTGCATCCCTTGCTGAATCAAAGAATGTGGTGTGCATCACTGAGTTGGTGACCATGCAGAATCCTGATTCCTTGTGGTTGTCTTCCTTTTTTATACAAGTGAAGTTGCACCCACCAGTGCTCAACTCCTTCATCCATCACGGGAAAACCTTTGTACACAGCTGCACCATGTATTCCCATGTCAACCATGAGGTCCTTGAGAGCCTTGGGGAATTCTGTCTCACATTCCAAAGTCATAGTCATGAGTGGTCCCTTCCTCACGGCTTCGTTGATGGAGTTCATCTACAAATAGAGATGATAAAGAAGATTAGAAAAGTTTACGAGAAGAACAAGACAAGTGTGGAAGTTGTTGAAAATTTTCCTTAGTGGTTTCCATTCCTAGGGTCATAATCCTACAGGCAACACAGTGCTCTGATACCATCTGTAAGATCCCTCCCTTTATAAAGGTAAGGATCCCTGTGATTGCAATGCTAGTCCCTGGATCAATGCTAGCATCCACAGTTTAAGATGAAGTACACAGAAACAAAGGTCATTATTACATATCATTCCAGAGACAAACATAGTCTTTTACAAACTCCATGGCCACAGGCCTTAATACAAGAGTTCAAATATATAATAAGATAAATAAGTCTTCATCTTCATGTGCCATAGGCAAGCATGTTGAGTGTAGACTCATAACCCCTAATCACCATCAAAATAACCTGCAACATCACAAGTTACAGCCACAGTGGGTCAATACATTGGAATAGTATTGGCAGGTGATACCTAGTATAATATTGGCATCTAGATACTATATGCATTTTGGCTAAGTGTAGTTTAGGCTTTCTTTGCTCAAAATAGGTTTTACCTATCAGTTGAAAACACTAAGTTTTTCTTTGACAAAACTTTCCCAAGGAACCACCAATAGACATTGGTGAACCTTTACCCTTGTTCACCCACAAGTTTTAAATTAGAAATTGGGATGAGGAGATTCTTGATAGCTTCCATGTCTTGATGCTCAAGTTGTCCAATACCAGGGACATGGCTAAGTACTTAGATTCTTCCATCTGCAGAGGTTGTGCACTTTCCCCACGAGACTTGATTTTCACCAAGACAGGACCTGTCAGAAGCCTTCCCTTAGACCAAATGGACGCGTTCCAACCTATCATCCCACTACCACCAACTATCCAAATGGCTAAGTTATTGCAACCTATGTGATCCAGGCAGAGCCCATATTTCCATGTGGCTGCACTAGAAGCTTCTTAACATTTGGCATCTCAAATCCCTTTGTTCCTGGGTGGCTTTCCACAAGTGAGATACACAAGGTAAACCATAGAAATGGGCCTTGTGTAACCACTCAACACAAACCATTCTTTCCATTCCACCCAGGTGTTTCATTCACTTAGTTGTTTTATTAAGCAAAACATAAATCCAAAGACTTAGAAATATTTTTACATAACATGAATATATAACCACCCTTGGTTGCTACTAGCTAGGCTAAGCATGGCAGTGATAAGCATCTTAACTTAGAAATTTCTAACAATTCTACAACTACTAGGATTTCCCAAGCATAGCATATAGATCAAAATATTCATGCAAGTCCTATACAAAATATTTCTAGTGCATAATTGAAAAACATTGGAATAAAATCATGAAGCACCACTTGCCTTGGTAGTTTGGGGAGTAGCAACAATCTTCACAATCAAAATCACTATTTGCACCAAAATCTACACATAAAATAATGGCACCAAAATCACATACCAAATATATATACAAATAAAAATATATGAATGCATGCAAATGCCATGTGATGATTTTTCTACACCAAACAAGACAAGTGAACAGTACTGAAACAAAACAAGTCCAAGATATTCAAAATAAACCTTATTTGATCCTTAAAACTTTTTCAAATAATTTATATAATCAAAATAAGCCTACACAAGTTTTTGCATAAACAACCATTTTTACAGAGGCAAAATATTAAACACATTGCATAAACAGAAAGGATTTTCTCTCCTGATTCCAGTGATATAAAATTTGTAAAATTTGAATGTGTGGATCAAAAGTTTTGAATTTTACAAGTTTGGTTAACTAATAGATCAAATTTTCTGTTTTAAATTCAAACAGAGGCCACGCGGCGCTTTCTGATTCGTTGGTACCGCTTCGCGTCGATCGACTAGCATGGACCGTTTCTAACTTAACTCGTACGGTTCAGATCGTCACTTACCGCTTCGATGTAGATCTAATCTAGAGCGTTGGGTCTAGATCCTACGGCTGCTAAGCAAGTGACCAAGGGTGGGCGGCGCGCGACGGTGGCTGGCGGCGGCGCGCTCGGGCGGTGGTGTTGCCGGCGATACAGGAAGCGAGAAAGGCAGTGGGATAGCTCACCGAGTTCGCGTGATGATGCTGGTGCTCGAGGTGGTCTTCGTTGGCGAAGGGGCGCGAAGTGGAGGTCGCTGGGGCTCGTCGGAGTTGTGCGCGGCGTCAGATGCTTGCAGACGTCGACATTGCCGAGGCTCTGCGTCGCCCTAGCACGAGTCAGTGGTGTCAATAGCTGCACAAGGACAAGGCGAACCTGACAGTATGCATGCGGGGTCAAGGGGCGTTCGATTTATACCGCTATTGCTCGTCGGAGTTGAGACGGTGGTTCTGTCGTTCGTTGAGGTGGTCGGGGACAGCGATCTGGGTCAAGCGCGGGCAAACCAAGGGTATCAGATGAATCACAGAGACATGGCGAATCCGATAGAGGTAAGAAGAAGGCGAGGGGCGCTCGGAGCTTACCAAATTTAGTCGTCGGAGCTCGTCAGAGCAGCGATGGTGCTAGCAAGAATTTGCGGAGCCTGGCGGCGCTTCTGGCTAGCAATGTTGGGGGAAATGGTCGCAAGGGGGAGGGGTTTAAGTAGCCAGAGCGGGGGCGAGAGTTACGCACGGCATCAACAGCAATTAACCGGAGTTTAAACGCGGCAGTGAAGGGAGGAAGAAACGGCGAGGGCCTGGTCGTGGGCGGGATTTTGGGGACGAC
This sequence comes from Avena sativa, assembly GCA_916181665.1. Classification (NCBI taxonomy): domain Eukaryota; kingdom Viridiplantae; phylum Streptophyta; class Magnoliopsida; order Poales; family Poaceae; genus Avena; species Avena sativa. Next base: position 312,287,991 of record OV702297.1, read on the forward strand.
GAGCTGACCTGGCACTGCGTCCACTTGACAGCGAGGGAGGGTGTGCGCGAGCGCGGTGGGAAAAAATAGGGAAAGGGAGGACCCGGGTGGGCTGTTTTGCTTGTTGGGCTGGAATGGTGGCGCCAGGCCCAGTTTGATTTTTAATTTCCTTTTCTTTTTCTGTATTGAATTTCAGGAATCTTTTTCAAATGAAATCAAGTGCATTTGAATTCCATACTTTTTCTGGATTTTTGTAAAGTGTAATCCGCATAATATTGGACATAAAACCTTGCTGTCACATTAGACTAGCTTGGTATTTTTGAAAAAATCAAAATAAACAGTGCCTTAGCACATGATTTGAATAGATTTTGTAAATGGTTTAAAACCATGTTTGTTTTGTAAATTTTGTCCAAGGTTTAACACTCAACCAATCCAACTTAAGAGCAAACAAAACTTGGTTTAAAACAATTATTCTCTCACTTGAGAGTGGCATTGGATCAATGCTTGTTTACATAAAATAACAAGCACCCAAATGCTTCTGTTTTGTAAATGGTTTTGAAACAGAACCCTAAATGATCTTGAATGCATGGATGATGTGCAAAGCTTTGAAAACATGATTTTAGGGATGTTACAAAGCTGACCTCTCTTTCTCCATACCGTAACTCGGAATCCCTTTACTAGGGTAACTCTTAACCTTATGTAGCACGGCCATGCATTTCTAGATCCGATCACTCGAGGGGCCCAAAGATATCTCTCTCAAGTAGAGAGGGGCAAATCCCATCTTGATTGACCATGCCTTGCAGCATGTTTCAGGACAAACCCGAAAGCTACCTTTATAACCACCTAGTTATGGAGCAACGTTTGATAGCCCCAAAGTAGGTCGATCCACATCTCAAGTATATGCGACAATCTTAGGTCTAAGGACAAAACGTATACCATGTGTAGAGAGAGAGCTACAACTAATTTCCAGTCTCAAGTTGGGTCAGTCCAACCCCATGTTCATAACATGTGTCCACATCATTGGTTTGACATCTCCATGTCTATGACTTGCGAAACATAATCATCAAACAATCGATGTGCTAGTCTAATATTCACGTGTGTCCTCACATGAACTCCGACTAGGGACAACTATTAAATAACCATACAAGTAAAGAGTTTCACAAACAATTCACATAATTGCCAATCAATACAAGTTGCCTGATATGGATATTCAAGGAACATTACAATAACTCATGGATACATGAGAAATATAATCATCTCTATGATTGCCTCTAGGGCATATTTCCTTCAGTCTCCCACTTGCACTAGAGTCAATCTAAAATGTATCTAATACCAATTGCTCTTGTGTGCGCTTCATGCGCGGGCTGCGGGAGAGGCTTAGTCAAGGGATCAGCAACATTTGTGTCCGTATGTATTTTGCTCATCATGACACTACCATCCTCAACGAACTCACGAATCTGATGGTAACGCATGCGAATATGTTTGTTCTTCTGGTGTTGTCTAGGTTCCTTGGCTTGTGCAATAGCACCATTGTTGTCACAATAAATGTCCAAGGGATTGGACGCGCCTTGAACCACACCGAGAGCGATCAGGAAATTCCTAATCCAAACAGCTTCCTTTACGGCCTTCGAGGCAGCAATATATTCAGCTTCTGTTGAAGAGGAGGTCACCGTATCTTGCTTGGAACTTTTCCAGCTCACAGCACCACCATTCAAGACAAACACATAACCTGATTACGATTTCGAATCATCTAAGTCGTTAAGGTAACTTGCATCTGTGTAACCCTTTACACTGAGTTCATCCTCACCTCCATAAACTAGGAATACATCCTTAGTCTTTTTCAAGTACTTAAGGATGTTCTTTACCGCTGTCCAGTGACCTTCACCTGGATTAGCCTGGTATCTGCTTGTAACACTTAGAGCATAGGAAACATCTGGGCAAGTACATATCATTGCGTACATGATGGATCCAATAGCCGAAGCATATGGAGCCCTGCTCATGCGCTCACGCTCATCAGTAGTCGAAGGAAATTGAGTCTTGCTGAGTTTAATGCCGTGAGACATGGGGAAGAACCCCTTCTTAGCCTCTTCCATGCTGAACCGTTTCAACACTTTGTCAATGTATGTACTCTGGCTTAATCCAATTAGCCTCCTTGATCTATCTCTATAGATCTTGATGCCCAGAATATATGCCGCTTCTCCTAAGTCCTTCATCGAAAAACTATTTTTCAACGAGGTCTTAACAGACTCGAGCATAGGAATGTCATTTCCAATCAGTAATATGTCATCTACATATAAGATTAGAAATACCAGCGCTCTCCCACTTTCCTTCTTGTAAACACAAGGTTCTTGTTCGTTTTTGATGAAGCCAAACTCCTTTACAACTTCATCAAATTGAATGTTCTAACTTCGAGATGCTTGCTTCAGCCCATAAATGGACTTTAGAAGTTTGCATACCTTTCCAGCATTTTTTGGATCGACAAAACCTTCGGGCTGCATCATATACACGTCCTCAGTTAGGATTCCATTTAGGAAAGCCGTCTTGACATCCATCTGCCATGTTTCATAGTTGAAATGTGCAGCAATGGCTAGAATGATCCGTATAGATTTAAGCATCGCTACGGGTGATAAAGTCTCGTCGTAGTCAACTCCTTGAACTTGTCGAAAACCTTTTTCAACAAGTCAAGCTTTATGGATGTGAACATTTCCATCCATATCAATCTTCTTCTTATAGATCCATTTGCACTCGATGGCTTTAAAACCATCAGGCAGGTCAACCAAGTTCCAAACTTGATTGTCTCCCATGGACTCTATCTTGGACCTCATGGCGCTCAACCATTTCTCAGAGTCTGGGTCCACCATCGCTTCTACATAGGTCGTAGGCTCATCATTGTCTAATAATAATAATTCCCGCGCTTCGCGGAGCCTCACCGACCTTCGTGGTTGTGGTGCTTCTGTTGCCACGAGTTCCTCAACTTGTTCTGCTACAATAGCATCACTCGTAGAAGCATCCCCAACTGGCTTATCTTGAAATTCTTCAAGTCGCACCGACCTTCCACTTGTTCCCTTTGTGAGAAACTCTTTCTCTAGGAAAACACCGCTACGAGCGACAAACACTTTGCCCTCTTCTCGGTTGTAGAAGTAATACCCTAAGGTTTCCCTCGGATATCCCACGAAAATGCACTTATCCGATTTGGGTGTTAGCTTGTCTGACCGAAGCCGCTTGACAAATGCATCACAACCCCAAATCTTTAGAAAATAAAAACTGGGATTCTTTCCAGTCCACATCTCATATGGTGTCTTAACTACGGATTTAGATGGTACCCTATTAAGTGTGAAAGATTCCATTTCTAGAGCGTAACCCCAAAATGACAATGGCAAATCCGACTGGCTCATCATCGATCGAACCATGTCCAACAAAGTTCGATTACACCGTTCGGAGACCCCGTTCCTTTGAGGCGTTCTGGGCGGCGTAAGTTGTGGAACAATTCCGCAACTCTTAAGATGATCGCTAAACTCATGACTCAAATATTCACCTCCACGATCAGATCGTAAGGCCTTTATTTTCTTGCCACGTTGATTCTCTACCTCATTCTGAAACTCCTTGAACTTTTCAAAAGTTTCAGACTTATGCTTCATCAAATAGACATAACCATATCTACTGAAATCATCAGTGAAAGTAATGAAGTAGTGATATCCTCCTCTGGCTATCGTTCTCATTCGTCCACACATCAGTATGTATGAGTTCCAACAAGTATGTCGCTCTCTCGGGTAAACCCGAAAAAGGTGACTTGGTCATCTTTCCAAGTAAACAAGCTTGACATGTCTCGTATGATTCAAAATCAAACGAAGTTAGAAGACCATCACCATGGAGCTTCTTCATGCGCTTTTCACTTATATGCCCCAAACGACAATGCCATAAATAGGTAGGACTCAAATCATTAGGCCGAAGCCTTTTAGCACTATCATTGTAAACAGATGCATCATCAAGATTTAAAATAAATAACCCATTCACAATGGGAGCATTAGCCATAAACATATCATTCTTAGAGATTACACAACCATTGTTTGCACTCGCGAATGAATAACCATCCCTCATCAAACATGAAGGTGATAAAATGTTTTGACCCATACTAGTAATGTAATAACAATTATTCAACTCCATAATAAATCCTGACGGAAGGTGAAGTTGCATGACGCCGACGAACAATGCAGTAACCCTTGCTTTATTTCCGACGCGAAAATCCACTTCGCCTTTCTGCACTTCTCTAGTCCTTATTAGCCCCTGCATCGAATTGCAAATATGAGCAACTGATCCGGTATCAAATACCCAAGAGTTAACATAGGAATCAGCGAGAAGAATGTCCACAACATTTACATCAAGCGTACCTGAGTGGGAAGTACTCTTACTTCCACTCTTCTTCAAAGAAGCCTGGTACTTGCTGCAGTTTCTCTTCCAGTGGCCATGTTCATGACAAAAGAAGCACTCAGTGTCTTGTACAGGTCCAGCCTTTTGCTTGGGTGCAGGCTTAGGGATCATATCCTTAGCCTTGCCCTTCTTCTTCCAAGAAGTACCCTTTTTCTTGAAGCTAGGCTTGTTCTGCACAACCATCACATGGCTATGCCCTGCACACTTCTTCATGTCACTTTCTGCTGTTTTTAGCATCCCGCATAACTCATTAAGGCCCTTCTCCACCCCATGCATATGGTAGTTCGAAATGAACTGCCCATAGCTGGATGGAAGAGACGCCAAAATGAAGTCAGTGGCCAACTCTTGGCCTAGTGGAAAACCAAGCTTTTCCAAAGTCTGACTGTAACCAACCATTTTGATCACATGGGGGCTTACAGCTGCTCCCTCTGCTAGCTTGTATTCGACAAAGGACTTGGCAACATTGTACCTCTCAGTCCTTGCCTCATCTTGGAACATGTCCTTAAGCTCAACGATCATATCGTACGCATCCTAATCCTCAAACTTCTTTTGGAGTTCAGGTTCCATGCATGCAAGCATAAGGCAGCTAACCTCAAGAGAATCATCACATGCTCTCTTGTAGGCATTCTTGAGGGCAGCAGATGCATTATCAGCAGGTTCATCGGGGATTGGGGTATCCAGAACCATTTCCTTTTTATTAGACCTGAGAACAATTCTCAGGTTACAGACCCAGTCCGAATAGTTTGTTCCATTTAGTTTATCTTTGTCAAGAATCGAACGCAAATAAAAAGGTGATGCAGTGTTCAGTGCCATTGATCTACAACAGAAAACATGCAAAATACTAAGCCATGTAACCATGAAAGAGTAAAACATATTAAACAATTTAATATCATATACCCCCACTTAAATCAATATCCCTCTATTGATACTAAGTGATTCACGATCCACAATTAACAAGTCGACTAGTGAGCTTTAGCATCACTGCTAGAAGACAAGGTAAATCGGTAAGCAACACTTGCTAATCATATCACATATGACTCTTGTTGTTGGGTGACATCTCTATGTCAAAACTAGGTGCCCAACCTTTATGCCCCAAGGTCCTTAACTGTTAAGATGACCTTGTCAAGCTCACCAACCCTTATGCGTGTAGGTATCCGATACAAACCCATCCAACCAAGGAAAACCGCGGCACCCTAATGTCATAGGCCCACCAATGATTGTACAGGGCATAGGATGGTGCAAGGTTTGGTTGGGAGGGCATGGTTTAACTTAAACTTTGTGAGGGATCGTTCTACTTCTATCATCTAAGCATGCATAGAGTAAACACATAAGAATAGCCTTCACATATGATGTGACATAGTATGGCCCATTTTCTCATGGTGATCTCCATCGCCATAGAACCTGTCCACCATGATGATCTCGATCTTCATGTTCCATGTGAGCCATCTTCCAAGTGATGAGTCCTCCAAGAACTAATACAAGCTATTACTCCTAACAACTAGTAATCAAAATTACATAGTATTGGGATCATCACAAGTTGGCACGCAGGCCATTACAATAAATGACAACACATATGGATCCAGCCGTGTTGCCCTACTCACGACACGCAAGTCATGCAAAATTTCATACATGCATCACATACATATATGGGCCATACTGATCACATACATCCTGCAAAAACAAGTTATGCATAGAATCGCATTCTACCGGATCATGTGACATCGCAGCACCTAGTTACCTTAACGAGATACAAAAGGGGCTACGATTAAGGGGGGGTCTAGGGAGTCTCCCCTTGCGGGGTTCGAAGGGGCAGCGCCCCTCGCGGTATCTACACAATTTTCTTTAAGGATTTTGATCGGCAAATCAAATTTACCATAAATCGAATCCTGTCCCGATTGAATCAAACTCCTTTGATCACGGTATGTAAGATCCCACCCTTATAAAGGTAATGATCCCTGTGATTGCAATGCTAGTCCCTGAATCAATTGCTAGCATCCACAGTTTAAGATGAAGTACACAGAAACAAAGGTCATTATTATTACAACGTCATTCCAGAGATAACATAGTCTTTTACAACTCCATTACCATAGGCTAGTACAAGAGTTTAACACAACAATATAAAATAGAAGTCTTCATCTTCATGTGCCACAGACAAGCATGTTGAGTGTAGACTCATAACCCCTAATCAGCATCAGAGTAACCTGCAACATCACAAGTTACAGCCACAGTGGGTCAATACATTGGAATAGTATTGGCAAGTGATACCTTAGTAGAATATTAACATCTAGTTACTACATGAATTTGGCTAAGTGTAGCTTAGTCTTGCTTTGCTCAAAATAGGTTTTACCTATCAGTTGTAAACACTAAGTTTTTCTTTGACAAAAACTTTCCCAAGGAACCACCAATAGAAATTGGTGAACCTTCACCCTTGTTCAACCACAAGTTTTAACTTAGAAAATTGCGATGAGGAGATTCTTGATAGCTTCCATGTCTTGATGCTCAAGTTGTCCATTACCGGGGACACGACTAAGTACTTAGTTTATTCCATCTGCAGAGGTTGTGCACTTTCCCCACAAGACTTGATTTTCACCAAGATAGGACCTTTCAGAAGCCTTCCCTTAGACCAGAATGGATGCGCTCCAACCTATCATTCCCCTACCACCAACTGTCCATTTGGCTAAGTTATTGCAACTTTGACTTATGGTTTTACTTGCTATTGCCATGCTTATCCTAGCTAGTAGCAACCAAGGGTCTTATCTCTAATTGAAATGCCATGGTTATCCTAGTAGTTGTAGAATTATTAGAATTATCTCTAAGTTATGGTTGCTATTGCCATGCTTATCCATTTGGCTAATTCTAACTTATGGTTCTATTACTTGCAAGTATCTTAACATAGCATGGCAATAGCAAGTATCTTAACATAGCATGAATATATTCCACCCTTGGTTGCTACTAGTAGTTGTCATAGTTGATGCTGGTGGACGACAACCATGAAGCGACGCCATTGACCTTGACGCCATGCCGGTGATAATGGAGATCATGATTCGTGCTTGAAGATGGAGATCGGAAGCACAAGAAGAAAGACCATATCATATCACATATTATGAATTGCATGTGATGTTAATCCTTTTATGCATCTTGTATTGCTTAGTTCGCGACGGTAGCATTATGAGATGATCCCTCAAGCACAAAAATTTCAAGTTATAAAGTGTTCATCCTTAGTAAGCACCGTTCCTAAAGCTCGTTGTTTCGAAGCACCACGTGATGATCAGGTGTGTTAGATTCTGCGAGTGTATACAATGAGAGCAAGCCAGATTTTCTCATGCGGAAGCTAAGGTTTGATCTTGACGAGCCTAGCATGTACATACATGGTATCGGAACATGGATCACCGAAAGGTAAAGCATGAGTCATATAGTAGATATGATGAACATGTTGATTGTTCGCCATTGAATCTACATCAACTCTCGTGATGATCGGTTTTGATGTGGTGGATTTGGTTCATGTGATCACTAAAACAATGTGAGGGATATTGTTTTGAGTGGGAGTTCACCTAGATTAATTTAACTATTAATTAGAACTCAATTTGTCATAAACTTAGTCTAAACTATTGCAAATATGTTGTAGATCAATGGCGACCCCTACCATCAATTTTAATGCGTTCCTAGAGAAAGAAAAGTTGAAAAAAATGGAAGCAACTTCGCGGATTGGTTCCGCAATTTGAGGATTGTCCTCAATGCTGGTAATTTGACCTATGTGCTGGATGCACCGCTGGGTGACCCGCCTGCAGCTGATGCTACTGATGAGGTAAAGAATGCTTTCCTTGCTCGGAAGAATCAGTACTCCATAGTTTAGTGTGCTATCTTGTATGGATTGGAATCGGAGCTTTAGAAAAGGTTTGAGAACCATGACCCACATGATATGGTCCGTGAACTCAAAATGATATTTGAGGCTCATGCGGCAGTTGAGAGTTATGAGGCTTCTGAAAAGTTCTTTAACTGCAAGATGGAAGAGGGCAGCTCCATCAGTGAGCACGTGCTTAAGATGTCTGGGCCACGCGGCGCTTCCTGATTGGACGGTAGCGCTTTGCACTAGATCACGCTCGCGGGCCGTTGGATCTAACTAACTATGCACGGCTCAGATTTGCCCGTACTACTTCACCTAAGATCTAATCGCGGCCGTGAGATCCAGATCCAACGGGCACCTTTGCCCTGACCAAGAACTGGCGGCGCCGAGTCAACGGCGAGCTCGTGGGTTCGTCGCGGTGCTCAAGGTGGTCAAAGGAGGGACAGGGGCGCACGGACTCGACGTTTATTGCTCGCCGGAGAAGCATCGGTCGTCAGGTATGGTTGTTCGTCGTCGTTGGCGAGGCTACAGATTGCGCCTAGCCAAAATAATGGTTCCATTAGATGCGCACAAGTCTGGCGAACCTGAGAGTAACCAGAAGAGAGAAGGGGGCGGTCAGGAACTACCAGAGGGTGTCGCCGGATTCGAGACAGACGACGGCGCTTGATTGTCGTTGAGGTTGCCGACAAAGGAGAGCGTGCGCGGGCGAGTGCTAGGTACTGTAAGGTGCAGTGGATGATGGGGAACTTGCTCGTGGTGTATGGAAGGCAAGGGGCGACGGTGGTTGTCCGGAATTTGAGCTGGAGCTCGTCGGAGCAGAGGGAGGTTCTGGGCCAATTCAGAGCAGCCTAGGGGCAGAGAGGGGGTGGCGACTGGGGAAAAGGAAGGAAGGATGCGGGCAATTAAGTACGGAAGGTCAGGGGGAGGAATTACTGGCGCATTGATTCGAATTGAAGCGGGATTAATCGACCAGAAATAGACGGCGTGATTTGGGGAACAAGGGGTCGCGGGGTGGAGACGATGACTGGCAAGTGGGGCCTGGCGTTCAGTTAGAGAGAGATACGGGGTGGGGTCCAGTCGTCAGCGACGGCGCGGGTTAACAACATGGTGCGAAACGTTTTCTGCGGGGTGGAGGGCTGTTGGGCTAGATGGGCTAGCTGGGCTGGGTTGGGTTAGTTTAGCCAGTTTGTTTTATTTTTTTCTCCCTTTCTCCTTTTCTTTTTCTGATTTGATTTTCTGGTTTGAATTCAAATGCCCAAAACAATTCTGTTTCAAATGAAATTTTCTCCAAACTTTTGTTTTGTGTTTCTTGTATCCTAGGGTGTGTAAAACATCTATTCACACTCAAATTCAAATTGGGTTTGAAAAAGAAGTTTAAAACTATGCCTTAATTAAATTATTATAATAGGCATAAGAATGGTTTTCATTTCATAATTTGTTTTGAAAACTTTGATCAAGTTTTGGAAATAGCAATCAACTTCTAAGTTCAAATCTTTTTGGTTTAAAACAAATAATCTTATACTAGAGAGTAGCAGTGGGCCATTGCCTTGCTTACATAAAATAATAGACATTCAAATGCTTCTGTTTTTGAACTCTCATTTGAAAATGATCCTAAAATGATTATGAATGCATGAATGATATGCAAGCTTTGAAATCATGATTTTTGGGATGTTACAAATCTAACCCCCTTCAGGTGAATCTCGCCCTCGAGATTCGGGTTGGCTAGGAAATAGGTGAGGGTGGTCTTTCTGAAGGTCATCTTCTCTTTCCCATGTTGCTTCTTCTTCGGAATGATGGTTCCACTGAAATTTGCAGAATTTGATAGTCCTTGTCCGTGTAACTCTTTCTGCAGTGTCCAGAATCTTGATAGGTTTTTCCTCATAAGTGAGACCATTTTCCAATTGGACCTCCTCCAAAGGTATAGGATCCTTCAAAGAAGTCTCTTCCATCTCTTGATGGTATTTCTTTAGCTGACTCACATGAAACACATTGTGAACGGCAGACAATGATTCTGGTAGTTCAATTTCATAAGCTACTTCTCCTTTACGACTCAGAATCTTGAATGGTCCAACATATCTTGGGGCCAATTTTCCTTTGACTCCAAATCTCTTCACTCCACGAAGTGGTGACACTCTAAGATAAGCTCTATCAGCCACCTCATAGGTGACTTCTCTATGCTTAGGATCTGTGTAGCTCTTCTGTTGGGATTGTGCTATCTTCAATCTGTCCTTTACTAACTTGACTTTCTCTTCAGCCTCTTTGATTAGTTCTGGCCCGAACAAGTTTCTTTCTCCCACACCATTCCATAGTAATGGGGTAGTACACTTTCTCCCATAGAGAAACTCAAACGGTGCCATCTCAATACTGGCTTGATAGTTGTTGTTGTAAGAGAATTCTGCGTAAGGCAGACTTTCATCCCAACTAGCTCCATAGTCTAGGGCACATGCCCTCAACATATCATCTAAAATCTGGTTGGTTCTTTCTGTCTATCCATCAGTCTGGGGATGAAAAGCAGTACTGAATTCCAATCTCGTTCCCAATGACTCATGCAGTTGCCTCCAAAAATGAGAAGTGAATTGAGTTCCCCTATCAGACACAATACTCTTGGGTACTCCATGCAGACACACAATCCTATTGATATAGATCTTGGCCAACTTAGCACTTGTATAGGTTGTCTTCATGGGTATGAAATGAGCCACTTTAGTTAGGCGATCCACTACTACCCAAATAGAATCATATCCAGAACTGGTCCTTGGCAATTCGGTGATGAAATCCATGCCAATATTGTACCACTTCCAATCAGGAATAGGTAGTGGTTGTAACAATCCTGCTGGTTTCTGATGTTCTGCTTTCACTCTACTGCATACATCACACAAAGCAATATGTTCGGCGATGTCTTTCTTGAGATTATTCCACCAAAATCTTTCCTTCATATCCATGTACATTTTGGTGTTACCCGCATGAATGGAATATGGTGAGTTGTGTGCTTCTTGTAATATCAGTTTCCGAAGCTCCGGATCTTGCGGAACGCAGATACATTTTCCATACCATGAAGTACCCTGTTCGTCTTCATGGAATCCTTTGGCTTTTCCTTTGCCAATATTTTCTTTAATCTCTTCAATTTCCTTGTCTGTCTTTTGGGCTTCCTTGATTTTGTCCAACAAGGTGGGTTGAACATCCAATGACATGAGATGTCCCCCAGGCACAATCTCCAATCTGAGGTCTCTAAATTGGGCACACAGATCATCTGGCAACTCTCCCTTAGTAAGGCCATTCACAAATACCTTACGGCTTAGTGCATCTTCTACAACATTTGCTTTTTTTTCAAGGGTAAAACAGTAGGGTAAAGCACCCCACTGCAACTTTTATATATCATAGAGAGTTACAAAAAAGTATTTACAAGTTCAGGACACCTCAAAAGAGGGATAACATTCTAAGCAGCTATCTCCTGTCTAAATTATTCTCAATCCAATCTTTGAGGCCCTGATAGTTCTTTTTCTTAATTCTATACAGGACCCATCTTAATTCCTGGGCGACAATAGCCCTCCCTTCCTCAAGCAAAGCATGCTTGCTGTTGAAGATTTCATTGTTTCTGCACATCCATATGCCCCAAGCTCCTAACATAATAATTTCCATTGCAAAAGGGACTTTAAGATCTTTTTTAATACTGGCTAAAGCTTCAAAAAGATTTTGATCAGCCACATGGACATGTGAGATTTCAGCCCAGCAAGCTCTTGCAAAAGGACAGTCCCAAAATAAGTGTAGTATGGTTTCTTCACTGATGCAGCCATGAAACACACATTCATAAGAAGCCAGAGTAAAACATTTCCTTTTCAGAAGGTTTCTTTTGTTTAGCCTATCAAGAAGCAAGAGCCAGAAGAAGAATTTGTGCTTTTGTTGACAAGAGGACTTCCACAACCAGGAGAAATGTGGCTGTACAGGTTGGTAACCAGATAAAGAATAATAAGCCTTTTGGACTGAAAAATTACTGCCCCAAATGTAACTCCAGTTGTCAGCTTCCCCCTGCATTCCAATACTAAAAATTACAACATTTGCTTTACCAGAGTGGTATTGCAAACTCAAGTCATAGTCTTTGATGAGTTATAGCCATCTCTGTCACATCCCAAAATTTTCCAAATTTTGAAATGTGTAAAAATAAATAAACAAAATAAATAATTGATAAAATTTAGGGTGAAATGAAACTTTTGATTCCAAATGGAAACATCAAAACCTATTTTGATCAAATAGAATCCTAAAGGGATTTAAAAAGATAAACAAGTAATAAATAAAGTTATAATAGTTGGAATCACCATTTTTGGATCTTTAAATTAAAAGATATGGTTTTTATAAGCAAAGGTAGAAATAATGAATAAGGACTATTTTTAAAAGAGCCAAATTAAATCTTGGACAAGCATCTAAAATAAAATATTTTGTTTAACAAAAAAAGTAAGGGTTTATTTAAATAAAACCATGAGAATTTATTTATACCCAAATTTCATTTAAGTAAAGACATTTTCCTATTTTGATTGAGCCATAAAACTTAATAAAGTATTTTATTTCAAGGTGTTTTAGTTTTCAGATAAAACCTTCTGAAAAGATTTTTGTAGGAATTTAGAAAGTCAAATAGAGTTTTAAACATATTTGAATCCTATTTGAAATAAAGACTAAAGCCTATTTATTTATTTTTAATAAATAATAAACCCTAAAAAGAATTATTTTATTTTGGACTTTGGAATATGTTGTTAAACAGAATTAAACTATACCTAAAGTTTGGTGGAAGTTTGAATTCATTTGGAGTTTGAATTATTTGAATGAAAAATCAAAACAGAAATTTAAAACAGAAAAATAAAAAGTTTCAGAATAAAAAAAAAGAGGAACCAGTCCAGCCCAACTCGGCCCAGCAACCCACCTTACTTTCCCTGGCGAAACGTTTTCTTACTCGCGGATTAACCCACTCAGCAACTGACTTGGTGACCCCACGTGCATTCCCCCACCTCGCTGACCGCTGGACCCCACTGCCCCGTCATCGTCTTCTTCCCCACCGCGATGACCAAGCCTCCCCCTCGTTGCCGTTTCTTCTGTTTATTCCTTGCGTTAATTCGCGTTATTGCGGCCATCACTCTCCATGCGACTAAGCCATACTTAATCACCCATGTCCCCTCTACCTTTCCCCTCACTTGCCTCTCCCACTCTGCCACCAGGCTGCCGCAATTGCGAGCTCGCACCCCACTGTCTCCGACGTGTTCTCCGGCCAATTACGGCCAACACCGCCAGCCCCGTTGCCCCCAGGGCAAATGAGTGGGATCCCTAGTACCAGGCGCACCTCCCTGTGCCTTCCCCTCGCCTGCGTGCGCCCTAGAGGCTCAGCAACCTCGACGACACATCGGCACCACCGTCTACCCCTCTCCGGTGACCTTTCCCTGTAAGCCCCGTCCTCCCCTATCTTCCTGGATGATGCCCCCGCACATAGGTATGTAAGTGGCAGACCATTTAATCCCACGTAATACCGTTTATTAATACTCTAGTTCAATAAAGTTTGTTTTTTCTAAAACAAAGAACTAAGATTTTGAATAAACGGGATTCACGGATGCCATTTAAGTGCCATTTACATCCCTACCCACACTCGCTGTAGCCTTGCACGTCTAACACCACTGCTTGCTTGCTCTCTCGTGATCTACAGCCTCGCCCCGTCAACAACAGGAAGTGCCCAAAACGCCGCGGCAACTCCGACGAGCAATCCCTCTGGAACCCGAGCGCCCCTCGACGAACAGAGACCACGTCGAGCTTCTCTGCACCCCTGCGAACCCTGTGAGCACCTCCGTTCCCCCTCTTGCTTCCTGGTTCGTCGGCAACGACACTGACAGAGCGCTCCGCCGCTCGCAGCCGCGCCAGCGCCGCTCGTTCCTGGTATGGCTGCTGTGATCCGTTGGATCTCAATCCGTTGGCTAGGATAGATTCATTAAATCGAAGGGGTACGTTGGATCTGAGCCATGCGATGTGTTTTAAATCCAACAGCCCACAGAGCGCGATCCAGCCGAAGCGATACCGTCCAATAGGATAGCGCCATGTGGACAGAGTCTGTTTAAAACAGAAATTTTTGTTCTATTAGATATGCAAACTTGTAAAATTCATAACTTTAATTCTACACGTACAAATTTTGCAAATTTTATATCAATGGAATCATCAGAACAAGTACTTTGCAACCATGCACTTTGTTTATGGTTTTGCTTCTGGAAAATTGGTTGAATTTGCAGAAACATGTGTAGGCATAATTTGAATATAAAATTTGTTCTAGAAATATTTTTAAGATGAAATCTTTGCTAATTGGTTTGTTTTGAACCTACTGACCATAGGAAAAAACTTATGGTTTTAAAAATGTATTTTGTGAAGTTAAGGAATAAATATTTGAATTAGCACATTTCTAGTCAAATAAAAATATTGTTTATGGTTTAGAAATGATTTTTGAGTAAAGCCTTTGGGAAATGATTTGATTCAAACCTTCTGACCCTAAACACCAAGTTTTGAGATTCAAGAACATATTTGATGAACCATATAAAGTCATTACTTTGCTAAAAGATATTTTCAACAACATAAAATATCACCTTAGCATAATATTTGGTTTATGAGATGAAACCTTTTGAAAATGGTTTTACCACTTTTATAAATGACCAATGTGAGATTGAAAATGTTTAGAGCCTAGTAGAAACCACTTTTCCAAATAAAACTATCTTTTTCATGCTTGCATGCATGACCTTGTTTTTGTTATTTTATGTGTGATAAATTGTTTGAATGCTAGTTGAATGTGTTTGCTTGATTGAATTGTAGTGAATTAGAAGAGTGTGATATTTGCAAGATCAAGAAGTGAACCAATATTCTCTACTAAAAAGGCAAGTGACACTATCATCCATGTCCTACTATTTTCATTACACTTAGTGGATTTTTGTAACATGCATGATAATGACTACTATATTTTATGCTATGCTAAATCCTAATAGGATACCCTTATATCTTCTTTAGTGAAAACATTGTAGTTGTAGTAAGCTTATCCCTGCTATATATCTGGGATGGGATACATGATATGATTATATGAAGTGTTGGAAATATATATGTTTTATATAATAAAACAAGTACTCAATGAACCACCTGGGTGGAAAAAGGATACTCAAGTTTTGGACAAGGTGGCAACAAAGGGTACCATGTTTATATGGCTATCTTTTTGTATATGCACTAGAAGAAAACCACCCAGGGACTTAGAGATTGAACATGTTTCTCGTACAGTGGCTTCCGTGTATGGCCACATGCTAAATGGGCTCTAGATTAGTCAACTACATAGTGGAAGACCCATGCATTGGCATCTTCAGGTTAACTAGAATTGTGTATTGGAAATATATCCATACATTGGTGCCTGGTTGACAAGCTAGCATTGTGTATTGGGAGGACTCCTATGGAAAGACTTTGTCACATTCTCGATCTGCCAATACTCCATTTTAGTGAGTACTTATCCAGCGGCCACTAGTGGCATCAAGACGAGATTGTGTCATGTGGGTAAAGTGTACAACTTCTACAGAAGATCAAATTCTAAGTACTTAGCTGTGTCCCCGGTTATGGACAAATCTGAGCAACTAAGGCCTGAAGCTATGGAAGATCTCGACATTCAAATTTCTCAAAGTAAAACTTTGATGGTGACAACAAGGGATTAGAAGCACTTGGAGTTTTCCAAGGAGTTCAGAAAGATTTTCAACAGATCAAAACTATTTTGAAAAGATAGGACAAAACTATATTGCTTTCTGCAAATGATCCTAAACCCTACTTAGCCAAATATGCATGTAATGATAGGATCCACTTATTTCTACATAATAGTGAAACTTGCCAATACAATTCAAATGTATTGACCCTTGTGGCTACAACTTATTATGTTGCAGGTTTGTTTGATGTTAGTGAAGTGTGTTGAATAGGATTACAAGTCTACAACCAACATGTTTGCCTGTGGCACTTTGAAGATGAAGGACTCCATGCTATAGATATTCTGCTGCATTGTAATGAGATAGCCAAATGAGCTATGTAAGATGTAATGATTTATTTTATTCCTGGTTATAAAGTTGTATTATGACCTTTGTTTCTTGATATTACGTCTTAACTATGGATGCTAGCTATTGATCCAGGGACTAGCATTGTAAACACAGGGATCTCTACCTTATTAAAGGTTGGGAACCTTACAATCTCCTTTGTCTCATGTTGATTTCTTTCTGAGTGAAGATATACTTCAAACTTTTGTGATCTGTGAACACTTCACATCGCTTTACCAAAAGATAATGTCTCCATGTTTTGATTGCATGGACAACAGAGGCTAACTCTAAATCATGAGTGGGATAATTTACCTCATGAGTTTTGAGTTGTCTCGAGGCATAAGCCACAACTTTCCCTTCTTGCATCAGAACTGCACCTAATCCATGATGAGATGCATCACAATAAACTTGGAAATCCTTCTCCAAATCTGGCAGACATAGGACTGGTGCTGTCACTAGTCTCTTCTTCAATTCTTGGAAACTGAGTTCACATCCTTCAGTACAAGCAAATTTCTTGTCTTTCTTTAGTAACTCCGTCATTGGCTTAGCTACCTTGGAGAAATTCTTAGTGAATCTTCTATAGTATCCTGCCAAGCCAAGGAAAGTACGAACTTCTTTCACTGACTTAGGAGATTCCCATTCAGTTACAGCTGACACTTTTGCGGGATCAACTGCTACACTATCTCCTGATACAATGTGTCCAAGAAATCCAACTTCATTCAACCAGAATTCATACTTGCTGAATTTGGCCTACAGCTTATGCTCTCTAAGCTTCTCAAGTATCAAACGCAAATGTCCTTCATGCTCTTCTTTGCTCTTGGAGTAGATCAAAATGTCATCGATGAAAACGACAACAAACTTGTCAAGGAACTCCATGAACACCTTGTTCATCATATTCATGAAGTAAGCTGGTGCATTGGTTAATCCAAACGGAATCACGGTGTACTCATACAATCCATACCTAGTGGTGAAAGCTATCTTAGGTATATCTTGTTCCCTTATCTTAAGCTGAAAATAACCTGACCGGAGATCAATCTTTGAGAACACACATGCTCCTTCTAACTGATCAAACAAGTCATTGATTCTGGGCAAAGGGTATTTGTTCTTGATAGTCACCTCAGTGAGTGAACGATAATCGATGCATAACCTTTGACTTCTATCTTTCTTTTCCACAAACAAGACTGGTGCTCCCTAAGATGAAGAACTTGGTTGAATAAATCCTTTCTGCATCTGTTCTCCAAGTTGTTTCTTGAGTTCTTTCAACTCATCAACTGACATCTTGTAAGGTCTCTTAGCTATTGGTCCTGATCCTGGCAGCAAGTCAATCAGAAACTCCACATCTCTATCTGGTGGCATTCCTGGTAATTCCTCCGGAAACACATCGGGATATTCTCTCACAATTGGCACACCGTCTATGCTAACCCCCTTAAGAGAATTTAGCTTACTCCCTTTTGATTCGAAGTTAGACTTGAATCTTATTCGTTTCTTTTCTGGGGTTGTGAGTGCGACAGTACGATTGGCACAATCTAGTACTCCTTCATACTTGGTCATCCAGTCCATTCCCAAAATTACATCCAGTCCTTGGGAATCTAGGATTATTAGACTAACTTGAAACTTATGCTTTCCAAATTCTATCACTAGATCACGACATCCAAGACTTACTATCATATCTCCACTGGGAGAACTTAATTTTATTGGACACCCAATATTTTTAGTTGGAAACCCATTTCTATCAACAAATGCTTTCGATATGAATGAATGTGATGTACCAGTATCAAAAAGAACAAGTGCTGGAATAGAATTGAGTTTGAACTTACCAGCCACAGCATCAGACTCCTCATAAATCTCTTCCACATTGATGTGGTTCACTTGTCCCTTCTGGAAAGGGTTGGTCTTGGTGGTTCCTTCAACTTTCTTATCTGGGCACTCATTTGCATAATGCCCTAGCTTCTTACACTTGAAACATTCAACCTGACTGATATCTCTCTTTGCAGGCTGACTACCACTTCCACTTCCACCTCCACCGTGGTGACTCTTGTGTCCACTCTTGTGGTTCTTGTACTTGTCATTGTCATGACTGCGGTGATGCTTATTGTCATGATGGAGGTTGTGGCTGTGGTGGTTGTTGTGCTTTCCATGTTTGTGGGATCCAGAACTCCCACTATCATCGTGATGGTAACGCTTTTGAGACGATCTCGAGCTGTGATTGTCAAAGTTGTGCTTCCTCTTTCTGCTTTCAACCTGTTTCATCTTGTTCTCCAAGATGGTAGCCTTGACACAAAGTGATTGGTAGGTTGGGACATAGGCAACAGATAGTTGCAGATTCAGTTCATCGCTTAGTCCTTCGAGGAATTTCTCCTTCCTCTTGGCATCCGTATCAACTTCATCTGGTGCATAACGCGCCAGATTGTTGAATTCCTCAATATATTCAGCCACACTGCAGTGACACTGCTTCAGATTATGGAACTCCTTCTTCTTCAAATTCATCACCCCGGATGAGATGTGAGCTCTGCGGAAACCATCCTCAAAGATATTCCAAGTTACATCCTCAATGGGAGTGGTGATCTGGAAGTTATCCCACCAAGTAATTGCTGGTCCTTCCAACAGATGTGCTGCAAACCTGACCTTCTTCTCGTCGGTGTAGCCGACAGTTACCAAATCCTTGTTCACCGAACGTAGCCAATCATTGGCCACCATTGGGTCAATGGTCCCTGAGAACTTTGCAGGCCTCAGTCTTAGGAATCTGGTGAGCATGTCAAATCCTGGTGGATTGTTCGGGTTGTTGTTGTTGTTATTATTGTTGCTGTTGTTATTCTGATTCTGCATAAAAGTGGTCATCATCTGCATCAGTTGTGCCTGTGTTGTCATCAACTGCTGCATCTCGGGGGTGACATTGTTGTTGTTTGGGTTGGGGTTGGCACGTCGAGGAGGCATCTGTGGTTTTCATAAGGATAAGAATGAGATACCCATAGATGCTTGTCATGCACAATACATCACATAGACAATCACCAAACCAAGCATCAAAATAACATAAAGTTCAAACAACGTAAACAACAAGTTTGGAAAAAGCAAACATATCATAGCAAGCCACCCACATGTTGGATGGTCATTGCGACTCAATAATCAAAGGTACGGTAGATGAAAGATAAATGAGTAGTCATCACTAGTCCTCCGCATCAACCTCCACATCAACAAGTGTAAGACCTGCATTCTCCATAGCAGTCTTGTATTCCTCAACATTGGTAGTCAAGGCCTCTATCTTGGCCCTAAGAGCCCTCTTCTGTGAGCGAAGCCTCTCGATCACACCCTGCTGATGCTTGAGCTCGAAGTCCTTGGCCTCCAGCTCTTCCTTCATCTCGCGGATCTTCTTGTTCCAGTCTTGGACTCTCTTCTCCTGGCTCTTGAATTTCTTGTCCTGGCTTTCAAACTTGGCCTCCATTTCCTTGACTATCTCGTCTTGCTCCGCGAAGAGCTTGTCCTTCTCACGAAGCTGCACCTGGAGCTCGTCATTGCTAAGCATGATGTTGGTCCTATCATTATCTAGGTGCCTAATAAGACCCTCTAGGTCCTGGAAGTATAGACGAATCGGCTCCATTGTCTCTCTAGCAGCATCCTCATACTCAATAGCCTCACCCTCCTCGTTGCGTCTCTAGAAGGGGTGAAAGTAAAGACCTCTAAGCTCCCTGGAGTGTCTCCCTACCAAGCGCCCAAGTAACTCCTGCATGACTACATCTAGGCATTTCTCCTTGTCGTCATGCATCAGCTTGAAGGTGATGGTCTCCGTGGTTGGCTCTGTCTGGCGTCCGGGATGAGTGACTCTGAAGCCCCAAAGGTCCTTCCTCTCAAACTTGGTGAGGGGAAGCGTCATGATGCTAGGAAGTGGAAGGTTGAGCATGCTAGTGAGCTCAATGAGACGAGTACCAAAACGAGTTCCCTTGAACTCTTCGGCCGTGTTGATAATAACATTAGGCATCTATTTTTATAAGATAGAGAAAAGTTAGAATCAACATCAATAGAGAAAAATCACAAGACAAAATATCACAAGCATAACTTTTGCAACAATCTCACAAGTCATGGCATACACAAATCCATTACAAGCATCAAAGGTTCAACATAACTTAGACAAATTTTTGGAAATGGAACGATAAGTGTGGTGGTCCAACTAACGAAGTACATTACAATCCCCACTCACTTCCCAAGTTGGCTATCAGGGCATCCCTAGAGGCAATTTGTCGATCTTGATCACATGACTCCATAGCTAAGTCTATGATGTCTTCCCTTAAACGTTGGTTGGTAGCCTCTAACTCTTGGGTATGCTTCTTTTATTCCCTAAGATCGTTTTGGGTGTTAAGCATTCTGCACTTGAGTCTTTCACCAAGCTCCTTGATGGCATTCCAAGCTGCATTTCTTGTAGAGTCAAAGAATGTTGTGTGCATTTCTGAGTTGGTGACCATGCAGAATCCTGACTCCTTGTGGTTGTCTTACTTGTTTTTGTACAAGTGAAGTTGCACCCACCAGTACTCTACTCCTTCATCCATCACGGGGAATGCTGTGTACACAGCTGCACCATGTATCCCCATGGTAACCATGAGGTTCTTGAGGGCCTTGGGGAATTCTGTCTCACACTCCAAGGTCATGGTCATGAGTGGTCCCTTCCTCACGGCTTCGTTGATGGAGTTCATCTACAAATAGATATGAGAAAGAAGATTAGAAAAGTTTACGAGAAGAAAAGACAAGTGTGGAAATAGTTGAAATTTTTCCTTAGTGGTTTCTAATCCAATCCCAGGGTCATAATCCTACAGGAAACACAGTGCCCTGATACCATCTGTAAGATCCCACCTTTATAAAGGTAAAGATCCCTGTGATTGCAATGCTAGTCCCTGGATCAATTGCTACCATCCACAGTTTAAGATGAAGTACACAGATACAAAGGTCATTATTACATCGTCATTCCAGAGATAACATAGTCTTTTACAACTCCATAGCCATAGGCTAGTACAAGAGTTTAACTTAACAATATAAAAATAGAAGTCTTCATATTCATGTGCCACAGGCAAGCATGTTGAGTGTAGACTCATAACTCGTAATCATCATCAGAGTAACCTGCAACATCATAAGTTACAGCCACAGTGGGTCAATACATTGGAATAGTATTGGCAAGTGATACCTTAGTAGAATATTAGCATCTAGTTACTACATGAATTTGGATAAGTGTATCTTAGGCTTGCTTTGCTCAAAATAGGTTTTACCTATCAGTTGAAAACACTAAGTTGAAACAAAAACTTTCCCAAGGAACCACCAATAGAAATTGGTGAACCTTCACCCTTGTTCAACCACAAGTTTTGACTTAGAAAATTGGGATGAGGAGATTCTTGATAGCTTCCATGTCTTGATGCTCAAGTCGTCCATTAACGGGGACACGGCTAAGTACTTAGTTTCTTCCTTCTGCAGAGGTGGTGCACTTTCCCCACAAGACTTGGTTTCACCAAGACAGGACCTTTCAGAAGCCTTCCCTTAGACCAGAATGGACGCGTTCCAAACCTATCAATCCCCTACCACCAACTGTCCATTTGGCTAAGTTATTGCAACCTATATGATCCAGGCAGATCCCATAATGCCATGTGGCTGCACTAGAAGCTTCTTAACATTTGGCATCTCAAATCCCTTTGTTCCTAGGTGGCAATCCACAAGTGAGATACACAAGGTAAACCATAGAAGTGGGCCTTGTGTAACCACTCAACCAAAAACCACCAAGCAATTACCATTCCACCCAGGTGTTTCATTCACTTAGTTGTTTTATTAAGCAAAAACATAAGTCAAAGACTTAGCAATATTTTTCCATAGCATGTATATATTCCACCGTTGGTTGCTACTAGCTAGGCTAAGCATGGCAATAACAAGTATCTTAACTTAGAGAAAATTCTAACAATTCTACAACTACTAGGATTTCCCAAGCATAGCATATAGATACTTTAGAAAAAAAATACTCATGCAAGCCCTATACAAAATATTTCTAATGCATAGTCAAAATATTGGGAAAAAAATATGAAGCACCACTTTCCTTGGTAGTTGGGGGAGTAGCAACAATCCTCACAATCACAATCACCACTTGCACCAAAATCTACACATAAAATGATAGCACCAAATTCACATATCAAATTAAACAAGAAAAAATATATGAATGCATGAAAATGCCATGTGATGATTTTCTAAATCAAACAAGACAAGTCGAACAGTACTAAATCATAAACAAATCAATTATACACTAAATAAAATTAATTTGGCCCTTAGAACATTTTCCATACAATATTTATATACAAAATAAGCTTATAAATGTCTCTGCAAAAACAACCCATTTTACAGATGCAATTTATTAAACAAAGTGCATAATTGGATAGAATTCTTTATCCTGATTCCAATGATATAAAATTTACAAAATTTGAACATGTGGATCAAAAGTTATGAATTTTGCAAGTTTAAACAACTAATAGATCTAATTCCAGATTTTAAATCAAAACACAGGCCACGCGGCGCTTCCTGATTGGATGGTACCGCTTCGCACTGGATCACGCTCGCGGGCCATTGGTTCTAACTAACTATGCACGGATGAGATTTGCCCGTACCGCTTCACCTAACATCTAATCACGGCCGTGAGATCCAGATCCAACGGGCACCTTTGCCCTGACCAAGAACTGGCGGCGCCGAGTCAACGGTGAGTGGTGGCGCACTCGGCCAGTGATGGTCCGGTGGTTCTAGGAAGCAAGGGAGAAAACAGAGGGGCTTACTAAGCTCGTGGGGTCGTCGCGGTGCTCAAGGTGGTCGAAGGAGGGACAGGGGCGCACAGACTCGACGTCTATTGCTCGCCGGAGAAGCGTCGGTCGTCAGGTACGGTTGTTCGTCGTCGTTGGCGAGGCAAAAGATTGCGCCTAGCAAAAAGAATGGTGCCATTAGATGCGCACAAGTCTGGCGAACCTGAGAGTAACTAGAAGAGAGAAGGGGGCGGTCAGGAACTACCAGAGGGTGTCGCCGGATTCGAGACAGACGGCGGCGCTTGAATGTCGTTGAGGTTGCCGACGAAGGAGAGAGCGCGCGGGCGAGTGCTAGGTACTGGCAGGTGCAGTGGATGATGGGGAACTCGCTCGTGGTGTCTGGAAGGCAAGGGGCGATGGTGGTTGGCCGGAATTTGAGTTGGAGCTCGTCGGAGCAGAGGGAGGTTCTAGGCCAATTCCGAGCAACCTAGGGGCAGAGAGGGGGTGGCGACTAGGGAAAAGGAAGGGAGGATACGGGCGATTAAGTACGCAAGGTCAGGGGAAGGAATTACTGGCGCATTGATTCAAATTGAAGTGGGATTAATCGACCGGAAACAGACGGCATGATTTGGGGAAGAAGGGGTCGCGGGGTGGAGACGATGACTGGCAAGTGGGGCCTGGCGTTCAGTGAGAGAGAGATACGGGGTGGGGTCTAGTCGTCGGCGACGGCGCGGGTTAACAACGTGGTGCGAAACGTTTTCTGCGGGGTGGAGGGCTGTTGGGCTAGATGGGCTAGCTGGGCTGGGTTGGGTTAGTTTAGCCCGTTTTTTTATTTTTTTCTCCCTTTCTCTTTTTCTTTTTCTGATTTGATTTTCTGGTTTGAATTCAAATGCCCAAAACAATTCTGTTTCAAATGAAATTTTCTCCAAACTTTTGTTTTGTGTTTCTTGTATCCTGGGGTGTGTAAAAAATCTATTCACACTCAAGTTTAAATTGGGTTTGAAAAAGAAGTTTAAAACTATGCCTTAATTAAATTATTATAATAGGCATAAGAATGGTTTTCATTTCATAATTTGTTTTGAAAACTTTGATCAAGTTTTGGAAATATCAATCAACTTCTAAGTTCAAATCTTTCTGGTTGAAAAAACAAATAATCTTATACTAGAGAGTAGCAGTGGGCCATTGCCTTGCTTACATAAAATAATAGACATTCAAATGCTTCTGTTTTTGAAACCTCATTTGGTAATGATCCTAAAATGATTATGAATGCATGAATGATATGCAAGCTTTGAAATCATGATTTTTGGGTTGTTACACGATGCTAGTTGGAACACCAATCCGGATGATTCTAAATCTCAATCTGGATACGTATTTACTTTGAATGGTGCAACAATTAGCTGGAGGAGTGCAAAGCAAAGCGTTGTGGCGAGATCTTCAACTGAATCGGAATACATAGCTGCATCAGAGGCTTCACAAGAGGCGATATGGATGAAGGAGTTCATTACAGAGCTCGGTGTGGTTCCAAGTGCACTGGACCCAATGTCTATCTACTGTGATAACATGGGCGCCATAGCCAATGCGCAAGAACCAAGGTCACACAAGAAGCTGAAGCATATCAAGCTACATTTTCACGCTATTCGAGAGAATGTCCAAGATGGTGACATAAAGATTTTCAAAGTACACACAGATCTGAATGTGGCGGATCCATTGACTAAACCTCTCCCGAGGGCAAAACATGACTAGCACCAAACCGCCATGGGTGTTCGGTATATTACCATGTAATCTAGATTAGTTGACTCTAGTGCAAGTGGGAGACTATTGGAGATATGCCCTAGAGGCAATAATAAAAGTGGTTATTATTATATCTTTGTGTTTATGATAAATGTTTACATTCATGCTATAATAGTATTAACCGGAAACATTAATACTTGAGTGATTTGTAAACTAAATTAGAGTCCCTGGTAAAGCCTCTTTATAATACTAGCTTGTTGGTTAATAGATAATCGTGGTTTCTCGATCATGAACATTGAGATGTTATTAACAACAAGATCATATCATTAGAAGAATGGTATGATGGACATACTCCTATAGATAAGCGTAGCATTAAGATCAAGTCATTTCAATAGTTCATTTGCTATAAGCTTTCTGATACATAGTAACCTAATTCCTTCGACCATGAGATCATGCTAATCACCATCACCGGAAGGATGCTTTGATGACATCAAACACCACACCATAACTGGGTGGCTATAAAGGTGGCATTGAGTGTTCGGAAAGTATGTGTTGAGGCACATGGATCAAGAGTGGGATTTGTCCATCCATATGACGGATAGATATACTCTGGGCCCTCTCGGTAGAATGTAATCCAATTGGCTTGCAAGCATGTGACTGGCTCACAGGGTATCACATATCACGGGAACGAGAAAAGAGTACTTATCGGTAACGAGGTTGAACTAGGTGTGCAGAGATACCGACGATCAAACCTCAGATAAGTAAACTATCACGAGACAAAGGGAAATTGGTATTGTATGTAAGTGGTTCATTCGATCACAAAGTAATCATTGAAATATGTGGGAGCCATATGAATTTCCAGATTCCTCTATTGGTTATTGATCGGAGAAGTGTCTCGATCATGTCTGCATAATTCACGAACCGTAGGGAGACACACTTAAGGATTCAATGTTGTTTAGTAGATATGGAATGTAAGTAGGGATACCGAATGTTGTTCGGAGTCTCGGATGTGATTCGGGATATTATGAGGAGATCCGGAATGGTCCATAGAATAAGATTCATATAAGGAAAGTCCAATTCCGGAGTTCAGGAATGATTTCGATGTTTTCATCGGAGATGTCCTAGAAGGTTCTAGAAGGTTCACCGGACCGGAAGGGGAATGGTCCATGAATATGTCATGGGTAAGTGGAATGATTGGATCATATCCTAGGTCACTTGGTTTGGGCATTTGCGAGAGAGAATTATAGCTCTAAATTGAAAGTCAAAAGGGAGGTTTGAAAAGTCAAACTGGAACAATAGTTTCCTAGTGGAAGAAGGAAAGGGTCCTTCCTTCAATCCAACTTGGGTTTGGGTTTGGATTCAAAGTCTCCCCTCCCAAGTCTGCCTTCCTCTCATAAATAGAGGGGGAGGGCTGCCCCAAACAACGCAAGAGCCAGCCCTCCCCACCCCGTGAGCCGTCGCCGCCGCCTCGTCGCCGTCGCCCTAGCCGCCGTAGACACCACCTCCTCCTCCGGACCCTCTAAACCTAGATCGCCGGGAAACCCTAGATCCACCATAACTCGCACCAGCTTAGGCAAAGCCCTGCGGGATCTTCCCTCTACTTCCGACACCACATCGTCGTGCTGCCGGAATCGCGAGGGAAGAACTACAACCTCCGCTGCGTGCTAGAACAAGGGAGCGGAAGGTCTTCATCGAGTACCGAACGTGTGATCGACTGTGGAAGCGCTGCCGGAACGCAGCGCCAGAAGGATCGTCTACGCGATCTTGAGATCGGCAAGTGTACGACTACATCACCCACAAGAATTTGCTCTCGTTAACCGCTTTGGAATCTTCGAGGGTGAGTACTCCAATCGACTCGTTGCTACAATCTAGTAGATAGATCTTGGCTTGTTTGTGTGCATGCGGTAGATTTTTTTTGTTTTCCATGCTACGAACCCCTACATGTGCCCACCCTGGTGTCCTCCTCCATCTCTTGTTCATGGTTCCGTGTCGTGTTGGGTAAAATAGTGACTTAAGCTTTTGTCCCGTCCAATTCCGAGAATATTCTTTTTTTAGCTTTTCTGAAACCAAAAACAGCAGAAAACAGGCAACTGGCACTGCGGAATCTTGTCAATAGGTTAGTTCCAAAAAGTGTAGAAAAATACTTCAAAGTGTAGACAAAACAAAACAAAGTTGATACAAAACAAGAATGGAGCATCAAAAATTATAGATACGTTTACGACGTATCAAGCATCCCCAAGCTTAACTCCTGCTCGTCCTCGAGTAGGTAAGTGATAAAAAGAATAGTTTTTGAGGTGACATGCACCATCAAAATCTTGATCAAAATATTGTAAAGCATTGAAAGCTGGGATCAAAGTACTCTAAACATGAGCATGAAAGATGTAGTTCTAACAATAGGACATAGCAACTATGCTGCAACATGAAAGGATACAAACAAAGATTCATGAATAACAATGCATTGAAAGACATTTGTTTGTTTCACATACAGAAAACATAGCATAGTAGCATCTAGCTTGTCCCTCATGGAGTAGAAAAACATAAATGCATAGGACACCTTCAAAGTTCATAAGGGTGACTAGATTCAAATAGTTCAAGGACAAGCAATATCAACATTATGAATCAATCAATAAGTTTTGGGACAATGCACATAGAACTAAGAATGACAACCATGCTCTCTTAATTGGTGCCTAAGGATAGAAGGTGGAGACTCAATATAAAAGTGGAAGAAAGGCCCTTCAAAGGGAAGCAGGGATTTCAAGTCCCATAAAGAGCTTCCAAAAATTATGGTACTTGTTAGCTTTCACTTTTCATTTCCCCTATCATAAGCATCTTCAAATGATTAAGGTTAAAGTGAACAAAATATGGAGTATATGCTTGACAAAGTATAAGTTGGCAATCTCCTGTCCCTTGAGTACAAGTGTAAGATCCCTCCTTTATAAAGGAAAAGGATCCCTATGATTGAAATGCTAGTCCCTGGATCAATGCTAGCATCCACAGTTTAAGATGAAGTACACAGAAACAAAGGTCATTATTACAGTCATTCCAGAGACAAACATAGTCTTTACAACTCCATGGCCACAGGCCTAGTACAAGATTTTAAATAAGTAAATAGATAAATAAGTCTTCATCTTCATGTGCCACAGGCAAACATGTTGAGTGTAGACTCATGACTCCTAATCATCATCAGAATAACCTGCAACATCACAAGTTACAGCCACAGTGGGTCAATACATTGGAATAGTATTGGCAAGTGATACCTTAGTAGAATATTGGTGGACTAAAATACTATATAGGCTTGCTTTGCTCAAAATAGGATTTGCCTATCAGTTGAAAACACTAAGTTTTTCTTTGTAAAAAACTTTTCCCAAGGATCCACCAATAGACATTGGGGTCCTTCACCCTTGTTCAACCACAAGTTTTACTTAGAAGTTGGGATGAGGAGATTCTTGATAGCTTCCATGTCTTGATGCTCAAATTGTCCAATACCAGGGACATGGCTAAGTACTTAGATTCTTCCATCTGCAGAGGTTGTGCACTTTCCCCACCAGACTTGATTTTTACCAAGACATGACCTTTTAGAAGACTTCCCTTAGACCAAATGGACGTGTTCCAACCTATCATCCCACTACCACCAACTGTCCAAATGGCTAAGTTATTGCAACCTATATGATCCAGGCAGAGCCCATATTGCCAAGTGGTTGCACTAGAAGCTTCTTAACATTTGGCCTCTCAAATCCCTTTGTTCCTGGGTGGCTTTCCACAAGTGGGATACACAAGGTAAACCATAGAAATGGGCCTTGTGTAACCACTCAACATAAACCATTCCTTCCATTCCACCCAGGTGTTTCATTCACTTAGTTGTTTTATTAAGCAAAACACAAGTCCAAAGACTTAGAAATATTTTATCATAGCATGAATAGTTTCACCACCCTTGGTTGCTACTAGCTAGGCTAAGCATGGCATAGATAAACATCTTACTTAGAAATTTCTAGCAATTCTACAACTACTAGGATTTCCCAAGCATAGCATATAAGATCAAAATTTATCCATGCAAGTCTAGCAAAATATTTCTAATGCATATTTGAAAAACATAGGAATAAAGTCATGAAGCACCACTTGCCTTGGTAGTTTGGAGAGTAGCTACACTCCTCACAATCACAATCACTATTTGCACCAAAATCTACACATAAAATCATAGCAACAAATCACATACAAAATAAATACAAGAAAAAATATATGGATGCATGCAATATGATATGTGATGATTTTCTAAACTCAAAAATACAAGTGCAAAGTACTGGTTCATAAACAAGTTCAAAACTTGCCAAACAACCTATATTTGAACATTAAAACATTTCTCAAATAATTTAATATACTCAAAATAGGCCTACACATGTTTCTATAAATAAAACCATTTTAACAGAAGCAAAACATTAAACACATTGCATATATGGAAAGGGCTTTCTCTCCTGATTCCATTGATATAAAATTCGTCAAATTTGGACGTGGGAAACAAAAGTTATGATTAAAACAAGTTTAAACATCTAATAGATTCAAATCAGAAATTTTAAAAAAACTAACAGACACGCGGCGTGTTCCTATTGGTTGATACCGGTTCGCACCGGATCACACACGTGAGCCGTTAGATCTAACTTAATCTGCACGGCCCAGATCTGTTCGTACCCCTTCGCGTAAGTGATCTATCTAGCCCATCGGATCTAGATCCAACGGTTCGCGATCAAGCGACCATACTCTGGCGGTGCTAGCGGTGGCGACTGGCGGCGGTGGCTCTGTCCACGGCGGTGCGGTGTCTACAGGGGGTTTGGGGTCGTCGGAGATGCTTACCAGACTCGCGGCTGTGTGCTGAAGCTCAACGTGGCGGTGGCTGGTCAAGGGGCGCACAGATGCAGCGGTAGGGTCTCGTCGGAGTTGCTGGTGGCGTCGGGTGCTTGTTGTTGAAGATGTTGCCGAGGTTCTGCGTCGGCCTAGCACGAGTCAGATGGGTTAGGAGGTGCGCAAGGTCTTGGCGATCAAGACAGCATCGAAGGGAAGGCAAGGGGCGGTCGCGTTTTACCTAGATTGCACGTCGGAGTCGAGCGGCGGCTCAGGTGTTCGTGGGCGTGAACGAAGACGTCACTCTGGGTCACGAGAAAGCAAACAGAAGGCATCAGTGAACGCGCAAGGACACGCTGGTCATGCTGGTTTGAACTAGAGACAGGGGGGCGGTCAGAACTCACTGAGATTGGTCGCCGGAGTGCGTCTGTGCAGCGGCGGAGTGGTTCGAATTCGTGCAGCCTGGTGGCAAATGGTGGCGCTAGGTGAGGGGAAATGCTCGCGGTGCAGAGGGGGTTAAGTAGCCAGGAGGGGGCGGCGATTACGCGCTGTATCAATGCAATTTATGCGCGGCATCAGTGCGGGGGAAACGGCAGCGGCGAGGTGGTCGTCGGCGCTGATTGAGGATGAAGGGTGACGCGGCAGTGAGGCCCAGTCATCAGCGAGAGAAAAGGTGTGGGGATGGGTCTAGGCTATCAGCAACCCAGTGGGTTTGCCCGTGAGTGAGAGAGAGAAAAGGGGAACCCGGGTGGGCTAAATGGGCTGGTTCTGCTGTTGGGCTAGATAACTGGCGCCAACCTTTTTACTTTTCTTTATTTCTTTTCTATTTCTATTTGTATTTCCAGAATTCATTTTCAAATGATTTCAAAAGCTGTTTGAATTAAAACCTTTTCAGGATTTTTGTAGAGTGCAACCTTCCTATTTCTGGGCACGAAAACATGTGGTTTCTCTATACAAGCTTAGTTCTTTTGATCAAACAAAATAAACAGTGATAATGCACTAGTTTTAAAAAGTAACAAGGTTTGATTTATGAACAACAATCCCTCATTGGAGAGTAACATTTGAATTAATGCTGATCACATAAAATAATGAGCTCATATGCTCCTGTTTTTGAATTGTTTTTGAAATGAAATCCTACATGATCATGGATGCATGGATGATATGCATGAGTTTTGAAACATGATTTTAGGGATGTTACAAATCTAATCCCCTTAAGATGAATCTCGCCCTCGAGATTCGGATTGGCTAGAAAATAGGTGAGGGTGGTCTTTCCGAAGATCATCTTCTCTTTCCCAAGTTGTTTCTTCTTCAGAATGATGGTTCCATTGAACTTTGCAGAACTTGATAGTCTTAGTCCGAGTAACTATTTATGCAGTCTCAAGAATCTTGATAGGTTTCTCTTCATAAGTAATATCACTTTCCAATTGGACCTCTTCCAACGGCATGGTATCCTTCAAAGAAGTCTCTTCCATTTCTGGATGGCATTTCTTAAGCTGACTCACATGAAACACATTATGAACTGCTGACAAAGACTCTAGCAATTCAATCTCATAAGCAACTTCTCCTTTACGACTCAGAATCTTGAATGGTCCAACATATCTTGGGGCCAGCTTTCCTTTGACTCCAAACCTCTTCACCCCACGAAGTGGTGACACTCTAAGATAAGTTCTGTCACCTACATCATAGGTGACTTCTCTACGCTTAGGATCTGCGTAGCTCTTCTGTCAAGACTGTGTTATCTTCAATCTGTCCTTAACCAGTTTGACTTTCTCTTCAGCCTCTTTGATTAGTTCTGGTCCGAACAAACTTCTTTCTCCCACACCATTCCATAGCAATGGGGTGGTACACTTTCTCCCATAGAGAAACTCAAATGGTGCCATCTCAATACTGGCTTGATAGCTGTTGTTGTAAGAAAATTTTGCGTAAGGCAGACTTTCATCCCAACTGGCTCCATAGTCTAGGGAACATGCCCTCAACATATCTTTAAGAATCTGATTAGTCCTTTTAGTCTGTCCATCCGTCTGAGGATGAAAAGCGGTGATGAATTCCAACCTCGTTCCCAATGACTCATGTAGTTGCCTCCAAAAATGAGAGGTGAATTGGGTTCCTCTATCCGACACAATACTTTTAGGTACACCATCTAGACACACAATTCTACTCATATAAATCTTGGCTAACTTAGCACTTGTATAAGTTGTCTTCACAGGTATAAAATGAGACACTTTAGTTAGGCGATCCACTACTACCCATATAGAATCATATCCTGACCTGGTCCTTGGCAATCCGGTAATGAAATCCATACCAATCTTGTCCCACTTCCAATCAGGAATAGGTAGTGGTTTATGCAATCCTGCTGGTTTCTGGTGTTCCGCTTTCACTCTACTACACACATCACACAAAGCAATATGTTCGGCGATGTCCTTCTTGAGATTATTCCACCAAAATCTTTACTTCATATCCATGTACATTTTGGTGTTACCCGGATGAATGGAATACGGTGAGTTGTGTGCTTCTTGTAAAATCAGTTTCCGAAGCTCCGGATCTTGTGGAACACAGATACGTTTTCCATGCCATAAAGTACCATGTTCGTCTTCATGGAATCCTTTGGCTTTTCCTTTGCCAATCTTTTCCTTAATCTCTTCAATTTCCTTATCAGTCTTCTGGGCTTCTTTGGTTTTGTCCAACAAAGTGGGTTGAACATCCAAAGACATGAGATGTCCTTCAGGCACAATCTCCAATCTGAGGTCTCTAAATTGGGCACACAGATCATCTGGCAATTCTCCCTTAGTAAGGCCATTCACAAAATCCTTACGGCTTAGAGCATCCGCTACAACATTTGCTTTACCGGGGTGGTATTGCAAACTTAAGTCATAGTCCTTGATAAGTTCTAGCCATCTTATTTGTCTCATATTAATTTCCTTCTGGGTGAAGATATACTTCAAACTTTTGTGATCTGTGAACACTTCACATCGCTTTCCCAATAGATAATGTCTCCATGTTTTGAGTGCATGGACAACAGAGGCTAACTCTAAATCATGAGTAGGGTAGTTCACTTCATGAGTTTTGAGTTGTCTCGAGGCATAGGCCACAACTTTCCCTTCTTGCATAAGTACTGCACCCAAACCATGATGAGATGCATCACAATATACTTGGAAATCTTTTTCCAAATCTGGCAAACATAAGACTGGTGCTGTCACAAGTCTCTTCTTCAATTCTTGAAAGCTGAGTTCGCAACCTTCAGACCAAGCAAATTTCTTGTCTTTCTTTAGCAATTCTGTCATAGGCTTAGCTACCTTGGAGAAATTCTCGATGAACCTTTTGTAGTAACCTGCTAAGCCAAGGAAACTACGAACTTATTTCACTAACTTGGGAGATTCCCATTCGGTTACAGCTGACACCTTAGCAGGATCAACTGCTACACCATCTCCTGACACAACGTGTCCAAGAAAACTAACTTCATTCAACCAAAATTCACACCTGCTGAATTTGGCATACAGCTTATGTTCTCTAAGCTTCTCAAGTATCAAACGTAGATGTCCTTCATGCTCTTCTTTGCTCTTGGAGTAGATCAAAATGTCATCGATGAAAACGACAACAAACTTATCAAGAAATTCCATGAACACCTTGTTCATCATATTCATAAAGTATGTTGGTGCATTGGTCAAACCAAATGGCATCACGGTATACTCATACAATCCATACCTTGTGGTGAAAGCTGTCTTGGGTATGTCTTGCTCTCTTATCTTGAGCTGGAAATAACCTGACCGGAGATCAATCTTTGAGAACACACAAGCTCCTTCTAGCTGATCAAACAAGTCATTGATTCTAGGCAAAGGGTATTTGTTCTTGATAGTCACCTCATTGAGTGAACGGTAATCTATGCATAGCCTTTGACTTCTATCTTTCTTTTCCACAAACAAAACTGGTGCTCCCCAGGATGAGGAACTTGGTTGGATAAAACCTTTTTGCAACTGTTCTCCAAGTTGCTTCTTGAGTTCTTTCAACTCATCAACTAACATCTTGTACGGTCTCTTTGCAATTGGTCCAGATCCTGGTAGCAAATCAATGAGAAATTCCACATCTCTATCTGATGGCATTCCCGCCAATTCTTCCAGAAACACATCTGGATATTCACTCACTATTGGCACACTGTCCATGCTAACCCCCTTAAGAGAATTTAGCTTACTTCTTTTTGATTCAAAGTTGGTCTTGAATCTGATCCTTTTATTTTCTGGAGTTGTGAATGAGACAATATGGTTGGCACAATCTATCACTCCCTTGTGCTTAGTCATCAAGTCAATTCCCAAAATGACATCCAATCCTTGGTAGTTTAGGATTATCAAGTTAACGGGAAACTTATACTTCCCAAACTCTATGACTAGATCATGACATCCTGAATTCACTATCATTTCTCCGCCAGGAGAACTTACTTTTATAGGACACCAATAGTTTCTACCGGTAGTTCATTTCTTTCAACAAATGATCTTGATATGAATGAATGAGATGCAAAAGTATCAAAGAGAACAAATGCTGGAACAGAATTGAGTTTGAACTTACCAGCAACAGCATCAGGCTCCTCATAAATTTCCTCCACATTGATGTGGTTCACTTGTCCCTTTTGAAAAGGGTTGGGCTTGTTGGGTCCTTCAACTTTATTTTCTGGGCATTCATTTGCATAATGCCCCATCTTCTTGCACTTGAAACCATCTTCGAAGATAGCCCATGTCACATCCGCAATGGGAGTGGTGATCTGGAAGTTATCCCACCATGTGGTTGCTGGTCCTTCCAACAAGTGAGCTGCAAATCTGACTTTCTCTTCATCAGTACAACCAAATGTTACCAAGTCCTTGTTCACAGAGCGTAGCCAATCATTGGCCACCATAGGATCAGTTGTTCCTGAGAACTTTGCTGGCCTCAATCTCAAGAACCTGGTAAGCATGTCAAAACCCAGTGGGTTGTTGTTGTTGTTGTTGTTATTGTTGTTGTTGTTGTTGTTGTTGTTGTTGTTGTTGTTGTTGTTGTTGTTATTGTTCTGATTCTGGATGAACGTAGTCATCATCTGCATCAGTTGAGTCTGAGCTGTCATCATTTGCTGCATCTCAGGGGTGATGTTATTATTGTTGTTGGGGTTGGGATTGGCACGACGGGGAGGCATCTGTGGTTGGTTCAATAGAGATAAGAATGAGATACCCCATAGATGCTAACATGCACAATACATCACATAAACAATCACCAAACATGCATCATAATAATAATAGTTCAACAACATAAACGACAAGTTTGCAAAGTAAACACACCAATAGCAAGCCATCCACATGTTGGATGGTCATTGCGACTCAAATAAAAGTATGATAAATAAATAATAAATGAGTAGTCAACACTACTCCTCAGCATCAACCTCCTCCTCAACAAATGTAAGACCTGCATTCTCCATAGCGGTCTTGTATTCCTCGACACTGGTGGTCAAGGTCTCTACTTTGGCTTTGAGAGCCCTCTTCTGACAACGAAGCCTCTCGATCACAGTCTGCTGATGCTCGAGCTCTAAGTCCTTGTTCTCTAGTTCTGCAGTCATGTCTCGAATCCTCTTGTTCCTATCTTGGACTTGCTTCTCTTGACTCTTGAATTTTCTGTCCTGACTCTTGAACTTGGCCTCCATCTCCTTGACTATCTCATCTTGCTTCGCGAAGAGCTTGTCCTTCTCACGAAGCTGCACCTGGAGTTCGTCATTGCTAAGCATGAAGTTGGTCCTATCAGTGTCCACGTGCCTAAGAAGAACCTCTAAGTCCTGGAGGTATAGACAAATCGGCTCTGCTGTCTCCCTCGAAGTGTCCTCGAAGTCGATGGCCTCTCCATCCTCATCACGTCTACCGAAGGCGTGGAAGTGAGTACCTCTAACCTGTCGAGAGTGTCTCCCTAACAGACGTCCAATCAAGTCCTGCATGACTACCTCTAGGCCTCTCTCCTTGTCATCATGCATGAGCTTCAAGATGATTGCCTCTGTGGTAGGCTCAGTCTGGCGTCCGGGCGGATTGACCTTGAAGCCCCAAAGGTCTTTCCTCTCAAACTTGGTGAGGGGAAGCACCATGATGGTAGGAAGAGGGAGATTGAGCAAACTAGTGAGCTCAATAATACGAGGGACAAAACGAGTTCCCTGGAACTCTTCAACAGTGCTGATGGTAACATTAGGCATCTATTTATTAAGATAGGAAAAGTTAGAATCAACACCATTTAATACAAATCACAAGACAAGGCATCACATGCATAACTTTGGAAATCAATCACACAAGTCATGGCATACATGAAATCATTACAAACATTCCAAGGTTCAACTTATTTCAAGCAACATTTTTGGAAAATAAATGGTTAAGTGGTGGTCCAACTAACGAAGTACATTACAATCCCAACTCACTTGCCAAGTTGGTTAACAGGATATTTCTAGAGGCAATCTGTCTATCTAGAGCACATGACTCCATTACTAAGTCTATAATGTCTCCTCTTAAGGTTTGGTTGGTAGCCTCCAACTCTTGGGTATGTTTCTTTTCTTCTCTAAGGTCACTCTGGGTGTTAAGCATTCTGCACTTGATTCTATCACCAAGTTCTTTGATGGCCCTCCAAGCTGCATCCCTTGCAGAATCAAAGAATGTGGTGTGCATCATTTGTTGGTGACCATGCAGAATCCTGAGTCCTTGTGGTTGTCTTCCTTGTTTTTATACAAGTGAAGTTGCACCCACCAGTACTCAACTGCTTCATCCATCACAGGAAAACCTTTGTACACAGCTGCACCATGTATTCCCATTGCAACCATGAGGTCCTTGAGAGCCTTGGGAAATTCTATCTCACATTCCAAAGTCATAGTCATGAGTGGTCCCTTCCTTACGGCTTCGTTGATGGAGTTCATCTACAAATAGAGATCAGAAAGAAGATTAGAAAAGTTTACGAGAAGAAAAGACAAGTGTGGAAGTTGTCAAAAAATTTCCTTAGTGGTTTCCAATCCTAGGGTCATAATCCTACAGGCAACACATTGCTCTGATACCATCTGTAAGATCCCTCCTTTATAAAGGAAAAGGATCCCTGTGATTGCAATGCTAGTCCCTGGATCAATGCTACCATCCACAGTTTAAGATGAAGTACAAAGAAACAAAGGTCATTATTACAGTCATTCCAGAGATAAACATAGTCTTTACAACTCCATGGCCACAGGCCTAGTACAAGAGTTTAAATAAGTAAATAGATAAATAAGTCTTCATCTTCATGTGCCACAAGCAAACATGTTGAGTGTAGACTCATGACTCCTAATCGTCATCAGAATAACCTGCAACATCACAAGTTACAGCCATAGTGGGTCAATACATTGGAATAGTATTGGCAAGTGATACCTTAGTAGAATATTGGTGGACTAAAATACTATATGCATTTTGGCTAAGTGTAGCTTAGGCTTGCTTTGCTCAAAATAGGTTTTGCCTATCAGTTGAAAACACTAAGTTTTTCTTTGTCAAAAACTTTTCCCAAGGATCCACCAATAGACATTGGGGTCCTTCACCCTTGTTCAACCACAAGTTTTACTTAGAAGTTGGGATGAGGAGATTCTTGATAGCTTCCATGTCTTGATGCTCAAATTGTCCAATACCAGGGACATGGCTAAGTACTTAGATTCTTCCATCTGCAAGGTTGTGCACTTTCCCCACCAGACTTGATTTTTACCAAGACAAGACCTTTCAGAAGCCTTCCCTTAGACCAAATGGACGCGTTCCAACCTATCATCCCACTACCACCAACTATCCAGATGGCTAAGTTATGGCAACCTATATGATCCAGGCAGAGCCCATATTGCCAAGTGGTTGCACTAGAAGCTTCTTAACATTTGGCCTCTCAAATCCCTTTGTTCCTGGGTGGCTTTCCACAAGTGAGATACACAAGGTAAACCATAGAAATGGGCCTTGTGTAACCACTCAACATAAACCATTCCTTCCATTCCACCCAGGTGTTTCATTCACTTAGTTGTTTTATTAAGCAAAACACAAGTCCAAAGACTTAGAAATATTTTATCATAGCATGAATAGTTTCACCACCCTTGGTTGCTACTAGCTAGGCTAAGCATGGCATAGATAAACATCTTACTTAGAAATTTCTAGCAATTCTACAACTACTAGGATTTCCCAAGCATAGCATATAAGATCAAAATTTATCCATGCAAGTCTAGCAAAATATTTCTAATGCATATTTGAAAAACATAGGAATAAAGTCATGAAGCACCACTTGCCTTGGTAGTTTGGAGAGTAGCTACACTCCTCACAATCAAAATCACTATTTGCACCAAAATCTACACATAAAATCATAGCAACAAATCACATACAAAATAAATACAAGCAAAAATATATGGATGCATGCAATATGATATGTGATGATTTTCTAAACTCAAAAAGACAAGTGCATGGTACTGGTTCATAAACAAGTTCAAAAGTTGCCAAACAACCTATATTTGAACATTGAAACATTTCTCAAATAATTTAATATACTCAAAATAGGCCTACACATGTTTCTGTAAATAAAACCATTTTAACAGAAGCAAAACATTAAACACATTGCATATATGGAAAGGATTTCTCTCCTGATTCCATTGATATAAAATTCGTCAAATTTGGACGTGGGAAACAAAAGTTATGATTAAAACAAGTTTAAACATCTAATAGATTCAAATCAGAAATTTAAAACAAACTAACAGACACGCGGCGCGTTCCTATTGGTTGATATCGTTTCGCACCGGATCACACACGTGAGCCGTTAGATCTAACTTAATCTGCACGGCCCAGATCTGTTCGTACCCCTTCGCGTAAGTGATCTATCTATCCCATCGGATCTAGATCCAACGGTTCGCGATCAAGCGACCATACTCTGGCGGTGCTAGCGGTGGCGACTGGCGGCGGCGGCTCTGTCCACGGCGGCGCGGTGGCTACAGGGGGTTTGGGGTCGTCGGAGATGCTTACCAGACTCGCGGCTGTGTGCTGAAGCTCAACGTGGCGGTGGCTGGTCAAGGGGCGCACAGATGCAGTGGTAGGGTCTCGTCGGAGTTGCTGGTGGCGTCGGGTGCTTGTTGTTGAAGATGTTGCCGAGGTTCTGCGTCGGCCTAGCACGAGTCAGATGGGTTAGGAGGTGCGCAAGGTCTTGGCGATCAAGACAGCATCGAAGGGAAGGCAAGGGGCGGTCGCGTTTTACCTGGATTGCATGTCGGAGTCGAGCGGCGGCTCAGGTGTTCGTGGGCGTGAACAAAGACGTCACTCTGGGTCACGAGAAAGCAAACAGAAGGCATCAGTGAATGCGCAAGGACACGCTGGTCATGATGGTTTGAACCAGAGACAGGGGGCGGTCAGAACTCACCGAGATTGGTCGCTGGAGTGCGTCTGTGCAGCGGCGGAGTGGTTCGAATTCGTGCAGCCTGGTGGCGAATGGTGGCGCTAGGTGAGGGGAAATGCTCGCGGTGCAGAGGGGGTTAAGTAGCCAGGAGGGGGCGGCAATTACGCGCTGTATCAATGCAATTTATGCGCGGCATCAGTGCGGGGGAAACGGCAGCGGCGAGGTGGTCGTCGGCGCTGATTGAGGACGAAGGGTGACGCGGCAGTGAGGCCCAGTCGTCAGCGAGAGAAAAGGTGTGGGGATGGGTCTAGGCTATCAGCGACCCAGTGGGTTTGCCCGTGAGTGAGAGAGAGAAAAGGGGAACCCGGGTGGGCTAAATGGGCTGGTTCTGCTGTTGGTCTAGATAACTGGGGCCGGCCTTTTTACTTTTCTTTATTTCTTTTCTATTTCTATTTGCATTTCCAGAATTCATTTTCAAATGATTTCAAAAGCTGTTTGAATTCAAACCTTTTCAGGATTTTTGTAGAGTGCAACCTTCATATTTCTGGGCACGAAAACATGTGGTTTCTCTATACAAGCTTGGTTCTTTTGATCAAACAAAATAAACAGTGACAATGCACTAGTTTTAAAAAGTAACAAGGTTTGATTTATGAACAACAATCCCTCATTGGAGAGTAGCATTTGAATTAATGCTGATCACATAAAATAATGAGCTCATATGCTCTTGTTTTTGAATTGTTTTTGAAATGAAATCCTACATGATCATGGATGCATGGATGATATGCATGAGTTTTGAAACATGATTTTAGGGATGTTACAATAAGGGTCGTTCGTCATGATACTCAACTTTAGTTACCGGTAAGTTTTTGTCATAGCAAGTATATGTGTATCATAGAGAACAGCCAACGGGGTACCCCTTGCCCAATGATACATGATCTATCCCATATCAAAATGACAAGGCAAGAGACAATGAGCATTTCAGCAATCTTCTTATTTAACATGGGAAAATGGTGCTTTTTTCTCTTCTTTCCTCTTTTCTATCTCTCTTTTTTATATAAGAAGAAAGCTTCATAGATTGCTCACTATGGTGATGCTGCAAGTTTCCACCATGATTAGGCATGGCTTAGGCTAGCGGCCCAGAAGTTTCTCTAACACATATACATAACTCCATGGACTTAAAAGCTCTCCTTTTATTTCACACCACCGACATCCATAAACAAAAGAGCATGATATCAACTGGGTAGATATTTAAGTGTCGAAAGCGTTCCCCGTGACAGCACGGTTCTGCTAATTCCCAACTTATAAGTGCAAGCATATACAACATAGATGACACAATGGTTCAAGTTTATAGGGGCAAGAAAAATAAAATGTGCCATCAAGTTTGTGAGAGCTTTAATCACTAACTTTCACATAACAAGTTTAATTTGGAAGATAGATAAAACAAGAATATACTTGGAATAGTGTAACGCACCATGCATAGGAATTTATAGTGGACACTTTGTAATAACTTGGCTTCTTGGGAGTTGGATGCATGAGTAGAGCTTACTCAATACAAGTGGAGGCTAGCAAAAGACTGGGAGAAACCAACTAAGAGAGAAATAATGGTCATAATCATGCAGAGTGACAAAACATTATCAATCAAAGCATAAAGTGGTACCACAAGTCAAAAACTAAATGATCATAGAGGCTAAGGTGACTGGTTCATAGTCATAACATGGTGTGAGCATGTGAAAAGTCAACCCAAACAAGGCATCAAAGGAGAATACCACAATACTATGCTTTTGTATGCTAAAACAACACATGATTTTTATTGATGAAGAAGGGGATGCCTTGGGAATCCCCAAGCTTTGACGCTTGTACCTCTTGAATATTTCTTGCAGTGACACGGGGTGGCATCCCCAAGCTTGAGCTTTTGTCCATTCTTCATCTTATTACATCATTCTTCCCTTACACCTAAATTTTTTCCTTCATACAAAACTTCACACAATCTTCATTAGCAACATTAGTGCATTCAAAAGTAATAGACCTTTGGGTTTAGTTTTAAAACAGCAAAACTTTCATTAAATACACAAGCTACTATAGCAATTCCTTCAAAAAGCTCAATTTAGCAAATAGAACCCAAAAATAAATCGATAAAAGGCAAATGCAAATAATGGCAGAAATTTGTCAAAACAGACCAGCAGGTGAAAACGATTTTTTTCGAAGACCTTCTATTGCTCAAATCAAGAAGTTTTGAACTACGAAACTTAGCTAACAACCTGGGGGATTTATTCAGAAAATTACAGCTCAATCTGACTTATGGAGATTTTTCATGAATTTTTACACTGGAGCACAAAAAACTGTTTCGGGATAACACTTCCCCAAATCTTACTTCCCTCTCATTAGAGGTTATTCTTGGCACAAAAATCAAACAAAAAGGATAAGGAGAGGTTATTACTGAAGTAATAACTTCCAAGACTCAAGAAAACTATTGGGTTATCTCCCAAGAAGTACTTTTCTTTAACACCTTTAAGTTAGGTACAAGAAGCAAGAAGCAAGTATTTTCAAATGAAGAGGCATTAACATCAAATTTTGCTTTAAAAGGAGGAGCAAAAGGTAACTTCTCTTTCCTCATAGGTAAGTGTTCAATACCTTTCTTGAATGGGAATTGATATTTAATGGTGCCCTTCTTTCATATCAATGATGGCACCAACAGTTCTAAGAAAAGGTCTTCTCAAAGTGATAGGACAAGAAGCATTTCATTCAACATCCAAAACATAGAAATCAACAGGGACATAGGCATTGTTAACCATAGTAAGAACATCATTAACACTCCCCATGAGTTTCTTCTTAGCATTATCATCAAGTGGGACATCCAAATAGCAATCTTCCAAAGGTGGCAAATCAAGCATTTCATAAATCTTTCTAGGCATAATAGAGACACTAGAACCAAGGTCACGTGAAGCTTTGAGATCAAATTCATTCACTTGCATATTAATGATGGGTTGCCAATTATCTTCTACTTTCCTAGGAATAGAAGCTTTGTGTTTCAATTTTTCTTCCTTAATTTTAATGAGAGCATCTGTAATGTGTTTGGTGAAAGCCATATTTATATCACTAGCATTAGGACTTCTAGCAAGCTTTTGTAGGAACATAATCACTTCAGAGATATTGCAACCATCAAGATCAAAATCAAACTTAGCATCATAGGTAGTAGATTTTTTGGGTTTAGGAATTGTTGTAGGAGGAATGGGGACTTCTTGTGGTTTGCTAGCATCCATATTGGTGGTGGTAATAGTACAAGCACTATTGTTTCTAGAAATTTCACCTTCTCTTTCCCACTTAGCATGCAATTTAGCTAACAGTCTAACATTTTCATCAATAGTAACTTGTATGGCATGAGTAGCATCAAAGGTACTTTCCAAGGTTTCAGGTTTAGCATCCATTTTATTAATCAAAGAGGATTATGCTTCAGACAAAGATGAAATATGTTTATCAACATTAAAAAGCTTTTCCTCCACAGTTTTATTGAAAGTAGTTTGTTTACTAAAAATTCTTTAAGCATGACTTCAAGTTCAGAGGGAGCACTTCTTGTATTCTTGTAGGAATTTCCATAAGTATTACCATTATTGGGAGGATAAGGCCTATAATTATTGTTACCAAAATTATTCCTATAGGCATTGTTGTTGAAGTTGTTGTTTCTAATAAAGTTCACATCAACTTGCTCTTCTTGAGCAACCAAAGTGGCTAAGGGGACATTATTTGGATCAATATGAGCTTTTCCATTAACAAGCATAGCCATGATAACATCAATTTTATCACTCAAGGAGGA
Source organism: Avena sativa (assembly GCA_916181665.1). NCBI lineage: Eukaryota > Viridiplantae > Streptophyta > Magnoliopsida > Poales > Poaceae > Avena > Avena sativa. Next base: position 312,330,783 of record OV702297.1, read on the forward strand.
GGTTTCTTCAATAGAATTTACCTTCTTACCATGTGGAGCTCTCTTAGTGTGCCATTCAGAATAGTTGACCATCATATTATCAAGGAGCTTTGTTGCAGCACCCAAAGTAATGGTCATAAAGGTACCTCCAGCAGCAGAATCCAATAGGTTTCTTGAAGAAAAGTTTAACCCTTCATAAAAAGTCTGGATAATCATCCAAGCAGTCAGTCCATGAGTGGGACAATCTTTACCAAAGATTTCATTCTTTCCCAAGCTTGAGCAACATGTTCATTATCAAGTTGTTTAAATTTTATTATTTCACTTCTCATAGATATAATCTTAGCAGGAGGATAGTATTTTCCAATAAAAGCATATTTCCACTTAATCCAAGAATCAATACTATTTCTAGGAAACGATATCAACCATACTTTAGTTTTCCTCTCAAGAAGAAAGGAAACAATTCCAGCTTAATAATATCTCCATCTACATCCTTATATTTTTACATCTCACAAATTTCAACAAAGTTATTGAGGTGGTAAGCAACATCATCAGAACTAGCACCAGAAAATTGCTCTTTCATAACAAGATTCAACAAAGCAGGCTTAATTTTATAAAAGGTAGCATCAGGAGCAGGTGGAGCAACGGGTGTACTCAAGAAATCATTGTTGTTTGTCCTAGTGAAGTCACACAACTTGGTGTTCTCAGCAGAATTCATTTTTTTGCAAAAGTGGAGCAAGCCAACAGCAGCAGCAACTAGAGTAGGAACTAATTTTTTGTTTTTTTATAAGAAAAAGCAAACGGAACAAAACTATTTTTTTGGAATTATTGATAAAAAGAAGCAAGCAAATGAAAGCAAAATAAACAAAGCAAAACCAAAACAAAGTAAAGAGAATGGTTGTGAAGGACTCCCCTTGTGAAGCCGTCCTTAACTCCCTAGCAACACCAGTTCAGAGAGAATGTCAGTAGTATGTCGAAAACCATAGGATAATTCATACACCCTAGAATGGTCCGCAGCTGGTTTTTTCCGCAGCTGGTATTTGGTTGACTTAGTTAACCAGATCATCTTAGTGTTTCATAAAGAGCATAAAACTTGGCCTAAATTAAGTAAGACATAAAGGAGTACGCAAATTAAAGCGTCCGTCTTGCGAGGCGCTTCGCGAAATGAGGCCTACCAACGCAAGAATGTCCAAATAGTAAGTAAGACAAATAATGTTGGAAGATTCATTTCAGAGATCCACAATTGTGTGGGTATACCGTAAGCTCTTTCTTGAAACCATAAATAGGTAGAGTATAAGTTGAACAGAGACCAACATCCTAGTTATAAAGCCAATGGTTATTATATAGGCAATTTAGAGACCATTAGTAAACCCTAAGGGGAGAGTAACAATAGAAATGGAAGTATTGTTATTTGACTTTCGAGTAAAGGTTGGATAAGAAGTACTAACCTATGACAACATTAAGCCTTATTTTCATAAGGTTAAAAGAAGCCATCATTACAAAAGTGATTTCAGGAGTATGTCTCGATAAAAGATCGAAGTTTACTTCAAGATAGTAGTGCTTAGACCTTAATCTATTTATAAATGGAAGTTGAAAAAGTACTTAAGGTGATAATAAAAGCTTATCTAAAGCCAGCTAAAGTAAAAGCTTGAAGGTGATAAAATAAATTAATTCTAACAGACTAATTCTAAAGAAAACAACTCTTAAGTGATCCTTAAGAGGTAATAGAGCACATCCAATTGGACATGTGTTGAGGAACAAAAAATTCCGATGAGTATGGACTAAATGTGTTCAAAACAATCCTCGGAAGGACTATCAATATAAACCATACAATGACAAACCAAACATTTAGTCTTTTGACCACAACTATTGTCTAATAAAATTTAAAAATCCTGTTTTACTAAGACATCCTAGACCTTACATAGTATAGTAAGGAAGTTCAATAATCAAGTAAATGAGTTGGATTAGCGTACCTAATCGGGGTAATGAGCTAAAGAAGAGACCCCAATTTAAGGATTTTATAATGACTTATCCCTAAGGGATAATAGTAAAAGGAATATTGGAGTATTGGAGACAACAAGTTGGAGAATGTCAAGTATGATGAGAATTGAAGGGAAAAAATCTGGATATGGGATACTACAATTATTCCCATTTGAAGTTACTATGGAATTGAGAAATGTCGTAACCAATACAATCGCAATTCCTCATTTTGAAACATGAGAGTATACGAGCTTCGAAGATGAAGTTTATTTTAAGGGGGAGAGTCTGTAACATCCCAGAATTAGCACCTCGAAATAGACAGGACACATGTTTGTGCATTGCCTTCATGCATAAGAAAATCCAGGGAATTTTCGCGCAAAACTAAGGAAGCTATAGAGGGATCGAGATGTCTCTTGTTTTGATGGAAACATCAGGACAGGTGCGATGGATTTCGACATGACCTCTATTGTGCTTTTTTGTTTTAGGAGAAGCCGATACAAATTAGAATATTTAATTGATAGATTTGAATACTAAAAGAATTTGAAATAGAATAATAATTGGAAATTTAATTGTAATAAAAAATAAGAGGTGAAATCTTATTTATGAAAAGATACAATAATTACAAGTCTCAGTTAATAAACAAAATTGAATGAAATGAATTATAATAATATATAAGAATGGAATTCTTATTTATAAGTAAGATATAATTACTCACAAGTGTTAGTAATACAAAAAGAAGAATTGAATTATTCCATAATATAATATGAACATATAATCATAATTAAAATTGAGTAAATTGAAACAATTCAATAAATGAAATGGTTACCATAATAATCTTTACATATATACATATAATATTGTTGTTCTTTTAAAATAGAAGACTGAAAGTACATTAAAGGAAAAAAATAAATAGAGAAAAGAAATTCCATAAATGTAATAACTAAAATAATTCTTTATTACAAGAAGATATATATTACATTGTTTGCAAATGAATTATAAAAGAAATATAAAACAAGTAAACTTTATTGAAAGTAATACAATAATACAATGCCTTTACATTATTCAAACATAAAAGAAATTACAATAATATAAAAAAGAAAACCTAAACTAAATCTGGTATCTTCTTTCTTCTTTGTTTTATTTCCTGCAAAACAAAAGATCAACAACACATGCTAGAAAGGAGGGGTTAGTATAATATATTGCTCTCAGATATCAACAGTGTAGTGCACTGTTTTGTCTCCTCATTGAGCTGAGTTGTTTTTAGAAGGGGAAAGTTTCGCCAAATGAATACTAACTGTTCTTATCAGATAATAGCCTCAGAGCACCATCATTGGCCAGGGGCAATTTTTACCAAAGTCAAATAAAAAGGCAAATGGTAAAACATCAGATTTTCACTTGATCTAATCCATTTGAATGAGGCAAGCCCACAGACAGCTCGCACAATACATGCAAATGTGTGTGTTGTCAACACATAGAGACACCAGGGAACTGATAAGGCAACCTTCTGTCGTAGCATCAAAGCCAACACTGCTCTATTTTCTGTCCAAACCAATTCACAACCACATCCATCTGTTCTATTCACACAACATGTTCTTCTCAAGAACACCCATTCATTTCTTCACACCACCACCAAATCCACCACCCAATCAGCATCTGGTTGCTTACTTAAGTCATTCAATAGAAGATCAAGTAGTAGAAGGAGGGGGAAGGAGGTGTATCACAGGAGAATATATAAGTAATCATAAGAAGACAGTTCTATAGGATCCAGAAGGACAAGGTTCGGGAGCACAAGATTCACATATGTAGGCTGATCAAGTGCAAGGCAGCAGTATTAGAAGGATCAAGCCAAGTGAGCGGCAAGGAGGAGCAGATCAAGAAGCATCCAGGAACAAGATCCACTAGGAACCACAAGTCACAGCATAGAATCAGCAACAACAAAAGGTTGCTATACCACTAATCATGCATAGTATTTGTTCTTGTTTTATTTCACCATCATAAACAATGGAATAAAGGGGGTTATTGCAAATCAATATCTAATCAACTACTCTGCAACTAGAATCTGTCTAGGAGAGTTAGGAGAATAGTTTATCTCTCAGAATTGCATAGAACTGCTATGCAAATTCATCATAGAGAGTAGAAGGCAACCGAGTAAGTATCTGTTTTTATGAATATTAGTGCCTCAGTCTTTTGCATCATTGGTTAGGGACAAGCCATATTTTTAACAAGCAATAAGGTAACAGATCATGTAGATGATCTAGGCCACTGTGACTCCTCCAAAGAGGTACCACAGCAACAAGGTCATCTACAGAAGCCACACATGTTGTATACAGGAAATAGCCAACTGATCCAGAAAGCAAATTCCAAACACACCAAGTAATCTAAATCATTTCCCTACCTTTAATTTCTAGGAATCATGTTTAAAGTAATCTGCCAGGTTGACTGTGTAAGCAAACAAATCAGGATATACATGCAGAGCATACTAATGAATCCAGATCATATTTCAAATAGAAGGTAACATTGAGCACATAATTTAGTAAAGCACAAACCAAAAAAACATCAACACCAGTTCAGAGACTAGTCTGACTGTGTTTAAATTCAAAATCAACATTTGAATCCATGGGTGTTTCATAATAATAGCAGCTATACATCATATGAATCGTCTGAACCGTGGAGAGAATAGTAATACTAAACCCAACCAACTCACTAGAAAATACTCATAGGTATGTGATTAGCAGCACTACAAATAGAACCACTGAGCAATATTTGCTTAACATCTTTACAGAGACATTTTCCTGTGAGACTAGAGTCAATAGCAGATGAAGCAAAATTATAAAGAGGGGTGAGTAGCCAGAAGTAGTATCTACCTTTGGTGAGTCACATCTCGCTGGAGAGGAAGCAGAAGTAGTATCGACATGGTGGCACGAGGAACACCACGATGCTCAACTCGCGCCAAGCCACACTGCCACACCGTGACCACCATAGCATCAGAGCAGCCTAGTGATAAGAGCGGTATAGCATCGATGAAACGGCGGTGCCGCGGGCATCAAAACCCTAGCACCAATGAGGGATGGATGCATCCTGGTACAAGACCTATTCCCAAATCGAGTTGGAGGGCTAGGGAAGACTCGAGTAGGTGAAGCTCTGGCGAACAACGACAGTAACCGCAACGTCCTGCCCCATCGGAATCGGGCAGGCAACAGTGGCGGCATCACCAGCAGCCAGAAGGGGAAAGCGAGAGCGTGAGGTGTAAGAGAGAGTGGATGGGGAGACTAGGCCGGGGTAGGGTTTGACCTGAGCCCAGTTGGGCTTACTTGAGCAAAGTTGGGCCAGTTGGGCTAGTCGGTGAGCCTAGCCTAGTTCCAAAGGAAATTACCAAATAAATTGTTTACCCAATTATTAAATGACCAAATTACCCCTGAACATAATTTATACCCTAGGAAAATATAGAAAAATCCCAAAATACATATGATATATCAAAATGACCACAAGAATAATATCTACCTAGTAAAAATATAATATTACTTGTTCAAGTTAGATAAAATACAAATAAATATTAACAATATTAAATCCTAAGTGAAATTTTTTGAAATAAGGAAAAGTCTTAAAAATCATTAAAAATCATTTTTTGTGTATTAAAACCAATCTACCATTGTATAAAAATGTTAATTTCGAATGTTACAAATAAAACTTAAAACAAATAATTAAGTACATCTAAACCTTGGGGGAATTTTATAAAAACAAGAATAATATTTAAAAATAAATAAAATTCATTTCCAAGATCCTAAATAAATATAATTTACTAGAAAATATTAATTATCACATTCCAAGACATTTTAAGATTTTTAGGTAATAAATATTTACCTATTTTACTAAAATAAGATAACTATTTTGTTAATTCATTAAAATTATTTCCTAAGTAAGAAATAATCTCATTTCCTTATATAATAGTAAATTCTAAGCCTAAATCCATAGTTATGATTCATAATAAAACTTAAATGTAAATTTAAACCAATCATTCACTTAAATACCAAATAAATTATCTCACACCTTAATCACATTTGTCATAAATCTAAAACTTGGGAGTAACTAAAACATATTACACCTTAAGTTTATTTACCCTTTTAAAGTTAACTTTAGTATCAAAGCTTATAAACATCATGTCTAATAAACTACTTATATTTTTATAGTTAACTTTGGTCTATTCCAATTAAGACATAAATTATCTCAAGACCGAACTAATCAAACAAACGCAAGAGGCATCGACCACATTCTATTAACCATAAAGATTGTTTAAACCTTAGAAAAGAAACCTTTGTTCGAAGGTTATCCTTTTTTTGCCACTTAAAACAACAAATTTTGTAATAATATCTCTAACTCTTAATAATTAAACTCCAAGACTTCTATCATAGACACCAGCTGACAAATTAATCATAATCACATTACTTCATACACAACTGGTATATCTAGGATTGTTAACACTTAAGTTCCTTATAAATGTCATTACTTGTAAAGTAAAATTTTGAATGATCTTACTAGTATATGTTGTTTCACACACACACTCACAAGCCTTAATAAGAAGCACAAGTGTGAAGCTTATCTAAAAGTATAACACATTCAAAAGAAACCATTTCCAGTTTCCAAACCCTAGATCAACACTTATTCTGGGGATACGAGTTTACCAAATTGCATTACATTACTTATACATAATAGCATCCTGCTTCTTTAAACATTAGTCCTTACCGGACCAATGATGCTGATTTCAGATATTGGATCTTATATTGTGTCGAAGACCGTGAGTGCATAATCTTGCAATCATAAAAGGCAAGTTCACAATTTCTCATGTCCTTTGATTATTTTCTGTAAAGTATTTTGCAAATCAAGTGTTGTCATCACCTGCATTTCAAAAAGGTCAGAAAACACTATTTTCATAATAATATGATTATAGGTTATTTACTCTGAGGTAATAACCTACTATGAAATTTCCGGTGGTAAAGGAACATATTATCTAGGACTTAACAACCAATGTCGCCAGTGATTCTTGCACGGTATATTACACGGTAACCATGAGATCTATATGGATCTAGGGAAGTCAGCTGGATCGGCTCCCTCTCGCATGCATCAGACACTGTTCTAGGCATTTGTAAGTTGCAAATCATGGGTATAGCCATTTTATACGGGGGTCTACCATAGATCTGGGATTACAAAACACCGATTTCTATTGTTAATGGTTGTTGTGTGTATCCAACTAAGGTATAGCCTTTTTATATGGGGAAAAGTCTACCTTGAGTGTGGACATACAACAATTGCGTTGTATGTAGGGTCGTGGAGAAGGACAATGATTGGCTTGGATCTTAGTTGGGCCTCAAACCAAGGAAGTTTGAACGAGGACATACTCCCAGCCATGCAACAAAGCTTAAGATCTCTCATGGGTAAAGTGACGCACCTCTGTAGAGTGTAAGAACTATAACTTGTTACTCCCTGTTCCGGGAAGGAGTGATACGCCCAATTTGCATCACCTTTCTATATCAAAATTTACCTCTATTCATTGATATTTGTCTTATTATGAGGTATTACTTATGGCTTTTCATATGTTTATGCATGTTGGATGATTCCTGGAGGATGGATTGACGGAGTCTGGATTCTGATGGAAAAGAAGGTGTTTCGGTGCAATTTCGCGAAGATCAGAAAAATACCAAAAAAATATGGAAACATATTATTTTACCAGAAGACGAAGGAAGCCAGAAGGAGGGATGGAGTTGGGCCTCAGGGGGCCCACACTCCCTAGGCGTGGGCCCACCTGACCCCGCGCCTAGGGCATGTGTGACCCACCTGCCCAGCCTCCGACTCTGCCCCTTCGCCTATATCTTTCCTACGGAACCCTAAGACTCGGGGAACGACCACAGATAGATTTCCGCCGCCTCTCGGGGGCAGAAAACACCGAGAGAGAAAGATCTCTCTGGCAGACAGATTTCTATCAGGGGAATTCCTTCCCGGAGAGGGGAGACCATCGCCATCAACACCGTCATCAAGCTAGGCTTCATCGGGATCATCATCATCATCCACACCATCATCTCCACCAGCACCATCACTCCGTCCCGCTGTAACAATTGTGTTGGATATTGCTTTAGTTCATTAGGAGAAACTTTCTCGGTGTTAATTACTATTGTAGTTGATGCTTGTGAGTGGAACCATTGGATTATTATGTATGTTCAGATTGTTATCCATTATCATATCATATTTGATCTTGACCCATATTATGTCTTGTGAGTAGTTCGTTTAGTTATTGAGGACATGGGAGAAGTCATGTTGTTAGTAGTGAACCTATGATGAGTTATTATTCAATGGTTTAGTATTTAAGTTGTGGTTCTATTCTTCTAGTGATGTCATGTGAACATCGACAACATGATACTTCACCATTTATGGGCCTAGGGGAATGCATTGTGTATTTGGCTACTAAGCGTGGGGTTGCCGGAGTGACAGAAACCTGAACCCCCGTTAGGACACCTTTGCACAAGGGAGCGTAGGATCTCATAGTTTAAGTCTGTGGTTAGATTTATATCTTAATTACTTTCATGTAGTTACGGATGTTTGTAGGGGGTTTAATCACAAGTATGTATTTGTCCTAGTAAGGGTGGTATGTTAGCACAGGTACACCCACACAACACTTACAAACACCAAAGAAGAGTACTCAGCTATTTGAAGCGAAAGCACTTGACAGAATTCCCAAGTGTCCTCGAGAACGTTTGGTCCTTATAAGTATTTCCACCGGCTTGTCCTTTGCTAAGAAAGGATTGGGCCACTTTCTCTGTTTGTTCGTTACTTCTATTACTTGCTCTTTGTTTTGTTGTTTTGTCGGAAAACCACTAAAAATCCGTTTGCTAAGTATTCACAGGGATTTCCTGCTCCATACCACTGTTCATCACCTTCTGGTCCTCGTTGGGATCGACACTCCTATTTATCAAAAGTACTACGATACACCCCCTATACTTGTGGGTCATCAAGGAGCTACGAACTCGGCAGGAAAGGAACTCCATGAAAGTCCTGGTAAACCTGTGAAGGCTGGCGGACATAGCTTTTTAGAATAAAATCAACCTTTGAAGACCTGCATTGCCTACGACCTATGGTCTATGGCTATAGATATAGTGCATCAAACACTCCTTTCTAGTGAACTTGCTGAGTATGCTCGTACTCAACGTATCTTCTTAACCCTTGCTAGATTCTGAAGCCAATACAAACAACATCTACATCAACTTATGCTCAAGTAAATCATCATCAACAGCTCAAGTTCTTCAATGAAGTTAATAAAGTCAACATATACATCTACTCAAGTAAAGAAGAAGTTGCTGATTAGATAGGAATACAATATCTAGCCATAGAACCTACTTCTGTAGAGTATTGCAATAGCAGCAATGCAAACTCCAATAGTTCATATACTAGTCTATTAGTATAATAGTTATGAGTTGATTATTCCTGATTCTTCTTTGTAAGAAGTTTCTTTCGCTTTCTTTAACCTAGAGTGTTCTCTGGATCTTTTGTAAAGAGTCGAGTTGTAACCTATAGTCATGTCTTGGACCTGCTATGTTTCTGTTGTACCACTCCGAGGGATGTAACACTAGTGAACGGTGTTTTATTGGTGTTATGTCAATGACTATAGTATACTACATCATGCAGTGGTATGCTGGGTCACCACATCAATCTCACCGGTTTGCTGAAAACAAAGGATTAAACGTATGGTGTGGAAGGAAATGATTTCTTGCAGAAAGTAAACAGTAACAGTGGATGATGTATCAATGGTAAAGATTGGACCGAGGTCCACAGTTCATTAGAGGTGTTCTCTTTAAGATAAATAACATAACATGCTGGGTAAACAAATTACAGCGGGGCAATTGACAAGACTAAGCAAGGCATAACAATGCAATACTAGACATTCATGATCCTATGAGATTTGATTGGGCATTACAACAATATACATAGACCACCATCCAACTGCATCTATGACTAGTAATCCACCTTTAGGTTATCATCCGAACCCCCTCCAGTATTAAGTTGGAAGCAACGGATAAATTCTTTAAGCAATGTGTGTAAAGTAAACAATACAATTGTTCCATGAACAAGAGATTGTTTTTTCTCCCTAGTAGCAATAGCACATCTACAACCTTAGAGATTTCTGTCACTTCCCCAGATTCAATAGAGGCATGAACCCACTATCTAGCATAAATACTCCCTCTTGGATTCACTAGCATCTACTTGTCCAAGATAGCTACTAGAAACGGAGAGCATGCTGATACGTCCAAAACGTATCTACTTTCTCTACTTTCTCGAATTACCTTGTTGTCTCGTTTTTGTGCAGAAAATGAACTATCAGGAAAAAAACCCGGAAAATATGCCAAAAATTATATTTCACCAGAAGATCCACGGAGCCAGAAGAAGAGATGGAGGGGAAGCCTAGGGGGCCCAGACCCACCCCAGGCGCGGGCCCACCTGACCCCGCGCCTGGACGGGGGGCAGCCTCCCCAGGCACCTCCTCGGCCTCCCTCTGCGCCTATAAGTTGCCTTTCGACCTAAAACGAGGGGGGTTTGATAGTTTTCCAGAAAGAGTTCCGCTCCGCCGCCGCCACCAGAAACCAAGATTCGGATCTAGAAACTCCATTCTGGCACCCTACCGGGACGGGTAATTTGGAGAGGATCATCGCCATCACCAACACATCTCCATCAAACACCGATGTTTCCCTCATCCATGAGTGAGTAATCCCCCACTGTAGGCTTGGGGATGGTAGGGATTGGATGAGTTCTATCATGTAATCGGATAAGATTGTTAGGGCATAGTGCCTAGTATCTCTATTAGTGCTATTTGACTTTGTTGCAACTTGTTGTGCTTAATGCTTGTCACTAGGGAACAAGTGACATGATCTCAGATCTGAACTTATTATTGAATCATTATGATAGTATTGTTTGTAATCTTATCTGCAAGGTGTGTACACATATCATTGTCCGGATCCAAAGGCCCCAAAGTGACAATAATTGGGATAACTGGAGGGGATGGCTGTGGTGTGAGGATCACATGTGTTCACAGAGTGTTAATGCTTTGCTCTGGTGCTCTATTAAAGTAGCACCTTAATTGCCAGTAGTTCCCTAGAGGCCCTACTACCATGGTCTGGCTGGACATAAGATGTTGTGCAAGTTCTCATTGCGAGCACGTATGACTATATTTGGAGCACATTCCTATGATTGTTAAGTACTTGGATTCTTGTTATTATTTATCTGCAATGCCCTAGATCTTGAAGTTACATGTTTAGACTCGTCCATGCAACGCCCGTCCATCCATCCCTATGACTACCGTACTCGAATCCTAATGTTACCGTTACTGTTACTATTACTCCTGTTTCACTGTTGATGTTGCTTTGCTGTTTCTACTGATAAACTTCTGTGAGCAAGAACTATTTCCAGGTGCAGCTGAACTGACAACTCAGTTGTTAAGGCTTGCAAGTATTCTTTGGCTCCCCTTGTGTCGAATCATTAAATTGGGTAATACTACCCATGAAGACTGTTGCGATCCCCTATACTTGTGGGTCATCAAGACTATATTCTGGCGCCGTTTCCGGGGAGCATAGCTCTACTCATAATTTCACTTAGATCTATTATTGTTCACTGCTACTCCTTTCATCATGGGTAAGTCTCGTGATGGAAAGTTCCCTATTTTACCATCCACTACAAGAAGAGGTACTGTCCTAAACACCTCTGCTGCTCTTGATTCACCGTCTGTTATAAGTAAGATTCTCACACCACCACCACATACACATGCTACACACACTGCTACTACTGTTGAGTCTGAAACTGCTTTTGATGCTCATGATGTTACTTCTACTGTGCTTGATGTGAGTGTTTCATTAGGTCCTTTTCTAGATGCTACTATGGCTAGTCTAGGAAATACCAAAACACCTAGTGAAGACACTATTACACCTGTTAGCTCACCTAAGGCTAGTGAGAGTTATGATATTAATGATGGTTACATTGAGTTCACTGATGATTTTGTTGAAGAGTGCCGAAACACACATGGTACTAGTGCGATTAAGAGTCTCCTTGCTAGACGTACTATTATGCCTAATATGACCTCTGATCCTAAGTTTGCCACCTCTCCCATAGAGATTAAAGATGAAGATTATGATTTCTCTCTTGATTTGACTTATTTAGATATTGTTGAGAAAGAACCTTTTTGTGGTACTGGAAATGAGAGTGTTGTGGCTCATATGAATGAGCTTTCTACTATGAGTGCTTTATTCTCTGATGATTTTAAGATGCACAAGTACTTTGTTGCTAAGATCTTCCCTTTTTCACTAAAAGGAGAAGCCAGGGCTTGGTTTAATAGATTACCTCCTTGTTCCATTGATAGCTCTGATTTCTTGATTGCTTCTTTCTTCTAGAAATATTTTCCTCCCAGTGCTAGACATGCTGCTTTGCAGAGAATTTTTTATTTTAAATAGGGAGAAGAAGAGAAATTGCCTGATTCATGGAAAAGATTCTGTGCCTTGATGCATGCACATCCTGGATGTCCATTACCTAAGAATAAGCTTATTGATATTTATTATAATGCACTAACTGATGATTCTAGAACCTACCAAGATAACTTTGCTGATTGTGTTTTCAGGAAAAGGACTCCTATAGATGCTGAAGAATTAATGACCAAGATAAGCAAGAATTATGATGATTGGACTTCAACTGAGCCGAATACACATGATCCTATTACTCCTGAACCAGTTCCAGCACCAACAACAAAGAAGAGGGGAGTTATTGCATTAAATGATGAAGTAATGAAGGAAGCTAAGAAGTGTCTAAAGGAGAAAGGTATTAGAGCTGAAGATGTGAAGAATCTACCTCCTATAGAAGAATTATGTAAGCCAATTCCCCACTCATCTACTATTGAGGTACACTCTCTCCAACACTTTGATGAAGGTGATATTCCTTATGGTAAGCCTCCTAATCAATGTTTAGAGGAACTTGACACTTTTATTGTTAAACAAGGGTATTTTAATAAACAAGTTCAGAATCATTTATTGGAAAACTCTAGAGCTATCCATGAGTTGAAAGATATTGTGGAAATAACTTCTAATGATATTAAAATGCTTTGTAAACACTTTCAAATGGTTCAAACCCAACTTGATCAACTTGCTAAGGTGCAAAAGGATATGCTAGTTAATGCTTCAAGAGATAAACATGCTTATGAAATTAGAACTAGGAGTGGTATAGCTACTCAAGATCCTTTATATCCTGAAGGACACCCTAAAAGAATAGAGCAGGATTCCCAACAAGGTGAAGATAGTGGTAATCCTCGTAAGAGAAAGAAAAAGAAACATAAAGTAGTTGAGGAACCACTTGAACCTGCTGTAGATCCTAATAGTATATCTGTCTCTGATGCTGAAACTGAGAGTGGTATTGATAAAAATGAATCTCCTGATAAGTAGGAAGTTGAAGAAGAACCTGAGAAACACACTAAGAACACTAGGTACAAAAAGGAAGATTTTATTGCTAATAAACATGGTAAAGAGAGAGAACCTTGGGTGCAGAAACCTATGCCTTTTCCAGGTAAGAAACACAAGTCAAAGCAGGAAGAACACTACAACAAGTTTTGTGAGTGGATGAAGCCTTTATTCTTGCAAATTCCTTTGATTGATGCTATTAAGTTGCCTCCTTATTCAAAGTATATGAAGGATATTGTCTCTAATAAAAGGAAGATACCTAATGAGGAGATTTCTACTCTACTTGCTAATTACTCCTTCAATGGTAAGGTTCCAAAGAAACTTGGTGATTCAGGTATACCAACTATTCCCTGTTCCATTAAGAATAATTATGTTAGAACTTCTTTATGTGATTTGGGAGCTAGAGTTAGTGTTATGCCTTTTTCTCTCTATAAGGGACTCCATCTAGAAAAGTTGATACTATCAACACCCGGATTTTTAATCCCAGATGCCTGTTATGCCATACATCGCAATCCTAGGATTACCATTTTTGCGAGGCATAACAGATTTGGATATCACAGTACATCATCCATTACAAACCATACATAAGGTCTTACACAAATAAGGATCTCATGATCCAGTTCTTACTACAACTCAAGCAACGGAATAATGTAATAATAACGATAGCGTAGGCGAAGCTCCATCTTCAGGGTCATAGGCAATGCTGACGATGGGAGATGATCCTAGTTGTTGTAACCTTCCTGCGGTCCATCATCCTGGTACTCCTCTTCATAGTCTGGCCACGGGAATAGCCAGGGACAAAGCCATGAGTACTCTTTAAGTACTCGCAAACTAATACTAACAAGTTAAGGGGTTTTTGTAGTAGGACACTAAGCTCTAGGGTTGTTTTGCAAAAAGCCATATTTACCTCTACTAAGTTCAGAAGCAAAGAAAACTACTTGAAAGTTATATAACACCTAAGTGGGAACTTGAATTTCATATCACAACCCTGTTGTCGTCAAGTCAAAGTCATAATTCATTTCACAAGTCATTTTGAAAACATCTAACGGGGGAATAGTATGCCCACTCCAACTGTCCATAACCGTGGACGCGGCTATTCGAATAGTTTGACACTCTGCAGAGATTGTACACTTTCACCACAACACTCGATACATCCGTTAGGAACAATCCTTAATTCACCATACTCTGTATGCGGATAATCAATCCTAACCTTTCAATTACACGCCCTAGTATAGGCACCTCTCCTGTGAGTTTGGCCTCCCAACCATGACCAACTGTCATCTTGGGTACTGCACAGGTGGACAATCTTCACAAGGTAGCCTCAACTCAGACCTTGGCCGCGAGGGAACCCATACTAAGGTATATAAATTTCTAGTCAAGCCCTGCCCAATTTTAGAGTATTGTGGTTGTACGGTAAAATTGGAATGGTATCGCATCTAGACAACCATCAGTTTTATCAAGGTCTAAGGCTCATGCCTCAACATTTTCATCATCAAAATCATCTGGTGTTCGAGAACACGTGTCAAAACATTTCAGTAGAATGACTCATCATTGTAAGGTTTTCATAACCCTTTTCACCAAGTATTCCCATCTAAAGTTGATCCAGTTTTATGCTTAGCACTAGCATCTACAAGTGGGGGTAAGTACTAATGAGGGGTGGTAAACAAGTGGAGATTAGTTAAGTTCAATCTCATGCCTTAGGATGACATCAAGATTATCTACTTAGGCCAATTTTAATGCTCTTTATGCTACCTTCAGTTATCTTTTTAGAATCTACAAGTCACTTAAGTAAACTCCAAGGGAAAGCTTTGATAAATAAATAAAGTATTAAACTTGTAAGTAAAACTAGGATTGGGTATCATCAAATGGGTCTAACCAAGCATGCTCAATGCATTGCATAGGTGATCTAACTTTCATAGTTGCAAGTGTTAGCTTGCAAGGTTTTATGTATTGGCTTGCATAGGTCAACTTGGGTAGTAAGGCTTGCCTTGTGCAGAGCAGTGGTTGAAGTTCTCCTCTGCTTCTTCCTCGTAGTATCCTCCTTCCTCCTCGTACCCTTGGTCGGTACTAGCGCCTATAAATAAATACGAGGTACACAATCACCAAACAATACTTAACTATTTTCAATCATCACACAAAGGTGCACTATAGATGATCTAGCATCATCACTTAACATTACAAGATTAAAGCATTTGTCTTATTTATTTTAATTTGAGAAAATTAATTTCTACTCACTGAAAAACTACTTAAGATTTAATATTCTCCAACTCAAACATGGGATCATGTTGACACATGTCATCACCACATATTTCAGTCCATGGGAATGTGATTTAAAGTGGTGTCACAATTTAATAAGGTTTAACCTTTTATTTTAAATAAATAAAGTGACTAGAAATGCCTATGTGGCATTCTTTTATTACTTGAACATTATTTCTGTAAGTAACCCCATATGTTTTTATATATTCCAAAAGGTATGAACAAATGTGATTTTTGAGAGTTGGAATCAACTCAAAAGCTCTTATGGTTGAATTTTGAAAAATGTTTGAATGCAGAAAAGCTTCTGCCTTGTTATTTTTACCAAGATTGATCTATAGATCCAAATGTTGGAGATATTCCCAAGAGGCAATAATAAAGTGGTTATTATCATATCTTCATACTTATGATAAATGTTTACATAATATGCTATAATTGTATTAACCGGAAACATTAATACATGTGTGATTTGTAAACATAAAAGAGGCCCTAGTAAAGCCTCTTGTTAAACTAGCTTGTTGGTTAATATATGATCATGGTTTCCTGATCATGAACATAGAGATGTTATTAACAACAGGGTCATATCATTAGGAGAATGATGTGATGGACATACTCCTATAGTTAAGCGTAGCATAAAGATCAAGTCATTTAATATAGTTCATTTGCTATAAGCTTTCTGATACATAGTAACATAATTCCTTCGACCATGAGATCATGCATATCACCTTTACCGGAAGGATGCTTTGATGACATCAAACACCACACCGTAACAGGGTGGCTATAAAGGTGGCATTGAGTGTTCGGAAAGTATTGCTTGAGACACATGGATCAAGAGTGGGATTTGTCCATCCATATGACGAATAGATATACTCTGGGCCCTCTCGGTGGAATGTCATCCAATTAGCTTGCAAGCATGTGACTGGCTCACAAGGGATCACATACCACGGGAACGAAAAAAGAGTACTTATCAGTAACGAGGTTGAACTAGGTATGCAGAGATACCGACGATCATAACCTCGGATAAGTAAAATATCGTGAGACAAAGGGAAATTGGTATCGTATGTAAGTGGTTCATTCGATCGCAAAGTAATCATAGAAATATGTGGGAGCCATATGAATTTCCAGATTCCTCTATTCGTTATTGATCGGAGAAGTGTTTCGATCATGTCCGCATAATTCACG
Organism: Avena sativa; assembly: GCA_916181665.1. NCBI lineage: Eukaryota > Viridiplantae > Streptophyta > Magnoliopsida > Poales > Poaceae > Avena > Avena sativa. The sequence goes on from OV702297.1 coordinate 312,347,648, forward strand.
AACCATAGGGAGACACACTTAAGGATTCGATGTTGTTGAGTAGTTATGGAATGATGAGTAAGAGACCGAATGTTGTTCGGAGTCTCGGATGGGATCCGGGATATCACGAGGAGATCCGGAATGGTCCGGAGAATAAGATTCATATAAGGAAAGTCCTGTTTCGGGGTTGGAGAATAGTTCTGGTGTTTTCAGCAGGAATGTTCTAGAAGGTTCCAGAATGTCCGGCACTCCGGAGGGGAAGGGTACATGAATGTGTCATTGCAAGTTGGAATGATTGCATCATGTACTAGGTGTCATCGCTGTACAAAATAAAGGGTTTAATCAAATCCTAGTTTTAAAAGTCAAACGCCAATTTGAAAAGTCAAACGGCTATTTTGGAAAGTGGAGAAGTGGGAAACCGAGTTGGGGAGGAGTTCCTCCTCCACCGCCGGCCCACTAGGGATCCGAGTTGGGGAGTGACTCCCTCCCCTTGGCCGGCGCCTCCCTCCACCTATATAAGGAGGGGCAGGGCTCCCCTCCTAGACACACAAGTTGCCTCCCTCTAAACCTAAACCCTAGCCACAGCCTAGGGATTTCTCCCAAGCCGTCGAGTTAGAGCTTCTAATTGCCCTAGCCGCTGGTTTAGCCCCTTCTAATTGGTGTGTCTAAGCCCTAGATCACCAAGGCTCTCTCATAGTCCACCATACTCGCTCCGGCTTAAGGCGAAGCCCTGCGAGATCTCCCCTCTACTTCCGGTACCACGCCATCGTGCTGCCAGAATCGCGAGGAGAGTGCTACAACCTCTGTTGCTTGCTGGAACAAGGGAGAGGAAGGTCTTCATCGAGTACCGAATGTGTGACCGACTGCGGAAGCGCTGCCGGAACGCAGCGCCGGAAGGATCGTCTACGCGATCTTGAGATCGGCAAGAGTACGACTACATCACCCACGAGAATCTGCTCTCGTTAAACGCTTTGGAATCTTCGAGGGTGAGTTCCCCTATCGACTCGTTGCTACAATCTAGTAGATAGATCTTGGCTTGTTTGTTTGCATGCGGTAGAAATTTTTTGTTTTCCATGCTACGAACCCCAACAGTGGTATCAGAGCCGTGTCTATATGTAGATCTGTTGCACGAGTAGAACACAATGGTCATTGTGGGCGTTGATGCTTTTGTTGTCGATTGCTTCTTGTGTACTTTGCATCTTGCGGGATGGTGGGATGAAGCGGCCCGGGCTAACCTTACATGACATCGTTCATGAGACTTGCTCCACGCTTGACATGCAACTTGTATTGCATAAGTGGCTTTGCGGGTGCCTGTTTCTCCCAACATAGTTAAGATTCAATTTACAACGGGTGATTGACAATACTAGTATCAATGTTGTGGTTCTTGTTCGTAAGTTAGAACGACACTTATTGAAAGCCCCAAACCACGTAAAACATGCAAAGAAAATTAGAGGCGTCTAACTTTGTTTTGTAGGGGTGTGTTGTGATGTGATATGGCCATGATTGTGATTATATATGATGTATGCAATGTTCCTTATTGTAAGTTGGCAACCGGCAGGAGCCATATGGTTGTCTTTAAATTCTGTTAAGACCCTCTTGTCTGTTCAAAGTAGTTGTAATAGTTGAAGCTGGTGGACGACAACCATGGAGCGGCGTCATTGACCTTGATGCAATGCCGGTGATGATGGATGATGGAGATCGGAAGCACAAGAAGAAAGGCCATATCATATCACATATTATGAATTGCATGTGATGTTAATCCTTTTATGCATCTTGTATTGCTTAGTTAACAACGGTAGCATTATAAGATGATCCCTCAAGCACACAATTTCAAGTTTTAAAGTGTTCATCCTTAGTAAGCACCGTTGCTAAAGCTCGTTGTTTCGAAGCACCACGTGATGATCGGGTGTGTTAGATTCTGCGAGTGTATACAACGTGAGCAAGCCAGATTTGCTCATGCGGAAGCTAAGGTTGATCTTGACGAGCCTAGCATGTACAGACATGGTCTCGGAACACGGATCACCGAAAGGTAAAGCATGAGTCATATAGTAGATATGATGAACATGTTGATTGTTCGCCATTGAAGCTACATCAACTCTCGTGATGATCGGTTTTGATGTGGTGGATTTGGTTCGTGTGATCATTAAAACAATGTGAGGGATATTGTTTTGAGTGGGAGTTCAACGGCAATATGATTAAAAGTTGAACACTATTTATCATAAATTAAATCAAAGTGAATTTGCATAGTTGTTGTAGTCATTGGCATCCGTTTACCACCTTGCGCTTAGTTTTAATTGAGATGATAGAACTATAGAATTCTGGTTAGTTACTTTACGAACTGGTATCGTATTGTTTTGAAGTGTTAATCTAAAGTTTAAAAGTCCTATTGCAAACTTTCAGTAAGTTCCAGTTACTCCATGAAGTTTAATAATTAGTATTAAATCAAGAGTGACAATTCCAAGTGTGTTAGTGTATGAGTATCATGTTTGTCTCCATGATTCTTGATATTCAAAGGATTGTCTTAATATCAAGGTTATCTAGGATCTGAAAGAGTTGTTTCAGAAACCATGATGTGTGGAAGATATTGTGATATCTGAAACAAAGTTTTGGTTGCAACATGATAGAGTATAATATGGCAAAAGTCATGTTCTCGTATTTGATGAGAATTTGCAAAAGGTTGAAGACACTAGTTGTCCTAATCCTCCAAAATGTTTTGGAGAGCAACATTATACTCGCAGTTCACCGTTATAAGCTAAAAGTAGCTTGATCATGGATAATTCCATGATAAGGGTGAATATTTGATGTAGGAGTGTTTACTACACCAATAGATTACTAAAGAAAGGAATTTGAAAGAACACCAAACATTTGATGATGGTGATCTACTTCAAAGTGCAAGTCCAAAGACATTGGTATTTAATTATACACGCTTTGGACTATGTGTCATATGTATGACTCCACTGTTGATGTTGATAGATTCTTTCAAACAGAAAATAAATACTGAAAGAGAATCTCATAAATATATGGCAGAAAAGAAAAGACTAGAATTGTTCAGTTTAAGTATATAGATGATATACATGTTATGGCTATATTCTTTGCTTATTAAACAATGTGGTTCTTAAGTATTTGATACTGAATTTGTTGGTGTGAATCGTCATACGAAACAACACAATTCATGAACTACAATGGCCAAAGTAACTAGCAAAAGAATATGTGATGATGTTCATCGAGAACAAATAAAGGGTTATTGTGTTGCTCGTTAAACATCAAAGCTTGCCTTCAAGATTTGTTTTATCAGGTATTATGAGAACAAAAGGGTTGTTCAAATAATTGCCGTAATCCATAAAAGATGGATGATTCACAAATCTCGTTGGAGAAATCACATCCATTGCTAAAAATGTCGAAAGACAAATTGATTGAAAGATCACTTAGGAAGTGACATCGCCGTTTAAATTATATTGGAAAGAAAACATGAAGAAACTCCATGTGGATGGAATTTTGGAGTCTTTTGATTTTTGATCACATGACGCTTGTGAAACTTTCCTAGAGATAATTAAAACTTCGTTCATAGGCCAAAAGGGAACGAATGACTAGCTTATTGGAACTTGTACATATTGTTGTATGAAATCCATTATATGTAGTCAAGAGCGATGGATTTCAACTTCATATGCTTTCTCCGAAAATTTGAGTGAATATATGAATATTTACTTAATAAGGATGAAGTATGAAACATTTGAAAAAGTTCAAAGTCTTTCAAGATGAAGTGCAAAATCATTGTAATAAGAATATAAATAGTTTATGATAAAGATCATAAAGGAAGATATTTGAGTTACAAGTTTAGCATAATACCTAAGATTTAAGGAATCGTTCTGTGGATTTGCAATTCCCGAAACACCATAAGAGTATGGAGCGTTCGAGATATGTAATTAAAACCTTGTTTGACATGGTAAGATCAAAGGTGTAATTCATAGAACTGCCATTATATTTTAAAGATTAAAAGCTTTAGAGACTACCGTTTTCCACTGAAAAGAGCTCCATCATAATCCGCTGAAATGACACCATATAAAGTTATGGTTTGGGATAAAACCCAAGTAGTCCTTTCTTAAACATTGGTATGTTGTGCATAAGAAAGATGTTTGCAACCAAAGTCGGATAAACCTGTCTTTGTATTACTGTTAAGTATTCCTCCATAAACACCGGAGACAAAAGTGTTTGTCGCTTAGAACGTCAAGTTTCTTTAAGAAGGAATTTTTCGTGAAAAGATAAGTGGGAGGACAATAGAACTTTGATAAGGTTAAAGGAACCTTAGCTATATGTGCAGAGTTGCGCAGCGCCGAAAAGTGTTCCGGAGGCAGCAATAAATGCTCATGGCTCACGTGCCTCAAAGGTTGTGGTCACGGAGATCTAAGTTCCTATTAAAACAAGTAGGTCGGGTAAACAATCAAATACCAAGATTTGAGAGTTAAATCATTATTTGACAATAATGATCTGACTACATGCAAAGAAGCGACGATGGGCCCTGACTCCGTCAAATGGCTTGAAGCCATAAAAATCCGTGATAGTTCCATACACGAGAAATCAAGTTTTGAACTTGAAGGACCCTCGAGAAAGGTGTAAGACCTTACGGTTGTGTTTGGATCTATAAAGAAGTAGACATGGATGTTTCACATCTATGAAATAGTCGACATGTTGGGAAAGAGTTCACAAAAATGTTCAAAGGTTGACTATGACAAGATTTTGATCTTTCATAGTGATATTTAGTCTAGACGGATTAATGTAGCAACCACTACATATAATTTTTGTTATGTGGTAGTTGAATAAACAAAACAAGTTCTTCTAATAGAAGGGTTACCTAGGACGTGTGCATGACACGGTCCAAAGGGTTTTGTTAATTCAAAGGATGCTAAATGCATATGCAAACTTCAATGGTTGAAGTAAGCATAGCGGAGTTGGAATCTTCACTATGATGAAACTGTTAAAAGAGTTTAATTTCATCGGAGACAATGAAGATGCTTGCATTTGCAAGAAATTAAGTGGGAGCGCTAAGACATATTTCTAATACATTATGTGGAGGACATATTGTTGATTAGAAATGATGTATCTTTTATTAACACATATTAAGAATTTCATCCTGATGAAAGACTTAGGCAAAACCCAAATATTTGGCATCAATAGACGCTAATATGGTTGTGCCGAAAGTACATAGATGATGTATTGAATGAGTTCAATATAGAAACTACAAGAAAGGTTCTTGTCACACAGAAAGGATTGAATGAGTTCAATATTGATGATATATTCAAGTGTATTGACACTTGGTAAGTGAAACAAAGATTCAAGTATAGATTGATACTTGATGTATGAAATCAAAAGGAGTATTTATATCAATCATACTGTGATATGTACAAATCCAGATATGTCCTATGCTCTAAATGTTATGAGCATATACCAGAATGATTCATAAGATGATCATTGGACGATAGTAAGGATATTCTTATGATCTTTTGGAAGAACTAAGAGTATATTATTTGTAGAAGTGACAAATAGATGGTTAGTTCATTGTAAAAGTACTACATTGATACTAGTTTTGTCATAGAGTACAAATTAAGTTTATCTCAATCTAAACTAAGGGTGGCACAATATAATGGAAAGTAAGTTCCATAATGGATTTGGATGAGTTCCAAAGTTAAGACATTGTGACAGATACTACAACAAAAGGCTAAGTATATGACTGCTATAATAGCAGCTAAAGAGGGCATTTGTGTCAAGTAGTTTGTTGTCAAACTAGGTGTAGTTCACAGCGGGGTAATACTATGAAGATATATTGTACGACAATATTATCAACATGTTTTAACCCCAAAGAACTAAAGGTCTCACCGAAGGACCAAAATTATACAAAGCCATCTCATTAGAGAATGAGTGATGCATAGAGACGCAAAGACATGCAATTACACACGGACCTGGAAGTGTCAGATCCGGAGATCAGTTGACCACTAGCAATCGTGTACATACAACACCAGAAAGCCATAGGTGTTGAATACACAAAGGTTTGAAACTAGATTATTGACTCTAGTGCAAGTGGGAGACTGTTGGAGATATGCCCAAGAGGCAATAATAAAGTGGTTATTATCATATCTTCATACTTATGATAAATGTTTACATACCATGCTATAATTTTATTAACCGGAAACATTAATACTTGTGTGATTTGTAAACATAAAAGAGTCCCTAGTAAAGCCTCTTGTTAAACTAGCTTGTTGGTTAATATATGATCATGGTTTCCTGATCATGAACATAGAGATGTTATTAACAACAGGGTCATATCATTAGGAGAATGATGTGATGGACATACTCCTATAGTTAAGCGTAGCATAAAGATCAAGTCATTTAATATAGTTCATTTGCTATAAGCTTTCTGATACATAGTAACCTAATTCCTTCGACCATGAGATCATGCATATCACCTTTACCGAAAGGATGCTTTGATGACATCAAACACCACACCATAACAGGGTGGCTATAAAGGTGGCATTGAGTGTTCGAAAAGTATTGGTTGAGACACATGGATCAAGAGTGGGATTTGTCCATCCATATGACGGATAGATATAGTCTGGGCCCTCTTGGTGGAATGTCATCCAATTAGCTTGCAAGCATGTGACTGGCTCACAAGGGATCACATACCACGGGAACGAGAAAATAGTACTTATCAGTAACGAGGTTGAACTAGGTATGCAGAGATACCGACGATCATAACCTCGGATAAGTAAAATATCGTGAGACAAAGGGAAATTGGTATCGTATGTAAGTGGTTCATTCGATCGCAAAGTAATCATAGAAATATGCGGGAGCCATATGAATTTCCAGATTCCTCTATTGGTTATTGATCGGAGAAGTGTCTCGATCATGTCCGCATAATTCACGAACCGTAGGGAGACACACTTAAGGATTCGATGTTGTTGAGTAGTTATGGAATGATGAGTAAGAGACCGAATGTTGTTCGGAGTCTCGGATGGGATCCGGGATATCACGAGGAGATCCGGAATGGTCCGGAGAATAAGATTCATATAAGGAAAGTCCTGTTTCGGGGTTGGAGAATGGTTCCGGTGTTTTCAGCAGGAATGTTCTAGAAGGTTCCGGAATGTCCGGCACTCCGGAGGGGAAGGGTACATGAATGTGTCATTGCAAGTTGGAATGATTGCATCATGTACTAGGTGTCATCGCTGTACAAAATAAAGGGTTTAATCAAATCCTAGTTTGAAAAGTCAAACGCCAATTTGAAAAGTCAAACGGCTATTTTAGAAAGTGGAGAAGAAGTGGGAAACCGAGTTGGGGAGGAGTTCCTCCTCCACCGTCGGCCCACTAGGGATCCGAGTTGGGGAGGGACTCCCTCCCCTTGGCCGGCGCCTCCCTCCACCTATATAAGGAGGGGCAGGGCTCCCCTCCTAGACACACAAGTTGCCTCCCTCTAAACCTAAACCCTAGCCACAGCCTAGGGATTTCTCCCAAGCCGTCGAGTTAGAGCTTATAATTGCCCTAGCCGCTGGTTTAGCCCTTTATAATTGGTGTGTCTAAACCCTAGATCACCAAGGCTCTCTCATAGTCCACCATACTTGCTCCGGCTTAAGGCGAAGCCCTGCGAGATCTCCCCTCTACTTCCGGTACCACGCCGTCGTGCTGCCAGAATCGCGAGGAGAGTGCTACAACCTCCGCTGCCTGCTGGAACAAGGGAGAGGAAGGTCTTCATCGAGTACCGAACGTGTGACCGACTGCGGAAGCGCTGCCGGAACGCAGCGCCGGAAGGATCGTCTACGCGATCTTGAGATCGGCAAGAGTACGACTACATCACCCACGAGAATCTGCTCTCGTTAAACGCTTTGGAATCTTCGAGGGTGAGTTCCCCTATCGACTCGTTGCTACAATCTAGTAGATAGATCTTGGCTTGTTTGTTTGCATGCGGTAGAAAATTTTTGTTTTCCATGCTACGAACCCCAACACCAAATGATTTGACTCCAATGGGCTTGGATTAATCATTTCAGTACCTTTCTAAAAAATTGGTTTCATGCATTTTGGTTCATAGAATCGAGCTGGGTTGAATTTTGAATCTATGTACAGAACTGTGTTTCAAATTAAATGGAAAAAACTAAATTTAAACTGCTGGGTCACGCGGGAGATGCTAATGGGCCTGCCCAGTGTCATTTCGCACCATGGGGTTCAGCTGACAGGGGGGTCTATCAGTCAGCGTCTCATAACGCGCGAAGCAGTACGGGGCTGTGTGGGACGTTGGATTAGAGTGGAGATCAACGGCTGGGGATCGTCGTTGATGACGGACCTGTCGTCGGCGACCTCTAACCCTAGCGGCTCGGTGGGGGTGAATAGGGGGCATACCAGGGATCCAGCAATGACGGCGGGGCGGGCAAACGAACTGGTGGTCGACGGCGAGCTCAGGGACGGTCGAGGCAGCTCCGGGGGTGGTCGCAATCAGCGTCGCCCTTCTCCTCCAGAGGCGACCTGCTCCGGTACAATTCCGGCAAGCTGCTGCTCCCCATGCTTCGGTTAGAGGTGTGGGACGATCAGTAAGGTGAGGGGAGTGGAATGGTGTGCTGCAAACGGCTAGGGGTGGCCTCCTTTTATAGGCTCGACGACGAGACCGAGAGGGATGGGCTGGCAACGGTGGCGACATGGATACAGGCTGCTAGCGGCATGGCTGAGGGTGGCGATCGACGCGCGGTCTCCTGGCGGTGCTCTAGGACTTCAATGCGGGCTTAGGGGCGGTGGTAAGCGGTCGGGCGAAGCTGGCGCTCTGAGCGGCAGAGGCGGCGTCTTTGACGGCGAGCGGTGACTGTGGGGCGTTTGACGGCGAATGGGGGTGTCTGGCGTGCTCCCTGGGTCGTGGCGACGTGGTGGGCACGGGCTGCGGTCGAGTGGTGGCGTGTGCACGTGTGCCGGGTGCGGCGCTCTGGAGCGTGCTCGGCATGTCTCTGTGGCACTGGGCGCGGGGTTTTCTCGGTGGTCCACGGCTGGGCTAGCTCGGGGAGGGGATAGTGGGCGGCGGTGAGGTGCTGGCTAACTCCCAGACATGGCGAGAGAGGGGGAGGTGGTCTGCTGCGGTGGCGACCAAGTTGGCCGGCGAGGTGGGCTCGGCTTGGCAATGGCCATGCTTCTAGGAGGTAGGGGTGGGTTAGTTAGGTTCTGGTTTGATCCAGAGGGGACAATGTGATCAATTGAATTTCAAATGGGAGACAAGTTTGGCCAAAACACTATTTGAAATAGTGAAATTGATTTGGTTTAAATTCTGCCTGCCAAGTGTTTGATGAAATGGCCGCAAGAAACTTCTTTTTGAATTTTGAAAAGATCTTTGGTGGGTGTGCTAGGCATAAGCTGGAGACTCTGTGGTCGCTTGGGTTTTGAAAATTGAGTTTGTTTGAGTGGTTTTTGAAATAGTGGGATCTTCCCATATGAGATAGATTCAATTTTAAACTATCATTTAAACTTAGCATTTGAATGTTTTTGGCATATCACAAAGTGGGACTTGGTACCTCATTATGTGTACTAACAAGGGGTTCAAAGCTCCACAAATGTTTCTGTTAAGTTTTGAGTGCTAGGAATAGCCAAAGTAGGCATGATAGTTAATTTGGCAAAAATGACCATTCACTTCATTTATTCAATTTGAGTTGTTTTTCTTTGGGAAATGTTTGGGAATGATTTAGATGATGTTTATTTCACCTAAGAATCATTTTACAAGAAATGAATCACAGAACCATGGCAATTCAAAAGAACTCCTAATTTAAATACACATACATATGAATGCTTTCATATTTTGAGATGGGAAAGTTTTTGTTAACCCTAAATTTGATGATTAGAGTTTGATGATCCATGTTTAATATTTTTGGGATGTTACAAACCTTACCCCCTTAAACAAAATCTTGTCCTGAGATTTGAAAAAGGACGAAAAAGATTACCAAGGATTTAAAGAGATCTGGGAACTCTGTCCTGATGTGATCTTCTCGCTCCCAGGTAGCTTCTTCTTCCGTGTGGTTGCTCCACTGAATCTTGAGAAACTTTATGCTTCGGGTTCTGGTAGTTCTGAAAGCTTCTTCCAAAATACGGATGGGTACTTCAGGATAGGTCAGGTCATCGTTGATCTCTATGGTCCGGTGATCAATATTCCTGAAAGCTTTAGTCGTCTCCGAAACTTTGAGGCATTTACGAAGTAATGAGATATGGAACACATTGTGCACGGCTGACATTTCTTCTGGCAGTTCCAATTGATATGATACTTCTCCTCAACGTTTCAGAATCTTGAAGGGTCCGGTATATCTGGGGGCTAACTTTCCTTTCAGCTGGAAACGCTGCATTCCTTTCAATGGCGACACTTTCAGATACACGAACTCTCTGATGTTGAAAGTGAGGTCTCGACGTCTCTTGTCGGCGTAACTCTTATGTCTTGACTGGGCGGTCTTGAGGTGCTCACGAATCTTGTGAACTTTCTCTTCTGCTTCTCGTAGGATGACGGGTCCGAAAATCTGACTCTCTCCTACTTCCGACCAATTCAAAGGGGGGTGTGGCACTTCCATCCATACATGAATTCAAATGGGGATATTTGCAAACTATCTTGATAACTGTTGTTGTATGAAAATTCTGCGAATGATAGACAGTCTTCCCATTTAGATCCATACTCTAACACACATGCTCTCAACATGTCTTCGAGTATTTGATTTACTCGCTCCGTTTGTCCGTTGGTCTGAGGGTGATCAGCTGTGCTGAAATCTAGTCGGGTTCCTAAACCTTCTTGGACTTTCTTCCAGAATCTCGAGGTAAACTGAGTTCCTCGATCCGATACAATGTTCTTGGGGACTCCATGCAAACTAACGATTCTAGCGATGTACAACTCAGCTAGTTTCAAACTTTGGTAGGTGGTCTTGACTGGTAAGAAATGGGCGAGTTTGGACAATCTGTCAACTATGACCCAGATAGAGTCATTTACCCTACTAGAAGTAGGCAATCCGGTGATAAAGTCCATTCCTACTGAATCCCATTTCCATTCTGGAATATGTAGAGGTTGCAACAATCCAGCGGGTCTTTGATGTCCTGCCTTGACTCTCTAACATATATCACACTTGGCGATATAGCTTCCGATTTCTCTCTTCATATTATGCCACCAAAATTGTTCCTTCAAATCCTGATACATCTTCGTTCCTCCGGGGTGGATAGAATAAAGAGTATCATGAGCTTCCTTCAGAATAACTTTTTTTGACTCTGAATCTCCTGGTACACAAAGACGTCCTTTGTACCACAGAACTCCTTCTTCGTCTTCGGTAAATCCGGGTACTTTTCCTGTACCGATACGACGCTTGATTCTGTTGATGCTAGCATTTCCTTTCCGTGCCTCCTTGATCTGGCTGATCAAAGTGGGTTGAAGTTCTATGCTAGCCAAAAATCCTTCACTCACTAATTCCATTCAGAAATCCTCCATCTCCTTGTGCAAACTTGGTTTCTCCTTCAAAATAATGGAGTTCAAGCGGCACGGCAATCTGCTAAGGGCATCTGCTACCACATTGGCTTTACCGGGGTGATAGTGAATGTCCAGGTCGTAATCCTTGATTAGATCAATCCATCTTCTCTGTCTCATATTCTGCTCCTTCTGAGTGAATATATACTTCAGGCTCTTGTGATCCGAATAAATCTCACAATGGTTTCCCATGAGATAATGCCTCCAGGTCTTCAGAGCTAGAACTACGACTGCGAGCTCGAGGTCATGGGTTGGGTAGTTCTGTTCATGCTTCTTCAGTTGTCGGGATAGATAGGATATAGCTTTTACTTCTTGCATTAGCACACATCCGAGGCCGATCTTGGATGCATCACAATACACGTCAAAGGGCTTCGTGATATCCGGCATGATCAAGATGGGGGCTGAAATCAATCTTCTCTTGAGTTCCTGGAAACTCGCTTCACATTTGTCCGTCCATTCAAACTTCTTGTCCTTCTTCAGCAATTGGGTCATGGGTCTGGCGATACTCGAGAATCCTTCTACGAACTTGCCGTAATATCCCGCCAATCCGAAAATGCACGAACTTGGGTTTGAGTGGTTGGGGATTGCCAATCTTCGACATCTTTCACCTTTGCAGGGTCAACGGTAATTCCTCCGGCTGATATGATATGTCCGAGAAATCCTACCTCCTGTAACCAGAATTCACATTTGCTAAACTTGGCATACAACTGATGCTCTCTAAGGGTTCCAAGAATGGTCCTTAGGTGTAGCTCGTGTTCTTCTTATGACTTGGAATAAATCAGAATGTCATCGATGAAAACAACGACAAACTTATCCAGGAAGTCCATGAAAATCTTATTCATGAGGTTCATGAAATAAGCGGGGGCATTGGTTAATACAAAAGACATGGCAGTATACTCGTATAATCCATATCTGGTGGTAAAGGCAGTCTTGGGAATATCCTCTTCATGAATCTTGAGTTGATGATAGCCAGTTCTAAGATCAATCTTAGAAAACACCTTGGCACCAGTCAACTGGTCAAACAAATCTTCTATCTTTGGCAATGGGTACTTGTTCTTGATAGTGACATCATTCAACTTCCGATAAACTGTACACAAACGGTTACCTCCATCTTTCTTGTCCACGAACAAAACAGGTGATCTCCATGGTGACGCACTTGGTTGAATCAATCCAATTTCCAGCATGGCATCCAGTTGCTTCTTCAGTTCTGCTAGTTCAGACGGGTTCATACTATATGATCTCTGGGCTATGGGTCTGGTTCCAGGGATTAGTTCGATGATAAACTCGATGTCCTGATCTGGGGGCATACCGGGCAAAACATCTTGAAACACATTGGGGTATTCACAGACTATCCGGACTTGGTCAATGGTAGGTTGGGCTATACTCTTGTTTCACTTGAATTGACGAGGTAAGGTTTCAGATACATGCTCGACTGATACTCCAGCTGTACTGGTCATGGTTATGGCTTTCTTGGCAAAGTCAATTAATCCTTTATGTTTGGACATCCAATCCATTCCTAGTACTACTTCCAAACCTTTAGGTTCGAGTACTATCAGATTAGCATAAAAATCTATGCCATGGATTCGGATAGGGACGGCTTTGCAAATTTGCCTAGCTTTGGTGGTTGAACCAGGGATTTGTACAATCATAACATGCTTCAGTTTGGTAGGTTGAATCTTCCTAGTGCATGCAAATTCTTCGGTGACAAATGAGTGCGATGCACCAGAATCAAACAACACTCTTGCAAGTACTGAGTTAACAGAAAACATACCCAACACGACATTTGGCGCTTCCTGGGCTTCTTCAGCATGCATGAGAAAGATACAGCCGTTGCGGTTGAGCGAATTCCCTGGGGCAAACCTTCTTCCGGCCTGAACACGACACTGCTACTGAGCTGGGGCATTTTCATTGGGGGCTGCGGCATTCTTCTTGGGGCACTCATTGGAGTAGTGACCCTTGGTTCCATAGTCATAACAAGTCACTTGCGACTTGTCCTTCGCTGCAACAGACACAACATTGCTCCCAGTCCTTGGGGTAGTGTTGGTGTTGGTGGCGGCATTGTTGTTGTTGAACTTGGGTGGTGCACGGTTGAAATTGCTAGAGTTGTCGGGGTTGTTGTGGTTTCCTCCGGGCCTTGATTGTTGTTGGCCATCTGAGCTATGTGCTGAAGGGTGGCTAAGTTGGCTTGACGTTCTGCTCTTTCAGCTTCGCGGTTAGAAACCAACATTTGCAGGATCTGCAACATTGGGTCCGGGGATGAACCACTTCCTCCGCGAGGCATCTGAAGATTGAGATAGATCAAGAGAAAATAGGGAAATTTCTAAGGTTCAGAGGTGGCTAAAATTTTGTTTAAAGTTTGACTCAGATTTTTTTAGCAACTTGCTTTTCATTCATTCATTCATAGCACACGATACAAACACACACCACAACAAAGGAAAATAGATGGTTTTAAGAACCATTCTGGAAACTACGATACAGTGGGACCGAATACAATTCACTATGCTAGTGCTCAAGTGCTACTACTCCTTGGAGTCGGTGTACTCATCATCCTCATCATCATCGTCGTCATCGATGAAGGCAAAATCCTCCTCATCGGTGAAGAAGTCCATGGCCTGATCCTCCAGAAAGTCATCATCATCACTGAGATAGGAGTAGGGATCTTCTCCTCTAGAGGCGCCCTTCTCCTCCAGAAGCGGCCTGCTCCGGTACAATTCCGGCGAGCTGCTGCTCCCCGTGCTCCGGCTAGAGGTGTGGGACGATCAGTGAGGTGAGGGGAGTGGAATGGTGTGCTGCAAACGGCTGGGGGTGGCCTCCTTTTATAGGCTCGACGGCGAGACCGAGAGGGATGGGCAGGCGACAGTGGCAACATGGCTACGGGCTACTAGCGGCATGGCTGAGGGTGGCGATCGATGCGTGGTCTCCTGGCAGTGCTCTAGGACTTCAATGCGAGCTTAGGGGCGGTGGTAAGCGGTCGGGCGAAGCTGGCGCTCTGAGCGACAGAGGCGGCGTCTTCGATGGCGAGCGGTGGTTGTGGGGCATTGGACGATGAACGAGGGTGTCTGGCGTGCTCTCTGGGTCGTGGCAACGCGGTGAGCACGGGCTGTGGTCAAGTGGTGGCATGTGCACGTGTGCCGGGTGCAGCGCTATGGCGCGTGCTCGGCATGTCGATGTGGCACTGGGCGCGGGGTTTTCTCGGTGGTCCATGGCTGGGCTTGGTGAGGGAAGGGGACAGTGGGTGGCGTGAGGTGCTGTCTAACTCCTAGACATGGCGAGAGAGGGTTAGGTGGTCTGCTGCGGTGGCGACCAAGTTGGCCGGCGAGGTGGGCTCGGCTTGGCAATGGCCATGCTGCTAGGAGGTAGGGGTGGGTTATTTAGGTTCTGGTTTGATCCAGAGGGGACAATGTGATAAATTGAATGTCAAATGGGAGACAAGTTTGGCCAGAACACTATTTGAAATAGTGAAATTGATTTGGTTTAAATTCTGCCTGCCAAGTGTTTGATGAAATGGCCGCAAGAAACTTCTTTTTGAATTTTTAAAAGATCTTTGGTGGGTGTGCTAGGCATAAGCTGGAGACTCTGTGGTTGCTTGGGTTTTGAAAATTGAGTTTGTTTGAGTAGTTTTTGAAATAGTGGGATCTTCCCATATGAGATAGATTCAATTTTAAACTGTCATTTAAACTTAGCATTTGAATGTTTTTGGCAGATCACAAAGTGGGCCTTGGTACCTCATTATGTGTACTAACAAGGGGTGCAAAGCTCCACAAATGTTTTTGTTAAGTTTTGAGTGCTAGGAATAGCCAAAGTAGGCATGATAGTTAATTTGGCAAAAATGACCATTCACTTCATTTATTCAATTTGAGTTGTTTTTCTTTGGGAAAAGTTTGGGAATGATTTAGATGATGATTATTTCACCTAAGAATCATTTTACAAGCAATGAATCACAGAACCATGGCAATTCAAAAGAAATCCTAATTTAAATACACATACATATGAATGCTTTCATATTTTGAGATGGGAAAGTTTTTGTTAACCCTAAATTTGATGATTAGAGTTTGATGATCCATTTTAATATTTTTGGGATGTTACAGGTACCAACTGATATTTATTTGCAAATGGCCGATAAGTCAATATTCCTGTTGGTATATGTGAGGATGTTCCTGTTCAAGTTGCTCATAATTGCATGGTTCTAACTGATTTTGTTGTGCTTGAAATGCCTGAAGATGATAATATGTCTATTATTCTTGGGAGACCGTTTCTTAATACTGCAGGTGCTGTCATCAATTGCAATCAAGGAAAAGTAACATTCAATATTAATGACAAAGAGCACACTATCTATTTCCCCAAGAAGGTTGTTAAGAGCTATTGCCTGAATTCTATTGAAAATATTGAGAGCATCAAGGTTGGAGAAATATATTGTCCCATTCCACAAGAAAATTTTGAAACTATTATGATTGGGACCATTGCTATCAAGTATGAGGTAACATAATCACCTTGTGGAATGCAAAGTTTTGTTTCATATAAGATTGTTTTAGTAACAAGACTTGATCAACCTTGTTAACAAAAGGATTTTAATGAACAAAATAATGTTTCCACTTTGGTTATACTTGCTTTCTTTTTCCTTTCTCCTTCCTAGTCTTTGCTTTAGCTTTAGTTTTGCTAGTCGTTTGCTTGTTTGAGTTTCTTAGAGCTCCTGTAGTTTGGCTTTTGGTTTGCTTTTGCTTCTTCTGAAAAAACTGTTTCTGTGAGAAAATCAATTTTCATACCCTTAAAATTGGCCAAAAATAAAGTTTCCTGAAAAATCCCAGAAAATTCAAAATAAAATTTTCCTTGAAAAAGGGGCAGAGTGGCACCTGAGGTGACCCAGGGGGCCACCCCAGGACACCAGACCCCTAGTAGGCGCGCCCTACCAAGTGGCGGCGCCTGGGGGGTCTGGCCCACCTAGGCCCCTCCAGGCTTCCTCCTCAAAGACACCTTCTTTCTCTCTCCCGAAAAACATCGGAAAAGTCACTCAAGCTCAAGTTCTTGTTGTTCTTGCTCGCCATTTTCGATCTCCTTGTTCAGCCCACCTCAAGTGCTAATTTTTGGAGGGATTGCTCCTTGGTATGTGCCTCCTCCACTTGTCCAATTAGATTTGTGATTGGTAGATTGTATCTTGAGTATTTTGCTGCTATAGGTGACAGGTTGTTTGAGCTTGCATGCTTGTTCTATGCTTAGAAACTTTGTTTTGTTGCATGTGTAGTCCTCTAGCAAGTTCCTATAGTAGTTGCTCATCATTTATCAACTTATAAATCACTTGGTTTGATGGGTGTTTAAATTTTTTTGAATAGGGAAGTCATGGACCACCACACCTTTGGTGACATATTTGAGAGTGATGCACCTAGAAGGGAAAGGATTCCAAGGTCATATACCAGTACTAGACCCTCATACAATGAGGATCTCATCACTCCGCGATTTGGTGACGAGGGGGGTGAAGGGGATGCGCACCCCTCCACCTTTCCTTGCCAAGCCTTCTTGCAAGCTGCTGGGATTTTTAATGATTTATGACTTTGGTGCAGAGAGCTGGACTAACAAGTTACATGCAGGATGAGAGTGCACAATATACTTTTCTTACTAAAACATTTGAGGAGAGTTTCTCCTTTACTAATAGTATGTTCAAGCCTTCTGTGTCTTTCAAAATCTATGGCAGGGCTCATTCTATGACTTTGAAGAAATTTTGAAAGGCCCTTGGACTTGGTACAACTGGGTCATCAAAGAAGATTCAAGCTCTACCCGCTAATTTGTTAGTGCTTTACCGAGGAATAACCAATGATGATGACCGTAGAGCTCAGCGAGGGAAGATAAAGAACATTCAACTTCCAGCCATCAGGTATTTTGCCTACTATCTTGCCACCAGTGTTCTTAGTAGGGAGAACACTAGTAATATTTCCAACTATCAATTGGCCTTCTTAGATGTTGCACTCAACAATGAGGATAAGTACAATCTTGGTTCTCTCATTGATCATCGTTTAGCTGCTAAGGGACCCATTTATGGGGGAATTATTGCTACTCATATTGCTGCTGCCTTGGACATTGCTATTGATCCACATGATATAGTTTTGGATCCTCAGAGGCTTGATCTTGCTGCCATGAAGGCGCACCACTTTGTCACCACTAGCTCTACTCTTGAGAACTCGGTTTATAGAATGTTGTTTACTGATGGGGAAGAGAGAGAGATCCCTCTACCCCAAACCACTTTGTCCAGTATTTCTCAGGGACCTTGGTCACGCTCGAAGGCGGAGATGGACGACAACTTGCGTTCTCTTAACTTCCATGGGCACTATCAGGAGGAAGCGCCATCATACGATCCCCATGCATATTACACAGGGGAGGCCTCGAGCTCATACCAGGACGAGGGAGCTTCCTCGGCATACTACAGAGGTGCATCTACTTGGGCACCATGGGATTGAGCCCCACTTAGGCCAAAAGCCTAAGCTTGGGGGGAGGTACACCAACATCACACTCATATATATATTATGTTCGGTCAGTTCTTTGTATATCCATTGTTTTTGCTTTGGTTTTTGTTGCTTCTTTCTAAAAACCCAAAAATACCAAAAAAATCATTGTTTCCCTTGGTTTGTTTCTTTGCTTTGGTTTGCCTTCAAAGAAAAATCCAAAAAGATTTTGCTTTGTTTTTGTTTGGTTTTCTTTGTTTGCTTGTTTCTAAAAAAATCGAAAACACCAAAAATATTTGTTGTTCTTCTTTGGTTTTGTGAGTTCTTTGCAGGGTTCAGCCGTCCTTAGTGGATTTTGGTTTCATGTGAATTAATCAACTCACACAAGTGAAGGACAATAATGAAGATTAAGACAACTCGAGGCGTGGTAAGAGGCTGGTAACGAACTCTATTTGTTTCATTTTTGTACATATACTTATCATTGTGAGCATGCTTAGCCTGTTTGTGTAAGGTGTATGTCATTATGGATGCTTAGTAGTTCTTGTTTGTCTATGATTAGCTCCAGCTTGCTAATAGTTTGTAGCATGTCATATGAATGTTTGCTTGCATTGTTTTATTCATACTTTGGTATGATATTGTGGTATCCTCCTCTGACTGTTCATGTGAATCGACTTGGCACATGCTCACGCATGCATATGACTAATCAATAGTTAGTAAGCCTCGAAGATTTATTTTTCCTCAAAGTTCTTGTATCACTTTAATGCCATAATTAGTCATGTTTTGTTGCAAGCATGATTATGACAGCTATTGCTCTCTCGTTTGTCGCTCACTCTCTATTGCTAGCCTTCACTTGCACTGAGTATGTGCTCTACATGTGCTTCCAACTCCCCAAAACCAATATTGCCAGTTGTGTCCACCATACCTTCCTATTAGCATCATTTGCTACTTCAGTGCATATTTTATATGCCATGTTTTCTTCCAAAATAAAATGTTTGTCTGTTTTGAGAAAGATAGTTAGTAAAGCTCTCACGAACTTGATGGCTGATACGTCCAAAATGTATCTACTTTTTCGAACACTTTGCTATTGTTTTTCCTCTATACTTGTGTGATTTGGATACAACTAACACGGACTGACGATGTTTTCAGCAGAATTACCTTGGTGTCTTGTTTTTGTGCAGAAAATGAACTATCAGGAAAAATCCTGGAAAATATGCCAAAAATTATATTTCACCAGAAGATCCACGGAGCCAGAAGGGGAGACAGAGGGGAGGCCTGGGGGGCCCAGACCCACCCTAGGCGCGGGCCCACTAACCCCGCGCCTGGGGGAGGTTTGGCCACCCCAGGCAGCTTCTTGGCCTCCCTCCGCGTCTATAAGTTTCCTTCTGGCCTAAAAACAGAGGGGGTTCGATAGTTTTCCAGAAAGAGTTCCGCTCTGCCGCCGCCACCGGAAACCAAGATTCGGATCTAGAAACTTCGTTCTGGCACCCTGCCGGGACGGGGAATTTGGAGAGGATCATCGTCATCACCAATGCATCTCCATCAACCAACGATGTTTCCCTCATCCACGAGTGATTAATCCCCCGCTGTAGGGTTGGGGATGGTAGGGATTGGATGAGTTCTATCATGTAATCGAATAAGATCTGTTAGGGCATAGTTCCTAGTATCTCTATTAGTGCTATTTGACTTTGTTGCAACTTATTGTGCTTAATTCTTGTCACTAGGGCCCGAGTGCCATGATCTCAGATCTGAACTTATTATTGAATCATTATGATAGTATTGTTTATGATGTTATCTGCAAGTTGTGTACACATAACATTGTCCGGATCCAAAGGCCCCAAAGTGACAATAATTGGGACAACCGGAGGGGATGGCTGTGGTGTGAGGATCACATGTGTTCATGGAGTGTTAATGCTTTGCTCCGGTGCTCTATTAAAAGGAGCACCTTAATTGCCAGTAGTTCCCTAGAGGCCCCGCTGCCACGGGCTGGCTGGACAGAAGATGTTGTGGAAGTTCTCATTGCGAGCACGTATGACTATATATGGAGCACATGCCTAGGATTGTTTAGTACTTGGATGCTTGTTATTATTTATCTGCAATGCCCTAGTTCTTTGAAGTTACATGTTTAGACTCGTCCATGCAACGCCCGTCCATCCATCCCTATGCCTACCGCACTCGAATCCCACTGTTTACCATTACTGTTACTATTGCTACTGTTCACTGTTGTTATTATTGTTGTTGTTGCTTTATTGTTGCTACTACAAACTGTTGCTACTGATAAACTTTTGTGAGCAAGAACTATTTCTAGGTGCAGCTGAACTGACAACTCAGTTGTTAAGGCTTGCAAGTATTCTTTGGCTTCCCTTGTGTCGAATCAATAAATTGGGTAATACTACCCACGAAGACTATTGCGATCCCCTACATTTGTGGGTCATCGAGTCTATTTTCTGGCACCGTTGCCGGGTAGCATAGCTTTATTTGTAAGTTCACTTGGATCTATTATTGTTCATTGCTACTCCTTTAATCATGGGGAAGTCTCGTGATGGAAAGTTCCTTATTTTACCATCCACTACAAGAAGAGGTACAGTCCTAAACACCTATGCTGCTCTTGATTCACCGTCTGTTATAAGTAAGCTTGTCACACCACCACCACATGCTCATGCTACACACACTGCTACTACTGCTGAATCTGAAACTGCTTTTGATACTCATGATGTTACTTCTACTGTGCTTGATGCGAGTGGTTCATTAGGTCCTTTTCTAGATGCTACTATGGCTAGTCTAGGAAATACCAAAACTCCTAGTGAAGACACTGTTACACCTGTTAGCTCACCTGAGTCTAGTGAGAGTTTTGATATTAATGATGGTTACATTGAGCTCACCGATGAATTTGTTGAAGAGTGTCGAAACACACATGGTGCTAGTGCTATTAAGAGTCTCCTTGCTAGACATAGTATTATACCCAAGAAGTCCTATGATCCTAAGTTTGCCACCTCTCCCATAGATATTAAAGACAAAGATTATGATTTCTCTCTTGATTTATCTTATTTAGATATTGTTGAGAAAGAACCTTTTTGTGGTACTGAAAATGAGAGTGTTGTGTCTCATATGAATGAGCTTTCTACTATGAGTGCTTTGTTCTCTAATGATTTTAAAATGCGCAAGTACTTTGTAGCTAAGATCTTCCCTTCTTCACTAAAACGAGAAGCTAGGGCTTGGTTTAATAGATTACCTCCTGGTTCCATTGATAGCCCTGATTGCTTGATTGCTTCTTTCTTCCATAAATATTTTCCTCCCAGTGCTAGACATGCTGCTTTGCAGAGACTTTTTGATTTTAAACAGGAAGAAGAAAAGAAATTGCCTGATTCATGGAAAAGATTCTGTTCCTTGATTCATGCATATCCTGAATATCCATTACCTAAGAATGAGTTGCTTGATACTTATTATAATGGACTAACTGATGATTCTAGGACCTACTTAGATAGCTTTGTTGATTGTGTTTTCAGGAAAAGGACTCCTACAGATGCTGAAGAATTAATGACCAAGATAAGCAAGAATTATAATGATTGGACTTCAACTGAGCCGAATACACATGATCCTATTACTCCTGAACCAGTTGTTCCTGAACCAGTTCCAACACCAACAACAAAGAAGAGGGGATTTATTGCATTAAACGATGAAGTGATGAAGGAAGCTAAAAAGTGTCTAAAGGAGAAAGGTATTAGAGCTGAAGATGTGAAGAATCTACCTCCTATAGAAGAATTATGTAATCCAATTCCCCACTCATCTACTATTGAGGTACACTCTCTCCAACACTTTGATGAAGGTGATATTCCTTATGGTAAGCCTCCTGATCAATGCTTAGAGGAACTTGACATTTTTATTGTTAAACAATGTAATTTTAATAAACAAGTTTAGAATCATTTATTGGAAAACTGTAGGGCTATTCATGAGTTGAAAGATATTGTAGAAATAACTTCCAATGATACTAAAATTCTTTGTAAACACTTTCAAATGGTTCAAACCCAACTTGATCAACTTGCTAAAGTACAAAAGGATATGCTAATTAATGCTTCAGGAAATAAACATGCTTATGGAATTAGAACTTGGAGTGGTGCAGCTACTCAAGATCCTTTATATCCTGAAGGACACCCTAAAAGAATAGATCAGGATTCCCAACAAGGTGAGGATAGTGGTAGTCCTCGTAAGAGGAAGAAAAAGAAACATAAGAAAGTTGAGCAATCACTTGAACCTGCTATAGATCCTAATAGTATATCTGTCTCTGATGCTGAAACTGAGAGTGGTAATATTGATGAGCCTCCTGATAAGGAGGAACTTGACAAAGAACCTGAGAAACACACTAAGAACACTAGGTACACAAAGGAAGATTTTATTGCTAATAAACATGGTAAAGAGAGAGAACCTTGGGTCCAGAAACCTATGCCTTTTCCAGGTAAGAAACACAAGTCAAAGGAGGAGGAACACTACAACAAGTTTTGTAAGTGGATGAAACCTTTATTTTTGCAAATTCCTTTGACTGATGCTATTAAGTTCTCCTTATTCAAAGTATATGAAGGATATTGTCTCTAATAAAAGGAAGATTCCTAATGAGGAGATTTCTACTTTGCTTGCTAATTACTCCTTCAATGGTAAGGTTCCAAAGAAACTTGGTGATCCAGGTATACCAACTATTCCTTTCTCCATTAAGAATAATTATGTTAGAACTGCTTTATGTGATTTGGGAGCTGGAGTTAGTGTTATGCCTTTTTCTCTCTATAAGAGACTCCGGCTAGAAAAGTTGATACCAACTGGTATATCTTTACAAATGGTTGATAAGTTAACTACTATTCTTGTTGGTATATGTGAGGATTTTTCTGTCCAAGTTGCTCATATTTGCATGGTCTTAATTAATTTTGTTGTGCTTGAAATGCCTGAAGATGATAATATGTCTATTATTCTTGGGAGACATTTTCTTAATACTGCAGGTGCTTTCATCAATTGCAATCAAGGAAACGTAACATTTAACATTAATGACAAAGAGCACACTGTATATTTCCCCCAAGAAGGTTGCTAAGAGCTATTGTCTGAATTCCATTGAAAATATTGAGAGCATCAAGGTTGGAGAAATATATTGTCCCATTCCATAAGAAAATATTGAAACTATTATGATTGGGACCATTGCTATCAAGTTTGAGGTAACATAATCACCTTGTGGATTGCAAAGTTTTGCTTCATATAAGATTGTTTTGGTAACAAGACGATAAACCTTGTTTACAAAAGGATTTTAATGAACAAAATAATGTTTTCACAGTGGTTATACTTGCTCACTTTTATTTTTCTCCTTTCCAATCTTTGATCTTCGTCGTTCCTAACTTAAAGGAATTAAAGAAAAGTACTTGTTGGGAGATAATCCAAGAGTTTCCTTCAGTCTTGGAAGTTATTACTTCAGTAATGACCTCTTATTATCCTTTTTGTTTGCTTTTTGTGCCAAGAATGACCTCTAATGAGAGTGAAATAAGATTTGGGGAGTTGCTGTCCCGAAACAGATTTTTGTCCTCCACCAAAAAAATTTGTGAGGAGGCTCTGTAAGTCGGATTGAGCTCAAAATTTACGAAAAAATCCCGAAGTATGTTACCTAACTTTCGTTAGTTCAACACTTTTTTATTTGAGAAACATAAGATGTTCGAAAAAATTTGTTTCTACCTGCTGGTCTGTTTTGACAGATTTCTGCCATTATTTGCATTTGCTTCTTATTGATTCCTTTTTGAGCTCTCTTCAGGTAAATTGAGTTTCTTTGAATGAGTTACTACAGTAGCTTGTGTTTTTAGTGAAAAGCCTTGCTGTTCCAAAGCTTTTCCAGTGGTCTAATATCTTTTGAATAAGCTAATGTTGCTAATGAAGATTGTGTGAAGTTTTGTATGAAGGAAAAATTTCAGGTGTAGAGAGAGAATGATGCAATGAGATGAAGAATGGACAAAAGCTCAAGCTTGGGGGAGCCACTCCGTTTCACCCCAAGAATTACTCAAGAGGTACAAGCGTCAAAGCTTGGGGGTTCCCAAGGCATCCCCTTCTTCATCAATAAAAATCTCAGGTCTTTCTAAACACTTCGTTTTTATTGTTTCATGCACAGTTGTGTTGTTCTTGGAGCGTCTTAGTTTTTGTTTTTGTTTTTCTTTTGCTTCGTTTGGTTTTGCGTTGGTTGCCTTCTAAAAAATCGAAAACACCAAAAATATTTGTTGTTCTTCTTTGGTTTTGTGAGTTCTTCGCAGGGTTCAGCCGTCCTCAGTGGATATTGGTTTCATATTAATTATTCAAGTCACACAAGTGAAGGGCAATAATGAAGATTAAGACAACTCGAGGTGTGGTAAGAGGTTGGTAATGAACTCTATTTGTTTCATTTTTGTACATATACTCATCATTGTGAGCATGCTTAGCCTGTTTGTGTAAGGTGTATGTCATTATGGATGTGTTGGGGATATGCTATATGGGTATCCTCATAGAATGTCACTTATCCGGATAACCCGGGTGGCCCATAGTCGATAGCATGGCCTATGGCCTGCTAGGCGGCCCAGTTAGACGGATCTAGAAGGGAGGACCATGCCGGATAAAGTAAGGCTACGGTGGAGTCACCAACGTACCCGAAGCCTTGGAGTGCAAGATACACAAGACTAGTAATAGACAGTGTAGGACTCTATAACCTGTCCGGCTAGGACTTTTCCCTGTAACTCTAGGACATGGCAACTATATAAGTCGGGCCTATGGGAGCCTTTAGGGCACAACTTTAGGCAACCTAGTATCGATTCATACAACCTCACACAGCGAACCTATCTCTGTAACTCGGCGTATTGCCCTTATAGTGATTTATAGCAGGAGTAGGATTCCGCCACCGTTGTGGGATCTGAACCTGGGTAAGCTGTGTTACCTCATACCCGTCAACCGTCCGCCTTACCCCACGTCTCTAAACATGCACTGTGAGGACCCCTCCATGGCGTACTCGTCGGCAATACCACGACAATTGGCGCCCACCGTGGGGCAAGAGGCGCTTCAGGCTCTTCAGCGGGCAAGGACCAAGATCTTCGCGGGAATCGGCAAAACCGTAGCCATCGGTCGTGTTCTCTTCTCCGGCAACATTCCTATCGTCCCTCCTGACGAGTTCTGGATCCTGGCGAAGACGAATCCTATGCGGTGTTCAACCGTTCCTATCAGAGACATCAACCTCTTCATCGGTGAAACCGACTCGGGCACTAGTTCCCTGGGAGTCGGAAAAGCATCAAGGCCCGCACGGACCGCCTACGGGCAGGATACGTTCGCGGAAGGATCGATGTTGGATCTCTCCTTGGAGCTCGCCGGCAAAGATCGAAAAAAATCAAGGCCCACCCAAACCGCCCCTGTGCAGGACATAAAGGTGGAAGATCACTGCAAATCCGCCGGCTTCGCCCGTGCGTCTGGACAGCAGAGATCCAAGTTCGTCGGCGTGCTTACCATCTTCAATATGGCGTGTTGCATTCAGAGAGAAGGCGAAAAACCCCGCGATTACCTGGCCAGGTGGCTCCGTATACGAGCCGATCTAGCTCACTACCCCGATGATAACGCTTTGTATCACTTCGTGGAAGGACTAGACCGTGGCACGCTTCTCCGACATTCTTTAAGACGGCAGCAGGCAACAGGACGCCTTACCCTCGAAGAGATGGTGAGCACCGTCAACAACTACGCGGAAGCTGACGCAGCAGCCCAGATGGAGCTTGCACTCAGAGACGAAGAACCTCCGATTCAGCAACCGCTGCCACCGCCTCCCGCCGCCATCATCGCAGCAGCACCACCACCTCCAGTCATCGTTGAGGCCGTTGCACCTCCACCGCCCGTCATCGAGGAAGTCCTGGCACCCTCCGACTCTGTCATTGACGCGCTTTATGCTGATTTCGGTGCAGATTCAGAGGAGATAGACTTTAGTCCAGAAGAGCTAGACTCCGCTATGCAGGAGATGGAGGAGGAGTACTCGCGCGACGAGCAAGCCAACAACGTCGTCACGTCTCGAGGGGTGTTCATCACCATTGGGACGGCGATGGATGAATATCAACCCAGACGAGCTCCGCCTACAGCACTGGAAAAGGGGAAGGGGCCACTTAATGCTGCTGACGATGATCGCGCAAAAGTCATGCCTCCTCCGCCTAACCCAGTGCAGCAGCCGCAGGAACTCGGCACCGGCCCGAGCAACAACAACACCGCAAACTTGCTGCCTCCAGCATCTACGTCTGCAGCAGCCCAAGTTACTCCAGCTAATAGAGTGATGTACGGCAATCTCCTTGTCGAGCCACTGACCGTTTCTCATATCCGGAATGTGACCTAGCTTGACGAGAAGCGCCAGCAGCTGCTGCAGGAAGCGCAGGCCATCACGGAGCAAGGCGCTAAACTAGATCGAGATCTGGTCAACGCGCAGAAGTCCATAGAAAAATCTAGAGCAATGGAGGCCGAGTACAAGACTTTACTGCAGCAGCAGAAGGCTAAGAAAGCTCTGGCTCGCGTCATCAACGATCCTGGTGTACGGCGCAACCTAGGATGGGCTCCCTCGAAGCCGGCACAGGCCAAGCCATACATTGACAGTGAAGGCAAGCAGTTGATGCCCACCTCGCTCCTTAACCTCGTCGTCGCCAAGACCCTTCTAGAGCAGGATAGATCACCCGAGGCAGTGGAAAAGGTCTATGACCTAGTGGCCAAGGAGGTGAAGCAGCAGGAAAAGGCCACCTCTCAGAGGCTTGAGTCTGACCCAGCACTCTGCCAATCTAGCCAGTACAAGACGCCAAGGGACAGATCTCCTCTTGATGTCGGGTCCCAGAAGGGTTCATCAGAACGAAGACGGAGGGATGCGCGCAAAAGGAAGGATGCTATCCCCATATCCTCCGACCACGGAGAAAAGGCACGACCTCGTCGCCCATCCCACCGCCCCGATCCCCCCAACATCGTGAAGATTACAAGGCTCACCATCATGTGGATATGCCCCCACCAAAGCAGTGCAGCATCGTCATCTGCGATAACGCGGAGCAGACCCGTCATGACGGAGAGCGCAACTAAGGACACAAGAGCAGGTCACGCCATGACCCTCCGCGTCCGACAAGCAACCGTGACAGGCGTGAGGCGTCGCAGGAGGGTAACAGCAAGAAGGCTAGCCCACCGCCACCTCCGCCTCCATCGCCACCGAGCAGTCACCATGGCGGAGGAGGCCCGTGTCGTTCACGCGGCCCATCCCCTGTTGACAAAAAGAAGAAGAACCCGGAGTCGTACGATGCACGTTCGCGGATCGATAAGATCCACGAGGCCCGGGAAGGACCATACCTGGGACCATGTTGCTTTGGACCTGCAATACGGTCCGCAATTTACCCCAAAGGTTTCCGGATTGACAAGACCATCAAGCCCTATGACGGCACCGCCAAGCCAGCCACATGGTTGCAGGACTACGGCAACGCGGTGGAGATTGCCGGAGGCAACCACAACGTCACCGTAAAGTACCTCCCATTAATGTTGGCACGCACGGCCCGTCAATGGATCGACGACTTGCTAGAGAAATCCATCTACAACTAGTTGGACATGCAAGAAGCGTTCACCAAGAACTTTGAGGGTACATACAAGCGTCCCTGCACTATGCGGGATCTACAGCGGTGCATGCAAGAGAAAGACGAGACATCTCGCGCCTACCTCTCTCGCTGGCTGGACATGAAGAATTCCTGCGCAGGAGTGCACGCCCAGACCGCCATGGCCGCCTTCATCGACGGATTGGAAAGAGGCACGTTGCTCCGACATAAACTGAAGAGCTTGCAGGACAATCACCAGCTTGACTTGAACCAGATGATTTAGTTGGCTAGTGAGTTCGCAGCCGCCAACGACGATGCTCGTGGCTCCTTGCCGGCAACAGCCGTTCCAACTCAAGCTCGGAGGAACAGCAGTACAAAGTGAAAAACCGCTCCAGAAGAAAATCAATCTACCGACATGGTCGCTATGACTTTTGCAGGACGAGGTGATGGCGGACAACATGGCCGAGGAAGGGGAGCTGGCCGTGGGCAGCAGGGAGGCAGTGAAACAACCTCGGCACCGCTCTGCGTTCCCCAAACCTACGAGGAGTACCGCGATATGCCGTGCCTCGTACACCTCTCCGCCAACGGCAAGGCCACCCATACCAATCGACATTGCAAGTTTTTCAACGACCTCAAGGAAGACCTAGAGTCCGGCTACAAGCAAAGTCGGAAGAACAGACCGCGAGGCAAGGGCAAGGGGAAGAAGAAGGAGGAGTCCAAGGATTCGAGTGACATGGACGAAGACATTGACCCCAAGCATGCCGCCAAGAGCGACGACAAGGGCAAGAACCCCTTCGCAAAGAAGGCTCCAGTCTACCACACTTTCCTTGGCACCCCCACCGTCCGACAACAGAAGACCTCTCTGAGGATCCTGATGGCTACACTCCCCCAGTTCCCCAGTACCTGCGTTGGTCGGAAGTTCCAATCACTTGGGACAGGACGGACCACCCAGACCTTATACCTACGGAGAACCAGTACGCCATGGTCATCAACCCCTTGATTGACGGCGTGGAGTTCACCAAGTGTATGGTGGATAGTGGAAGCAGCATCAACATCACGTACCTGGATACACTGCAAAAGATGAACTTGACGGAGGCAAACCTAAGGCGGACCAACACCATCTTCCACGGCGTAGTTCCTGGTCGAGAGGCTCGGTCCCTTGGGTGCATTAAACTTCAGGTTGCCTTTGGCGACGTTAAAAATTACCGCCAAGAGCGCATGACCTTCGAGGTGGTCCCCTTCAAGAGCGTGTACCACGTCATATTCGGCCGCGACATATTCTACACGTTCATCGCCAAGCCATGCTTCGTCTACAACAAACTCAAGATACCCAGACCAAACGGTGTCATCATCGTATCTGGAAGCTTTACCAAGGCAAGGGACTGCAAGATCAATGAAGCAGCCGTTGCAGAAGCTATCCTCTACAGTGAAGAATTCAAAGAGATCCAGAGCAAGGTCAATGACTCAGAGATGCCCGCGTCGAAGAAGCAGATCTCCGACTCCTCTCCTGCGTTCAAGGCCACCATCGAGACCAAGCTGATGGAACTTGTGGTAGGCGATGCCTCCAAGATCACCGCCATTGGGACGAACCTCGATCCCAAATAGGAAAGTGCGCTCATCGAGTTCCTCCATGAGAATAAGGACATCTTTGCCTGGCAACCTGCCGACATGAAAGGTGTACCTAGGGAACTTGCCGAGCACAGCTTAAACATTGATCCAAAATGTAAACCAGTGAAACAACCTCTACGACGCTTTGGAGATGAGAAGAGACGCGCCATTGGCAAAGAGATAGCTAGGTTACTTAAGGCTAGATTTATCCGAGAAGTCCTTCACACCCAATGGGTGGCCAATCCTGTACTTGTCCCCAAAAAGGGAACCAATGAATTAAGAATGTGCGTTGATTACACCGGCTTGAACAAAGCATGTCCCAAAGATCCGTTTGCTTTGCCTCGCATTGACCAAGTCATTGACTCGACGGCTGGCTTGGAGCTTTTGTGTTTTCTCGATGCATACTCAGGATACCACCAGATCAAGATGAGGAAGTCGGACCAATTGGCCACTTCATTCACTACCCCATACGGCACGTTTTGTTATGTCATGATGCCCTTTGGGCTGAAAAACGCAGGTGCTACGTACCAGTGGACAATGCAACATTGCCTCTACGACCAAATTGGTTGGAACGTTCACGCTTATGTGGACGATATCGCGGTGATGTCTAAAAAGTCAAATGACTTAATCTCCGACTTAAAAGAAACCTTTGATAATCTCCGGAAATACAACATGATGCTTAACCCTAAGAAGTGCGTATTCGGGGTCCCAGACGGCAAATTGTTGGGTTTCATCGTTTCCCAACGTGGAATCGAGGTCAACCCGGAGAAAATCAAGGCCATCTTAAACATAAACTATCTGACATGCCTAAAGGAGATTCAACAACTAACAGGTTGTGTTGCAGCAGTTAGTCGGTTCGTCAGCCGACTTGGAGAGAAGGATCTGCCACTGTACAGGTTGCTGAAGAAGGCGGACAAATTCATGTGGACGGACGAATCAGATGCAGCGTTGAAGCAGCTCAAGGAGATTCTTTCCTTAGCGCCCATCCTTGCAGCACCCGAGCCTGGAGAGCCCCTGTTAATTTACATGGCGGAACCAACTGGGTTATCAGCATCATCGTCGTGGTAGAGCGGAAGTAACTAGGCTATGAGCACGAAGTTCAACGACCAGTTTACTATGTGAGCGAGGTCTTGACGGAGTCCAAGCAACGTTACCCGTACTAGCAAAAGATAGCTTATGGAGTATTCCTTGCTTCTCGAAAGCTGAGGCATTACTTTTAGGAGCACCCAATCACAGTGGTGAGCAAGATTCCACTGTCCGACATTATCAATAATAGCGATGCTACATGAAGGGTCGTGAAGTGGGGCATTGAACTCGCCGCCTTCGAGATCACCTACAAGAGACGCGACGCTATCAAGTCACAAGCCTTGGCGGATTTTGTTGCAGATTGGATGGAGATGCAAGATGCTACTCCATTGCCAGAGCCAGAGTACTGGGTGATGCACTTTGACGGATCAAAGCTGCTCAACGGCTCGAGGGCTGGTGTATTGCTACAGTCACCAACAAGAGACAAGCTACACTATGTTCTGCAGATCCACTTCGAGGCTACAAACAACATGGCGGAGTATGAAGCACTTATTCACGGACTATGTGTAGCCAAGGATATTGGCATCAAGCGCATAGTTTGCTGTGGAGATTCCGACTTGGTTGCCCAGCAGGTGGCTGGCACCTGGAATGCGCGAAACCCTATGATGGCGGCATATCGAGACAAAGTGGACGAGATAGCCAAGAGCTTCTTGGGCTACGAAGTCAAGTATGTACCTAGGGAACAAAACGAGGCAGCTGATCTGCTGTCTAAGCTTGGATCAGGGCGCAAGCAAATTCCGCCAGGAGTTTTACTAGAGCACCTGCGCACACCATCTGTGAAGGGGGGGCGACATCGACAACCCGGATAGAGTTGACTATTTCGTCAACATGGTGACTAAGGTCCCTCCGGCTTGGACAAAACCGTTCATGGAATATCTCGAACACGGAACTTTGCCCGACGACAAAGTCGAAAGACGGCAAATAGTATGACGAGCAAAGGGTTATACCATAATCAATGGGCAACTATACAAAAGGAGCACTACTGGTGTATACCTAAAGTGTGTTTCCCAGCTAGAAGGTATGGAAATCCTACGCGAAATCCATCTCAGAGATTGCGGGCATCACGTCGCTCCCCGATCGTTGGTCGCGAAAGCCTTCCGGCAAGGATTCTACTGGCTAACCACGAAGGCGGACGCTGACAAGCTGGTTGAGACATGCATGGGATGCCAGTATTATGCCCGACAACCGCATGTTCCTGCTGAAGAACTGCGAACAATACCAATAACTTGGCCGTTTGCAGTCTGGGGGCTAGACATAGTGGGACCGTTACAAACAGCACCCTGTGGGTTTACGCATCTGCTTGTAGCAGTTGATAAATTCACTAAATGGATAGGAGCTAAACCCATTAGAAAGCTTGATGGGGCAACTGCCCTCAGGTTTGTCCGGGATCTAGTGGTGAGATTTGGACTCCCACATAGCATTATCACCGACAACGGAAGCAATTTGTCACTCGGAGAAGTGGAGGCATATTGTTGGGAGAAAGGCATCCGACTTGATCTTGCTTCTGCGGCATACCCACAATCCAATAGTCAGGTTGAGCGAGCCAATGGATTAATTCTGCAGGGAATCAAGCCACGTCTTGAGGCACCGCTACATAGAGCAGCTGGAGCCTGGGCGGAAGAATTGCCATCTGTGCTGTGGAGTTTACGAACTACACCCAACAGATCCACCGGCTATAGCCCTTATTTCATGGTATATGGAGCAGAATCCATCCTGCCTTCCGACATTCTTCACGATGCACCAAGAGTTGCCGCCTACGATGAAGATGACGCTGAAGAATCCAGACGCCTAGATGTGGACCTTCTCGAGGAGGAGCGCGTTTTGGCATGCCAAAGATCCGCCATCTACCAGCAGAAGCTATGCAGCTACCATAGTCGCCGCGTTCGGCATCGCTCGTTTAAAGAGGGGGATTTGGTGCTCCGACTTAAGCAGAAGAAGTCGCACAAACTATCCCCACCATGGGAAGGACCGTTCATCATAAGCAAGGCGCTACTCAATGGGTCTTACTACCTTGTTGACAATCGTGAACTAAAGGATATACCTAACAAGGATCATAAGCGTAAGCGACGTGACCCGGATGATGACTACCCGGAGCTTGATCGGCCATGGAACATAGCATAGCTATGTCCTTTCCACACTTAGCATTTCTTATCTAATTGTGTACCTTTTATATGATCAATGAAATAAAGCTCTTTGGTTCACTCATATTTCTGAGTCTTTTACCTCCTTTAGTGTTCATTTTTGGATCATGTAACAACATTTATGCACAAGCTTTGCGTTTGCACTTGTGAAAATTCCGCCTACGGGCATTAGCTTAAGTTTTCTGGTCTACACGTTCTTTGTTGTTTTTATGTGGATTCTTGAGTAGTGACTTTCGACACTTATTGTCGGTGATTTTGTGCTCAGGTTATTGACGGTGCCATTGGGCATCATCACCTAAGTGCATGGTT
This sequence comes from Avena sativa, assembly GCA_916181665.1. Lineage (NCBI taxonomy): Eukaryota > Viridiplantae > Streptophyta > Magnoliopsida > Poales > Poaceae > Avena > Avena sativa. The sequence continues at coordinate 312,380,268 of OV702297.1, forward strand.
CCAACAACGAGTCTTCCGACTCACGAAAAGTCAAGCATAAGAACCAAAGTAATGGATAAACTAGCACTTGCTTAAAAAATATATATACATGCTGGAAACTAGTTCTTAAGCAGCAGGAAATAAACAAACATTGTTTTCCGCCTTAAGTTACATCAACAAGTTTTTTCCGCGTATACACCAAAGTTGAAACAAATATTACAAAGTTGTTTTTCATTCCTTTGGCGCAGGAGACTTGGAAGCAGCATCGTCACCAGCCAGAGAATCACCCTCAACGTCAGCACTGTGGTGGGACTCGGAGGAATCTTGGTTGCCGTTGTCGATGATGTTCATGGGCACGAAGACGTCGATGTCCACCAACTCGGCAACTCTGGTGTCATAACCCGCGAGTGACGATAAGATGGCTTCATGATCAATCTCGTTGTTGTCATCGTCGATGTCGGGGATACCAGAGGTCACCGTGTCGATGTCGGCACCTTCGTAGTGTGCCTTCACCATTGACAGCGCCATCCTTGTGCCAGCCCGTGCACATGAAGCTTTCTAGCTTGTAATACGCTCGGGGGCTCGGCGTAGAATCTCTGACTACTTTGCCACAGAGTCCGATGCCTTGATGTTTATCTGGAGGGGCTTGGCAATCTCCTTGGCTTGGTTGATGGCGGTGTTGATGAAGTTGCCGGCAAGAACCATGCATTCCTTGGCTGTAGGTGGCGATCTGGTTAAACCCATAGGAGCTGCAAATTCCGACAAGGAGCACATGAGTTCAACAATTCAAAGTATCCAGACTACAGAAATCCAAGGCGGAGAAAACTTACTGAAGATGCTGGCCTCAGCTTGCCAGAGGGTGTCCGCCAAGGATTGTTTCTCTTGTTGGAGGAGTTGATACGCCTCGCTATGGCGGTGATTCTGCTCATCGGCAGCTCGCTTCTGATCTTTTAAGATCACGATATCCTCCTTCAAGCGTTTGATTTCCTTGGTGGCGGAGTCCTGCAGGGCCTTCATCGACTCCTCATGCATTTTTAGCATGTCCTTCCTCTCCTGCTTAAGAATCTTGTTTTCGCTATCCAGCTCTTGAATATGCTTGGATTGCTAGACAATGTTCTTAGCCTTGGCGATGGTTTCTGCAAGTCGGAGAAAGTAAAGTACACAGTGAGTACTCGGAGAATGTGGGCACAAAACCAAGTCGGAATGCGCATTTAGAAAATAGACGCTTGCTCTTGGTGATATGTTCCTTCAAGAAGGCAGTTTTACCCTTTTCAGCTTCTAGTTCTACACGCATCTTCTGGTACTTGTCATTTGCCATGCCCCTCCGAGCATTCTCGTTTTGTGGAAAAAAGAACAAAGTTAAAACGTTGTTTAGTCTGCTTGGAGCATCTAGTCGGAAAATTTCCACCTAGACTCTCGGGGTCTACAGCGAGAGTTTTTAACTTAGCAATATGCTTAGCTTTTCTTTAAGCATCTAGTCGGAACTAATTCAGTTCTCGATTAGAAGCTTGGGGGCTACAGTATAAAGTTTTTAACTCGGATATCTGCTTAGCTTTTATTTAAGAATCTAGTCGGAACTAATTCAGTTACAACTAAAGGCTTGGGGGCTACAGTATTGAAATTTATAAACAATGTGTATGCTACTCTTAAAGCATCTAGTCAGAATAGTTCATTCCATCTAAATGCTTGGGGGATACAGTGAGAGGTTTTCTAGCTTAGTCACTCTTAGAGCATATAGATGCAAAACCTATGGTTTTCCGTCTACATCCTCGGGGGCTACAGTGGGATACTCATATGAAAATCAAAAGGCAAAGAAAACTTACAAGAGCGACGATCTTGAGGTTCATAGCGCTCTCGGCCAGCAGCTTGGCAAAGGATTCGCTATTTCCTTACAAGATTTCTGCTTGCCGGCGGAGCTCCTCTAGACCGCAAGTCGGAGACGTCGGCGCCGCACCAGGAACCAAAGCAGTGCTACCCGGTGTAAGTACCGGATAGACTATCTTCGGGTAGACTATGGTTTTTTGGGGTGCGGGGGCACCGCCAACGGCAGAAGTACCAACTTCCACCACCTCCTTGCCGCCACCGATGGCATCCTTAGCCGGAGCTTCAGCCATTTGTTGAGCGGTGCTCTCCAATGTTGCCTGCTCGCCGACAACAGCAAGTTCAGTAGAGGTGCCAGAATCCACTTCCATGGCGGAAGGGCCTGATGCCTCCTTAGCTTGTGAGCTTGTCGGGGCAGACAAAGGCTTGACGGCAGGAGTGGCAGGGGCGATGGCGGGGGAGGCGTCGCGATGCAGCATGTATTTGATATTTCGAGAAGCCCCCAAAGTTTTGGAGGTCTTCTTGAGGCTGGTCGTGTCTTTCTTCCTAAAACGTGCAAAATGCATAAGTATAGGAGCAAGACAGATAAATAGACAATGTCGGAGAATGAGAAGCTTACACAAGTGGGGGTGCTTCAGCAAAGGGGATCCCAGTAATTCTTCTCTTTTCCGCCTCCGGGGCAGCGGTAGTCTTTTTGGAGGCTCCACCCTCCGTCTTCTTCTTCTTGCCTCCATCGGCAGCGTCAGAGGTGGAGCTCTTCCGCTTCCGCGCCAATGGAGCTTCGTCGTCGGACACGACCGTGACTTCCTTCATCTTTGGATCATAGATTTAGGCAGCCAGGTTGCCCTCCTCTAGATCGCTAAGTTGTTAAGTAAGAAATCACCGTGTTAGATAAAATGACATTTGCAAGACGGAAGAACTGGAGTATATGTCATACACGGAAAATAAAAACCTACCTTTGGGCACTTGCCGTATCCTTCACCTTGACGATGTCCTTAAGGAGGAGCTTGACGGAGTCGCTCGAGAAGTTGTCCACAGAGATGCGGAGGCTATCCCTTCTGTCGCTGGTATACTCGTGCATGAGCTTCGCATGATGCTGCAGAGGTTGGATTTGCCTGATGAACCAGCACATGGCTAGGTCCAAGCCAGTCAATCCCGTCTCTACAAACCATTCGATCCGCCTTATCGCACGAGAAGCATCGACATCGGAAGGAAGGGAAGCTTGGGATCTCCATGACGAGGCTTCAGCGGCGGCTCTGTCAACGAAGTCCGGGTATGTAACTTGTCGGCCAGCCAGCGGAATGTCTGGGCCATAGAAGTACGTCCGTTGCCAATTCTTGCAGGACTCGTTGCCAACAATGTCGGGGAACCGCCGGCCAGGTCGAATCTTGAAGCTTATGGTGCCACAGTTCCTAAGCTCTTCCTTGCTATGTCCGGCTTCACGTTTGACGGTGAAGAAGTACACAAAAAGTTCTAACCTAGGCCTTATCCCTAAGTATCCCTCGCAAAGTGCCGTGTAGTTTCTAAGCACTAAGATACTATTGGGGGAAAGGTTCTGGGGCTGGACTCTATAATGGTTCAAGACAGAGAGGAAGAAGTTGGAGATGGGAAGGGAGACGCCGCGTACCAGTCGAGCTTTAAGGTACACCCTTTCTCCGGCTTGGGGAGAAGGTGTCACCTCGCCGGTCGGTGCCGCCCGCCAGGCAGGTCCCTCCGTCGCAGGAAGGTAACCTTCGGCGACCATCTCTTGGATATTACGGTCTATGATATCCGAGTCGCGCCAGTCGCCCTTGTGCGAGTCTGGTTCCTCCTCCAGTGGCTCTAGCACCGCCAAATTTGGGTCGCCGCTGGTGGACTCGATCACCGCCGACGCGGGGATGACCAAACCTTTTGGGGGCACTACAACGGAGCTCGCCGGCTTCGCCGCGGCTTCGCTCGACGCCGCCATTGATGGAGAAGTGTTGCTGCTAGCCATGGAGTGAAGATTGGGTGCGACTGGAGCAGATTGGAGCTAGGGTTTTTTCAAGAGTTCTCGCGGAGAGCTCGAGGAGACACGTGGCTGGAGGAAGAAGATGATGCAAGGAGAATGTAAAAAGTGGAAATTTCCCCATGGTTACTATTTATCATCCTCGGCGTCAAGATTCGTGCAGCTTGATCAGATGGTTGCCGCGTAGACGACGTGTTCGTGAACGTGCGCAGAAATTTCGCCACGTCTCCAACCGTCGCTGCCAACGGTTTGTATCGCTCGCGTGGGAAAATCGGATATGATTGCGTTCTCTGCATGTGTGAGTTACGAGGAGTCATTGACCTAAGCCTACTTCGTCCTAGCTGACATGGGTAGATGAGTCGTCACATCGAAGATTCCGACATAGACGGATTCAATCCGACTATGGAAGAGTACAATGGAAGATTCAGCATTTCTTCGGCTTACAAGTTGAAGACGGAGAAAACTTTGCAGGGTTGTTTGGGAGGACTACAAGATATTGCTTGACGATTTGCCGACATCCAACTAGACGGAGCATTCATCTGAAGAGGAAAGACGGCGCAAGATCTCGGAGTTCTCCGGGGGCTACTGTTGGGGATATGCTATATGGGTATCCTCATAGCATGTCACTTATCCGGATAACCCGGGTGGCCTATGGCCTGCTGGGCGGCCCAGTTATACGGATCCAGAAGGGAGGCCCATGCCGGATAAAGGAAGGCTACGGTGGAGTCACCAATGTAGCCTGAGCCTTGGAGTGCAAGATACACAAGACTAGTAATAGACAGTGTAGGACTCTGTAACCTGTCCGGCTAGGACTTTTCCCTGTAACCCTAGGACCTGGCGACTATATAAGTTGGGCCTATGGGAGCCTTTAGGCACAACTTCAGACAACCTAGTATCGATTCATACAACCTCGCACAGTGAACCTAACTCTGTAACTCGGCGTAGTGCCCTTATAGTGATTTATAGCAGGAGTAGGATTCCGCCACCGTTGTGGGATCTGAACCTGGGTAAGCTGTGTTACCTCGTACCCGTCAACCGTCTGCCTTACCCCACGTCTCTAAACACGCACTGTGAGGACTCCTCCATGGCGTACTCATCGGCAATACCACGACAGGATGCTTAGTAGTTCTTTCTTGTCTATGATTAGCTCCAGCTTGCTAATAGTTTGTAGCATGTCATATGAATGTTTGCCTGCATTGTTTTATTCATACTTTGGTATGACATTGTGGTATCCTCCTCTGACTGTTCATGTGAATCGACTTGGCACATGCTCACGCATGCATATGACTAATCAATAGTCAGTAAGCTTCGATGATTTATTTTTCCTTAGAGTTCTTGTATCACTTTCATGCCATAATTAGTCCTGTTTTGTTGCAAGCATGATTATGACAGTTATTGCTCTCTCGTTTGTCGCTCCCTCTCTATTGCTAATCTTCACTTGCACTGAGTATGTGCTCTACCTGTGCTTCCAACTCCCCAAAACCAATATTGCCAGTTGTGTCCACCATACCTACCTATTAGCATCATTTGCTACTTCAGTGCATATTATATAAGTTGTGTTTTCTTCCAAAATAAAATGTTTGTCTGTTTTGAGAAAGTTAGTTAGTAAAGCTCTCATGAACTTGATGGCACACTTTATTCCTTGCGCTTAATAATTCTGAACCATTGTGACTAGTCCATGAAAGTTATATGCCTGCTTATTATATAATGGGAGTCAGCAGAACCGTGTCGTCACTGGAAACGCTTTCAACACTTTTTGGATAATCCTGTCCATTTGATACTTTGCTATTTTGTTTCTGGATGTTGACGATGTGAAATAAAATGGGAAGTTGTTAGTTCATGGAGTTTATACATTGTGTTAGAGAAATGCCTGGGCCGCTAGCCTAAGCCATGTTTAATCATGGTGGAAACTTGCAGCATCACTATAATGAACATCTATGAAGCATCTGTAGGGTTTCGTAGCATGGAAAACAAAAAATTTCTACCGCATACAAACAAACAAGCCAAGATCTATCTACTAGATTGTAGCAACGAGTCGATGGAATAACTCACCCTCGAAGATTCCAAAGTGTTTAACGAGAGCGGATTCTCGTGGGTGATGTAGTCGTACTCTTCCCGATCTCAAGATCGTGTAGACGATCCTTCCGGCGCTGCGTTCCGGCAGCGCTCCCGCAGTCGGTCACATGTTCGGTACTCGACGAAGACCTTCCTCTCCCTTGTTCCAGCAGGCAGCAGAGGTTGTAGCACTCTCCTCGTGATTCCGGCAGCACAACGGCGTGGTACCGGAAGTAGAGGGGAGATCTCGCAGGGCTTCGCCTTAAAAGAGCTCCTCGGCGATCTAGGTTTTAGACACACCAAGGAGGAGGTGCTAGATCCGGCGGCTAGGGCTTGGGGCAGCCCAAGTCGGCGGCTAGGGCTTGGGGCAGCCCAAGTCGGTGGCTAGGGCAACCCTAGGAGGCGGCGGCAGCTGCAGGAGGTGGTGGCGCCAAGCTAGGGTTTGGGGCAGGGAACTTGTGTGTCTCTAGGAGGGAGCCCTGCCCCTCCTTATATAGGTGGAGGGGGCCGGCTGGCCAAGGGGAGGGAGAGGAGTCCCTCCCCAACTCGTCTTGGGTGGTGCGCCGGCTTGGGGAGGAGGGACTCCTCCCCAACTCGGTTTCCCCCTTCCTCCTCTTTTCCTCTTTTCAAATTTAGCCGTTTGACTTTTCAAACTAGCTATTTGACTTTTCAAACTAGGATTTGAATTAATCCTTTATTTGGTACAGCGATGACACTTAGTACATGATGCAATCATACCAACTTGATATAACACATTCATGTACCCTTCCCCTCCGGAGTGTCGGACATTCCGGAACCTTCTAGAACATTCCCGATGAAAACACCGGGATCATTCCCCAACTCCGAAACGGGACTTTCCTTATATGAATCTTATTCTCCGGACCATTCCGGATCTCCTCGTGATATCCCGGATCCCATCCGGAACTCCGAACAACATTCGGTCTCTTTCTCATCATTCCATAACTACTCAAACAACGTCGAATCCTTAAGTGTGTCTCCCTACGGTTCGTGAATTATGCGGACATGATCGCGACACTTCTCCGAACAATAACCAATAGAGGAATCTGGAAATTCATATGGCTCCCACATATTTCTACGATTACTTTGCGATCGAATGAACCACTTACATACGATATCAATTTCCCTTTGTCTCACGATAGTTTACTTATCCGAGGTTATGATCATCGGTATCTCTGCATACCTAGTTCAACCTCGTTACCGATAAGTACTATTTTCTCATTCCCGTGATATGTGATCCCTTGTGAGCCAGTCACATGCTTGCAAGCTAATTGGATGACATTTCACCGAGAGGGCCCAGAGTATATCTATCCGTCATATGGATGGACAAATCCCACTCTTGATCTATGTGTTTCAACCAATACTTTCCGAACACTCAATGCCACCTTTATAGCCACCCAGTTACGGTGTGGTGTTTGATGTAATCAAAGCATCCATCCGGTAAAGGTGATATGCATGATCTCATGGTCGAAGGAATTAGATTACTATGTATCAGAAAGCATATAGCAATTGAACTATTAAAATGACTTGATCTTTATGCTACGCTTATCTATAGGAGTATGTCCATCATATCATTCTCCTAACGATATGATCTTGTTGTTAATAACATCTCAATGTTCGTGATAGGGAAACCACAATCATCTATTAACCAACAAGCTAGTATTATATAGAGGCTTTACTAGGGACTTCAAATTAAGTTTACAAATCACACAAGTATTAATGTTTCCTTGTTAATACTATTATAGCATGGATGTAAACATTTATCATAAACACAAAGATATAATAATAACTACTTTTATTATTGCCTCTAGGGCATATCTCCAACAGTCTCCCACTTGCACTAGAGTCATCTAATCTAGATTACATGGTAATATACCGAACACCCATGGCAGTTTGGTGCTGGTCATGTTTTGCCCTCGGGAGAGGTTTAGTCAACGGATCCGCCACATTCAGATCTGTGTGTACTTTGCAAATCTTTATATCCCCATCTTGGATATGTTCTCGAATAGCGTGAAAACGTAGCTTGATATGCTTCAGCTTCTTGTGTGACCTTGGTTCTTGCGCATTGGCTATGGCGCCCATGTTATCACAGTAGATAGACATTGGGTCCAGCGCACTAGGAACCACACCCAGCTCTGTAATGAACTCTTTCATCCATATTGCTTCTTGTGAAGCCTCCGAAGCAGCCATGTATTCCGATTCAGTTGAAGATCTCGCCACAATGCTTTGCTTTGCACTCCTCCAGCTAACTGCTGCACCATTCAAAATAAATACGTATCCAGATTGTGATTTAGAATCATCCGGATCGGTGTTCCAACTAGCATCGGTGTAACCATTAACAACAAGCTGTTCATCACCTCCATAAGAAAGAACCATATCCTTAGTTCTTCTCAAGTACTTAAGGATGTTTTTGACCGTTGTCCAATGATCCACTCCTGGATCACTTTGATATCTGCTAGTTAAACTAACAGCATATGCAATGTCGGGTCTAGTACATAGCATGGCATACATTAGAGATCCTATGGCTGAGGCATAGGGAGTCTTACTCATCCTTTCTCTATCTTCTGCCGATGTCGGACTTTGAGTTTTACTCAAGGTCGTATTGGGCAACATGGGCAAGAACCCTTTCTTGCTATCTTCCATTCCAAACCTCTTTAGAACTTTGTCCAAATATGTACTCTGTGACAATGATATTTGGCGTTTCGATCTATCTCTATAAATCTTTATGCCTAATATGTAAGCTGCTTCGCCAAGATCCTTCATTGAAAAACTATTATTCAAATATTCCTTGACACTATTAAGAAGGTCTACATCATTCCCAATCAATAATATGTCATCCACATATAGTATTAAGAATGCTACAGAGCTCCCACTCACTTTCTTGTAAATACAAGCTTCTCCATAAGTTTGTATAAAACCAAAACTTTTGATCACCTTATCAAAACGTTGATTCCAACTTCGGGATGCTTGCTTCAATCCATAGATGGACCGTTGAAGTTTGCATACCTTGTTAGCATCTTTAGGATCGACAAAACCTTTGGGTTGCATCATATACAACTCTTCATCAATGTCTCCATTGAGGAATGCTGTTTTGACATCCATCTGCCATATCTCATAATCATAATATGCAGCGATTGCTAACATAATCCTCACAGACTTTAGCTTCGCTACTGGTGAGAAAGTCTCATCGTAGTCAACTCCTTGAATTTGTCGAAACCCCTTTGCGACAAGTCGAGCTTTATAGACAGTAACATTACCATCAGCATCTGTTTTCTTCTTGAAGATCCATTTGTTCTCGACAGCCTTCCGGTAAGTCCACCAAAGTCCATACTTGGTTTTCGTACATGGATCCAATCTTGGATTTCATGGCTTCTTGCCATTTATTGGAATCTGGGCTCATCATCGCTTCCTCATATGTCTCAGGGTCATCGGTGTTGTCCACCAACATGACACTCATAACGGGATCATACCAATCTGGAGTGGTACGAGTTCTCGTTGACCTGCGAGGCTCTGTAGCAACTTCAACCGAAGTTTCATGATCATCATCATTAGCTTCCTCTCTTATTGGTGCAGGCACCACAGGAACTTCTTCCGGTGCTGCGCTACTCGCAATTTCGAGAGAAGGTTCAACAACCTCGTCGAGTTCTACTTTCCTTCCAGTCACTTCTTTCGAGAGAAATTCCTTCTCTAGAAAGGATCCATTCTTGGCAACGAAGATTTTGCCTTCGGATCTATGATAGAAGGTATACCCAATAGTTTCCTTCGGGTATCCTATGAAGACGCATTTTTCCGCTTTGGGTTCAAGCTTGTCCGGCTGTAACTTCTTTACATAGGCTTCGCACCCCCAAACTTTAAGGAACGACAATCTAGGTTTCTTCCCAAACCACAATTCATACGGTGTCGTTTCAACGGATTTAGACGGTGCCCTATTTAAAGTGAATGCTGCTGTTTCTAATGCATAACCCCAAAATGATAGCGGTAAATCTGTAAGTGACATCATAGAACGAACCATATCTAAGAGAGTTCGATTACGACGTTCGGACACACCATTACGTTGTGGTGTTCCCGACGGTGTCAATTGTGAAAGTATTCCGCATTTCTTCAAATGCTCGCCAAACTCGTAACTTAGATATTCACCTCCACGATCAGAACGTAGAAATTTAATCTTCTTGTTACGTTGATTCTCTACCTCACTTTGAAATTCCTTAAACTTCTCGAAAGTTTCGGACTTATGCTTCATGAAATAGATATACCCATATCTACTCAAGTCATCCGTGAAGGTAAGAACATAACGATAACCATCTCGTGATACTACACTCATTGGACCACACACATCGGTATGTATGATTTCCAACAAGTCCGTAGCTCGCTCCATCATACCAGAAAATGGAGTCTTAGTCATTTTACCCATCAGACATGCTTCGCATCTATCAAGTGATTCGAAATCAAGTGATTCAAGAAGTCCATCGGAATGGAGTTTCTTCATACGCTTCACTCCAATGTGACCAAGACGACAGTGCCACATATAGGTCGAGTTATCGCTCGATTTCAAACGTTTAGCCTCAATGTTATTAATATGTGTATTTCCACTATCGAGATTCAATAAGAATAGAACATCTATCAAAGGTGCATGTGCATAAAACATATTACTCATATAAATCGAACAACCATTATTCTCGGATTTAAACAAGTAACCGTCTCGCAATAAACAAGATCCCGATATAATGTTCATGCTTAACGCAGGCACCAAATAACAATTATTTAAGTATAAAACTAATCCCGATGGTAGATGAAGGGGTAGCGTGCCGACCGCGATCACATCAACCTTTGATCCGTTTCCAACGCGCATCGTCACCTCGTTCTTCGCTAGCTTCCGTTTATTCTGCAGCACCTGTTTCGAGTTACAAATATGAGCAATCGAACCAGTATCAAATACCCGGTCACTACTACGAGTACTAGTGAGATACACATCAATAACATGTATATCAGATATACCTTTCTTCTTGATGTTGTCGTTCTTCAAATCCGCCAAGTACTTTGGGCAATTCCGCTTCCAGTGACCTTCTCCCTTGCAGTAAAAGCACTCAGTATCAGGCTTAGGTCCAGCCTTGGTCTTCTTCGTTGGCGTGGTAACTTTCTTACCACCCTTCTTGAAGTGTCCCTTCTGCTTAGACTTGCCTTTCTTGAATTTGGTGGTCTTATTGACCAACAACACTTGGTGCTCTTTCTTGATCTCCACTTCTGCAGACTTCAACATGGCAAAGAGTTCTGGTAATGTCTTGTTCATGTTTTGCATGTTGTAGTTCATCACAAAGTTCTTGTAACTTGGTGGTAGTGATTGGAGGACACGGTAAATCCCCAAAGCATTGGGAATCACTATACCCAAGCTTTGAAGTTTGTTTGCGTGCCCAGACATCTTAAGCACATGCTCGCTGACGGAGCTGCCCTCTTCCATCTTGCAGTTAAAGAACTTTTCAGAAGCCTCATAGCTTTCAATTGCCGCATGAGTCTCAAAGATCAATTTGAGATCCTCGACAATATCATATGGGTCTGAATTCTCAAACCTTTTCTGAAGCTCCGATTCTAAACCATACAAGATAGCACACTGAACTGTGGAGTACTGAGTCTTCCGAGTGAGGTAAACGTTCTTTACTTCATCGGCAGCATCAGCTGCAGGTGGGTCACCCAGCGGTGCATCCAGCACATAGGTCAAATTACCAGCTGTGAGGACAATCCTCAAATTGCGGAACCAATCCGCGAAGTTGCTTTCATTGTTTTTCAACTTTTCTTTCTCTAGGAACGCATTAAAATTGATGGTAGGGGCTAGCATTGATCTACAACATATTTGCAATAGTTTAGACTAAGTTTATGACAAATTGAGTTCAAATTAATAATAAAATTAATCTAGGTGAACTCCCACTCAAAACAATATCCCTCACATTGTTTTAGTGATCACACGAACCAAATCCACCACATCAACACCGATCATCACGAGAGTTGATATAGTTTCAATGGCGAACAATCGACATGTTCATCATATCTACTATATGATTCATGCTTTACCTTTCGGTGATCCGTGTTCCGAGACCATGTCTATACATGCTAGGATCGTCAAAATCAAACCTTAGTTTCCGCATGAGCAAATCTGGCTTGCTCACGTTGTATGCACTTGCAGAATCTAACACACCCGATCATCACGTGGTGCTTCGAAAAACAACAAGCTTTAGCAACGGTGCTAACTAAGGGTGAACACTTTATGACTTGAAATTCATGTGCATGAGGGATCATCTTATAATGCTACCGTTGTCTACTAAGCAATACAAGATGCATAAAGGATTAACATCACATGCAATTCATAATATGTGATATGATATGGCCTTTCTTCTTTGTGCTTCCGATCTCCATCTTCTAGCACGAACATGATCTCCATCATCATCGGCATTGCATCAAGGTCAATGACGCTTCTCCAAGGTTGTCGTCCACCGGCTTCAACTATTACAACTACTTTGAATAGACACGCGGGTCTTAACAGAAATTAAAGACAACCATATGGCTCCTGCCGGTTGCCAACTTACAATAAGGAACATTGCATACATCAAATATAATCACAATCATGGCCATATCACATCACAGCACACCCCTGCAAAACAAATTTAGACGCCTCTACTTTCTTTGCATGTTTTACGTGGTTTGGGGCTTTCAATAAGTGTCATTCTAACTTACGAACATGAACCACAACATTGATACTAGTATTGTTAATCACCTGTTGTAAATTGGATCTTAACTATGCTAGGAGAAACAGGCACCCGCAAAGCCACTTATGCAATACAAGTTGCATGTCAAGCGTGGAGCAACTCTCATGAACGATGTCATGTAAGGTTAGCCCGGGCCGCTTCATCCCAACATCCCGCAAGATGCAAAGTACACAAGAAGCAATCGACAATAAAAGCATCAATGCCCACAATGACCATTGTGTTCTACTCGTGCAACAGATCTACATATAGATACGGCTCTGATACCACTGTAGGGTTTCGTAGCATGGAAAACAAAAAATTTCTACCGCATACAAACAAACAAGCCAAGATCTATCTCTAGATTGTAGCAACGAGTCGATGGAATAACTCACCCTCGAAGATTCCAAAGTGTTTAACGAGAGCGGATTCTCGTGGGTGATGTAGTCGTACTCTTCCCGATCTCAAGATCGCGTAGACGATCCTTCCGGCGCTGCGTTCCGGCAGCGCTCCCGCAGTCGGTCACATGTTCGGTACTCGACGAAGACCTTCCTCTCCCTTGTTCCAGCAGGCAGCGGAGGTTGTAGCACTCTCCTCGTGATTCCGGCAGCACAACGGCGTGGTACCGGAAGTAGAGGGGAGATCTCGCAGGGCTTCGCCTTAAGCCGGAGCGAGTATGGTGGAGTATGAGAGAGCTCCTCGGCGATCTAGGTTTTAGACACACCAAGGAGGAGGTGCTAGAGCCGGCGTCTAGGGCTTGGGGCAGCCCAAGTCGGCAGCTAGGGCAACCCTAGGAGGCGGCGGCAGCTGCAGGAGGTGGTGGCGCCAAGCTAGGGTTTGGGGCAGGGAACTTGTGTGTCTCTAGGAGGGAGCCCTGCCCCTCCTTATATAGGTGGAGGGGGCCGGCCGGCCAAGGGGAGGGAGAGGAGTCCCTCCCCAACTCGGCTTGGGTGGTGCGCCGGCTTGGGGAGGAGGGACTCCTCCCCAACTCGGTTTCCCCCTTCCTCCTCTTTTCCTCTTTCCAAATTTAGCCGTTTGACTTTTCAAACTAGCTATTTGACTTTTAAAACTAGGATTTGAATTAATCCTTTATTTGGTATAGCGATGAAACTTAGTACATGATGCGATCATACCAACTTGATATAACACATTCATGTACCCTTCCCCTCCGGAGTGTCGGACATTCCGGAACCTTCTAGAACATTCCCGATGAAAACACCGGGATCATTCCCCAACTCCGAAACGGGACTTTCCTTATATGAATCTTATTCTCCGGACCATTCCGGATCTCCTCGTGATATCCCGGATCCCATCCGGAACTCCGAACAACATTCGGTCTCTTTCTCATCATTCCATAACTACTCAAACAACGTCGAATCCTTAAGTGTGTCTCCCTACGGTTCGTGAATTATACGGACATGATCGAGACACTTCTCCGAACAATAACCAATAGAGGAATCTGGAAATTCATATGGCTCCCACATATTTCTACGATTACTTTGCGATCGAATGAACCACTTACATACGATATCAATTTCCCTTTGTCTCACGATAGTTTACTTATCCGAGGTTATGATCGTCGGTATCTCTGCATACCTAGTTCAACCTCGTTACCGATAAGTACTCTTTTCTCGTTCCCGTGATATGTGATCCCTTGTGATCCAGTCACATGCTTGCAAGCTAATTGGATGACATTTCACCGAGAGGGCCCAGAGTATATCTATCCGTCATATGGATGGACAAATCCCACTCTTGATCTATGTGTTTCAACCAATACTTTCCGAACACTCAATGCCACCTTTATAGACACCCAGTTACGGTGTGGTGTTTGATGTCATCAAAGCATCCATCCGGTAAAGGTGATATGCATGATCTCATGGTCGAAGGAATTAGATTACTATGTATCAGAAAGCATATAGCAATTGAACTATTAAAATGACTTGATCTTTATGCTACGCTTATCTATAGGAGTATGTCCATCATATCATTCTCCTAACGATATGATCTTGTTGTTAATAACATCTCAATGTTCATGATAGGGAAACCACAATCATCTATTAACCAACAAGCTAGTATTATATAGAGGCTTTACTAGGGACTTCAAATTAAGTTTACAAATCACACAAGTATTAATGTTTCCTTGTTAATACTATTATAGCATGAATGTAAACATTTATCATAAACACAAAGATATAATAATAACTACTTTTATTATTGCCTCTAGGGCATATCTCCAACAGCATCCTCAATAAAAAGCTATGCATAGGTACATAAAAAGATTGCTGAGATGCTTATTGTCTGCTTGCCTTGTCATTTTGGTTATGGGAAAGCTCCTGTACCATATGCAAGGGTTCCCCGTTGGCGGTTTCTCGATGATATGCATGTATTTACAATTACAAGAACTTTCAGGTGACCAAATTTGAGTAGCATGCGTAGCGGCCCTCGTACTCAAGGGACTTGGGATTGCCAGTCTATGGTCTATCAAGCATATGATTCAGAGTGGACCTCACTTTCACCTTAACCACATGAAGATGCCTATGATAGGGGCAATGAGAGCTCAAAGCTAATGAGTACCTTCCTATCAGCATTGGGAAGCCTTTCAAACCATCACAAAAACCGTTTTCACAATTTTGTTGAGTCACCACTTATTCTATGAGCACCTTCTTGAGAGCATAGTTGTCATTTTTTGTGTTTGTTCCAAAACTTGATTAATTATGTCATGACTTTGATGCTTGTATCTCTGATATCTTTATCTCTAGTCTTCACTTGAACTTCAGAGGTGCCTCAGCATTTATATTGTGCTCTTCAAACAAAGGCAAGCGAGATACCACTCTATCATACCTTATTATGAGCATTGCAATGTTTCTTATGTTTATGTTTCATGCTACTTATTATTATTGAGTTGGTCTCTCTTCATAGCTTCCAATGACTGTTGAGTAGACTTATTTGCATACTCCTTATTAAGAATTGTCTAAGCATCTACTCCTATGCTGAGAATATTTACATCATATGAAGCAAAGTGTTCGTGAAAGTTCTTTTATCGCACTCAGTTTTCAACTGAATTGCTTGAGGACAAGCAATAAGCTAAGCTTGGGGGAGTTGATACGTCCAAAACGTATCTACTTTCTCGAACACTTTGCTATTGTTTTTCCTCTATACTTGTGTGATTTGGATACAACTAACACGAACTGACGTTGTTTTCAGCAGAATTACCTTGGTGTCTTGTTTTTGTGCAGAAAATGAACTATCGGGAAAAATCCCGGAAAATATGCCAAAAAAATATTTCACCAGAACATCCACGGAGCCAAAGGGGAGACAGAGGGGAGGCCTGGGGGGCTAGACCCACCCCAGGCGTGGGCCCACTGACCCCGCGCCTAGGGGAGGTTTGGCCACCCCAGGCAGCTTCTCGGCCTCCCTCCGCATCTATAAGTTGCCTTCTGACCTAAAAACAGAGGGGGGTTCGATAGTTTTCCAGAAAGAGTTCCGCTCCACTGCCGCCACCAGAAACCAAGATTCGGATCCGGAAAATTCGTTCTGGCACCCTGCCGGGACGGGGAATTTGGAGAGGATCATCGCCATCGTCATCACCAACGCATCTCCATCAACCACCGATGTTTCCCTCATCCATGAGTGAGTAATCCCCCGCTGTAGGCTTGGGGATGGTAGGGATTGGATGAGTTCTGTCATGTAATCGAATAAGATCTGTTAGGGCATAGTGCCTAGTATCTCTATTAGTGTTATTTGACTTTGTTGCAACGTTTTGTGCTCAATGCTTGTCACTAGGGCCCGAGTGCCATGATCTCAGATCTGAACTTATTATTGAATCATTATGATAGTATTGTTTATGATCTTATCTGCAAGTTGTGTACACATATCATTGTCCGGATCCAAAGGCCCCAAAGTGACAATAATTGGGACAACCGAAGGGGATGGCTATGGTGTGAGGATCACATGTGTTCACAGAGTGTTAATGCTTTGCTCCGGTGCTCTATTAAAAGGAGCACCTTAATTTCCAGTAGTTCCCTAGAGGCCACGCTGCCATGGGCTGGCTGGACAGAAGATGTTGTGCAAGTTCTCATTGCGGGTACGTATGACTATATATGGAGCACATGTCTAGGATTGTTTAGTACTTGGATGCTTGTTATTATTTATCTGCAATGCCCTAGTTCTTTGAAGTTACATGTTTAAACTCGTCCATGCAACGCCTGTCCATCCATACCTATGTCTACCGCACTCGAATCCCACTGTTTACCGTTACTGTTACTATTGCTCCTGTTTCACTGTTGTTGTTGTTGTTGCTGTTGCTTTGTTGTTGCTACTGATAAACTTCTGTGAGCAAGAACTATTTTGAGGTGCAGCTGAACTGAAAACTCAGTTGTTAAGGCTTGCAAGTATTCTTTGGCTCCCCTTGTATCGAATCAATAAATTGGGTAATACTGCCCGCGAGACTGTTGCGATCCCCTATACTTGTGGGTTATCACATGCAAGATCTCAAACAACACAGACATGATAGAATCAATAAGATAGAATCATTAATCAATCTGACATAATAATCTCAATATCCACCGGATCCCCGCAAACACAACATGTATGATTACAAATAGATGATCTTGATCATGAACGGAGCTCACAAGATCTAGACATGATAGCACAAAGAAGGAGAAACAACCATATAGCTACTATATGGACCCATAGTCCAAGGTAAAACTACTCACGCATCATACCGGAGGCTGGCATGGTGATGAAGAAGGCCTCCGGGATGATCTCTCCCCTCCGGCTGGGTGCCGGGAAGAGCTTCAGATCCCCCCGGTCTAGGGACGATGGTGGCGGCGGCTAAGAACTATTTCATGGAGATATGATCGGGTACTTAGGGTTTTGGCATCGGGATATTTATATAGGCGAAGAGGCGAGGCGGGAGGGCGGCCAGGGGGCCCACACCCCGCCCAGGCGCAGCCTAGGGTGGGCCCGTGCGTGGGGGGTGTGGACACCCTGTGGCTCCCCTCCGGTCGCCCTTTGGTCTCTGTGTTTTCCTCGGTGAAATATTGATTTTGTCTTTTGTCCCGTCCAATTCCGAGAATATTTCCTTACTAGATTTTCTGAAACCAAAAATAGCAGAAAACAGACAACTGGTACTGCGGCATTTTATTAATAGGTTAGTCCTAAAAAATATATAAAAATACCTCAAAGTATAGACAACGCATAGCAAAGTGGATACTAAAAAGGTATGTAACATCAAAAATTATAGATACTTTTATGACGTATCACTCATCCCCGAGCTAAGAATCTTCATGTCTGTCGTTCGACAAAGTTTAACGATAGTTTAAAACAGGCATAAGAGATTAAAAAACGATCGAAACAATGTGAAACCTTCGCATGGTGTCATATTATGTGACATAGTTGGAAGGAAAAATATCAAACTTGGTATATTTATTATATCCCAAAAAAGTTTACATAATGACCTATCTCATTCGAGGTTTTCTGGCTTTCGTGTCAAATGACCAATGTTATGGATAAAAACCACGACATGGTTTATGTTAAGTTGATATGGATATCATTTTTGGATTCCTCTCAATATTATAATCAATTTAGACATATTATTTATCAAATTCCGATTTACGGATTTAAAGATATTAATTATTTCATATTAAATAGAAAAATACAAAAAAGTAAAATCATTATATTTTTATTTGAATTCAATAATATTTTCACTTATTCATTGTTGTGTACTTAAATAATTTTTTATAATTTTTAAAAATAAAAACATGTGACATAATGATATAAGAGTTAATATGATTGATATCATAGTATTGACAATTAGGTATAAATTGCTTCGCGAAAACTGATTTAGAAGGAATAGAGAAGTTAAGCATGCTGGAGGTGGAGCAGTGTGAGAATGGGTGATTAATCGGAAAGTTTGACCAAGACTGCAATTTAATCAAAGATTAAGGGTAATTAGTGTTAAAAATGTTCCAAGTGAAAGATTAATAATTCAAACAATTTAAATATTTTAAAAAGTTGAGAAAAAAATCAAAAAAATGTTTTTTACAACATGCAGTTAGGCTATGCTGACGGCTATAGCTACGCCGATGGCCAGGAGTGCCTCCACCGAGGAAGGGCTTTGCCGAGGATGCTACGCCGACGACTACCCTTGGCGTAGCCTACACCGACGAGGATCGGGGCTAACGCCGAGCGCGCCATTCCTATAGTGCGCTCACTTTCTCCCCAACTCTCTCTCTCTCATCACTACAGTAGTCTCTCTATTTGACAGTCGCTCCTCTTGCGCCAGGCCAAGCCGAAGTTGTCCTCAGCGACGCTGCCGCTTTGCGATGGCTGAGGTGCGGCGTTGGCTTTTGTAGAGTAGGTTGTAGTCTAGGTTTTCTTCCCATAGTGGAGTCTTGGAGTAGAGGAGCAGATTTTTGGGCAAGATCTAGCTGTTCTTGATTTGGGTGTTCTTCACTGTTCTACTCTGGTGGCTGTATGTGGAGCATGTGGAGGAGCTTGGACCAGGCATCTCTGCAAATACGCCCACGTGGTCTTATGATGCTATGGTGCTCTGGCGTGGCACCAGATAGTCGTCGTCAATGCTCTGGCTTACATGGTGGAAGAAGGCGACGGCGAGCCCCCTCTTCAATAAACGCATGTGCCCTGGCGGCCTTTGTTGGTGGTGTTGCGGGGCTCTGCGTTTTTCTCTGGCCGTCCATGGAGGCGAGGAGAGCAATGGGCTTAGAGTGTCGGCGTTCTTGCGGTGTTGGCGTCTGAAGCTGCGCCTTTTTCTTCGAGCGGATTCCACGGCGAGGATGCTTATCCCTCTCGTGATCTTTGGTCGGTAAGGCGGCCCTATTTCTTCCTCCTGTGTGGAGGTCTCTGGCTCCTGCCACAGGAGCTCGACCGCTCCTTCTTCCCAAGTGGTCCGTCCCCGGCAAGAAAGGGTTGGCCTGCGGCGAGTTCCACCGAAGAGGATGGTATTGGCAGTGTTTGATGTTGTTCTCTGGATCTTGGCGTCTGGTTCTTTTGCTCCTTCGTCGGCTTCTGCAGGCGGTGCGGCGACCAGCGCTTTGAGGTCACAGGCGTCTGCTAGCAGAGGCACCCGAGGACCTGATTGCTTTTCAACTCTTTGTTCTAGGGTGTTTTTTTTGCAAATTGTAAGCCCTTATCTTCAAATACTAGGTTCTTTATACGAGTGATGAAAAGAGCTTCTTTGTAAATTTGTACCTACCATGTGTTTGTTTTGTAATGTAGCTTTTGGGGTCTTCTAGACCCCTTGTTGTTTAGAAAAAATTGGACTACAACCACTATTCAGCCAATAATCCTTGCATGCTTTTTGAATAGACAACCGCGTACATGAATCGCTTTTAAAGCATCTTCAACACAAGCGCTATAATAGCGCGTGCTAAAATCTCTTGGCAACGTCGTTTTTTGGTTTGTAATGCATGGATGTGCGGCGCTCCATCGAAGGCTGTATTTTGCCGCGCGGTAAAAGAACGCTGCAAAACACAGTGCGCGCAGCAGCAGGAACACAAATCACACATCCATCTCAAAAAGAAGATCAAACACACATAAATAAAATCATCAATAAATAGCTTGGCCACGCTCATTCTCAATGATCATGTTATGCATGATGACACACGCGATCATGATATACCAAAGAATATTTTGATCCTAAAATCTAGCCAGTACCCTAACAATAGAAAATTGGGCTTGCAAGATACCAAACGCTCTATCCACATCTTTCCTAGTCGCCGCTTGTGCATTATGAAACTGAAGTCTTTTCTTACCTTTTGGTTATTTAAGTGGCTTCATAAATGTTTGCCACTTTGGATAGATGTTGGCTGCTGATCTACCGCTAAATAGTTGCGAATCAAAGTAGCTCTTGAGGAAAGTTGGATTTTCAGCAAAGTAGCTGTGAATCAACTTGTTGTGCCCCTCAATACGCTCCCTCCACAACTTTTGAAGACCGAAGACGGAACCACCATGTTTCGGCCGCTTCGCTAAATCCATCTTCTCATCAGACGAGTCATATGAGAAGCTCATCTACAATGAAAATCCTTATTTTAATTGGCCTCCAAATCAACTATATACAATAGAAAAATCGATTTGGGCACCACATACCTCTGCGCGACTCATGTCACGTGGGTGGAAGCCTCCGGGTTGGTACTCCTGCCTGAGCATGGACGAAATGGCGGAGGTGCTCGCCGAGCCGCGAAATCCACGGCGGCGATGCTTTTCGGGGCGTGACCTCCAGCAAAATATGCGGGGTGGCGGCACAGTTGGTCACCGATCGATTTAGCAGCACTGGCACCCCCCCCCCCTCCCAAATATTCTTTGGTGGAGTATCGTCGCCCGCTAATATACCGTGGCGAGCAAGGGTGGCATGAAATCAAGGCAGCAGCGCAGTGGGAGGCGGAAATGGAGAAGACGCGCGCGAGGAGTTTTCAGGACGTTCGTTGGGTGCGCATGCTGTCTTCGAGATTTGTTGCGCGCTGGAACGCAGGCGCCAAATATGGTATGCGCAATTGTGCAAACCGCGTGCCCTAAAAAATTTGTAGCTTGTTGGAGTGGCAAAAACACGCCTCCGCACGGTAAATCGGTGATTTTTGTGCGCCGCGCTATTTTAGCGCTTCTGTTGGAGATGCTCTTGGGTCCTTTGGTCCGTTCACCTTGAAGTCGATCTAGGCACCGGAGAGCCTAGGGGAGACTCGAGAATTGTGCTCATAATACAGTAATAATATTTATTTACAAAGGTTAATCGTGTTTAATACTACTCGAGCATGTAAGTTATCAAGAGTCATAGTCAGGAGTCACTGACAAGTGGACCCACCAAATATGGAGTCCATGTGTAGAGGACACAAAGTTACCCAAATCGGCCATCACCAAGTCAGCAAATCACTATTAGTTATTATGGGTCGAGAAAAAGCCAAATTAGTCTATGAAGTTGCCGCGGATGTGTGTTTTGGTCACAAATTTGCAAATCGTGAATTCCGGATCACCAAGTTGTCACACGCGTGCAATTTGGTCAGACCGTGACGACGCTATTGAAAACAGCCGTTAAGAAGCAGCAGAAGGAGCAGATCATGTACCAGCATAACAAGAAGCAGCAGATCATGCTTCCAATATAGGCAAAGGGAAAAGAAAACTTAGTAGAAAGAAGATGGAGCAACAAGAGGCACAAAAGGAATATGAGGCTAGAAAGAAAAGGGTAGTGATGTTTGATGAAAATGGGGATATTAATGACCCTACAATACTAATCGTAAGTGTTATTTCTACTTGTATTTTCTTGTATTTACTACTATTACTTATAATAGTATTTTTTTAATTAGCACATCATCCCCAAGAATTTTGTGCCATCACATGATCCAACTCAGCTGTAATCATCCGTTGTTTATCAATTATAACATGAAGTAAGTATAATTTCAAGTATCTCGTTGCTACATATGAATTTCACATATTTATGTACATGATATTTTTCTCTTGTTCACTAAAAAATTTACTACAAGAAAGACAATAATTAGAGAAGAGATGCCCGAGGAATCATCATATGTTGTTGAGCATAGAGAAGCCATTCCAGTGACTGAGAGAAACAGTACTACACTTGCTAACTGGAGAAATTCAAAAGTTGCGACAGAAGTCACAGCAACACCTACAGGTAGAGGGAGGGGAAGAGGAAGAGTTAGAGGAAGATGAACTAGAGGCACATGAAGAAAAATTGCAGAGATGTGCACGATAAAAGGAAGAGGCATAGGCAGAATAGGAAGAAAGAAAAGGGAGCAAAATGGCTTCTATTTGGAGATGGAGATGCATCAACATCTGCGGCTCATATAGAAGAGTACAGAAAAGTGAGATGAACAACACTACTGTAATTGCAATATCTCTTGGGAGAGAAACTATGGGAGAGAAAAGTGAGATGAACAACACCATTTTTTATGCTTGTATGACTGTCTCTTGGGAAAGAAACTATGTGAGACATGGGTCTACGTCTCGGTTTTTGGAGAGAGAAACATGTGTCCCTGCTACAATTTCTGTGAATTGCAATATCTAAAACTATGTGAGACATGTGTGTCTTAGTTTGTTCTATGTTGCATACTTCTAGTGCTATCTATGTTTTTTGGTTGAATTGCATATAATCATACCTGCTATCTTTTTACATACATTTATGCGGTCATATAATGGCCGAAATATATATGTATAGCCTGATATCTATTTACATACATTTTATGGTTATATCTGCTATTTTTTACAACCTAATATTATATCATTGAATTTAAAATGCTAGAACCTGCTAGAAATATCCATTACATAACTAGATTTAAATCTGCTCCAAATATCCATGACTGAATTTAGCCCAGATGCGAAAAAATCAAGGGGTTTACAATAATATCGTTGCCAGAGATACCCCATACGTGATGTCTTAATGATTGTTGTCAACGGCGCCGTCACGGTCTGACCAAATTGCACGCGTGGGGCAACTTCGTGATCCGGAATTCATGATTTACAAGTTTGTGACCAAAACGCACATCCACGGCAACTTCATAGACCAAATTGGCGTTTTTTTCTTATGGGTCGGAAGTTTTCTAAAACACGAGCCAAAAGATTTTCTTTCATGCATCAAAAGTCGCAAAAACTATATCGCCTCTAATCCAGCCCCCAAGAGCAGTGGTGGAGCTACATGCTCTTTATGATGTCAAATGACATTATTAGAGTATACTAGTGGAATGTCCGTGCGTTGCTACGGTATCACATGTCTGAAATGTATATAAAAAACACACAAAAGTATTCATGTATAGTAATCTTCTCCTATTTTTCCGCTGTCAAACTATTTTGACAAGCATAATCATGATCATGTCTTACTCAATTTCTATCTAAAATATTTGTAATTGGTTGTCTTCGGTAGGCCATCACCGTAGATGAACTGCTTGTGATTGTTTATTCGATTCTATGTAAATCAAAGATCACACACAAAAAAAGAATTAATCACCTTAGAAAGGCAAAACAAGGTAAAACGGGGACTTCGAACAGTAGCGCTCAATGGATTGGTTTACCCGCAAGGTTGAAGACACTACTTTTTTTAATCTATATAAATGTGTCACCACGTCAGTCTTTTGTTTCTTAGAAGCATATTATTTTATTTTGTATATGAATGCTTCCAAGTGTCTATCTTGATTCAATTAGAATATCTGATATTTTATTTTGTACTGCCGGCCCATGAAAAAATAACCAAATATGATATCTTTAAAGACCATGCAGG
This sequence comes from Avena sativa, assembly GCA_916181665.1. NCBI lineage: Eukaryota > Viridiplantae > Streptophyta > Magnoliopsida > Poales > Poaceae > Avena > Avena sativa. The sequence goes on from OV702297.1 coordinate 312,404,101, forward strand.
ACTCATGTTTTGTGCGCACGGATATTGTTTGAAATGATAATGAAATGAAATCTTGAGATTCCACACGATATAAAACAAACTTGTTGAAAAGAAATAATGAGCTTTCAGACAAAAATTATCTGAACTTCTCGGTCTGACGATTGAAGAAGCGACCTTGTAAACATATACAGTATATATCTTGTAGTAGGAAAAAGAAATACACTATCTTTACCAGTGTATCAGCAAAGGGAGGAAAAATCAAAGAAGGGACACCAGTAGGTTGAGTAGTAGGAAAAAAAAGAGACAGCCAGCTTCACCGATTCAGTAGACACAAGAAGCGACAGCCGTAAAAGCCGAATATGTATTTCCATAGCGAAGCTAGCTACCATGTCAATCTAAAAGGCAAAGCAAGCTGTAAAATTAGTTCAGTCTAATCAGCAGTCCACCATGCGAAAAGCAGGAACTGCAGGATGAACAGATTCTGATATTGGGGAAGGGGAGGGACTCGATTCAGGTGGAAAATCTTTTGGAGCCTCCACCCGTCGCTTCCAGCGACATAATATGTAGGCGTGTTGTAATTTTGGAACTCGAGGCAAACAAGTGTTATGGCTACATCGGTAGAACTGCGACAAGGTGAGGTTCCAGCTAAATCAGCACGATAGAGCGAGGGCGACAAACGTTTATTAGACTGCAAATGGTCAGACATCACTTGCCTGCACGAGTGGGTTTTTGTACTCCCTCTGACCCATATTAGTTGATTCACAATTATCTAGATTTAAATGAATCTAGATACTATTTAGTATATAGGTTTATTTAAATTTTAACAAATGCAAGTCAACTAATATAGGTCGGAGGGAGAATCATCTATGGCTGAAGCCAATCCACGCAGTACAACATAGTGCAACTGGTTCTGCAAATCTGACCGAGGTTCGTCGAATGCTTGCCTACTGCATTGACGATGAATAGCATGTGGGTTAATCCTGGACATAAGTAACATTGCACCGTGTGCGGAAGCTTCTCATCATTCGATGGCACGCTCGAGTGCCTCGACAAGCGTTACAATGATCTGAACAGCGAGGTGGGCAGGTGGTGTACGTGTGCCATCCGCCGATCCTCCAGTTACCTGGGCTCAGCGATCTACAACATGGAGGCAACTGCATCAGTCAGCGGGCGGCAGAGAAACTCCGCCCTGGCCCCTGGGTGAACTGAATCATCATCTCCAGCGCCTCCTGCACGGAGTCCTCGTTACAACAACAGTTGAGCGAGTCGGCTAGAGCACGCATCATGGCAGGGAGGATGTCTAGGAACTGATCAGTGATCACGGTCAGCGACGTATTCAGGTATGGATCCAATCCATCTTGGTCATAGTCCTAGCGTTGTGGCTGGACATGTAGAGCTGAACGGATCCAATCCATCTTTTCCTCGTCCGGCTTCAATGCATCCTCGTCCTTGTCTTCTTCATAGTAGTCCTAGACTCGTTGTGGCTGGCCATGGCGAGCCGATCGATCGCGCGTGGCGGCCAAGCGAATCGAGTGTTTTCAAACAAACCACGTAAGACTATGAGTAGTTATTTATTGAGGACGTACAGTACCCATGGCGTGATTTTTTTACAAATATAACCCTCTGCAATTCGCTATCGCCAAAAATACCCTCCTCGCACCGCAAAAGCCAAATATGCCCTGGCGGGATGCTGAAAAGGCGACACATGTCACCTCCCGCCACGGGGGGTGGCGGGATGTTCCTCCCGCCACAGGGGGTGGCGGGATGTTCCTTCCGCCTTTGGCGGTGGCGGAATGACGCCGTGGGGCCCACCAGTGCGAGCACGAAGTCGAACCTCTCGCCAGCGCCAAGTCGAACCTCCCCGTTGGCCTGGCCGTGGGGCCCACATCATCCCGCCATTCCCTATGGCGGAAGGAACATCCCGCCACCCCCTGTGGCGGGAGGAACATCCCGCCATCCCCCGTGGCGGGAGGTGACACGTGTCGCCTTTTCAGCCTCCCGTCAGGACATTTTTGGCTTTTGCGGTACGAGGAGGGTATTTTTGACGATGACAAATTGCAGAGGGTCATATTTGTAAAAAAATCCCATGGCGTTCGATTCTAACTCGACTCCCGTGTCAGCCTGATTGTACGATTTTCAGTTTGAGGATAAGACAGACACTTCTCTCGCGCTCTAGCTGTACACGACGGACGAAAACGTGTTAGACGAAAACCACCTCTACACTTTTTATATAGTAGAGATAGAGATAGAGATAGAGATTACGGTTTAGGTAATCTAGTCTAGGATACAGATAAATCTTATGTCTTGTCTTGCACTTTAAGATGATTCCTATACGTATTCGTCCATGAGGCTCAATAATACATCAACATATTCTATAATCCCTCTCTATGTGATACATAAATATGATGGACATCATGATATTAGCTATGAACACGTTAGATTCGACCCTTGTATATATCTTGAGAGGAAGAGATCCCGCGTGTTGTCATAAGGTGATTCGTGATGCTGCCAACATTCAGCAAAAGGTTGTCGGTCCTGTTGGGGCTAGAGCTGCAAGAAGTGAGCGGCTAACCGAGTATGAGCATCTTATATATATAGCTCGATTAAAAAGAGTTGATCTTGAGCCAACACTAACCCTATCGATTTAGTTTGATAGCTCAAAAAATATAACTTTGTGTAATAATTATATTTTTATAATAAAAGAAAATTGGAAAATTTATATTTGTATTAGCTAAACACACGATTAGATCATCACAGAAAGTAGACAGAAGACAATGTTCAGTAACACAATTTACCGATAAACACCTAAATCTGCGGGCATGCTTTACGAGCGTTTCTCCTTGGGGTACTTATCATAGCACCGTCGATGACAAGCCCACCACGGTGTATAGACACATCAGATCTACAATGCCACGTTAGTCCAGTGCCTCTGTCACGAGCGTCGGGCCGTCCTCTAAACTCGACCTTGTCTCTAACCTAGCTTGCATCTAATATATTTTGGCTACTTTAGATGCGTTTATATATTAGCCTAGGTTACAAGTGTTCGACTTAAACACCAACCTTCCGTTAATTCAAGTTTAGCTGTAGCCTATACGCATATTCGACCTATTTACAACACCTTATATGTCGTGGATTTGATCTATTCCTTATAATACGGATAAGGTTTAATTAAGAAAATGTGGAAGGTTCAAATATTCTTTCTATCTTTTTTTTGGAAAGGAGCATATATTGATATCGCAAGATATAATTACACCTAGCCTCTGCAACAACATATTACTTATTGGCATTACGGATGCATATAGCCAAAAAGGAAGAACTACAGAAAAAAGAAAAGTTCCGCTACAATGATCTATGCCTTACAACAGCAGACAAAAAACCACCGAGACAGTACCAGAAAATCATCCTCTCCAAAAACAACGCCTCCAAGAAAGAAAAAGTGCACATGCGTCGTCATTACCCTGATCAACGATCATGAGTTTTCACCCTGGAGAAAGTTCGCGCTCACGAAATAATATTTTTAACAAGGCAATTGACAGAGACAACCAATTAAGGTCATACCTTAGATTTTCACCCTACAAGTTTGGACTCCAAAATCCTCATGTACTATTGCCCCCACTTTTCGATGTCGGTGCTTGATGACTCCTTGATGGCGCCAGAAAACTTGGTGGTTGATGTGGAGTCTTGTTGGGAACCCCAAGAGCAAGGTGTGAAGAGTACAGCAGTAAGTCTTCCCTCAGTTGAGACCGAGGTTATCGAACCAATAGGAGGAAGGAAACGTCACACAGGTGTTGCAAGCAACACGAAGACCTGCACAACACAAACTCAAGACTTTGCCCCAATGAATCAGTGAGGTTGTCAAGCTCACCGGTTTGCTGTAACAAAGGATTAAATGTATGGTGTGGAAGGTAATGGTTTGCAGCAAGTAAACAAGTAACAATGGAAGATGTATCAATGGTAAAGATTAGACCGGGGTCCATAGTTCACTAGAGGTGCTCTCCTTAGATAAACAACATGGCATGAAGGGTAAAAAAATTACAGTGGGGCAATTGACAGGAACTGAGCAAGGCATAACAATGCAATTACTAGCCAGAAAGATCCTATGAGGTTGATTGGGCAATACAACATTATACATAGACCGTAATCCAACTGCATCTATGACTAGAAGTCCACCTTCACAGGTTATCATCTGAACCCCCTCTAGTATTAAGTTGCAAGCAACAAACAACTGCTTTAAGCAAAGTGTGTAAGGTAAACAGTCCACATGTTCCATGAACAAGAGACCATTGTTTTCTCCCTAGTAGCAACAATACATCTACAACCGAATAGATTTATGTCACTTCCCTTAGAAACTATAGGCATGAACCCACTATCGAGCATAAATACTCCCTCTTGGAGTCACAAGTAACTACTTGGCCAAGATAACCACTAGAAACGGAGAGCATGCAAGATCATAAACAACATAGACATGATAGAATCATAAAGATAAAACCATTAATCAAACCAATATAATAATCTCAATATCCATCGGATTCCCGCAAACACAACATGCATGATTACAAATAGATTAGATCTTGATCATGAACGGAGCTCACAAGATCTATACATGAAAGCACAAAGGAGGAGATACAACCATCTAGCTACTACATGGACCCATAGTCCAAGGTGGAACTACTCACGAATCATACCGGAGAGAAGGCCTCCGGGATGATCTCCCCTCCGGCAGGGTGCCGGGAAGAACTTCAGATCCCCCCGATCTAGGGACGATGGTGGCGGCGGCTACAGACGGTTTCGTGGATTTCTGATCGGGTCCCGAGAGTTTCTGTATCGCGGGATTCTTATAGGCGAAGGGCGAGTCCGGGAGGCGACCAGGTTCGCCAAACCCTACCCAGGCGCGAGTCCACCTGACCCCGTGCCTGGGGTGGGTCTGGCCTCCCTGGCCAGCCCCTCCGGCTCTCCTCTGGACTTCTTGTTCCCCACGGAAAGTAATTGACTTTAGCGTTTGTCCCGTCCAATTCCGAGAATATTTTTTTTACTAACTTTTCTGAAACCAAAAATAGCAGAAAAACAGGCATCTAGCACTGTTGCAACTTGTTAATAGGTTAGTACCAGAAAACATGTAAAAAGCACCTCAAAGTGTATACAAGTAAAGCAAAGTAGATACAAAACAAGCATGGAGCATCAAAAATTATAGATACGTTTCCAACGTATCAACATCCCCAAGCTTAACTCCTGCTCGTCCTCGAGTAGGTAAGTGATAAACAGAATAATTTTTGAGGTGAACATGCACCCTCACAATAAAGATCCAACCATTTGCAAGCATTGAAAGCTAGGATCAAAGAACTCTAAACATGTGCATGAAAGATGGAGTTCTAACAGTAGGACATAGTAATTATGCATGCAACATGGCAAGCTACAAACAAAGATCATGAATAATATGCATTGAAAAACGTTTGTTTGTTTCACATGCAGAAAACATAGCATAGTGGCAATCAGCTTGTCCCTCATAGAGTAGCAATATAATGCATAGGACACCTGCAAAGTTCACAAGGGTGACTAGAAACAGATAGCACATGAACAAGTAACAACACAATATGCATCAATTAATAAGCTTTGGAACATTGCATACAAAATGACAAGTATGCTCTCTTAATGGTGCCTAAAGGTAGAAGGTGGAGACTCAATTAATGGTGGAAGAAAGGCCTTTTTGTAAAGGAAGCAGGGATTACAAGTTTCAAAAAGAGCTTCCAAAAATTATGGTACTTATTAGCTTTTAGCCCTCATTGCCCCTATCATAAGCATCTTGAAGTGGTTAAGGTTAAAGTGGCAAAGCTGGAGTATATGCTTGACAAAGTATAAGTTGGCAATCTCAAGTCCCCTCATGGATACTCAACTTAGGGCCCAGGTAAGTTCTTCTCACTGTAAGTATTTGCATATCATTGAGAACCGCCAACGGGGTACCCCTTGCACATGGTATAGGATCTTTCCCATAACCAAAATGACAAGGCAAGCAGACAATGAGCATCTCAGCAATCTTTTTATTTACCATATGCATAGCTTTTTATTAAGGATGCTTCATAGATAGCTCACTATGGTGATGCTGCAAGTTTCCACCATGATTAGGCATGGCTTAGGCTAGCGGCCCAGGTGTTTCTCTAACACAGAATACAAACTCCATGGACTTACAAGTTCCAACTTCATTTCACACTGGTAACATCCATAGACAAAAGAGCATGATATCAACGGAGTACAAAAAAGTACAAGTGCAATGTTGAGAATGTTCCCCTTGACAGCACGGTTCTGCTAATCCCAACTTATAAGTGCAAGCATATACAAAAAAGTTGCCTCAATGGTTCAAGTTTATTAGGGGCAAAGAATATAAAGTGTGCCATCAAGTTCGTGAGGGCTTTAATCACTAAGTTTTCACATAACAAAATAGTTTTTAATTGGAAGATAGTTGAAAACAAGAATATACTTGGAATAGTGTAACACATCATGCATAGGATTTTATAGTGGACACTTTGGAATAACTTGGTTTCTTGGGAGTTGGAAGGATGAGTAGAACTTACTCATACAAGTGGAGGCTAGCAAAAGACTGGGAGCAACCAACTAAGAGAGCAATAATGTCCATAATTATGCAATGCAACAAAGCAAACTAATCAAAGCAAAGAGTGGTACTACAAGTCAAGGACTAAATGATCATAGAGGCTAATGGTGACTTTTCATAGTCATAACATGGTGTGAGCATGTGCCAAGTCAACCCAAGCAAAACATCAAAGGAGAATACCACAATATTATGCTTTTGCATGCTAAAACAATGCATAATTTCTTCAAGACACACTAAGCAATCTCAATTGTTTATAAGAAGACATGCTACAACAATAATCACTAAGCATAATGCAAAAACAACACCTAGCATGTCATGCTAAAGTCTTAGTCACAGTCAATGCAAGCTCCTCTTGCACTTCAAGCAAAAACTTACTACTCATTTCCAAACACCAAGCAAACTTATTTGTAAAACAACACAGTGAGAACAGGGGTCCAAACTACTAAACCACACTAAACATACTAAGCAAAGCAAATAAAAACTAAGACGCTCCAATAACAACACAACTGTGCATGAAACAATAAAAGTGAAGTGTCTAGACAGACCCGAGCTTTTTATTGATGAAGATCTTAGTTACCTCTCATTAGAGGTCATTCTTGGCACAAAAAGCAAACAAAAAGGATAAGGAGAGGTCATTACAGTAGTAATAACTTCCAAGACTTAAGGAAACTCTTGGGTTATCTCCCAACAAGTACTTTTTTTAACGCCTTTAAGTTAGGCACAAAAAGCAAGAAGAATCAAGTATTTTCAAATGAGGAAGCATTAACATCAAATCTTGCTTCCAAAGGAGGAGCAAAAATCAACTTCTTTATCCTCATAGGAAAGTGTTCAATACCTTTCTTGAATGGAAATTGATATTTGATGGTGCCTTCTTTCATATCAATGATGGCACCAGCTGTTCTAAGAAAAGGTCTTCCCAAAGTAATAGGACAAGAAGCATTGTATTCAACATCCAAAACATAGAAATCAACAGGGACATAAGCATTGTTAACCATAATGAAAACATCATTAATACTCCCCATGAGTTTCTTCTTAGCATTATCATTGAGTGGGACATTCAAATAACAATCTTCTAATGGTGGTAAATCAAGCATTTCATAAATCTTCCTAGGCATAATAGAGATACTAGAACCAAGATCACATGAAGCTTTGAGATCAAAGTCATTCACTTGCATATTAATAATGGGTTCCCAATTATCTTCTACTTTCCTAGGAATAGAAGCTTTGTGTTTTAGCTTCTCTTCCTTAATCTTAACAAGAGCATCTGTAATGTGTTTGGTAAAGGCAACATGCATATCACTAGCATCAGGACTTCTAGCAAGCTTTTGCAAGAACATAATCACTTCAGAAATATTGCAACCATCAATATCAAAGTCAAACTTAGAATCACTAGTAGTAGGCTCACTAGGCTTAGGCATAGTAGGAGGAGGAATAGGGGCTACTTGTGGTTTAGTGGTGATAGTGCACACACTATTGTTTCTATCAATTTCAGCTTCCCTTTCCCACCTAGCATGAAGTTGAGCTAACAGCCTAACATTTTCATCAATAGTAACCTATATGGCATGAGCAGTAGCAAAGGTGTTTTCCATAGTTTCAGGTTTAGCAGCCATTTTATTAACCAATGAAGTTTGAGCTTCAGACAAAGAGGATATATTTTTCTCAACTGTTAAAAGTTTTTCCTATATAGTCTTATTGAAAGTGGTTTGTTTACTAATAAAGTCCTTGAGCATGACTTCAAGTTCAGAGGGGGGCACTTCTAGCATTATTGTAAGATCTTCCATAGGAATTGTCATTATTAGGAGGATAAGGCCTATAATTGTTGTTGCTACCAAAATTATTCCTGTAGGCATTGTTGTTGAAATTATTGATTCTAATGAAGTTCACATCAACTTGCTCTTCTTGAGCAACCAAAGAGGCTAAGGGAACACTATTAGGATCTAGAGGAGCTTTCCCATTAACAAGCATAGCCATAATAACATCAATCTTTTCACTCAAAGAGGAAGTTTCCTCAACAGAATTTACCTTCTTACCATGTGGAGTTCTCTCAACATGCCATTCAGAGTAGTTAACCATCATATTATAAAGGAGCCTTATTGCAGCACCCAAAGTGAGTCCCATAAAAGTACCTCCAGTAGCAGAATCCAACAGGTTTCTTGAGGAGAAGTTCAAACCTGCATAAAAAGTTTGGATAATCATCCAAGCAGTGAGTCCATGAGTAGGGCAATTTTTAACCAAAGATTTAATTCTTTCCCAAGCAGGAGAAACATGTTCACCATCAAGCTGTTTAAATTTCATAATATCACTTCTCATAGCAATAATCTTAGCAGGAGGGTAGTATTTTCCAATAAAAGCATCTTTGCACTTAGTCCAAGAATCAATACTATTTTTAGGCAAAGAAAGAAACCATTCTTTAGCTTTTCCCCTCAAGGAGAAAGGAAAAATCATGAGCTTAATAATATCTTCATCTACATCTTTATACTTTTTCATCTCACAAAGTTCAACAAAGTTATTAAGATGGGTAGCAGGATCATCAGAACCAGCACCAAAAAATTGCTCTCTCATCACAAGATTCAACAAAGCAGGCTTAATTTCATAAAAGTCAGCATCAGGAGCAGGTGGAGCAATATGTGTGCTTAGGAAATCATGGTTGTTGGTGCTAGTGAAGTCACACAACTTAGTGTTCTCAGCAGACTTCATTTTGGCAAAGGTGGGCAAGCCAAAAACAGCAGCAACAACTAGAGCAGTAACTAATTTTTTGTGTTTTTGAATAAAGCAAGCAAACCAAAACTAGACTATTTTTTTGGGGGTTTTTTGAAAAGAGGCAAACAAAACCAAAAGAAACAAAGCAAACTAAAAACAAAGTAAAGAGAAAGGAAGTGAAGGACTCCCCTAGTGAAGACGTCCTTAGCCTCCCCGGCAACGGCGCCAGAAAACTTGTTGATGACTCCTTGATGGCGCCAGAAAACTTGGTGGCTGATGTGGAGTCTTGTTGGGAACCCCAAGAGCAAGGTGTGAAGAGTACATCAGCAAGTCTTTCCTCAGTTGAGACCGAGGTTATCGAACCAGTAGGAGGAAGGAAACGTCACATAGGTGTTGCAAGCAACGCGGAGACCTGCACAACACAAACTCAAGACTTTACCCCAACGAATCAGTAAGGTTGTCAACCTCACTGGTTTGTTGTAACAAAGAATTAAACGTATGGTGTGGAAGGTAATGGTTTGCAGCAAGTAAACAAGTAACAGTGGAAGATGTATCAATGGTAAAGATTGGACCAGGGTCCATAGTTCACTAGAGGTGCTCTCCTTAGATAAACAACATGGCATGAAGGGTAAACAAATTACAGCGGGGCAATTGACAGGAACTGAGCAAGGCATAACAATGCAATTACTAGCCAGAAAGATCCTACGAGGTTGATTATTCAATACAACATTATACATAGACCGTAATCCAACTGCATCTATGACTAGAAGTCCACCTTCAGGTTATCATCCGACCCCCCTCCAGTATTAAGTTGTAAGCAACAGATAACTGCTTTAAAAAAAGTGTCTAAGGTAAACAATCCACATGTTCCACGAACAAGAGACCGTTGTTTTCTTCCTAGTAGCAACAACACATCTACAACCGAAGAGATTTCTGTCACTTCCCTTGGAAACTAGAGGCATGAACCCACTATCGAGCATAAATACTCCCTCTTGGAGTCACTAGCAACTACTTGGCCAAGATAACCACTAGCAATGGAGAGCATGCAAGATCACAAACAACACAGACATGATAGAATCATAAAGATAAAACCATTAATCAAACCAACATAATAATCTCAATATCCATCGGATCCCCGCAAACACAACATGCATGATTACAAATAGATTAGATCTTGATCATGAACGGAGCTCACAAGATCTATACATGAAAGCACAAAGGAGGAGATACAACCATATAGCTACTACATGGACCCATAGTCCAAGGTGGAACTACTCACGAATCATACCGGAGAGAAGGCCTCCGGGATGATCTCCCCTCCGGCAGGGTGCCGGGAAGAACTTCAGATCCCCCCGATCTAGGGACGATGGTGGCGGCTACAGACGGTTTCGTGGATTTCTGATCGGGTCCCGAGAGTTTCTGTATCGGGGGCTTCTTATAGGCGAAGGGGCGAGTCCGGGAGGCGACCAGGATCTCCAAACCCTACCCAGGCGCGGGTCCACCTGACCCCGTGCCTGGGGTGGGTCTGGCCCCCCTGGCCAGCCCCTCCAGCTCTCCTCTGGACTTCTTGTTTCCCATGGAAAGTAATTGACTTTGGCGTTTGTCCCGTCCAATTCCGAGAATATTTCTTTACTAACTTTTATGAAACCAAAAACAGTAGAAAACAGGCATCTAGCATTGTTGCAACTTGTTAATAGGTTAGTACCAGAAAACATGTAAAAAGCACCTCAAAGTATAGACAAGTAAAGCAAAGTAGATACAAAACAAGCATGGAGCATCAAAATTATAGATACGTTTCCAACATATCAGTGCTCCAAGACCCAGATCACCAAGAAAAAACCTCATTGGATTCGATATTTCTTTCTCATATATGTAAGCAATGTTGTTGTTTCTATTTTTTTCTTAGCTCGAAACTAGCTCAAGATCGCCTCAGGATTATAAACTGAGCATGAACCAATTTTTACAGCTCGACTTTTAACTCGAGTCAGTCTCAGATCGCTCGAATTCTACAGATCTGACCCTAGTCTCAACTCCAATTTTTACGTTGTAACTGTCAACAGATCAAAGTACCGACGCCAGTTTGAAGGTCAGTGGTTTAAGGAGGAGAAGGTTGGTGACATAGTGACCACGGCGTGGACGCATGCTCCACCAAGTGCGTCTGTGATGAAGAAATTGGCTGCGGTACACTCAGAACTTCATGAGTGGGACCGATCAGTGCTTAAAGCTCTACAGAAGAAGGTCAAGGAACTTACCCAAGAACTTTACCAACTCCTTAGTGGGCCGATGACTGAGGATTCGGCCCAACAACAGAAAGAGATTACAAGGCAAATTGAAGTAGCCCTATAAGAGGAGGAAGTTCATTACATGCAATGTAGTTGTGCTAATTGGCTTATGCATGGTGACAGGAATACAACATTTTTTCATAATTATACGAAAGCACGTCGGAAGAGGAATACCATTTTGAGGTTGAAAGATGCAAATGGCTAATGGATAGAAGGCAAGAAGGATATGGGAATGCCGATTCATGATTATTTCTCATCGTTGTTTAGTTCTGAAGTGCAACAAACCAATGAGCTATTGTTAAGCCGGGTTATCCCTCGAGTAACCCCGGAGATGAATGAGGCACTCCTAAAACCCTTTACAGTGGAAGAAGTGAAGAGTGCAATGTTTAGTATCGGGGATTTCAAAGCACCAGGTACAGATGTTCTTCATGCTTTTTTTTACAAAACGTTTTGGGATGTGGTTAGTGCCAATGTTACCCAGGAAGTTCTACATGCGCTGAATTCTGGTGTTATTTTGGAGGGATGGAATGAAACCACTATTTTTCTGATTCCTAAGATCTAGAGTCCGGAGCTGGTCACACAATTCCGTCCTATTAGCCTTTGTAATGTTATTTACAAAGTGATTGCTAAAGTCCTATCAAAGAGACTGAAAGTTATTCTGTCGGAAATAATCTCTAACATGCAGAGTGCGTTTGTACCAGGTCGTCTGATTACTGACAACATCCTCGTTGCATATGAAAGTTTTCATACTATCAAAAACAAAAGGCAAGGAAATGATGGTATTTGTGCTGTGAAGTTGGATATGCACAAAGCATATGATCGCGTTGAATGGAGTTTTCTACGAGATATGATGTTAAGATTGGGGCTTGATCAAGTTTGGGTTAACCCCATATGTTACTTCTGTAAACTACAGGGTCCGGTTTAACTCTGAGGAGACAGAAGGTTTTACCCCATCTCGGGGGATTCGGCAAGGGGATCCTCTGTCACCGTACTTGTTCTTGATCTGTGCTGAGGGTTTGTCGGGCCTTCTAGCGTATGAGGATATGAATGGTGGTATTCAAGGGATTAAAGTGTGCAGGGGTGCACCGTCAGTATCACACCTTATTTTTACTGATGATTCTTTAATCTTGATGTCGGCCAATATGACCAACGCCACGACTCTTTGTAATGCACTAGATATGTATTGTGCAAGCTTAGGACAACTGGTGAGTGATTCGAAATCCAGTGTTTTCTTCATCCCGAACACAAATGTTTTAGTTAGGGAGGAGGTTTGTATCCATCTGAATATTATGGTGGAGGCATTAACAAATAAATATCTTGGGCTGCCATCTTTGATGGGTATTGATCGTTCAGATTGTTTTCAACTTAAAAGAGTTTGTCAACGGATCTGCGGATGGAATGAAAAATTGTTGTCGATGGGTGGAAAGGAGATACTTCTGAAAGCAATTGCACAGGCTATCCCCGCGTATGCTATGTCGGTGTTCAATATCCCCAAACAAATTTGTAAAGCCATCTGTAATGCTATTGCGAGATTTTGGTGGGGTGGAACTGAAACCCAACGCAAGATGCACTGGATGGCATGGTGGAAAATGAGTATACCAAAATCTGAAGGAGGAATGGGCTTTTGTGACCTCCATTGTTTTAACCAAGCGATGTTGGCAAAACAGTGCTGGAGGTTCCTTAGTGACCCTGATTCTTTGTGTGCACAGGTACTAAGAGCTAAATACTACCTAGATGGAGATCTTATCAATGCAAAACTGAAGAAAGGGTCTTCTTTTACCTGGCAGAGTATCATGGCAGGTCTGAAAACTTTCAAAAGAGGATGTATCTGGAGACCAGGGAGTGGTAGTACAATTAATATCTAGTCTGATATGTGGGTTCCTGATAGCCCATCCAGAATGGTTGTCACCCCAAGAGGTAACTGCTTACTCACGAGAGTGGAAGAGTTAATTGATCCAACCTCTGGAAAGTGGGATGAAGTATTGATTCGGGATATTTTCTGCCTATGGATGTGAACCGTATTTTACGGATACCATTACCGAATTTTTGGCAATCTGACTTCATTGCCTGGCATCCGAATAAAAATGGTTGTTTCTCTCTCAAATCGGCATATCACCTTGAGTGGAGGGTGGAGTATAGGAGAAGGGCGATGCGCCCTGATTCCTCGGATAGATCGACTCCTCATGTAGTTTGGAAGAGAATTTGGAGTGCTAAAGTTGCTCGGAAGATACAAATATTCAGCTGACGCGCCCTACATGGAATCGTTCCATGTTTATGTACACTGGCAGATTGTCATGTTGCCACATCAGTTAATTGTCCAGTATGTACAAAAAATGCTGAGAACCTCCGGCATATGCTATTTCAATGCCCTAGAGCGTTGGAGGTTTGGTATGGTCTGCACTTGGGGGAAATCATTAGATCGGTGGTTGCAATTGATCGGTCAGGGTCTATGGTCCTGGAAGAGCTGTTGTGTTCACCAACCCCGGGTGGAATTACATGCAATATGGAACATCGGCTGGAAACAGTTATGATCACATGTTGGTACCTATGGTGGTCTCGGAGACAGATCAAGAATAAAGAGGCAGTGCCTACGCCAGAGAGGTCCATTATTAATATTCTGGGAATCCTGGCAAACAGTATTAAACTAAGAGGAAATGGCAATGCAATCCGTCGTGTAGGTTGGTCGAAACCAGCTTCTGGAGTGTATAAACTGAATGCGGATGCAGCTTATGATGAGGACTCTGGCATTGGTGCAACTGAAGCTATAATCAGAGATTCTGGTGGGAATTTCATTGCGGCTTGTTGTGAGTTTAATGATGATGCTATTGATGCTGCAGCTATGGAGGCCCTGACTTTACTTGACGGACTTCGCTTAGCAGAACAGTTTGGGGCCATGTCTCTAGTGGTGGAATCTGGCTCCCTAGAGATTGTACAAGCTGTCACTGATCCGTCGGCATACAGAGGAGTTAGCGCGGTGGTTATCGATGATTGTCGGCATCTACTTATGATGCTTGGCATGGCAACAATCCAACACTGCCCCCGAGAGGCTAATGGTGCCGCACATGAGCTTGCTCGTTTTGGTTCGACACATGGTGCTAGGAAGTTTTGGTTTACGGATCATCCTCCTTTTATTCTCTCTGTACTTGTACAAGACCGTGTTTTGATTCATCAGTAATAAAATTGCCGAAGTTCAAAAAAGACCCTAGTCTAACTGGCTCGAACTCTACCACGTTTGCCGCCCTAGTTAGCTAGCCGAGTTGGACCCCTGGAATTAAACGTGACTAACCTGTTTTTTGCGTTCATCATAGTTATGGGCCGCTTTATTTGGCTGACCAACTACTACGTCTGAACGTCTGCATTGAGAAGCAAGAAAGGGAAAACACGGCCGTACCCCGCACGACGTGCTACTCAATTAATTTTTTAATTCTATTTTTTGAATCCCTCATAAATTGGAGCGCAAGCCAAGCCTGGCCTTACTTCCTTCCTTCCTGCCATCTCCCTCCCGTTTCCTTCCCCTTCCCGTCCCCCCTGTGGATTCCTTCCTCGTGAGGCAGAGAGAGACGAGAGAGCACGCGTCGCGTAGATACGAGGATGGCGGATTCCATGATGAAGTACCTGGTGCAGGTGGAGGAGGCGAGGCAGGCGGCGCCGGAGGAGGGCGGGCCGCCGTCGGCCGGTCCCGCGTACCGCTGCGCCGCCGGGAGCGGCAGCGCATCGCCGCCCGCCGTGCCGGGGCTCGATTCCTGCTGGGACATATTCCGGTACGCCTCGTCGATTTGTTTCTCTTCTCCCTCTCGGGAATTATAATTTTCAAAGCTGTTAATCGTTCGGTCGGTCTCGGGATAGATCATAGATCCGCCGTCGCCTCTGATCAATCCGCAGAGGTGATCGAATTTCAGGCTGGATGCCAAGAAATAAAAAAATTATCCACCCCCAACATGAATAGCTTCTGAATCCTTCGAACAACTCCTGCAATGCTGCCACAGTTTACCAATGCGTATGTGATCCGTTATTTTACATGCGCAATTGCTGCACGTAACAGTTACTACAATCATGGCTGATTTTCTAATCTGGCCAGTTATTACAATCATGGATGATTTTCTAATCTGGCTTCCGATATCCACATGGAGAAACTCAGTGTTGTCATTGTTGCTGAATTTTGTCCAAGTGCGTTGGAGCGATCACAGATTAGAAACAAGATTCATGTATCATACAGTAGAGAAGAACAAAGTTAAAACATCTAAAGGATTAAAAGCCCTTAGATAATCTAGAGATTTATCAGACTGATCTTACAGATTAGATGCACCTGATGCCACGTAGAAGAATGTAGGTACATACATATCATAGAAAGATGACCGAAAAATATTAATGAAAGCATCAACCATGTTTTTCCCTGTGGCGTTTCCAAACTTGTGGGAATAAAATATTTTCATGTTGAAGTGAACCACAAAACTAGAAGGAGCATCTGCATCGGTATAATAGTACATTTTTTTTCGGGAAAACGCAATGACATTGCGTTTCTTTTCATTGCACAGAAGAGTTATGAGTACTCTCTCCGTTTCAAAATATAAGATGTTTTAGCTTTGTAAAAGGAATGTATCTAGACTACTTTTAATGTTTAGATTCGAAGTGAACCTGCACACTAAAAGGGGTCTAGATACACTTCATTCACAAAGCTAAAACATCTTATATTTTGAAACAGAGAAAGTACAATCCACCGAGCCGGTGGACCAAACAACGAAAAAATACAATGCTGACACAATTTCTACCTATTTCATACCAGCCTTATCCTTATGTCCAGTTTACATCTGAAACCAGGAAACCGAAGTATATTAGAACAGGAACTTCATTCTGAACGCTAAGAATTATATCCAGTTTCTATATGAATCAATGTATTTCTCTCCAAAGAAATTCCATTAATTTCCTTCTAATATTACGCTTGTTTGCATGTGTACAGTCTGTCTGTGGAAAAGTACCCTGGTAACCCGATGCTGGGCCGCCGTGAAATCATGGATGGAAAGGTTGTTCAATGGCTCTCAGTTTCTCAAACTAGATTATATACGTTCAGCTTTGATCTGGCGGATTGATTTTTCCGTCTCTCTTGTGTTAATTTCATATCAGGCTGGCAAGTACACATGGGTGACTTACAAAGAAGTATATGACACTGTGCTCAAGGTGGGGGCTTCAATTCGGAGTTGTGGTGTCGGCAAGGTATGCACTGGAAGCGTTGTGGGCATTTGATTCTTGTTCAGTGATCTTGCACATCTGACCTGATCCTTTCTCTTTGTGATAACACTGGGAAGTTGGGAACAGTTCTTTGCTCCTTTCCTTATTATTATGTGTGGTTAGTGCTCAGTATTATTCTGCTGATTGATTGCTCCTTGATCATCTGCAGGGAGGACGATGTGGCATCTACGGAGGCAATTCCCCTGAGTGGGTTGTCAGTATGCAGGTAAACCATACACATTGAGCACTGCATGGATTGGCGACTTTTAATAAATAGGAACGATGGATGTTAATGTAATACCACTCGGTTACATCCATGTTCATTGCACACATTGCTACGAGACCTTTAGTCCAATTTGTGTACCCCAACATTCTAAAAGAATGACCCCTCTTTTAGCTACAAGTCCTCTGCAAAATTTTCCTGTTCTGCCCAAAGAAAAAAAAGATAGTTTGTCAATTCATATTATCATATTTTTTTCAACTGTTTTGATCCTTTTAAGAAGAAAATGAGGAAACAAATTGTAATCCCTCCGTCCTAAAAAGGATGTCGCAAATTTGCCTAGATTTGCATATATCTAGACGCGTTTTAGTATATAGATATACATGTGAATCTAGACAAATCTGCGACATCCTTTTTAGGATGGAGGGAGTATATTATTCCTCCAAACTATGTTGTGTTCAAGTAATATTCCATTAATATTTCTCTAAAGAAGAGTTACTGTATCTTTTGTTTATCACA
Organism: Avena sativa; assembly: GCA_916181665.1. Taxonomy (NCBI): domain Eukaryota; kingdom Viridiplantae; phylum Streptophyta; class Magnoliopsida; order Poales; family Poaceae; genus Avena; species Avena sativa. Next base: position 312,421,631 of record OV702297.1, read on the forward strand.
TTACAACTTCAGAAATGCTGTTACTGTTTCTTTATCACTGAGGTTCTTCTTTGCTTAATTTTCAGGCCTGCAATGCGCATGGTATTTACTGTGTTCCATTGTATGACACACTTGGTAAGTTTTTCCTGGTTTCACTGTGTTCCGAAAACTAATGACATGGTATCTTGCAAAGCAGCTATGAGCATCCGAACACATATGCACACAGTCACATTTCAGAATTTTCGTTTTTACTGTTAACAGTGGTGTTTTGACATTTCCTATCAATTGATGCTAATAGGTGCCGGGGCAATAGAATTCATATTGTGCCATGCAGAGATCGAAATTGTTTTTGTGGAGGAGAAGAAGATTGAAGAGGTGCATTCCTCCCCTTGAACGCCAACTAGTTTAACTATAAGTTACCCGTAATAGGAAGCATGTTGTAGTAAGAGTCACTATATGTCTATGTAGCTAATTTTGCTGCTTCTTTTAAGAATCTTTTTCGAAGTAATCAGCTAAAGTAAAATGACTATCTATCTTGCAGAGAATAGCCTCAAGTTTTATATTCCCTGCTAAATCTTGTTGTAAATTCTATAATCATCAGGTGGCTTACTAATAATCACCAAAGGATATTGTAAGATTTGACATGCAAATGTTTTAGTTGATTACTAGAATAATCGTAGCACAGTGCATTTTGAAGTTGGCGACTTTATCAAGAAAATAAATGTGATCTACCTTCTGCTTTGAGTGTTTTAAAGATTTTTCCGGGGTTACTATTTCAGGTACTCAAGACATTACCAAATGCGACCAAATTCTTGAAGAGTGAGTTAGAAATGAGTTTATCAGTGTTATTAAGCTATTGTGTCACGTATATGTTTTTTTGATATGGTCACATTTTGCTCTCAGCAATCGTGAGCTTTGGTAAGGTCAGTTCTGACCAGAAGGAAAAGGTTGAGCAGAACGGCTTGTCCATCTACTCGTGGCCCGAGTTTGTACTAAAGGTAAGATTCTCACTTCCTGAGACTACTGGTTTTCTGAAATGTTACTACTGATATATTAACTGCACATTTTCTTGTCTATGCCTCAACTCTATGTATAGTCTTAAGGACATCCTTGTGATCAACATGATTTGATATCTATCTGACAGTAGAATGACTGACTTTTTTTCTGTTACGTCTGCAGGAAGATGGAGCTGAAGAGAAGTATGAACTTCCTCCAAAGGAAAAGGCCGACATATGCACAATAATGTACACTAGTGGAACGACTGGTGATCCTAAGGGAGTTTTAATCTCCAATAAGAGCATTATCGCCATTGTTACAGCAGTAGACGAGTTCCTTAGCAATTCAAATGAAGAGGTACAGCCATACATGTTTCACTGCAGTCCTCTGTACCATTGAGCCATCTTTTCGTTTTTCTGAATCCGATTTCATTATACCAGATTCGCGAGGACGATGTTTACATTTCTTACCTTCCACTTGCCCATATATTTGACCGTGTGATCGAGGAGGTGTTCATTCACCACGGGGCCTCAATCGGATTCTGGCGTGGAGTAAGGATATGAGACACATACCGTTCTTGTTGATTTCTTCATGTCAATGTAGCACATTATGATCCATAAGTATTCTTCTTTAGGATGTCAAACTCTTGGTTGAAGACATTGGAGAACTCAAGCCAACAATATTCTGTGCTGTTCCACGTGTGCTTGACAGAATCTATGGAGGTGCTGCATTTAAACTTAAAGAATCATAACTGTTCAGCAACCTAGACGTAATATGTACGCTGATGTTGTTCTGGATGATAAAGTTGCATTGCGTTTGTGATTCAGGACTGCAAGATAAATATTCAACCAGTGGTTTCCTAAGGAAGACAGTGTTCAATGTTGCTTACAAATAGTAAGCTTTTCTAATGTTTGATCAATCAAGGAACATCTATTCTCTGACATGTTGATCATACTCCTAATATTCTATTCTAAACTCTAAATTGTTTTGCAGCAAACAAGGAAACATGATAAAAGGAAGCAAGCATGAAGATGCAGCTTCTATTTTCGACAAACTAGTCTTTGCCAAGGTATACCAAAACGAGAAAAGCTAAAAGTTCAATTATGACATAAAAATATCTGATGTTTGTGCTGAATTCAGTTTAATATTACATTGCAACTTTAGGTGAAACGAGGACTAGGTGGAAGAGTACGAGTAATTCTATCCGGTGCAGCTCCTCTATCTAATCATGTCGAGGAGTTTCTGCGCGTGGTTACATGCTCCCATGTTCTTCAAGGCTATGGTGTGCTTATGAAGCCATTTATATTATGATTTATACTAAATTCAGAAAAAAAATCAAAATCTTGAGTAGTTACTGAGACATCTGACTAACTTAATTGCCTTTGCCTGTTTTCTTTTGTACAGGTCTCACAGAGACCTGTGCTGGGTCCTTTGTTTCCTTGCCAAATAACATGTCCATGATTGGAACTGTCGGCCCTCCGGTCCCATATGTGCAAGTACGCCTTGAATCTGTTCCTGAGATGGGGTATGATGCATTGTCAAAAGAATCACCTCGTGGAGAGGTTTGCATCAGAGGGGACACCTTATTCTCAGGGTACTACAAACGAGAAGACCTCACCAAGGAAGTCTTGATCGATGGCTGGTTCCACACAGGTATGATGTCACTGTCAGTTAAGAATGGCCAAGGGAAACCAATATTTCATACTAGATATCTTCTCCAAGCTATACTGAAACAGTCACTTGACCTTCCAATATAAGATTTTTGACATATCCATCTTTCTAAATGCTTCTTCTGGGGTGTGCTCATCTTCATGTCATACTGTAGGAGACATTGGTGAGTGGCAGCATGATGGAAGCCTGAAGATCATTGACCGCAAGAAGAACATCTTCAAGCTCTCCCAAGGAGAATACGTCGCGGTCGAGAATCTAGAGAACATATTTGGTCAAGCTCCTAATGTGGATTCGGTCAGTCCGGGGACAACCTTCACCCGCTCATTTGCTCTTGAGAGTTTTGCAGCATATATCGACAATTTTCCATTGGCTATACTCAGTGACTTCGAATTTCTGCAGATTTGGGTGTACGGAAACAGCTTCGAATCGTGCCTCGTTGCGGTTGTCAACCCCAACAAGCAAGGTCTAGAACGATGGGCAGAGACTAACGGGGTAAGCGGAGACTTCGCCTCGATATGTGCAGATCCCAAGATAAAAGAATTCATGTTGGAGCAACTGGGCAAAACTGGCAAAGACAAGAAGGTGAGATGTTAACCTGGCTAGTAGTAGAGATCGTACTGGCATTTTACAAAAAATGCCACATGTGGTGACCTCAGCAGATATATATGATACATCATCTCTGTGATCCTATTGCAACAGCTCAAAGGCTTTGAGATGATCAGGGCTGTTCATCTGGATTCAGTGCCCTTCGACATGGAGCGTGACCTCATCACCCCAACTTACAAGAAGAAGCGGCCACAGCTCCTCAAATACTATCAGGTATTATTTATACCTGCAATTCATTATTATTTGTACTTTCCATACATTTGAAGGTAATCTATCTGACCTCGGTGCTAATTTTTCTACAGGACATTGTCGACGACATGTATAAAAGCATGAAGTAGGCTGGACTGATCACACCAAGGAGAATCAAACAGGAGCATAGCAACCTTATCAACGTTACATGTTATTTTTAACTTTCGTGTGGATGAAAATTATACATAGCATCAGTGTTTTTTTTGCAGCTAGTTTAGGTTTTTTTCTTACTATTTTCTGCTTAAACTCGAAAGAAACCATATACTTGGAATTACGTACATACGTAAAGTGGCTCTCTCATGAGTTGTTCAGATCATATCATATGTGCTAAAAAATATTTATCACATTGTTTTTTCTATTAGGAAAGATGAAAGATGTTTGGACCAGTGAGTCAAGTCTTCATGGTCTGAAATATAAGAGGCAACTCAATTTCTAGTGGGCTGTATCATCGTTTTGATTCCATATTTTAGCACTCGTCTAAACATGAGATCATTTATGTATGTTCTACTAAAACACAAAAACATGAGTGAAGTATTAGAAACAATTCATTTTGTTTCTAGGGTAAAAGGATAAACATTGTTTTGGATTATTAAAAAAGACTCAAATAGTCGTGCGAAGGTGTGTTTTTTAGGTGCAGCTGGTTTTCCCGACAAATTTAGCATATCTTTTCCAAGTATTTCACAATGTAACTTTGATAGAAAAACAAAGCTGTAGCCTTGTTGGTGAACCTTAATTTTTTGTATAAAAAAACATGTCAAGGCAAGGTTTACTTTATGTTCGCTATGAGCTGCGTCATCGGGTCATCGGGTCACCGTGCCTTAAATCCATGAAACATCTATGTGTTAAACTAAGTATATTAGGCATAACAAAAATTCCTTCTATAGTAAATAATTGGATTTTGATTGAGTTATTTTTCCAAGGGAATAAAGGAAAAGGCAGATTCTAAATCTTTTTTCTTCGGACTTTCCCAAACACAAAATACCTTCTTGTTTTGCACTCTGAAATGAATGTGGAATAAATTTGTCTTTCCTATAGTATCTTAATAGAATTCCATGCAATGATTAATGCATTATTTTTATTTTATATTGTCTATATGTCTAGAATACTAGCAAGAGAATATCCCTCATCATTATGTAATTGAAATGGGATTGGCAAATAAAAATAAACATAAGTGTTTATTAGTGCCACATAAAACCCGAAATGGGGGCATGGCCAAGTGGTAAGGTAGCGTGTTTTGGCCCTGTTTTTTGTAGGTTCGAATCATTTCATCCCACATTGTTCCGGATAGTACTCCATACGAGACAACAGTTTATTAAAGAGAATCATGATATCTTATGAACTCTTAGCTTCGATGCATTTCTAAGCATTCATTTTCTTACTCAGAAAACATAATAAAGTTTTAAGTCCAATCAAACTGAATATTTTATTTTATGAAGAAATTGATGTCTATTAGGCACATTTAGGATATGCCTTGGCTATTTATTTAATCACATATGTTTTCTCGTTTTTTTCTTCAAGTCGAAGAAGTATGGAAGTATGATACTTTTATAACCATAAAGAATTTTCAATCTTTTCAATAAAATACTTTTTAGTTAATGTAATATTTTTATGTAAAAAATATATTGATAATCTAATTATAATATAGTAATTTAATTAAACATTTTTGAGGTTGACAATCTATTTATTGGGCAAGGGTCGATCCTTCTCTTCTACACTTGAAAATTGATGATGTCTAGTCATCCGAAAATTGTGCTTTGTCCAGCAGAGCGGCATCTGAGTTGGGAAGCATATACAAAAGAAAGTAGCACAAATAGTGGAGACATTGTAATTACCTATCTTGTAATAAGTGTTATATCATAATGTAACGTGATTTCCTTATAAAACAGGGTGGAAGCCTGTTTCAAGAGAAATGTTTTTCCATGAAGCAATTTTCCATTTGATTGTAGCAAATATTCATTTCTATCGAAACAACATGCCCAATTCCTTTAAAGCAGGCGTATTGAATAATTTCATTGCTGACAGAACAAAAATTCATATTAGTATGTTGGAAGCATTAATCTTGTCAACGGAAGCAAAGCCATGCTACTTTAGGAAACATAAAATAGTTTTGCATCCACCAGAAGAAAAATGTTTCAGTATCTAAATAACCAAAAACAAGATTTGCTTCGTAATAATATTTGGAATTAGGTTACTAAAATATCCAAGATAATTCAAATCGGAGCAGTAAATTTCAGGCCCCACTAAATTAGTGTCAGTTACTTAAGAATTTCTACATGCAAAACAACCTAGGCCCACGTATCCATCGGACCCTCAAGACAAAACAAATCGTACGTCTCTAGAGGAGGCCAATGGGAAGCCACGATCGGACGCCGATTACTAGCGGTTCCCTATTTCTTATACCATTCTCGAGCCGAAATATGGATGTCAATGTTGTGTTTAAGCTAAATGACATTAATTAAGTAGTGTATCAATTCCATAAATTGGACATGTCAATAAATAAATCAAAGAAAATAGTTTGCATCGAGTAAAATAAATCTAAATTCTAGTATTAGATGAATTAATTGCAAATTTTGTGTGCAGAAGATTGGAATAAATCCAAAATAAATTTTTTATTTTTCTTGATTAGAGAAATATATGAAAAATAAAGGAGGTAGAAATATTTGGGGATTTATGGTTAAGAAGAAAAGGAATAAAGAAGGGTTGTGTTGAATTCAGTGTACACCAATAAGACATGGAGAGATGCTTCCCATTTGGAATTATAGAAAAAAATCATCCAAAAAAGTTTTAAGAAACATCGACATTTGCTAGCTTATTTAACAAAGGAAAAATAGAGTTTGTTATAAAAAATCAATCAGCCAACTGAATATTCAGGAGCAATAATTTAATCATTCAATTTTTTCTTATTTTATTAGTAGTCTTAGATTTTTTGCTTTTTGATATCTCATTTTGAGGAACTTATGGAATATCCAGTTTCATGCAAAAATAAACCAAGAAAGAAAGGATATGAGTCTACAACTTACAAGTCGTAGTGTCTCTAAGATTTAATTTTAAAGAATCCACGATACAAAATACAATGATAAAAATATTTCATATTTTTTGGATGATTTTAAGTTATATTGCATGCTTTGTTTAGAAAGAAAAAAGTTTGGCGCTTCTCCCATTCTATGTATCTCTTGCTCGCCATGTGTCGCACTGAGACATCACCTATTGTTGTCTTGTTTACCCTACAAAGAGTAAGTTTATATGGGCTGCCTACGCGCATGTTCAATGCAAGACCCTTGAAGAATAAAAGATTAATTACATAGCTTCTTTTTAAGAGTTTGTATTGCTAGTAGAAAAATGAAGACGTGTAGGCGGTTGAAATTTGCGTTAGCATTCGCTTATCTCCAACGCAAAGGATGCAAACGCCATCAGGAAAGACGTCTTCTTAGAAAGTATATTGCCTTCCATAGCACATGCAACGATCAAAACTCAAAATTCGAGGAATAAACCACAATGACGCCCAACAACTCTTCTATTTTTTTTTTAGCAACCGGTAGGAGCTCTGCCTTTTCAAATAGATAGAGGAAAAACAAAACACACGGTGCATGGGAGCATGTTTTGGTTAAGGTGAAAACATGCGAAAAAACACCGCAGAACAAAAACCCAAAAAACGCCTAATCAGGCTCCGCGGGAATGGCAGACCCGAAGCCCGGGCGCGTTGCCTGATATCCTCCCTAGCGATTTCAGCCACCTCGACATAAGTCAGCCGCCGTCAGGTGAAGATTCGTCTGTTTCTCTCTTTCCAAGCGTTCCGGAGGACATATAAGAGTCGACCACTTAAAGTTCTTTTTGCGTTCGATGGTATTCCGACAATCAGATTGTCCCACCATTCAGTGAGTGAGGGAATGGAAGTCGTGGCCATGAAACACCCCTGCAGCGTTGTCCCAAACTTGGGTGAGGGTCCAGACTGCTGTAGTAAAAGGACAATTTTTGCAGAGGTGATCGGCTGTCTCAGGCGCGCTAAGGCAAAGAGCGCAGATAGGGTCGTGCGTCCACCCCCTAGCGGCTAAGTTATCAGCCGTAAGGAGCTTGCCATGCATGGCCAGCCAACCAAAAATCTTGCATTTGGGTTCGGCATGGGCAGTCCACAACTTTTGGGCAATGAACTTGGTGTGACTGTCGTGGAATTGCGCAAGGTACGCAGAGGTAGCACTATAGTTTCCATCCGCCGTCAAAGTCCAAACTATCCCATCTTTTTGTCCTGGAGTCAGCTGCGTGCTCGCAACCATATCCCAAACTTTGATGAACTGGGCAAGCTGCACCGGAGTGGTCAGGCTAGAAATGGCGCGTATCCAGTTTCCGTCAGCTAGTTCTTTGGCCACGCTTCTGGTTTTTCTCGAAGCAATCTTGAAAAGGTCCGGCGCCCAAAGGCGTATGGGGCCATGTTGAGACCAGTTGTCGTGCCAGAATGAGGCCGTCTCACCATCTCCTAGGGAGATTTTCGTGGAAGCTCTGAAGAGATCCATGTCGGCATCCTCACAGGGGAGCTTAGAACCCGCCCAGGTGCGTTGGGGGTCAGTCCACTGTAGCCAAGGCCATCAGAGTCTGAGGGCTCGTCCTGTCCGTTGCAGGTGAGACATCCCAAGCCCGCCCAGATCTTTCGGTCTACAGAGCGTCGTTCAGCTAACTAAAGCTCTTCCTCTTGCCGCGTGCTCGCCTTCGTCGCCGGCCCAGACGAAGTTCCTTGCAATACGAGTAATCTTATCTCTAGCCCATTTGGATAAGGGGATGACTGTAGCATGGTAGACTGCGATGGCCATGATGAGGACGGACTTGGCAAGGGCAATTCTTCCAGGTCGAGCAAGAAACTTCCCTTTCCACCCAGGAAGCTTTCCTGCAATCTTGTCAATGAGGGGCTGTAGATCTACTTTACGGAGTCGCCTGAAGTGCAGTGGCAGACTTTTAGCATCGACGCAAGCCATAAATCAGTAATCGGCTAGGAAAAATGTGTAACATCAAGAAAACAAATCGTGATGCACAATATTAAAGCTCGTGTTATATATGGTCTAACAGCTATAATTGCCCTTCGGTCAGAAGCAAAGTTATGGTCTATAAATAAGCGCCTCCATTGGAGATGCTCACATCGTGGAGATTTTCGTGCTCAGCATGTAATTTGGACGCGAGGTCACCACAGTTCCACATGCATGTGGGGTAGGGTATGGCCGGTTATGGTTCTAGAGTCCTTATAAAAAAATTGAGAAGTTCTAGTTAACAAAACTTGAAAGATTGTTGGAATGGAATCAAATCCTCAATCAATATCTTTTTCATGTAAACCTCGTGAGGAAGCGATGGATCAATAAATAGATGATAAAGAGTCAAGATGTTGAGCCACAAAGTTACCGTACAAGAACATGAACTACTCACCTAAAAACCTTAAGTGTACTAGAGAGTTGCTCATCTATATGTATACAACCATAGAAACAAGAAATTTACATCAGGAGAGTTTTTTTTGCAGGTTACAATAGGAGAGTTGTGCGTAATGGTGAGAAGAAGCTACTCCTTTAAAGAAATTTCAAACAATCAAGTGTATGCAATCAATTTGATGAAATTTGCTAAAAAAAAGCTCCAGACATTAAGATGTATAGTTAGCAGAACTCATGAAGGATTGTCAAAAAAGAATCATATCATTGACATTCATATCTTTTATGTAGAACTTATTTTGAATCATATCATAGTTGTGCTTGTAAGGACTTAGGTGAAAGAGATTAAGAAGAGTGAGCGGAGGCAACCTCAGGTCCTCTTAGGTACAAGGTTGCATCACTGTGGAGGAGCCATCCAAGTACTCCATCCGTTTGAGCTAAACCTGAAAGTCCCACCTATAGGTTAACGCTTCGTCCTCCTCCTCTTGTACGAGAGGCGGTCGCGACAAAAATCCTCCCAATCTCCACCGGCCATAGCGTGAGCCCCCTCTCTCTCCATGTCGCTCTGGCGGCAGGAGGGAGGAGGGACCTCGTTCCTTCGTTCTATAGTTAGGGTTAGAGTCTTTTTACTGTGTTGTGTCGTTGGGGTGGTGGGAGCGACGCACGAGCGAAAAATCTGCCTCAACTCTTCTCCCACACCGGCGGCGACCTTCACGGCGGCGTCTCTGAGTTGATGGCAACGTGTTCTTGTCGATTCTTTAGATCAGCGACTTGCTCTTCTCGCGGATCTTCAGATCTAGCGAGATCTGTATCTCGACGTGTTGCTGGCGTTCGTCGTTATCTACGACGACGCTGGGGGCCGGGGCAAGGTGGATGCTCTGGAGCAAGGATACTGGTCCAGAGGTGGTGGATTTGCTGTTATTCCTCGACTTTGTCGATGATATGCGGCAGATCTTGGTTCAAGATAGTACAAGGACTTCCCCGGTCGACGTGCCAAAACGACATGTGCCTTTCTGTTTGCAACGGACATGTTCATCGACTCACAAAGCCTCGTTGGCTATGGTGCTCCCTTGAATCTAGCAATGGTGGAGGCTCGACGTCTATTCCAGCGCACGTCTAGGCGGTGTTGGTGTTTGGCGACGGCCGTTGGCTTCGGCAAGTACAGAAAATCCTAGCGATAATTTTCTGCAAAGTTTTCAGGAAGTCTGTTTTCTCTTGGCATGTTTGTTAGTTTTCCACGTTTGTTTACTTATGTAACTTGATTTTCTATTAATGACATACGTGGTTGCTCTAGAAAAAAGGTTGCATCACCGTAGCATAATGCTTCCACAAAAAAGGTTGCCTTCCGATGTCGAGTGTTTTCTTTCGTTTAAAAAAAATTCAAACATCGTATTTATAACTTTTAAATTTTTTAAATAAATTCTGGACATAGTTAATGAACTCGAAGTTTTTTACATTGTGGGATACACAAAAATAATAAAATATAATAAAATTTAAAGATGTAAAACTATGTATACTCATATCTATATTTTTGTCATTTTTATGTAGCTCATAATACAAAGTATTCTAAATTAGTATTTTACATGTTTGTGGGATAAATCATTGGCTACATCCCGAATATTTTTAGAACTTTTTGAAACTTAAAAATATGATTTTTTTTTTTTAAACTAAGATCACTGGTGTCTATTTGCACAGAATTTTCGCGTGGCCGACGAGGAAACGACAAAAAGAAATTGGAACGGGAAAAAGTTAGGCGGAGGAGGAACACAAGTACAGTAGTTCTAATCTAAAAAAAAAAAAAAACCACAGCTCAGATCGGAGGAGATGGAAGGAGCCAAGGCAGCGGCGGATCCGCCGGCGGGCGGGCAGCTGGAATCGGCGCTCCTCCACATCATGCAGCAACACCACCACCAGTCCCTCCGCCAGCGCCAACAAACAGGTAAGAATCAACCAACGATCTCTTCAAACTTCCCAATCCCTCCCGTCGGCGTCCACGAGGTGGTCGGCGACCCAATCTTCTGTTGCTAAGCACTTCGCACAACAACGCGCACGCAGAGAGGGCGAAGAAGAATGCCGTGAGGAGCGCGTCGCGGGTCGCCGGGCACCTCGTGGAAGCCGTTGACGGCGGCGTGCAGGAGCTCTTCGTCAACGAGAAGCGCATCGAGCTCGAGGCCCGTGCGCTGCTGGGAACCATCGCGCGGTACAGGAAGCAGACCGACCAGTGGCTCGCTGCCACCAACGCGGTTAACTCGGTCATAAAGGTGTGTATACTCTGCCGCTGCCCTCCCTATTCCTGTCTAATCAATAGATTTTGACATTGTTAATATTATGCACAAAATGGATGCTACACTGAATTTACCATTAAAATGTACTCCTAGCTGCTATTATTTTAGTTACATAACATTTGCCTGCAGCAGATCAGAATCCTACCATTACACTGATTAGTGCATGAATTTTGTGCATATGTTGTGATCACTTGTCTCTAAATCTAGAATGGTGAAATGCCCGTTAGATCGTCACATTTAGCTTTTTTGTCTACCAAAAGCTATCATCAGTGCGCAACACTAAACTCGTGATGTTAATTAGATACCGAATAGATCGAAGGATGTAGTGCTGAACAAACCACGTAATTCCTTTCTCAACCTTCTTATAATTATCTGTGTCACTTGTCATTGCTAAAAGATCCCTTCATAATTTTGTTTATAGGAAATTGGAGATTTTGAGAACTGGATGAAGATCATGGATTTTGATTGTAAAAGTATAAATGCAGCCATTCGTAACATTCATAGGTCATGACTCTGTCTGGTGCCTGCTATGGAGCGTTTTTCTTTCATTTGTTTATAGGAAATTTGACACTTTGAAAACTGGATTAAGATTACTGTAAATGTATCAGTGCAGCCATCTGTAACATTCATAGGTCATGATCTTGCCTGGCGTATGATGCTAGGAAGTGTTCTCTCCCTTCTCTTCTCAGTCTGATTTTTTTTAACTGTGAATCCTCTTGACTCTTGTATAGATTTTATTACCTCGAGTGTTGTACACATTTGAGAACCAATTATTACCAAGTGTACTGAAATGGTACCTTATCTTTCTTGAGTTCTGAAAAATGTTTATATATATATTTAGATATGAGTTATGACAGAAAAAAGATGAATTGCTCACCTTGCATTCATAACAAAAGTACAGTAATTAGATAAGTGTCTTGGAGGTCCTGTACCAAGGAGCACCTTTAGAGAGATCATGCAGCTGTGCCCAAGATCACTCTTTCCTGTGCTTCATGTTCCGGATTATTTGGGTGATCCGAGGATATGCAGATACTCCCTCGTGGAGTCCGGTGTGAGTGTGCTGCTTGCTGCCACCAAGATATATGCACTGGACATCGACCGCTGTAAGCTGATCCCGGTGAGCTGCCACCGTGACCATGCGCCTCAAGGACGATCACCGCCTGTCTGTTTTGGTTAGGGACATCCCTTCTGCGAGAAACAACTCCATTTAGTTCTCTGTATACCGTGACCCCGTCGTGGTGCACTTGCTAAGGACTGGTCTCTTCGAGCAGCTATCTGTGTCGTGGCAAATAAACGAAAGGAAGGTCGATCATCTTCTCACATATTGCCATCTTTATGAGTAGTAAGTCTGTTTTCTCAGCTTCCTTCCTTGCAAGATATTTTGTGCAAGTTCTGTATTCTGATGGTCTTCTCTTATTCCATTATGTAGGACAAAGGGACTCATGTTTCACGAGTACCACTACTCTACATACCTGAATCTTTCGAGGCATTGAGAAACAATATCAAGGGAAAAGACTCTGAAGTGTGGATTTCACGCATCGTGGCGCGTTGATCCGAAGGAAGGTATGGTTCAAACCGGATGTCAGGCAAACAAATTTGTTGTCTCAAATATGAAATATGTGTAGATTACAGTCTAGTATTCTGACACCATAGCCTAAATTTGCTCCATCCAGCTGCCTGGCTGCGCAAATCCACATGTACATATCATCATTATTACAGTTCCATCCTCGTTTCGTGTAAAAGCGTTAACAACCCAGAGGTGCTACATGCATACATTTGAACCACAAGGGTATTGTATGCCCACTGCCCATAAGTTGTCGTCTAAGAATAATTGAGAAGATTTCTATGGGATTTACATGAGGTTTGTGACCCGCTAAGCCCTGTGACCAAATCGTTTTTGGAAGAGTTGTCTATGCAAGTCCACCAAATCCAAAGATCGAGAGTTTCTTGAGAGGTTGCTTTGCGTTGGACACACCATCATCCTTATATGTCAACCTATTTATTAGCTGCCTCTTATCTCATATCTCATGATGATCTCTCCCTTATCATTGTATGGAGCTAGCATGTGAGGATTAATGGTTGTTGTGGTAATCGGATTACTGCCAACATAATCAATCTTATACTCCCTCCGTTCAGTAATATAAGACGTTAAAGAATCTCACGGTCAAAAAAATTTAGGCAACGAAATTTCCGGGGTTTCCACTTTTGCCCCTCAGATCTCGGTCTCGTGTCGGCGTCATTTTCCCCCTCGACGCTCTGTTCCTCCCGAGCTTCCGCATCGCCGCATCTGGCTCCCACCACCCGAGCATCGCGCGCCGCCGTCCCTCACACGAGCCCGCACTCCGCCGTTTCTCACACGAGCTCACGCGCCGCCGCTCCATCTCTCTCCCCGCCGCTGCCTTTATTCCCGCAGAGATCATCTCCGCTGTCAAAGGTTGCATTTTTATGCCCCTAATCTGCGGGAACAGCAAGGATGTCCCAGCTGCTGGTCCATGACCGGCGCAGAAGGGTGCGTCCGTGCCTGGAGCAGAAGGGAGCGTCCTGCCCACCGGCGTTGGCCCATTCTGGTTGATGGTCCTAGCCTCCGGCGCTGGACTGCTTCGTGCTGATCTGCCCCAGCCGTGCGACGACGACGAAGTCACCGCGATGGGGATGCTGCTCGGCCACGGCTTGAACATCCTTTACCTCGACCCCGACGCCAGTGGGACGGTGCTATTGACGCAATCCCGGCGCCCCCGGCCTTCTCCACCTCTGCGTGTGCCTCCTGCAGTCCGTCCGCCCGTCATTGACCACCCTGGGATCTCTTCCCCAAGCTGCGCCTCTTTGTCACGTTCTTCCGCAGCTGGCGCAGTGCGCGTGGGATCTTGCAGTGGACTGCGCATGGTGCCTGGGCTACACGGTTTGGGCGGATGGATATGGTCAGTTCCACGCAGCTCGTGGAAGCATGATAGGGTGAGTGCTTTCTTCTTTCTAATTCTTCGGATCTCCTAGCGTGGCCAGCTTTAATTTCAAAATCGATCTGAGCAAACTTGTTGCATAGAGTCTACTGCTGCTATAGACTGTTTTCTTGTGCGTATAACTGAAATTCAGCTCCATTTTCCACATTTGAGTAGTCAAATAAATTCAGAGAGAAATAATGCTTGCTTGCTTGTCAATGTTCAGGTATTGCTTGTACGTGGAAATATATTACTCCCTTCGCTTCATATTAGTTGACTTAGATTCATCTAGATACGAATATATCTATTCAAGTTTTAGTGCTAGATACACCCGTATCTAGACAAATGTGAGTCAACTAATATGGGTCGGAGGGAGTAAGTGAATTTGTAAATGTTGCTTCTGTAAATATATCCAATATCACAACATGCATATACTGGAGTATATAAGAATCTTGTGTTGCGCTCTTGCTCTTTTGAATGTTTAAGATTCAGAGAAGAACAATGCTGTGTGCTACTGTACTCTAGTTCTTGTTCCAATTCTGGTACTGATTGGACTAGGAAGATACTCAATCTGATGTGCTAGAACGAGTAGTTTTTTGTTCTCAAACTAAACTTGTCTACTCAATTTATATTAGGTTGTGCCGCAGCCGCAAGCGCATGTTATGTAATGTTGGGTTTTGTCGGTAGGTTGGGTCCTTGCACGGTCATGCAATTCTGGTAATTTTGATTATATATATGCTTGAGTATTTTGTACTCCATTATTAAATACTCCTTCATATATATTTTGATTATGGCCCTGTCATGTTCCAGATTAAATGAGATGAAGAAAAGTTCATCAACCGGAATAATTTCAATAGAAGGCTGTGTATTGTTTTTTTTTGGAGATGGTAGTATAACTCAGGTATACTCCAATAATACAATGAGTTCATACTCTAGTGTGCAGTGTGGATTTTTATGTTTGGTGTAGCATAATTGTTAGTACAGTACATGGTTGTCTTGTGCATATTGCTAGAAAATACTTCTAGCATGCTTGTGTTTCCTTTAGAAAATTTAATTAGTACAATACATGAACTGTCAACATTTTCAGTATACTCCTGAAGGAATTGACCATCCTAGCATTCAGTTAGTCTTGCTTGTGTTTAGGAGTACTCCATTTTTTCATCTTGCTTGCTTGCTATTGTCAATATTTTATTGCTTAACTTCATATAATAACAACATAAAGTGGAGTACTCCATATTTTTCTGATAACAACATAAATGACAGGTAGGAGTAGTTAGTACTGCTATGCTAGTGTTACTGATGTTGTTCTTGGAATACTTCTTGATTCAGTAGGCTAGATAAACACATAACAACATGCTCATTTTCTACACTTTTTCACTTGCTCACTTGCTACACTTGTTCACTTGCTCACTTCTTCGCTTGTTTCACTTGTTCGCTTGTCGCTTGTTGCTTGTTCACTTGCTTCTTGTTCCATTGGTGCTTGCTTCTTTTTTATTTTCCTCTTCTTTGCTTGCTTCACTTGTTCACTTGTCGTTTGTTCCTTTGCCTCTTGTTGACTTGTTTCTTGTCCAATTGGTGCTTGCTTCCTTTTCCTTTGTCTCTTCTTCGCTTGCTTCACTTCTTCGCTTGTCGCTTGTTCCTTTGTCTCTTGTTCACTTGCTTCTTGTCCAATTGGTGCTTGCTTCCTTTTCCTTTGTCTCTTCTTCGCTTGCTTCACTTCTTCGCTTGTCGCTTGTTCCTTTGTCTCTTGTTCACTTGCTTCTTGTTCCGTTGGTGCTTTCTTCTTTTTTCTTTGCCTCTTCTTCGTTTGCTTCACTTGTTCACGTGCCTCTTGTTCATTTGCCTCTTGTTCCTTTGTCTTTTGTTCACTTGCTTCTTGTTCCGTTGGTGCTTTCTTCTTTTTCCTTTGCCTCTTCTTTGTTTGCTTCACTTGTTCACGCACCTCTTGTTCATTTGCCTCTTGTTCCTTTGCTGCTTGTAGGATTTGTTTGGCATAGTCATAAACTGCTGCTGGAATCTTAAGCCTTTTAGGTAGCAAACCTAGTCTTTCCAATCTTTCTTTGTGCACATGAGGGGGCTCGTACCCATTTCCTCCTCCATGATTCATTACTTGAATCATGCATGTTTGTAGACTTAGGAAGATCTTATTTAGCTTAGAAACATCGTACTCATCAAACTCTTGTTGCACGCCTTTAATGAAATCTTATAGAGTTTTAGGGCTTCTGGTATCAGTTTGAGACTGTAGGGACCTGAAAAACCCAAGATCAAGCACGTCCAAATCTGGGCTGTTTGCTGGCTGTTGAATCAGTTTCATCGTCAGTCCAGTTTTGGCCTTAATTTGTGCTACGGCTTCTTTAAATGCTTGGTCACTAGGGAGAATATGAGGCATTGCATTATCTTGTTGGATTAGAATTGTTTGTCCAACATCCTCCACAGGCCAAGCAGCTACAACAGCAGGCAGTACCTTCTCAATTAGAAACTCCCTCATTACATCCCTATTAACTTTGATCGACTTTATCTCCAATGTCCCTTTAGGTCTATTGTCACTTCTTCTTGCTGCTGGTATTTCCTTTACAAATGGCCAAATACCTATTTTACCTGAAAATGTGACATTGTCTGCACTATCAAACCTTGTTCTAGCAACAGCAGTTAGGAACATTACTTTTCCAATGCAGTTTTTGTTTTGAACAACTCTTATAGTGACATCTTCTTCTGGGAGCAGGTAATAATTTCTGTCTTTCTTGGTCATGTAAAACCACTTTTCATCAATATGCACCATATTGTACATATTGGTAAATTTTGGGGATGCATCTCCTATGGTTCTTTCATCAATCATTGAAATGCAAAATTCTAGTCTCTCTTTCTTATTCTTTTCCTTTAGAGCCGGCTTCAAAGAATTTGATTGCCTCCTTAATAGCTTCATTGTGAATCTTGTGTACAATGTACTCGGGCTTACTCCCAATTGCCAAGCAAGTGATCTAATTGTTGATCTCTGGTTTAGTGGGATGGTGGGGACACCGGATAGATCAATGTTGATTAGTTTTCTTCCACACTTTCCTTTCCTCTTGTTGGAAACATCAACCTCCAAACCCTGAGCAATCTGCCGCATAGCCATTTTCCATATTCTTTGTATAATTTGGATATCTGCCTTGAAAAATGCAGCTATGCCTTTCTTATCACTCCTTTTAAACTTGCCACCATTTCTCATACACAGTGTATGCATTGCTACATAAGCAGCATATCTGTCCGTATCACTTAGGGATTTTCTATGCCTCACTTCTCGCTGACCACCACCTTGTTCTTCATATTCATCTGTTTCTGCATTGAGTTGAGTAATAAGTTAGCATAGTTGCAATGGTTGATCTGGTGAGTCTCTTATGTGACTATCCCTCAAGCCGATGAAGTGTTATGTTCTGGTTCATGGCATAATTAGCATAATTGCAATTGTCAACTGTGTTTGTATTAGTTCAAAATTGAGTAGCATAATACAATGTCTATACTTGTTCTAACACGTGAGTACAGTACCTGTAGCACCACCTCCAGCGTCTTGATCATCTAGTACTTGCTCACCACCTCCAGCGTCTTCTTCATTTTCTGTGATGTTTGGAACTGGTATTACTTAACCAAGTATAATTTGGTGTAGCATAGTTATAGGACACACCAAGTCATAGAAAGGTTAGTCACTGAATTGGCATTGTTTCATCTTACATGCAGAACTGGAACTATTTGAGCTTACACACCAAGTCACGAGAAGTCATTGTTACTCAAAAATAAACATTTGATTTCATGTGAATTGTGTAATAACTATGTGTGAAGTTTTGATTGCACAATATAGTTTAGTCACAACTACTAGGACTGATTCATGGGGATAATATTGAGCTAACAATTTGTTAGGTACTTCTGTCATACTGTCAATATTCAAGCATTTCAACCATCATGTTGTCAATTTTCAAGCAAGGTTCAGGTTCTGTCATGTTGTCAATAAGCTGTCAACCATCATGTTGTCAATTTTCAAGCAAGGTTCAGGTTCTGTCATGTTGTCAATAATCTCTCAACCATCATGTTGTCAATTTTCAAGCAAGGTTCTGTCATGTTGTCAATAATATGTCAGGAGTACAGTATATCAGGCTTCTGTCATGTTGTCAATATTCAAGCATTTCATAGTTGTTTCTTTTACAAGTACAGTACTTAGTTCCATGTTCCTATAAATATGTGTAATATCTGGAACCACCATTGTTCATGGAGTAGCTAGAAAATACTTCTTGTACTTTCATGGAGTAGTGTAGTACCTTGATTAGTGTCATCCTCTTGTTCTTCAGGTGGGCTAAAATTAAGATCTGGAACCACCATTGTTCTTTAGGGGCGACAGGTTTGGGCGCCTCAGACGACCTTGGAGATGCCGATCCTGAAGGTGCGCCGAGCCGTAGCTCCTGCACGCGTGTGGACGTCGTCGAGAAGGTTGGAGGTGCGCCGAGCCGGAGCTGCTGGGGCACGTGGACGCCGGCGAGAAGGCTGGAGGTGCGCCTAGCCAGAGCTGCTAGGGATGTGTGGACGCCAGGAGTAGGCTGGAGGTGTGCCGAGCCGGAGCTTCTGGCGGCGCGTGGATGTCGGCGAGAAGGCTGGAGGTGCGCCGAGCTGGAGCTTCTAGTGGCGCGTGGACGTCGGCGAGAAGGCTGGAGGTCTTGGGCTCGTGGACGACGGCGAGAAGACTGGAGGTCCTGGGCGCGCGTGGACGACGGCGAGCTACTCCGGCATGGTGTTGCGGCTTGGGTCCGGCGACTGGCTTCCTGGCCTTCTCCCCTGGACAGCAACATGTGGATGATCGGTTCCGATCTGAGCCGGGTGGGCGTGGTGCTGGGAGGAGATGATCCCGTGCGCGTGGGCGAGGTGGATGGGGACGACGAGCTGGGCGAAGATCCCGATCTGGATTTAAAATTCAAATACGATCGATCTCTGTTTTCGACAGTTCACAGGGGTAATTTTGTCCATATCGCTGATTTTGTGTTGTGTCCGAAAATCCTTTAACGTCTTATATTCCTGCACGGAGGGAGTACATGTCATACCGGTAGGCCACCTCATGGACCTGATCCTTGATGTCTTTGATTGCATCAGCGGTGGTCTTGTGCTTCTTGAACATACTTACCACCTTCCTCATGAACCCCGAAACTGTCTGGACCGGGTGCAGGCACAGTGCCTTGGACATGCATGAGGAATCTATGGACGAATGTATCATGTACAAACTCTAGACTTTGATGCATACTCTGGAAAGACGCATGGTTCAATGACACCCCTTTGCAGCAAAGCTACCCAGACCTATTCAAGATTGCCTGCCGAAAAAATCTATGAGTACAAGATGCAATGGCAAATGGAAGATGAACGAAGGGCCTGCACAGAATTGTTTCGCCAACTTCAGTTGATCAGTTTGTCACCCTTTGGTACTCCATTCAAAATGTTCAGCTTTGAGAGCAAGATGACTCCATCACCTGGAAGAAGGCGGCAAACGGCACCTACTCAGTCGCTTCGGCTTCTGCTGCTGGTCTAGATGTAAACTCGCTTCGGCCGAATCTTGCTTAGTTTGGGATGTTGGAGCTGAGGGCAAAATCAGGTTCTATACTTGGCTGCTGATTCAAAACCGTCTCTGGACGGGCAGCAATGTTGGAAGCTAGAGGATTGCCACACCAAGATCGATGCTCCTTTTGTGATCAGGAGATTGAGAATGCGAATCATTTGATTCTTGCCTGTCCTTACTCTAAGGAAGTTTTGGCAATGGATTAACAGACACGCACCCAATTGCTGCTAATATTGCTTCTAGATGGACAACAGTCTGGGTTCAGAAAGAACAAAGTGCGCAGGGATCAGACGTCCATAGCTGTTTATACTGCTTGGCATCTGTGGAACGAAAGAGATTGAAGAATTTCTGAGAATTGCAGCTGCTCCCCTGCAGGGTTGTTAGTCCATATTAGAGCGGACTGGGCTGACATCTGCACAGCCTAACGAGAGTAATCGCCTAGTTTAGCCTTTGCTTTTTTTTCGTTTTTCCTTCCTTTTTGTTTCCCTGGTTTTGCCATTGTGCAGTTTTTCCCTCTTATATAATGCAAAAGGAGAGCCGCCTCATGTTCCTGTCAAAAAAAAAAAAAGAAGCAGCATACTCTGAGCTTATGTCTGATCAGAATCGGATTATCAGAAGGTACTTAACTGCAAAAGATAGAAATAATTGATAGATCAGCTATCTTGTATTGTGAGCAGATAAAGAAACTCCTAAAAGAAAAGACAAAGAATACGTATTTTCTTCGTATATATGATGTTGTCCATTAGTATAAGATGTTGATGAGTAGTATAGTTTGTCAAAATTTGAATAAATATATATTAGTGTACGTAAGACGCTGACTTGTTGTGACGATCCTTGAGTGCGTCCATGCACGCTGCCTTTGCCTCCTTGAAGAAGGCTGAATTGCTGGCACCCTTCACATAGAGTGTGTGACCTCGAGACTAGGCAGGCTCGCGATGCTAGTAGCGTAGGTATGACACACAGCTTGCGGGGTCTCGAGGCAACAGAGAACACATTCAAGGCTGCTGGGCATGGCTCCCCGCTGAAACGTGAGCGCCGCATTCGTGGAGAGGCTTCTCAGCATGGGGAACGCACTGATGCCAAGTCCGACGCCCTTGTGTAAGGTGTCAAGTATGATCCCATCTAGATCTCACTTCTAGTTTATTTGAATTTTATAGTGCAAAATTTTGCCAAAAATTTACACTACAAATCTCAAATAAACTAAAGGTGGAACTTTGGTGGGATCCCACTTGACAGCCTATTGTGATAACCAGTCCAAGAACCTCCCGAGGATCTCCATGCCCCTCTCCTTCATGACCTTCAGCCTTAAACTCAGTTGGGAAAGTTTTTTTTTTGAACGTGGTAGGCCCCGAAGGGCCAAGGCTCTGCATTAATCGGCAAGGGTGGGGGTTACAACATACAAAGGAGACCCAAAATAAAGGGAAATTACACCTGGGTCCAAGACTTTTACACCAAACACCCTAGAAAGAAACACAGAAACGCAATCAGGTCCTCCCTTGCCGTCGATAGCTTGCCTCAGATTCCGACCACCACTGCAGGCGCCGGGGACGACACCACTTGGGCTTGCAGCGGCGCAGCTTGCCGGACTGAGGGAGAGAGAGGGCCTCCCATGTTGGAGGTTGAAGATGCTCTGGCCATCTTGGCCAACGAGCTCGGCGCGGCCTAGATCAAGGCCAAGGATAGCGGTTACCGAACTTGGGCTCCGCTTGGGAAACGCCGGAGGAGACGCAGAGCCGCCCGGGAAATCCGGGCCACCATCTTTGCCGCCCAGAAGATCTTCCACAGCACCAACCTTCCGCTCGCCCCCGCCACCACAGTCAGCCACAAGTCGAAGAAGGACTTCGTAGAAGAAGATCCGACGATGAAGCAAGAGCAGATCTCCCGAGCCGTAGACGCCCTCCCATCTGTTGTCCTCTCCCACCGGAGGAGCACCGAACAAAGGGAAACGCCACGACCTCCTGGCGCTGCTCCAGCACGCCCAGGAGTAGCTCGGCGACAACAGACATGTTCGCCGCACATCAACATCATCTCTTCGCCCCCCGCCGCCACGGCTGGCCAGCAGAAAAGAGGACACCGAGGTCCTAGAACCAAACCCACCATCCAACACAACTTTATTTGCAGAAGCAGTGGTCTCCTCCGCCGCCGTCTGCTCGCCACCGAGCAGGCAAAGGAAGAGAAGGAAGAACCCTAAGGCGCTCCAGATCTGGCTGTACAGATCCAAAGCTCTACTTCGATCTACGGGCATAGAGCCCAATCCCGACAACCAGCCGCAAACCCTATCTATAAGCCAGGCTCCTCCCTCCCTCCCCTTCAGACGGCAAGGCCGTCGGAGGGAGAGGGAGGAAGAAGCCGGACGGCACCAAAAAAAGCAAGGAGACTTGCCTCTCGTTTCGTGCAAGGAGGAGAGGGGGGAGGAAGTGATTTGTCACTTGTCTCAGTTGGGAAAGGTGCGGGAGACATGAGGAACTAACCCTCGGTTAGACGACGGAGGCCTCGCGGAGGCATGTATATATGTAGTCTTCACAACCCGCCCACTGAAGTGACAATCCAATATTCCATGAATTAATTACTACAAGCCTGGAGTGTGTGCATGTTTCCAACGGACTCCATCAGATCCTTGAACCACTCATCAACAAATTCTTCAAGATCAGCATGGAACTCTCTCAGCTCCTGTTAGCTTGCCTAGCTTTCTTACAGAGCTACGGGAGACATTCACAAACAATAGCTCTGTCAAAGCACAGACACTTCAGTTGCCCTGGAAGGCTAACACCGCAACTCTTTTATCTCTGTTTGGATGTTAGGATCAGATGCAGCGCCTGTAAGAACTTTAGAGCATCTCTAACCGATCCCCTAAAATCGGTTAGAAGAATAAAAATGCGCACCGTCGACACCTAACTGAACTCCTAAACAGTTAGAGGAGTAAAATTATTACTCATCGGAGGAGTAAAAGTGGTGGCCCGACTCCTAAATTTACTCCTCTAGGGCCACTTCCGAGAAAACCTCCCGACCCGCCGCACCCATTCCCGCCGGTGACCCCAATACCCTGCCGCCCCCACCCCGGTCCCTCCGCCGCCCTCCGGCCTACCTCTCCCTTGCTCGCCGCCTCTCGCCGTCGCCGAAATCGACGGGGCGAGCTCGTTTTTGCCGATCGCCGTCCCGATTTGGAGCAAATCGGGCTCCGTCGTCGTTGATTCCCCGCAACTTCGAGCCGTCGGAGGCTGGGAAGGCTGCAGAAGGCAGACACCGTCGCCCTCGATGCCTCCTCTGCCCTACCCGACAACCGCCTGACCAACCTCGTCACCTCCTCTGCCCGTGAGGTGTTCGACCGAATAGTAAGGTGAGGGTTTTTAGCCGAATTTGTTTGTTTTGGTTTTCAAATTTGACCGGAGCCGTCGTCATATAGATGAAGAGGTTGAGGGAGTACATCTTGGACGAATCATAGTAGGAGAAAGAGGAGGAGGAGGACGATGACGACGTCGAGATGGTCATGGCCATCATTTTGAACGATGAAGTTTGGCGGCCGAGGCTAGGATCGCAGTTCGACATAGGTTACTACCTTGCAGATGGCATTTATCCTCCATGGGCCACCTTTGTGAAGACAATTCCAAAAACTTTCATCAACAATCCCAAGAAGTCTCACTTTGCAATGGTTCAAGAGTATGCAAGGGAAGATGTGGAGTGTGCTTTTGGTGTGCTTCAGAAGAGATTTGGCATAATCAAAGGCCCTGCTGAGTATTGAAAGCCGAAGGTGCTTTGGCAAATAATAAAGCGTTGCATCATCTTGCATAACATGATTATTGAAGATGAGCGCGGCATGTCCAAGAACTTCCGGTACATCTCCAATGGTGACCAGGTTGAACCTACACATGATGGAAACAAGATCCAATCATTCCTTCAAGCCCATGCGTGCATTGAGAACAAGGAGGTGCATGAACAGCTGTAGTAGGACCTTGTTGAGCATCAGTGGGCTCTCTGATACGTCCAAAACATATCTACTTTTTCGAACACTTTGCTATTGTTTCTTATCTAAACTTGTGTGATTTGGATACAACTAACACAGACTGATGTTGTTTTCAGCAGAATTACCTTAGTGTCTTGTTTTTGTGCAGAAAATCAACTATCAGGAAAAATCCTAGAAAATATGCCAAAAACTATTTTTCACCAGAAGATCCACGGAGCCAGAAGAGGAGACGGAGAGGAGGCCTGGGGGCCCCCACACCCACCCCAGGCGCGGGCCCACCTAACCACGCGCCTGGAGGGGGTGCAGCCACCCCAGGCACCCCCTCGGCCTCCCTCTGCTCCTATAAGTTGCCTTTCGACCTAAAAACCGAGGGGGGTTCGATAGTTTTTTCCAGAAAGACTTCCGCTCCACCGCCGCCACCAGAAACCAAGATTCGGATCCAGAAACTCCGTTCTGGCACCCTGCCGGGACGGGGAATTTGGAGAGGATCATCGTCATCGTCATCACCAACGCATCTCCATCAACCACCGATGTTTCCCTCATCCATGAGTGAGTAATCCCCCGCTATAGGCTTGGGGATGGTAGTGATTGGATGAGTTCTATCATGTAATCGAATAAGATCTGTTAGGGCATAGTGCCTAGTATCTCTATTAGTGCTATTTGACTTTGTTGCGACTTGTTGTGCTTAATGCTTATCACTAGGGCCCGAGTGCCATGATCACAGATCTGAACTTATTATTGAATCATTATGATAGTATTGTTTGTGATCTTATCTGCAAGTTATGTACACATATCATTGTCCAAATCCAAAGGCCCCAAAGTGATAATAATTGGGACAACCGAAGGGGATGGCTGTGGTGTGAGGATCACATGTGTTCATGGAGTGTTAATGTTTTGCTCTGGTGCTCTATTAAAGGAGCACTTTAATTGCCAGTAGTTCCCTAGAGGCCCCGCTGCCACGGACTGGCTGGACAGAAGATGTTGTGCAAGTTCTCATTGCGAGCACGTATGACTATATATGGAGCACATGTCTAGGATTGTTTAGTACTTGGATGCTTGTTATTATTTATCTGCCATACCCTAGATCTTAAAGTTACATGTTTAGACTTATCCATGCAACGCCTGTCCATCCATCCCTATGCCTATCGCACTCGAATCCTACTATTACCGTTACTGTTACTATTGCTCATTTTCACTGTTGCTGTTGCTACTACAAAAGGTTACTACTGATAAACTTCTGTGAGCAAGAACTATTTTCAGGTACAGCTGAACTGACAACTCAGTTGTTAAGGCTTGCAAGTATTCTTTGGCTCCCCTTTTGTCGAATAAATAAATTGGGTAATACTACCCGCAAAGACTGTTGCGATCCCCTACACTTGTGGGTCATCAAGACTATTTTCTGGCACCGTTGCCGGGGAGCATAGCTTTATTTGTAAGTTCACTTGGATCTATTATTGTTCACTGCTACTCCTTTCATCATGGGGAAGTCTCGTGATGGAAAGTTCCCTATTTTACCATCCACTACAAGAAGAGGTACAGTCCTAAACACCTCTGCTGCTCTTGATTCACCGCCTGTTATTAGTAAGCTTGTTACACCACCACCACATACACATGCTACACACACTACTACTACTGCTGAATTTGAAACTGCTTTTGATGTCCATGATGTTACTTCTACTGTGCTTGATGCGAGTGGTTCACTAGGTCCTTCTCTAGATGCTACTATGGCTAGTCTAGGAAATACCGAACTACTAGTAAAGACACTGTTACACCTGTTAGCTCACCTGAGGCTAGTGAGAGTTATGATATTAATGATGGTTACATTGAGTTCACTGATGATTTTGTTAAAGGGTGCCGAAACACACATGGTACTAGTGCTATGAAGAGTCTCCTTGCTAGACGTACTATTATGCCTAAGTTGTCCTCTGATCCTAAGTTTGCCACTTCTCCCATAGATATTAAAGATGAAGATTATGATTTCTCTCTTGATTTGTCTTATTTAGATATTGTTGAGAAAGAACCTTTTTGTGGGACTGAAAATGAGAGTGTTGTGGCTCATATGAATGAGTTTTCTACTATGAGTGCTTTGTTCTTTGATGATTTTAAGATGCCCAAGTACTTTGTTACTAAGATCTTCCCTTTTTCATTAAAAGGAGAAGCTAGGGCTTGGTTTAATAGATTACCTCCTGGTTCCATTGATAGCCCTGATTGCTTGATTGCTTCTTTCTTTCAGAAATATTTTCCTCCTAGTGCTAGCCATGCTGCTTTGCAGAGAATTTTTAATTTTAAACATGGAGAAGAAGAGAAATTGCCTGAGTCATGGACAAGGTTCTGTGCCTTGATTCATGCACATCCTGGATGTCCATTACCTAAGAATGAGCTTTTTGATATTTATTATAATGGACTAACTGATGATTCTAGGACATACCTAGATAACTTTGCTGATTGTGTTTTCATGAAAAGGACTCCTATAGATGCTGAAGAATTAATGACCAAGATAAACAAGAATTATGATGATTGGACTTCAACTGAGCTGAATGCACCTGAGCCTATTACTCCTGAACCAGTTGTTCCTGAACCAATTCCAGCACCAACAACAAAGAAGAGGAGAGTTATTGCATTAAATGATGAAGTGATGAAGGAGGCTAAGAAGTGTCTAAAGGAGAAAGGTATTAGAGCTGAAGATGTGAAGAATCTACCTCCTATAGTAGAATTATGTAAGCCAATTCCCCACTCATCTACTATTGAGGTACACTCTCTCCAATTTAATGAAGGTGATATTCCCTATGGTAAGCCTCCTGGTCAATGCTTAGAGGAACTTGACACATTTATTGTTAAACAAGGTAATTTTAATAAAAAAGTTCAGAAACATTTGTTGGAAAACTCTAGAGCTATCCATGAGTTGAAATATATTGTGGAAATAACTTCTAATGATTTTAAAATGCTTTGTAAACACTTTCAAATGGTTCAAACTCAACTTGATTAACTTGCTAAGGTACAAAAGAATATGCTAGTTAATGCTTCAAGAGATAAACATGCTTATGAAATTAGAACTAGGAGTGGTATAGCTACTCAAGATCCTTTATATCCTGAAGGACACCCTAAAAGAATAGAGCAGGATTCCCAACAAGGTGAAGATAGTGGTAATCCTCGTAAGAGAAAGAAAAAGAAACATAAAGTAGTTGAGGAACCACTTGAACCTGCTGTAGATCCTAATAGTATATCTGTCTCTGATGCTGAAACTGAGAGTGGTATTGATAAAAATGAATCTCCTGATAAGTAGGAAGTTGAAGAAGAACCTGAGAAACACACTAAGAACACTAGGTACAAAAAGGAAAATTTTATTGCTAATAAACATGGTAAAGAGAGAGAACCTTAGGTGCATAAACCTATGCCTTTTCCAGGTAAGAAACACAAGTCAAAGGAGGAAGAACACTACAACAAGTTTTGTGAGTGGATGAAGCCTTTATTCTTGCAAATTCCTTTGACTGATGCTATTAAGTTGCCTCATTATTCAAAGTATATGAAGGATATTGTCTCTAATAAAAGGAAGATTCCTAATGAGGAGATTTCTACCCTACTTGCTAATTATTCCTTCAATGGTAAGGTTCCAAAGAAACTTGGTGATCCAGGTATACCAACTATTCCCTGCTCTATTAAGAACAATTATGTTAGAACTGCTTTATGTGATTTGGGAGCTGGAGTTAGTGTTATGCATTTTTCTCTCTACAAGAGACTCCAGCTAGAAAAGTTGATACCAACTGATATATCTTTGCAAATGGCTGATAAGTCAACTACTATTCCTGTTGGTATTTGTGAGGATGTTCCTGTTCAGGTTGCTCATAATTGCATGATTTTAACTGATTTTGTTATGCTTGAAATGCCTGAAGATGATAACATGTCTATTATTCATGGGAGACCTTTTCTTAATACTGCAGGTGCTGTCATCAATTGCAATCAAGGAAAAGTAACATTCAATATTAATGATAAAGAGCATATTGTCTATTTTTCCAAGAAGGTTGTTAAAAGCTACTGCCTGAATTCCATTGAAAACACTGAGAGCATCAAGGTTGGAAAAAATATATTGTCCCATTCCACAAGAAATTTTTGAAACAATTATGATTGGGACCGCTGCTATCAAGTATGAGGTAACATAATCACCTTGTGGAATGCAAAGTTTTGTTTCATATAATATTGTTTTGGTAACAAGACTTGATCAACCTTGTTAACAAAAGAATTTTAATGAACAAAATAATGTTTCCACTGTGGTTATACTTGCTTTGTTTTACTTTCCTCCTTCCTAGTCTTTGCTTTAGTTTTAGTTTTGCTAGTAGTTTGCTTGTTTGAGTTTCTTAGAGCTCCTGTAGTTTGGATTTTGGTTTGCTTTTGCTTCTTCTAAAAAACTGTTTCTGCGAGAAAATCAATTTTCATACCCTAAAAATTGGCCAAAAATAAAGTTTCCCGAAAATCCCAGAAAATTCAAAATAAATTTTTCCTCCAAAAAATGGGCAGAGAGGCACCAGAGGTGACCCAGGGGCCACCCCAGGACACCACACCCATGGTAGGCGCGACCTACCAGGGGGTGGCGCCTGGGGGAGGTCTGGCCCACCTGGGCACCTCCAGGCTGCCTCCTCAAAGCCACCTTCTTTCTCTCTCCCGAAAAACACCGAAAAACTTTCTCAAGCTCGAGTTCTTGTTGTTCTTGATCGTGATTTTCAATCTCCTTGTTTAGCCCATCTCAAGAGCTGATTTTTGGAGGGATTGCTCCTTGGTATGTGCCTCCTCCACTTGTCCAATTAGATTTGTGATTGGTAGATTGTATCTTGAGTATTTTGCTGCTATAGGTGACAGGTTATTTGAGCTTGCATGCTTGTTATATGCTTAGAAACTTTGTTTTGATGCATGTGTAGTCCTCTAGCAAGTTCCTATAGTAGTTGCTCATCATTTATCAACTTAGAAATCACTTGGTTTGATGGTTGTCTAAAAATTTCAGCAAAGAAGATGAGTGCTTATCCATTGAATCAATATGACTTCATGGTGCATGATCCCATGAAGGTTCATCGTGGGGAGGCAGTTTTTCCTTCCATATATCCATGCCATGAATTTATGAGAGCTGCGGGGATCCTCCAAGATTTCCAAACTATGGTTACAAATGCAGGGTTGGAACACTTTTTTGAAGGTGAACCATTCCAATATGTTAAGCTAACCATGGCTTTTGTGCATGACTTCCGGTTCACTTGGTCTACTTCTAATCCCATGGTCCATTACAAAATATATAATATACCTGTCGACCTGCCTTTTGCTGATTTCTGTGCAGCAATTAGAGTACCTCAGTGGGGATCTTGTGAGAAGATCAAGGAGAGTCCCAAGTCACTTATGGATTTATATGCTGAGATTTGCCAAGGTTTCGACTTCTCAAAGGAAAGTGATAAAATTCGGAACATTTAGCTTCCAGCTATTAGATACTTTGCCTATTTCATTACCAAGTGTGTTCTTGCTAGGAAGATTGCTAGAAAGTTGTCTTCTTTTGATCTAGCTTTTATTGCAGCTGCTCTGAATAGGAGTAGGTCTTATAGTTTGGGTGCGCTGATAGCTCACCGTCTTACCACCAACCGTGATAAGGGTGGAATTTGTGGAGGTCTCATTGCTTCTAGGTTGCTAGCTTTCCATGGTTTAGAGCCTCATTATTCAGATTTTCAGTTCCCCATATAGAGGCTTGATATTGAACCCATGATTCAGCATGATTTTGTTTACTTGGGGGCTAATGTGAGAAGTTTACCATATGAATTATCTTTTGCCCAGCAAGGTCGGAGAAAGGGTAGGACTGAGAAAATAGTTTATTTGTCTGCACCTGCTTTGTTTAACTTTGATAACAGGCAAGGATGGTCACTTACGGAGAAGGAGGTTGACTCTTATGTGGGGGAACTCTCCCAACAAGAGGAGAATGTTGAATAGGATGCCGAAGACAATTCGGTTCAACCCTCCAACTTGGGAGAGTCTTCATACCAGCAACCCTCATTTGATTGGGGCGCGTCTTCTTCTTCGTCGCAGGTGCCTGACTATGATCATTCCTATGATGACCCACCAGCATGGGGGTACTACCCGTGCTATTGAGCCCCACTTAGGCCAAAAGCCTAAGCTTGGGGGGAGGTATACTGACGTCACACTCATATATATATCATGTTCGGTCGGTTCTTTGTATATCCATTATTTCGCTTTCTTTTTGGTTCTTGTTGCTTCTTTCTCAAAAACAAAAAAATACCAAAAAATATTTTCGTTATTTCTCTTGGTTTGTTTCTTTGCTTTGGTTTGCCTTAAAAGAAAAAAATCCAAAAATAGTTTGCTTTGTTTGGTTTGCTTTGTTTTTGTTTGGTTTTTCTTTGTTTGCTTGTTTCTAAAAAAATCGAAAACACCAAAAATATTTGTTGTTCTTCTTTGGTTTTGTGAGTTCTTTGGAGGGTTTAGCCGTCCTCAGTGGATTTTGGTTTCATGTTAATATTCAAGTCACACAAGTGAAGGGCAATAATGAAGATTAAGACAACTTGAGGTGTAGTAAGAGGCTGGTAACGAACTCTATTTGTTTCATTTTTGTACATATACTCATCATTGTGAGCATGCTTATCCTATTTGCGTAAGGTGTATGTCATTATGGATGCTTAGTAGTTCTTGCTTGTCTATGATTAGCTCTAGCTTGCTAATAGTTTGTAGCATGTCATATGAATGTTTGCTTGCATTGTTTTATTAATATTTTGGTATGAAATTGTGGTATCCTCCTCTGACTGTTCATGTGAATCGACTTGGCACATGTTCACGCATGCATATGACTAATCAATAGTCAGTCAGCCTCGATGATTTATTTTGCCTCAGAGTTCTTGTATCACTTTCATGCCATAATTAGTACTATTTTGTTGCAAGCATGATTATGACAGTTATTGCTCTCTCGTTTATCGCTCCCTCTCTATTGCTAGCCTTCACTTGCACTGAGTATGTGCTCTACCTGTGCTTCCAACTCCCCAAAACCAATATTGCCAGCTGTGTCCACCATACCTACCTATTAGCATCATTTGCTACTTCAGTGCATATTTTATATATGCCTTATTTTCTTCCAAAATAAAATGTTTGTCTGTTTTGAGAAAGTTAGTTAGTAAAGCTCTCATGAACTTGATGACACACTTTATTCCTTGCGCTTAATAATTTTGAACCATTGTGACTAGTCCATGAAAGTTATATGCTTGCTTATTATATGCTGGGAGTCAACAGAACCGTGCTATCACGGGGAACGCTTTCAACACCTTTTGGATATCCTATCCAGTTGATACTTTGCTCTTTTGTTTACGGATGTCGACGATGTGAAATAAAAGGGGAGGTTGTGAGTTCATGGAGTTTATACATTGTGTTAGAGAAACTCCTGGGCCGCTAGCCTAAGCCATGCCTAATCATGGTGAAAACTTGCAGCATCACCATATTGAGCATCTATGAAGCATCCTTAATAAAAAGATATGCATATGGTAAATAAAAAGATTGCTGAGATGCTCATTGTCTGCTTGACTTGTCATTTTGGTTATGGGAAAGCTCCTGTACCATGTGCAAGGGGTACCCCATTGGCGGTTCTCGATGATATGCATGTATTTGCAATGACAAGAACTTTCAGGTGACCAAAGTTGAGTAGCATGCGGAGCGACCCTCATACTCAAGGGACTTGGGATTTCCAGTTTATGATATTTCAAGCATATGATCAGAGTGGACCTCACTTTCACCTTAACCACATGAAGATGCCTATGATAGGGGCAATGAGAGATCAAAGCTAATGAGTACCTTCCTTTCATCATTGGGAAGCCTTTCAAACCTTCACAAAACCGTTTTCACAATTTTGTTGAGTCACCACTTATTCTATGAGCACCTTATTGAGAGCATAGTTGTCATTCTCGTGTTTGTTCCAAAACTTGGTTAATTATGTCATGACTTTGATGCTTGTATCTCTGATATCTTTATCTCTAGTCTTCACTTGAACTTCAGATGTGCTTTGGCATTTATATTGTGCTCTTCAAACAAAGGCAAGCGACATACCACTCTATCATACCTTATAATGAGCATTGCAATGTTGCTTATGTTTATGTTTCATGCTACTTATTATTATTGAGTTGGTTTCTCTTCATAGCTTGCAATGACTATTGAGTAGACCTAGTTGCATACTTCTTATTATGAATTATCTAAGCATCTAGTCCTGTGCTGAGAATATAAACATCATATGAAGCAAAGTGTTCGTGAAAGTTCTTTTATCGCACTTAGTTTTCAACTGAATTGCTTGAGGACAAGTAATAAGCTAAGCTTGGGGGGGAGTTGATACGTCCAAAATGTATCTACTTTATCGAACACTTTGCTATTGTTTCTTCTCTAAACTTGTGTGATTTGGATACAACTAACACGGACTGACGCTGTTTTCAGCAGAATTACCTTGGTGTCTTGTTTTTTTTTTGCAGAAAATCAACTATCAGAAAAAAATCCCGAAAAACATGCCAAAAACTATTTTTCACCAGAAGATCTACAGAGCCAGAAGAGGAGACAGAGAGGAGGCCTGGGGGGCCCACACCCACCCCAAGCGCGGGCCCACCTGACCCCGTGCCTGGAGGGGGTGCAGCCACCCCCAGGCACCCCTTGGCCTCCCTCTACGCCTATAAGTTGCCTTTCGACCTAAAAACCGAGGGGGTTTCGATTGTGTTTTCCAAAAAGAGTTCTGCTTCGCCGCCGCCACGAGAAACCAAGATTCTGATCCAGAAACTCCGTTCTAGCACCCTGCCGGGACGGGGAATTTGGAGAGGATCATCGACATCGTCATCACCAACGCATCTCCATCAACCACCGATGTTTCCCTCATCCATGAGTAATCCCCCGCAGTAGGCTTGGGGATGGTAGGGATTGGATGAGTTTTATCATGTAATCGAATAAGATCTGTTAGGGCATAGTGCCTAGTATCTCTATTAGTGCTATTTGACTTTGTTGCGACTTGTTGTGTTTAATGCTTGTGACTAGGGCCCAAGTTCCATGATCTTAGATCTGAACTTATTATTGAATCATTATGATAGTATTGTTTGTGATCTTATCTGCAAGTTGTGTACACATATCATTGTCCGGATCCAAAGGCCTTAAAGTGATAATAATTGGGACAACCGGAGGGGATGGCTGTGGTATAAGGATCACATGTGTTCATGGAGTGTTAATGCTTTGCTCCAGTGCTCTATTAAAAGGAGCACCTTAATTGCCAATAGTTCCCTAGAGACCCCGCTGCCACGGGCTGGCTGGACAGAAGATGTTGTGCAAGTTCTCATTGCGAGCACGTATGACTATATATGGAGCACATGCCTAGGATTGTTTAGTACTTGTATGCTTGTTATTATTTATCTGAAATGCCCTAGATCTTAAAGTTACATGTTTAGACTTATCCATGCAACGCCCGTCCATCCATCCATATGCCTACCGCACTAGAATCCTACTGTTACCATTACTATTACTATTGCTCCTGTTTCACTATTGCTGTTGCTATTACAAACTGTTACTACTGATAAACTTCTGTAAGCAAGAACTATTTTCAGGTGCAGCTGAACTGACAACTCAGTTGTTAAGGCTTGCAAGTATTCTTTTACTCCCTTTGTGTCGAATCAATAAATTGGGTAATACTACCCGCGAAGACTGTTGCGATCCCCTACACTTGTGGGTCATCACTCTCTATAGTGCTACCTAGTTGGGTTTAAACTATTATGATGATTTGTTGAACTTCAACCCTACCATGTGTTTGGCTTTGAATTTATTTGGTTTGTAAATTTAATATTTATTCATTCGTAAACAATTTATTTGATTGTATGTGAACTATTTCGAATGTTTGGCTATTAATAGTTTGATTTCTACAAAAAAAGTTTTACTCCTCTAAAGTTTAAGGGTTCGGTTAGAGGAGTAAAGTAATCCTTATTACGGATCTCGTCTCACTATTGATAGCATGCTCTGCAAAATCCGACGCGCTAAAAAGTTTTTTGCACTTCGCGCGTGTGTTGTTGTCTGCCGCTTCGCCGGACGGGGAAATGGAGCAGCCGACGACGCTCACACGTGGATTTTTTAGGGCGGTAGTTGGGATTCTCGCATCATCAACTTTTCCAGGGCGATGTAGCTCGAGCGCCAAATATGCCTCTTGCGATAGGGCAAAATGCCCCTCGCTGGAAAAAAATTAGCACACGCGCTATTATACATCGCCTATTGGAGCGTGCAAATCAATCTCCCCCGTGCTAAATCAGCGGTTTTTACCATCGGAGCGTGTTTTAGCGCATCTGTTTCGAGTTGCTCTTAGAGAATATGTGAAAGAATTTATATTACATAGATCAAATTGACAACCTAGAGATACACGCATGACTTATAAACCGCACCGGAGGGAGTACCAGGCCAAGTGGAATGAAATTTTACTAAAGGTGGAATTAAACATGAATTTTAGTGTCTATATGAACATGAGGAACTACTATGATTTTTTTTCATGTGATGCATATTTTATCCGAGAAATTTTTTCCTTCCTTGAAGTGCACCTAGGCTTCGATAAATTTCTAGGTCAACCTCTAGCTACCAGCACCTCCTCGAATAGCTCAGTCCGCTGCTCAGAGGTAGTGCTTGTTCAGGAAGGCCATGAATCAGTTCAACATGTGCTCAGGGGTCATGGAAAGATACCTGGTCGCATGTCCGTTGTGCTCCATCAGGTGGCTCAGAGCACGGTGTATAGCGATCATAGAGACAGACGTAACGGGAATACGAGAACCGTAGATGATCTTCATCTGAGCATAGTTCTCAATGGGCTTGTTGATCAACTCGGTGTCTAATGGCTAACACTACATGAGAATCACAGTTAGTTTAATACATGTAGTTCATATATGAGTTTTATAACTACTGACGCGAGTGTAAATATATCATACCTTGATGTGTATATAGTAATCATTATCGTCCATCATGATAGCAGAGGTCTTCTCAACCCAGTGCACGTTCTCAATCCCCTTGATCCTCAGCATTCGAACCCAGCGCACTCTCCAGTGCCTCATGTGGTTGTACACCTGGTTCAGAGTAACTGTCTGGACACAAAACTTGTAGACATCCTCTGCAATCAAGTGCATGTTTGCCTGTCTGAATCCTCGAGCTACTGAATCCCCTTTCTCGATGAACTAGACGACCCAATTCAAGACAAAGCTAGACAGAGATGTTGGCCATGAAATGACCAACTTTCTACTGGTCACCGTATCATACATTGGCACATAACACAGAGGCACCAAAGAGGTTGCAGACAGATCAGGGGACGCAACCTTCTCCTACGGCACCAAAGATAATCAGTTCTAGAGGGAAGAACTATACTTGTAACACTAATCCTACTTATAGAATGAATACTGACGGCCAAAATGCTCAGGTCTAGATCTAGAACACCAAAGCTCATAGCTTAGAACTGTGATCTAGAACATGGCAACAGATCTAAGCTGTGAGAGCTAAGGTTAGGTGTTTCTTACCACGATCTCAATCTCGACCGACGAGGACGACATGTCGGACATAGCCGAGGAAGAAGACTTGCCGGAGATGAGATAGACCCACCGGAGTAGGAGGCGCCGCTTACCTGCTCGTTGGTGAGGAAGAGGATTTGGAGGGAGAGCTCGAAATTGGGGGAAATGGTGGCGGGGATTTTGGAGCCGGTGGAGGGGCAGTGTAAATAGCCGCCACGAATCGGCGGGCGGTAACCCCAGTTTATCCCGCCGGATTTTGCGACCTCCCTCCATCCCTCCCTTGCACGCTTGCGTGCATCTTCTTCCCTCGCGAGCGCAAGAAGAACTTGGCTCAGTGGAAACGCCCGATTCGGACGTTCCTCTAGGGCCAGGCTAAGGGGCGCTTTAAAACTTGTGCAGTGCAAAGATTTCTTCGCCCGCGTGGAACCAAACGTCCTTATTTCTTCTCGCCCCATGCAAAAAATGGGGGAACAAGCAACCAAACACGCCCCTAAAGCTAGCACACACAATGCTTGAAAGCTTGAGAGAGATGGCACTGTACCAATATGAGAGGGGAAGGACACAAGGTGAAAAGGAAATTTTGAATATGGCGAGCGGCAAGGCATCCCTGTAGTGACATGCGCGCGCCGTCCTGTCGGCGCCTTGCGTGAGGAGGGCCTCTGATAGCGGCGGGAACATTAGCCGACTTCTATCCGCCAGTCGGTGCTGCCATGGGACTGGGGGGCCTCCTGGGACGATGTTGGGTGGATGTGGAGGATGAGGAGGATGCGATGGCCACACGGAGCTCCCGATGTTGTGTAGATGTGGCCGATGAGTAAACCGCCTCTCATATGAGTGAGAACCGACTCTAAACGTCTTGTTTGTTCTAGTGTTATGAGGTTAATTTTATGTGACTGAAGGATACAACGAGTGATTTATTTATCCGACATGGATAACAACATAAATATGGATTGAGCCGTTGCCATCTTAGGTGTAGTTACAGTTGCTCATGATGGTATGTGATTCGTCTTTTATTTTATTTTCTAGACTTTGGACTTGGATCCACTGTGTATATTTTAGATATGAAAATAACGGGTATAAGACTTAAACTTTAAGCAATAAAATCAGAAGCTACGACTAGGAGTTTTGATATGTGAAAAAAAAGGGTGTCAGGTGTGTGTGGATACCATCGGGGTATGAGAAAGAAAAGAAAGAAATATCAATGGAAGTTCGTGCCATGATTCAAGACACGTGATGGCTACCAAGGATTGGCTATCTTTCTTTGGTATTTACGGACGCTCTCCTCACATCCAGCGGAAAAAATAAGACTATTTAGTGTGTCACGGCGTTTCGCAAATTTGGCGTGCACGGGTTTTAAAGCATCCCGCATGCTGGCTTCGGAGAAACGTGAGAATCGAGCGTTTTTACCGGAACAAATTCTAGCAAGTGTAGAGAGGAACAATGTGCAACAATGTGCGCGGGGAGACAATGCGAAGACGGCGGGAGCCAAAAAAAAGTTGCAGCACCGTAAGGCGCAAAATGTAAGCTCACCTCTCTTTTATGTTATCATCACCCGTTGGCAGACAAATCCATCCCCATTTTTCTCTTTGGCAGCGGCGATACGATTTAGATCTCCGGCAGCGGCTGGTACGACCACTCAGCGGATGCTACGTATTCTCCGACTCCGTCATCTATGGTCTCATAGATCTGTGGCGCCGGCTTCTCCCTAGCCTTCTTCTTCGTATGCGGCAGGTTGTCGACGTCTGCAAGACTGCAACCATGGAGGTAAGAACCACGTCCTTGCCTCCTCCCAACGTTAGTACCTAGGTAGTTAGCTGGACATTAGGGTAGTACCTAGAGTCCTTATGCAATGTCGCTATGTTTAGGGCCAACGGTTGAAGGTTATCATCCATGTAGCTGCATACATGGGAAAACATTACCCCACTAGAATGTGCTTTCCGTAGTTGGTTTCAACATAAAATTCACATATGTACTTGATGGCCAGGAAGGATTAGCCCATGATGCTATAATTCGGAATGACAGCCTTAGCAGAGTTGATGGCCTCAAGATCCCTGAAGGAAAATTCTACCTAAAAGATGCTGGATATGCTTGTTGTCCTGGAATTCTTTC
Organism: Avena sativa; assembly: GCA_916181665.1. Classification (NCBI taxonomy): domain Eukaryota; kingdom Viridiplantae; phylum Streptophyta; class Magnoliopsida; order Poales; family Poaceae; genus Avena; species Avena sativa. Next base: position 312,458,910 of record OV702297.1, read on the forward strand.
ACCCTTCAGGTCAACAAGATACCATCTCAATGATTTATCTGCTAAAAAAATATCCTAGGACTCTAGAGGAACTTTTCAATCTCAATCACTCTAGTCAAATAAAGTGTCAAACTTGGCCTAAGCCAAATCTGGTCGCATGTAGCTTTTAGTCGGCCAAGTAGAAAAAACGAGAAATTAAACCCCGATCAAACAAACACGCCCTACAATACCGTGGGTACTGTACGGATGGGTGCGGTGATTCCATACATGAGTCAGAAAGTCCGTGGCTAGATCGTCAAAATAGATGGAAATAACCCAAATGACAAGGAAATTTAAAAAATAAACCGTTGATAAAATTATTTACATTGACTAACCCTTTGCAGTAGCGCCTAATGTGAAGGCACTATCCTAAACATCATAGCGCCTCTAACCTAGGCTATGCACCCCTTCCAGTGTGACGTGGCGGGTCCCAATGGCCGATATCATAGCGTCTTTTTGTGGGCGTTATCCTAGGTATTCTAGCACCCGAGAGCAAGGCGCTATGCTAAGTAGCACTTTCGTTGTTTTTTATTGCTCATGCCAGGATTTATGATATTTTAGATAGATGCGAACCGATATCCTATCAAAACCAAATCACTAGATGAACTGGTTGGGATAGAGGAAAGTGTTATGATATGATATCAGTTTACATCTATCTAAATTATCATAAATCCTGGCCTGGACAATAAAAAACAATAAAAGTGTTAGGTACAATAGAGCATTTTTCTCGGGTGCTAGAATATATAGGGTAGCGCCCCACGCAATGGCGCTATGCTACCATCTGCTGGGACCCACCACGCCATGTTGGAAGGGGTGTAGCGCCTAGGTTAGGCGCTATGATGTTTAGGATAGCGCCTTCGTGTTAAGCGTTATTAAAAAGGGCTAGTCGGTAAAAATAGTTTTTCCAATGGTTTAGTTTTAAATTTTCTTCATCATTTGGGTTATTTTCATCTATTTTGTCGGCTAGATCAGCAGAAATTGGTGATTTTTTATCAATGACTATTTTAAACTATTTTGCTACAGGTGTTCAGAATTTTATACATGATTGCGTAGCAGGATGTCAAGTTGATCAATATGGACTGCATACGGCAAACGGCGACATGCCGGAGTGCGTCGTGGAGGATCATGTACCCAAAAGGTTCCGGGGCTACTAAGGGCACCCACAGAGTTGTGCTAATAGTGGTTCCATATTGCCTTTTTTGTCTTTTGGAACTAGTTTCCACCGATGTGAGGTTAGTTCCAAGAGAGAAAAGAGGGAATCGACGCAAGTTCGAGAAATTCCAGTCTTCCCCTCAATATCTACACTGATGCGAGAAATTCTGAATTGTTTTCAAGCTGCCTTTCTGCGGTGACCCAGCATACTACTACATGATATAGTATACTATAGTCGTTGACATAACACCAATAAAACACCGTTTACTAGTATTACATTCCTAAGAGTGGTACAACAGAAACACATCAGGTCCAAGACATGGCTAAAGGTTACAAATCGACTCTTTACATAAGATCCAGAGAACACTCTAGGTTAAAGAAAGAGAAAGAAACTTCTTACAAAGAAGAATCATAAATAATCAACTCATAACCAACATACTAATAGACTAGCATCTGAACTATTGGGGTTTGCATTGCTGCTATTGCAATACTCTACAGAAGTAGGTTCTATAGCTAGATAATATATTCCTATCTAATCAACAACTTTGTCTTCACTTGAATAGATGTATATGTTGACTTTTTTGGCTTTATTGAAGAGCTTTAGCTTTTGATGATAATTCCTGGAAAATAACTTGATGTAGTTGTCGTCTTTATGGCTCCAGAATCTAGCAAGGGTTAAGAAGATACGTTGAGTACGGGCGTATTCAGCAAGTTCACTAGAAAAGGAGTGTTTGATGCACTATATCTACAGCCACGGACCATAGGTCGTAGGCAATGCAAGTTTTCGTAAACATTTATTTAAAGGTTGTTTTTATTTTGAAAAGCTATGTCCGTCAGCCTTCACGGGTTTACCAGAACTTTCATGGAGTTCCTTTTCCACCGTGTTCGTAGTTCCTTCCCAGAACAGGGAGTAACAAGTTACAGTTCTTACACTCTGCAGAGGTGCGTCACTTTATCCATGAGAGATCTTAAGCTTTGTTGCACGACCGGGAGTATGTCCCCGTTCAAACTTCCTTGGTTTGAGGCCCAACCTAAGATCCAAGCCAATCACTGTCCTTCTCCGTGACTCCGCATACCCGACGGATTGCACATCAGGCCTAGGATAAAACTTGTTTCCAATAGCAGCCTAAGGTGTACAACCCTCATAGATACCAGAAGCCGTGGAACGTTGAGGGATCCCACCCATAACCTGCTAACCCTCTACAAGAGGAGTTGCAACAACGTCCCGGTCATCCGTTGGTATGCGAAAGGGAGACGATCTAGCTGACTTCTCCGTCCCATTCCAAATCTCATGGTTAACGCGTAATATACGGCGCAAGAATCACTGGCGACATTGGTTATTAAGTCCTAGGTAATATGTTCCTTTACCACCAGAACTTTCATAATAGGTTATTATCTCATGGTACATAACCTATAATCATATTATTATGAAAATAGTGTTTTCTGACATTTTTGAAATGCAGGTGATGACAACACTGGATTTGCAAAATACTTTACAGAAAATAATCAAAGGACATGAGCAAGTGTGAACTTGCCTGTTGTGATTGCAAGATTATGCACTCACGGTCTTCGAGAAAATACGAGATCCAATATCTGAAATCAACATCATTGGTCCGGTAAGGATTAATATTTAAAGAAGCAATATGCTTTTGTGCATAAGTAATGCTATGCATTTTGGAAAACTCCCAAAGTGAATCCCCAATACTTTGAGTGAAGTGAGTTTAGGTAATTATTTCGAGAGTTGGTTCATCTTCAAGTTTTACTTTACAAATAATGGCATTTATAAGGATCTTAGGTGTTAACAATCAAAATATACAAGTAAAGTATTAAGCAATGTGATTATGATTAATTCTTATCTAGTGACTATGGTAAAAGTCTTTGGGTTGAGTTGTTAAGAGTTGGAGGAACTATTATAGATTTGTTATTTCAAGTGGCAATCATTTGAAGAAAAGATTTCTTTTCCAAGGTCTAAACAATCTTTGTGGTTAATCAAATGTGGTCGATGTTGTTTGTGATTGTTTGAATAGTTTGGACTTGAGATGCTTTACGGCTTAATTATAACAGACCAAAGTTAACTATAAAACACATAACAAGGTCTTTAGCATTATATTTAAAGGCTTGTCGACTTAAAGTTAACTTTAAAAGGGTAAATAAACTTAAGGTGTAATTGGTTCTAATTATTCTCAAGTTTTGGATTTATGATAAGTATGACTAAGGTGTGTAGTTATTCACTTTATATTTAAGTGAATGATCAGCTTAAATTTGTTTTGCTATTATGAAAATAATATGTATTTATTTAATAGGAGCATAATTAGATAATCTTAGTAATTTGTTAGGATTTGAAGTTATGTTAAGAATGATTAAGATATAATGATTGTTCACCATATTATATATGAGTGATACACAATGTTTTATTAAAGAGGGGTTTTAATTTGAATTTTTAAGATTTTTAAAAGAATATTTTAAAGTTAAAAGTTATACTTAAGCTTGATTATGAATTCAAGTTATGGTTTTGGAATTAGTAATTAGATACTAATTGCTCAAGGTTTTATAAAAATTGTGATTATTTCTTACTTAAGAATTGTTTTTAAAGAATTTACAAAATAGGTAATAGATAAGGATTTATTATTTTAAAATATTCAAAACTTTTCTAATAATATATTTAATATTTTTCCAGTGTAATATATTTATTCAAGACTTTAAAAATGATTTTTATTTATTTTTAAGTATTATTTTTATGTTTATAAAATTCCATAAAGGATTAAATGTATTTAAATATTTACTTCAATTTTTATATATATATAAAAATTAGACTAGTATTTTTATAAAATAGTAGATTTATTTTTATGCACAAAAATGATTTTTATTCATTTTTAGGATTTTTCCTTATTTTATGAGACTTCACTTGGGACTTAATGGTGTTAATATTTATTTGCTTTGTATTTATTTTAAACAAATAAATTTATATTTTTATTCGGTAGATCTTATTTTTATGATGATTTTAATATATTAGATGAATTTTTATGATTTTTCTATAATTCTTTATAGATTTAAATGTCAAAAGGGAATTTTGGTAATTTATTTGTTTTATTTTATTTTATTTCTTATTCTACTTAACCTGGGCCGTTTGGTTGGGCACATGGGTCGACCTGGCCCATTTGGACCCAGCTCGGGGTCATCTTGGCCCCGACCCACTCCCTCACCTCACGCACGTCTCACCCACACCTATGTTCTCTTTCGTTCCTCTCCTGACTCGGCTCGACGCCGCTGTTCTCCTACTTGCTTCTGGCTTCGATTCCAGCGAACTCCGGCCACTCCGGCCGGTGCTATGGTTCCTAATCTACGCGCCTCGTCGAGCTTCATTCGCCTATCCAATTCGATTCGAGTCTTACGCTACGACGTGCTCACCACCAACCTCGAAACCCTAATTTCCTCTTTTACCATTACTCCGGCGAGATGGCAAGGTTCTTTGCAACCCCGGTGGTATGGCGTGGGTGTTTGGTTGCTGGCACCCTGCTGGTGGTGTGGCTTGATGCAGTGAAGCGCGATGGTTCTTCCTCATGTGGTTGTGCCGCCATGCTGAGCTTCGCCTCTCTGCCGTCGCCACTGCTGCTGCCTAGTCGGCGAGCTTGGACTTGCCAGCAGGTAGGTACCACTCTCCTCTCACAAATCTCTCCCTATCTTAGTGTACGACCTTAATTAGGTTTATTTTCCTCCTTATTTTGATGCTTGTTGTTTCACAATGGTTTTCTCAGTGAACAACTGTGTGCCTATGACTCTTATCTTGATTAAGTGATCATGCTACTATTGGTATAAGTTGTTAATAGCATTAAATATAATGAGCCTCAATTGTACTCTGATGATTTCATGCCTAGAATTTAATATGTTGAAGTTTGCTTTAGTGATTGGTGCTTCGAATCTATTACAACTACACTTTGGCTTAATTTGTTATCTCCTGATCAGGATGTTTGTCATGAGTGGCAATAGATTTGAATATGAAGGTGATTCCTGGTAATAATCCTAGGAAAATAATTTGTTTTCTTGTATGGATAAGCTTTACAAGTAAAGCTTGCTCATATTCTTGTTACTGTCTACATGACAGGGATTATGTGATAGTGAAAGGGTCCCCTTGGAATGCTCTCTACTAACTAGCACATGTTTCAAGCATGCACAATTGTGCCTGAGCTATCACTGTTGTGATCAGTTATGTGGGAAGCATACTTAAGTGGACGACACTTTGGTTTCCTGTTATTTTGAGAAGTGAATACATATATGCTTGATTCCTAATATTTATATTTAGGAAAATGATTTGAATGAGACCATTAATCTAGAAATTGTTGGTGAATGCTAAACTGTAGCTTAAGTTGGTAAATCCAGGCCCTAGCGGCACTTGTGGCTAGGTTGCTACTGAGGTTCTTCCCATATTTGGATTGTGCCCAGTATTAGCCAGCCAGTAAGTTTGACAGCTCTGTTGTTTGTCTATACCTTCTCCTTGCTCCAGATTAGGTCAAGGATGCAAAGACTGAGACCTAGGCTTTTGATGGCTAAAGAACAATGATATTCTCTTTAGTTGTCCAATACACAGTGTTAATCTTACACTTCATTAGAGTGTAACCCTGAGGATAATCTCAAATCCATTTTGGGAAGATAAATTCAGTTAGAGATCAATTGTGGCTTTTCTTTCTTGTGGCAAATGATTTGGACAACTTGATTAGCTATATAGCCTCCAAGTGTATAATTAGTTGTTGTGGTGCCTCACAAGAGTGTGCACAGCAACAATCTATCACTTTATGTCTAGCTTTGTAGTTCTCTCATTTTGTTCTGATGATTAAATCTTGATTATTTACATTAAAACATGATGCCAGGACCCCCCTTCTTGCCAATGATGCACACAGGCTGAGGCCCTAAATTAAAGAAAAACATATGCTACTATTTGGCTTTGTATCACTCTATGATGATTTTGGCAAAGCATCTCTTTGCCATGCTGAGAGTTCCACCCTATCCAATCCTCCTAGATAAAAATCTAGTTGAAAGGAAATTGGATTTGGATGAGTTTGTACCACAACATTTATTCTACTCTAGCTTGATGGTGTAGTTTAATAAGAACAAGTATGTTACCAGATCTAGCTAGTGATTTATTGGGTTTCTACCTTGATGTATGTGGCTGCTAACCTGATGTTTGACCTTGTGTTCCCCTTATAGATAAATGATAAGATTCACATAGCACTCTATGTGAATCAGAGAGCTTCCTCCTTTTTTAAAACCATTCCTTGGATAAGTTACTAAGAATAAATACTACATCTGGTTTTGAGGAGATTCACTTACTGTTTGTAGAGATCCTCTTGATGAGCTGTTGGCTTTGCTTGTTCCTCCCAGTGGTAATCTTATTCAAATATTATGGATCTTGGTGGCCTACTCCTATTCCTATCCTTCTAGATCAGCTCCATCTACCCCATGCTATGCACCTGATTGGTTTGTTTTGGAGCTTCTACCTGATCTACTTTTTAAGCTTCTGGTCTTATTCTTGTGCTACTGGCTATTCTGATGAGATTGGATGGTGTTCTAGGCTATGTGGTATAGCATGTGAGGATATGGAGGGAGGTGTGTGTTGAGAAGAAAATGGCAAGCTAGCAGTTGTGCCCCGATTGGTTTCTCTCTTATCTACCCCCTGCTGTTGTTGCTATGTCGAAAGCACATACATCTGCATGCATGTGTGAGAAGCCTGCCTGCTTACCTCAAGTGATTGGATCATATCAAGTAATTTGGCTATTACTTCTACTCCTTTACTATGTTCCTATCTGGTGAAACTAGCTTCTTAGCCCATAAGATGGTACCGAGGCTACACATAAGATAAGAACAAATGCCCTCTATGGTGAAACTTGCCCCTGCCTATGATGCATCACTTCTAAGGCAAACATTCTGGATAAGAACATATTTTTACATTGGCCCCTTTTTTGAATACTATTCAACGATGAGGCAAAGCAATGCGTTACATTGCTAAATCCTGAGAGTACAACTAACACTAACATAACCTTTTTTTATTTTTTTATTTTGTTTCTTTTCTTGTTTGTCTTTGCAGGTGAAGAATAATAAGCAGAGAAGAAGTTACAAGGAATAGTATAAAAAATATTTTAGGTTTTCTTTTTATCAGCTATTGTAATTTCTTTTCTGTTTGATTTATTGTAGAAACATTGTATGGTTGTATCTTATTCAATAAAATTACTTGTTTTATAATTTTTTTGTAAAGACAATGTAATACTGTATAATATTAATAAAGCTTAACTTTTCTTTCTATTTGTAATCTACATTCTTGTAATATTTATATCTTGTTTATAATTATGAAATCAATCCTTATTGTAAATCTTTTTCTTTTTTGAATTTCAATTATATTTTATATTTAGATAATTAGAAATACTGTATCTTATTCATAAATAAGAATTCACCTTTTATTTATTATTACAATTTACTTTCCAGTTGTTATTCTATTTCAAATTCTTTTAGAATTCAAATTTATCAATTGAATATTCATCTTTGAGTTTTTCTCTTCCCCAAACACAAAAGTTACAGTAGAGGTCATGTCAAAATCTATCGCACCTGCCCTGATGTTTCTGTCAGAACAAGAGAGATCTTGATCCTTCTATAGCTTCTTTAGTTTTGCGTGAAAATTCCCCGGATTTTTTTATACATGAATGCAATGCACAAACATGTGTCCTATCTATTTTGAGATGCTAATCCTGGGATGTTACACTTTCTCCTGTTCATTGTGACTATATCTCTGGCTACTCCTCCTAGCTTAAGTATACACCATCGTGAAGCCAAGTGTCAGAACAGTCATCTTGACTTGGACGTACAGTCTTCCTCCAGTAGTATAGTATTCTTAGTTAATGCATTATTGAAGTGTCATGGAGCTTGATAATACTAAATATTTTTATTCACGTCAACATACATATCCAAAAAGCTTGAGGCTGGAAGCATCGATTGGCCACATTAAGCTTGATGATACTACGGTACTAAAAAAGTGATTCAGATCACACAACTATTGGTGCTCCTTTCTTAAGTAGTAATTGTTGCCGAGAAGTTCAAGCTGCTCTCCTTCCATTCACATTTGCTACTCAAGAATACGGGTGGAACTATCTGGATAGTCTGCCAATAATTAAAATAAGAGTTAATTCCAGTTTTTACCCTCTAGTTTCAAAATTTTGACACTAATTACCCCATATAGAAAATTTTCATTCTAATTACCCTATTTAATAAAAGTTGATCCAATTTTTACCCCCTTAAATTTTTATGAACGTTTTGACAGGTGGATCCATGTTGTAAATACATGTGGCGTGACATGTAGACTTGTTTTGTTGAGGTTGTTTTCTCCTGGAAGGTTTTTTTCATTCCAATCTTCCATCTCAGTGTTGTGTTTGTTTTAGTCTGCGCTAATGAAGAACTAGCGGAGCTGGGTATGGTTCAACGATAGTGTTGTAGCTGCGGTTTAAATAAGAACTAGAAGGGCTTTATAATATTTGAGAGTAACATGATCTTGCTTAGCAGATCAATCGATTATGAATTGTATTCAGTTAGTTTGACGTAGCACTAGGATTTCTTTTGGCTTAAGAAAGACACCTTTTTTGTTAAAGGAAGACACGGTTTGAGGAACAGACAAGACCAGATGGTTCAACTCATGATCAGACCGCTTCTCGTAAGAAACAAAAAACAGAAAAAAGACTTAGTAGCATGCAACCTGTACTAGACACCCCTTGCCAAAACACTCATAAAATTTTACATGGGGTAAAATTTGGCACACCTTTTCCTAAATGGGGTAATTAGGATGAATATTTGCTAAATGGGGTAATTAGTGTCAAAATTTTAAAATTAAGGGGTAAAAACTGGAATTTACTCTTAAAATAAACAAACTAAGGTTGAATTACTTACAATATTGATTATTCAACATTCCATTAAGATGTTAGCAGCAAATATCAAGGGGGCAACTCAATATGCTATGGCCCCTTTAATTTCATTGGTGCATTTCCAGTGTGTATAGTACTGAATTTTATCAATAAGAATGAGTCTCATGTGGGAGTCTAAAGTTTCATGGTGATACACAAAGTAGCTAATTCAGTACCACAACTAAAATTTCCTTTAGTGGGAGTCTAAAGTTTCACAAACAAGAATTATCATTTGCTTTTCTTTGAGTTCCCATGGATTTAAGCCACGCATCCGTCTTGGATATTTTTTCCTTCTTGTTTGTTTCTTCTTGCAGGGAGGAGCAATCGAGATCAATCGATTGAGGCATGGTTGATTGGAAGATGAACTCGCTGGCCTGAAAAAACATGCTGACACTAAATGTAGGTGCAGAGTTATGACCAAATTGCACAATGAACATCATCTGAGGTGAAAACCAATTCATCCAATATAGCTAGCCCATGGAAACCTGCTGGATTGGAGTGGTTAATGGTTAATTTTAGATGGATCTTTCTATAAGCATTTGCGGCAAGATGGATCAGTTAAAAAAGTGCATTCATTAGTTATGGCTCAGTTGAATGATTAAACTACAGAACTCCCATCAGAATTCCAGAATTTTGAAGTTGTTAACCTCGGGGAACACCTATTTATTACGTGGCAATGTTCATATGATCAGTCTTTTCCCCTCTCTCACACACACTCGTACTATGCCACCAAACGAAGCAGGACAGGTGTGTCGACAAAATCAACAACATAATTTTGTGTGTAACATACAAGAAAATTAGTGCAGCGTCGATCAGCACAAACTGTAACCATACTGAAACAGGCTGCAATAATTTAGACAAGCAGCTGCACACAAATCTAAATAGTTGTGTCACCAGTCTCCAGATAAAGTACTCAATACATGATGTACAAAAGAACTAATTAAAATGCGATCATTGGAGTGATAAAGTATATGCACATGCATATGTCTCTAAATATATGACAAACATGGATACCTTCGTCGTGATTTTTGTTGTTCTTTTCCATGTGCATTTCTCTTCAGCCATCAACTCATTTCAAGAATTGATGAGCATGACGGCTGTCTTAGCAGCTGTTGCATAGTTTTAGAAGTACTCGTACGACATCAAGAGTAGTGACGCGCCTAGAAATAAAATTAAGGATAGTTACATAGAGAAGCGAAAATAGAAGAAACTCTTGCAGTTTCTCTGAAATATACTTGTCAAGTCGAGCAGGAGACTGGGAGTACCTCTTGGACCTACTGGTGAGTCTGATCGGCATCAGAATAACTGAAGGTGCTAGCTTAACTGAGAAAGAGAACAACACGGGAATCGATTAGCTAGCCAGCTTGATGAAAAGAGAAATAAACCATTAACAGAAGAGTTAAACCCATATATATGCTGTGGCGCGTATGTATTATGATGAGAAGTGCGTACGTATAGTGAGGGTCTCTTGGGATGGTCCTTGAGCGCGTGTTTGAACGCTGCAATTGCTTCCTTGAAGAAGCCCGGATCGTTACTGGGACGCGTCACATAGACTGTGAATTCCTCAAGAGAAAGGAGGTTCCCAATGCTATCACAGGCATGATGCATGGCCTGCGGCGTCTTGAGCCAATAGAAAACACATTCAAGGATGGGCATGGCTCCTGGCATAAAAATGAGGGCCGCACTCGTGTTAAGGCATCTCAGCCTGGGGAATGCACCTGCTTCCACAATGAGGTCGGCAGGTTCAACGCCGTCGTGATGACCAGTCGACAGATTGAGGGTAACGAGCTCCGGGAACATCCCGAGGATCTCCACGCCCAGCGCTTCCACGACCTTCAGCCTCAAATCTAATTGGGTAAGATGAGGGAGACATGAGGAACTAATCCAGGCCGGCAGCCTAGGAAACACAACACCGTTCAGTGTTAGACACCGAAGGCCCCGGGGAGGTACATAGCTTTCACAATCTGCCCACTGAAGTGACAGTCCAACATTCCACGAATAAATAGAATCAATTGCCAAGCCCTGGAGTCTCTGCATGTTTCCTACCGACTCCATTAGATTCCTGAATGACTCATCATCGAATTCTTCAAAATCAGCGCGGAACTCTCTCAGCTCTGTCAGCTTGCCCAGTTGTTTCACAGAACTCGGGGAGACATTGACAAATGACAGTTCTTCCAAGGATGTTAGGTTCCCAATCCAATCTGACACTATGCCATGAAAGGACAGGCACTTCAGTTGCCCTAGCAGGCCAACACTCTGTGGTAACTCATGTATCTCTGTTTTGTCCAGGTTCAGTGTCTGCAAGAACTTCAGGTCTCCTATTTCGGTCGGAAGATCAGTAATAGGCATGTCCGTGAGTCCCAGGTACCTCAGCTGAAGTAACCTCCCGAGATTCATGAGATCATAATGGCGGTCCTTTGTAAATGTACACCTTTCAAGATCTAGGACACGTAATGCTTGGAAGCCTGAAAGTGATGTCATTGTGTCAAGATGACACATGGTTGCCATAAATGACCTCACTTGCCGCATGTTTATGTTAGCCAAATTGGGGACTTGTCTATGTTGCTTGCCTAAGACTCTCTTTTGGATGATTGCTACCCTACGAGCCTTGCTTTCTGAAAAGGTGCATTGCTCGTTACCATGAAATGCGGTAACAAAATTTCCTTCCTTTGACAAGGAAAGGATCATATCAAGCACTAAATCATGCACACGACAAGCATATATGGTGTCCCTGTGAGGTGACTTTACTGGCTGGATCAAGCTCCTGTTTATAAGCTCGTTAAAGCAGCTTTCACCAGACTCAAACAACCCTTTCTCGTAATTCTCAGGGACAAAACCTTCCGCCACCCACTTCCATATCAAAGCATATTTCTCTATCTCAGAATCTTCCGGGAATAAGCTCAAATGCAAGAGACAAGTCTTCAGATGGCATTCTAGATCATAGTAGCTAAATAGCAATATCTTCCTTGTGTTATCGACATGTATGTTATTTCCATCGCCAAAACCAATAGAGCTGTACACCTTAGGCCAATCCTCCCTTGGCTTACCCGCCAACAAGCTAGCTATTGCAATGATAGCTAGTGGTACGCCACCACATTTTCGTAAAACCTTTTCAGATATCTCAACCGACTGATCAAAAGAGTTTTTGCCTTTACCAAAAACTAATCTTCTGTAGAATAGTTCTCTCGAATTCTCACTAGAAAGGGGCTTGTGCTTGTAAACATGGCCAGTCTCTTCAGCAACTTCTAGAATACGAGTAGTTGTGATGATTACACTTCCACAATCATCATCAACCTAAGCACACCTGATTATCTCCCATGAATTTATGGACCATATGTCATCAATCACGATAAGGTACCTATTGACATGGTAGCATAAGATCTATCACTACTAAAACAACATATATAAAGTACACACCAGATAAAAGAACTATGATAACCAGAGTTCATTCCACAAGAGTTTTTATAATTTTACATGACAATTGAAGTGTACTTATCTAAGAAATCTAGTTTGAGTTCTGACCCTCAACTTGAACTTATGCCAAATAGGTGCAAAGACATAAGTTTTGTTAGAAGTCAAAGTTCTATAAGTTTGAACAAATGCATAGAAGAAAATGAGTGTAGGTGCATAAGTTTTGTTAGAAGTCAAAGTTCTATAAGTTTGAACAAATGCATAGAAGAAACATCTCATGGTGGATCTATTGACATTAATTTGATATTACAAATGTTGAAATTTTGTATATAAACCTGATAAAGCTTAGAGAGCTCTGATTTTTGACAATCTATGTAGTATTATATTTTGGAATGGATGGAGTAGCCATGAACATGGGTAAATCCTTTTACATATATACTATTTTGTTTCAAAGCATTTAAGAATATGTGAAAAAATCAAAATCATGATGTAAAACATCTCCAAGGACATGAATCACATGTGTTTGTCTTGCTCTTCTATAGGTTTCGCAACTGTATGCCAACTAATTATATAATCAATCATTGTACTAAGTAGTGTGTATGTATTGGCCAGTACAATGTGTTGATGCCATCCATAATTCATTCGGAATGGCATTGAGATAAATCTACAAAACATGAATGTTCAGACAATATATCGCAGGTATGTACATACCTCGTGCCGTCAAGCAATCGTCGAAGTTTTCCAATGAGTTGCCACTCATCCATCATTGTTATGTTCGAACAGGAGCCCTCGTCAATTTGGAGGAGAATATCCATCAAAACTTTTTTGACGTCAGGATCTTGACCCACCGGGACAAAAGCCCTGCGAGAAAATCCTTGTAGCTTGTCGTAGACTGCTTTGGCAAGGGTTGTCTTACCAAGTCCACCGAATCCAAAGATGGAAAGTATGTTGAGTGGCTGCTCGGTATTGAACACATCATCATGATTACCTGACAGCTTCTTTATCAGCTCATCTCTTGGCGCATCGATACCGATGATCTCTTTCTTATCTTTGAACAAAGATAGAATGCGAGGATCAACAGTAGTTATGCTAACCGGATCACCACCAACATCATCAATCTTATACCTGTCACGTCGGGAGGCCACCTCATGGACCTGATCCTTGATCTCTCTGATTGCATCGGAAATGTGGTGCTTAGTCTTGCGCTTCTTGAACATATTTACCACCTTCCTCACGAACCCCCCGAAGCTGTCTGGGTAAGGCGCAGGCTCCGAGCCATCGGCGCGTGTGAGGTATCTATCAACGACATCCTCCATCTCATATGATAGCTCCTTGACGTCGTCGGCCCAGATCTTGACCTGTTCATCGAGCTGATCACGCCGCACCCTCGCCACCTTGCGGAGGGCAGCATCCATGCTCCTCATCTCCCTCTCGAGAAACTCAATGTCCTTCTTCAGCCCTGCCTGTAGCTTGTACTCCCCCTTGAGGAGCTCCACAAGCTTGGGCAACAGGGCGACCATGGCACCCCTCGCAAGGTCCACGGAGAGCGAGCTCAGTGGCATATCTCAGTTATCTGTTCTTGTCTTCTTGATTGCTTTGTTTAGTTCACTGGTGCCTATGTAGGTATTTGCTTTCTTGTTGTTTGCTTAGTTCACATGTGCAGCATAGTGGCTGCCGATGCTGCGGAGGCTGCGAGGTTGAGCTCATGGATCGGCAGGCCGGCCGGAAAATTATATAGGGCGTGCGCGTGCAGCCCTGCAGTGCTTCGACTAATTAAGTTCGTTCAGATAAGATCATTTCACAATCGCTGGCTTAATTAGGAGTGCTAACTACAAATGGTAGAAAGTGCATTGATTGGACAAATCAAATTGGGAGACACGTTCCCTTTCTAGTACCGACTTTCAAGATGTTGGAAGCTCATCTGCAAAAGAAAGGGCCCTTCTGGCAATATAATAATTTTTGAACTGCGCCATTTCAGGCTTCTTAAATACACTACCCCGTTGTTATTTACTTGTTTTGAGTGGATGAAACTTGACCGCTAACTTTCTATCAACACAAAATCAAATTTCTCTAAATGTAGAGTAGTCGTAAAGTAAAATAAAAACGTTAACCAACTGGAAACGACCCTTCTCTTGGCTAATGTAGAGTAGTCGTAAAGTAAAATAAAAACGTTAACCAACAGGAAACGACCCTTCTCGTGGCTATACATTGTTAGATAGATGTGACCTGTGCAGCGCTGGCTCGGCACCCGAGCTTCAAAAATTAGGTAGATGTGACTTGTGCAGCGCTGGCTCGGCACCCGAGCTCAAAAAATAGAACGTCGACAGCAGGGATCGAACCTGCGCGGGCGTAGCCCAACAGATTTCAAGTCTGTCTCCTTAACCACTCGGACATATCGACACTTCAGCTATGGACCAGAGAAGCCATTGTACTCTACCCTTTAAATGAATATTTAAAACTTGCCATTGGCCTGATTAAAATTGGGCAAACTTAAAACTGAGAAGCAAACGCAATCAATAGTATTAATGACCAAAACTACATTAAAAAGAGTACATCCACGTACACACGGACAGCACAACAAACTATTAAATCTAGGGAAGATTCCCTGATGAACACAAGCAAATAACAGAACCGGAACACATAAGGTTGATGTGGTTTTTCCCGAAAAGGGGACAACCCAGCATGATTAATGCACACAGCCATACTTATTACAAAGTTTTAGAGATTTATGCTTGATGTAGTTAAGGTCGTCTTTAACCATTCCGTGCAGCAGAAGAAAAATATCTATAATTATCATGCTCTGGACATTATATGCACATAAATGAAAAAGGGCTTTGGCTAGTGAATTGTAGGTTGATACACTTTAAATCATACTATACTAGTATACTACTTAAGTTGCCAAAGTAATGCAAGCATTTCTTCCTCTGTACAGAAAAGGTCACAAATTCGAGTAGTACCGTTCAGGGTGGGTTGGTGGGTTAACTGGATTGTTCACTCCAGTTCATTCTCTGAGGCCTCCTAATCTGTCAATTCGAAGGCATCAACCTCCTCAAAACATGATCTCTGCTTCGTGAAAAGAATATTCCATAATCTTCATTTATCTGAGTACATTTTATCCTTTGTCAGGTGTTGTTCTGTATAAAATGGCAAACAATCAGAAATGTGAAACATCATGGATACCCTGAGACACTAGGACCGCTGCTCTCATAATGCCTTCATAGTATTATTTTTTTCTCAGCCACCATGCTACCTATATATGGCATTTGCATTCAGAAGTGGAACAAAATTGTGTAACAGATCCTACTCATGGAGCTATCTTGATGATAACGCTTTGCTCTCTTTTATGAGAGACTTCTGAAACTTGCAATAAAAGGCTGTATGCATCATTTGATGCAGAGGCCCGGGACTACCCCATTTCGAAAAGAAAAAAACTCAATACAGGAAACAAGAGGTCACAAGTATCTGAATTATTTGTGTGCATACTATTTGGGCCAGTGCACCAATGCAGTGCCAATGATCATGTCTTGATGTGCAAGATGACATGAACGTTCTGGGATAGATGCACATTAAAAAGGGCTTGCGAGAGAGGGAATGCAGAGCATATGAGCTAAAACGAGTAAGCAGAACAGACGGTCGTCATCATGTGAATGGATGAATCAAAGAGTAAAACTTGGTAAATACATTACTTATGTCGCCTCCTGCCTTTTTGCTTGATGACGAATTTACGAGGAACCAAGGATGAACTGGACCGAGTATTGTGAGCGTCTGAGATTTTCCCCAGTTGAGCTTGAACGAATGGAATGATTAACGGAAAGTATAATTCGGTTAATAAAGCTTATAGTGCAACCATTATCTATTGCTGGAATAAGTCCTTAACTTAAAAAGAACTACACAATTCCAGAATTTGGAACTTGTATACTGCAACCACTCCAGTGGTCAACTGAATCAAACAGGTCTGATTGGACAGAAATTAGTGAACCCCAGGAAAAGCAAAAATTAGTTCAGACCAATTTGGAGAGTGATGAAAGGAGATTACAGAGGAAAAACGTCGAACAGATATCGCCTTACATATGGGAGTGGCGGATGCGAAGGAGGATGTGGAGGTGCCGGAGAGGAGGGGCCGCCTGGAGGGAGGGTTTCTCGGGGAAGAGGCTGGACACATCGCTTAGCGTTGCCTCTTGATTGCTTTGGTATTCGGGCTTATCGGTTCCTCGGCCGCCGTGTGGCATTCACGTTCGTGGTGTGGTGGAGAAGGGGATCGGAGTGGATTTGGAGGCGCTCAGTGGAGCGGGAAGTGAAGACCAACCGCGCGGAAACTTTCCGGGTCAGTATCGGTGCTGCTAATCAGCCCAAGCCCATTAAAGACCATGGCGGGGCGGCCCACGTCTAATCCGACAGGCCGATAGCGCCCTTCCATCGACCCTCACTCGCACCTCCCCACCCACCCACCCTCACTCGCTCACCATTCGCACCTCCCCCACCCCCATACACACACCAAAAAAAAAAAGAGTCACGCATCCGTAGTCGATCGTGCTGCTCACAGTGTCAGTGTGATGGTCCTCCTGTCTGCGTCTGTGCATCGGGAAATACATGACCCTGAAACCTGAATAGTCGAACGTATCAGAGTTCCAGTCATTGGGTAAACCTAGACCAAAATCCGGACCAAACTTTGGCCGGATGACGCAAGTTTTCGGCCTGAATATGTCCTGTTTTTCACTCGCGTATCTAGTCCGAGTTTCCGGGACGCCCGTTCCCGCTCAAATTTGGCTTAAGTTCATCCATATTTCGGCATACAATGAATACAGAACATTTTACGACCAAAGTTCGGCGTAAATATAAACATAGTTCGGCCAGAAGTGAAAATACAACATATTTCGGCCTAGTTCAGTCAGTTCATGCTGGACATCTATGACGTGTTGCCCCTGCGTATCTATAGGTGCTCAACAAGATCATCCTGCAGTTGTTGATGCATCGCCGGATCTCGGATCTCCTGACGCATGGCGATGAATGCAGCCCAGGTTGGAGGCATCTGATGATCAGGCTCGGCAAGAGGACCCTGTCTGTAGTATGGCTCGTTCTCCTCGAGCAAACTCACTGATCCTTCCTCTCATCCTCAATGATCATGTTGTGTAAGGCCACACAACAGTTTATCACTTTTCACATCTGATCTTTCGACCAGGTCATAGCAAGAAACCGACCAACTGCAAACCTCTGCTGGAGCACACCGAATGCCCCGCTCCACGTCCTTCCTGCAAGCTTCCTGCTCCTTGGCAAAGTGAGAATGCTTGGAAAGCATTGGGTTTGAGATAGTCTTCACAAATGTTGGCCATCTTGGATAGATGCCATCCGCTAGATAGTATCCCTTGTTGTAGTGGTGCCCTCTGATCTCAAATTTCACAGGGGGAGCAATGACCCTCAACAAGCTTGGAAAAGACAGTTCATGAGTTGAGGACATTGATGTCATTGTTCGATCCTGCCATGCCAAAGAAGGAGTGCCAGATCCAAAGATCATGTGTAACAACTGCCTCAAGTATCACAGTGCAACCTCCTTTGTGACCTTTGTATATTCCTTGCCATGCAAATGGACAGTTCTTTCACTCCCAATGCATGCAATCTATGCTTCCAAGCATATCAGGAAATCCTCTACTTTCATTGACTGCGATGATCCGAGCAGTGTCTTCAGCAGTGGGTGATCTCAAGTACTTTTTCCTGAAAACTGCAATCACTGCCCTACAGAACTTGTACAAGCAATCAATGGCGGTGGACTCGGCGATGCGGAGATAGTCATCAACACTGTCAGCCGGCGCTCCATATGCAAGCAACCTCATCGCCACGGTGCAGTTCTGCAGTGAGGAAAACCCAACCAAGCCGGTGCAGTCCTTCTTGCAAACGAAATAGGGGTCGAACTCCCGGATGGCATGCACGATCTTGAGGAAGATCTTTCGGCTCATCCTGAAACGGCAGCGAAACACGCCCTCTTCATGGAGTGGTTGGTCGGTGAAGTAGTCAGCGTACAACAAGAAGTAGCCCTCTATCCTTTGCCTTGCCTTGCACTTCCGGTGACCTGGCGCCGAACCACCGCGCTTCGGCTTCGCCATCTGCATGTACAGCTGGGCGAGCGAGGCAAGGATCTCCAAGTGCTCTTCACCTTTGGCGACTGTGGCACTCTCCTCCTCCAGCAGTACGGCGAGGATCTCCTCGTCGTCGGAGTCCATGGCGAGTATCTCGTCGTCGTCGGGGTCCATGACCGAACCGGCCAAATGCCGAACACTTGGCAGACATGGTGGTGGTTGCACGCAGCGAAGCAGAGCTACGGCGAAGGTCTGTCGGCGAAAGCGGTGGCCGGACGAGCGGCGAAGTGGGCGGCAACTACGGCGAGCATATCTAGAGGCGTGGGCATGTGTCGGCGTGGAGGAGCTCCGTCGGCGACCGCGGTGCTCTCCTCCTCCAGCAGTACGGCGAGGATCTCCTTGTCGTCGGAGTCCATGGCGAGTATATCGTCGTCGGAGTCCATGGTCGAACCGGCCAAATGCCGAACACTTGGCGGGCGCGGTGGTGGCAGCACGCAGCGAAGCAGAGCTACGGCGAAGGTCTGTCGGCAAAAGCGGCGGCCGGACGGGCGGCAAAGTGGGCGGCAACTACGGCGAGCATATCTAGAGGCGTGGGCATGTCTCGGCGTGGAGGAGCCACAGTCTGGGCGACTGGAGTGGGTGAGAATGGAACTATCTTGCTGACAGAGCTGGCCCACACCCATTTTCGCTGCGTCCGGCGTTCCCATGGCGTACCCGGAAATCTGGGTTCAGCCTGGGAAGCCCGAACCAAAGTTCGCCCAAATCCGGACGAAAACAGGTTTCTGGATACGCGACTGGGCCGATTTTTAGCGTCCGGGCCAAATTTCGGCATCCGGATCGGCGTCCTGGATAGGCGAGTGAAGATGCTCTCGGGTGTTGCGTGCTGTAACAATCTCACAATGTAAGCATGGTGGGAGCGATTGGAAAATATGTGCATTGTATAATACTCCCTCGGTCTTGAATTAAATGTCGGCCGAGAAGGAAATACATCATAATTTGTGCTTCCTCTCTCTGAAAAAATATACGTTTATTTGTCTAGATTCATATATTTATTACACACGTTTTAGTGTATAGATTCATATAAAATCTAGATAAACAAGAACGTGTGCATCTATCGATGCATAGGCCGGGTTTCATTCCCCTTAAAAAGAAATCTAGACAAATATACAATATCATTTTTGGACGGAGGATGATATTTACTCCCTATTATGGATTGCAGGAAGTATATTAACTAGATTGAATAGTGCGTCTTGGCACACGACCCGTTGGTTTAGAGGCATTTTGGGTTATTATTTAAGGAGAATATAAAGAAGAGCAATATAGCAGTTCCTGAGAAAGCAGTAGATGAACATATAGAATGTGGCATTAGAAAGAGTAGTAGGAACATTAAAAGGGAGGAAGTAGATGAACATATAGAATGTAACATTAGAAAGAGTAGCAGGAACATCAAAAGGGAGCAGGATACTTGGTTCGAACAGAGCAACAGATGTACCCATAGAAAATAAATAGCAACATTAGAGTAGCCACACAATTTTATAGCACGAAACACATATCACACGCGATCTAAGTAGTTCTTATACCACAATATATAGCATCTTAGCCCACAGCAAACTTAAGTAGGGCTGATAATAGGTGTAAGGATCTTCACCGGAAGCATAGGTGTAAGGATCTTCACCGGAAGCATAGGTGTAAGGATCCTTACTGAAAGTGTAGTAGTTCAAAAGGACATTAGAGAGGTAGATGTTACAGGAACATAGGCAGACAAAATTACACCTAGCCTATATCTTTCATAGAGTGAGATCCATTTCAAGTACTTTCTTTCTCAGCTTTGATGGTCTATAAATATAAGACAGAGCACAGTTAGTTTTTGATATTGTATATGGCATAGTAACAAGCTACCGGTAATCATGTAAGGAACACATACCTCTGATTTGCAATTATCAGTCCAAACCTTTGTAAAAAGTGTCCTCTTTACAACGGTTTCATGCGAGATGGTTCACTTCTTGTGCTGCAGATATCTATTTACCGAAAAATAAAAACAGTGTGTTACTGAGCGAATCAACTCATGTATTGAAAGGATGGTTGTAGACAGCGTCTTGCTCACCTAGCATCGGTATGGTGGCTAGAAGATGGTGGAGTGGACATTTGTGTAACAGATAGTTCCTGTTTGATGTTGATCTGCTTTGGAATTAACTCTTCTTTCTTAACGTTCACCACCTGACAGTAATAACAGGGAAATAAAAAAGACACCGATAAACATGGTTCCAATGATATCGAATCTTCAAAAAGTAATAAGAAAAGATATTACCTTGGCCGCGGCAACAAGTTTTTCATTCTCTTTGTAGACAATATCCAGCTTAGCCTTAAGACATTCCGTCTCTTCTTGAAATATGGCTGTCCAGTTTGAAGCTGCCATTAACTTCTGTTGACAGGTTTTAAGTTTAGTTTCACACGCCGTAACCTCGGCATGATTGATGTCATCAACATAGATAAAACCTATATTTTGTAGATGGAGAAGAGCAGCAAGCTTTGCGGACTCAAGAGCATCTTCTGCCGTTAATTTATAATCACCAAGTATCCTTTTCTGGTGTAGCATAGAGTACTTGCCATACGGTAGTACATTGATGCAGACGGAGGCAATTATCTCATCCTTACCAATAGCACATGACTTTATGTCCTGTATCTCTAAAGATAGGTTCTCTAAGGCTTGCTGAAGAACATTTTCTTTGGAGATGTATACACACTTTGCTTCAACCTAAAAAAGAGTGATTTGCAATCAGTAATCGGAACTATTCTAAAAGGCGTTCTTCTGTACATTGTTTCATGCTAGGCCTGCTGCAAAAATGTACTAAACGTATCACATAGGACTCCAAAGCCATTGTTTTCATGGAGTAGTTGGACTGTACCGAGGAAAAACAAACCTTCGACATTTAGTAGAAGAAGATGTTGTATAACAAAGATAGTGGTTAGCTTGCCTGATCCGGTTCATCATCAACCACGAGCACGGAAGGACGACACTTTACTGTGGATTCCTTCATCGGACATGATCAGTGTTTTCCCTGCCAATTTATGTCATGTATCAAGTGACCGATGCTGTCTTCGAATTGAAAGCAATTCAACCAAGATGCATTTGATAAAAATGATATATAACATGTAGATGTAGACTACCATTATTGTATACAAGTGTATTTAGTATTTTCCTCACACAGCAGAGGCTTAAGTAATTGTTTTTTTAAACAGGTACGGGTGTTCCTGAAGAAGCAGCCGTGCTACAGAGTTTTTTTTATAACAGGCCGTCATTCTCAATCTTAATACTCAGATCTAAGTTAAGAAATTGAAAAAATAAAGAGATTTGTCCTGTTTCTTAGTGTATTGCCGTAGACATCTAGAAGCCCAGTATTCATGAGGTGAAAAGTAAGCAGTCCGGCAAAAGCAGGGGCAGGAAATCAGTGTACAGAGAGGGGAAATCAGTTTACAGAGAGGGGAAAATCACCTTAACCAAAATCGCTGCAGAATAATGGAGACAGCGAACAAACCCGTGGCCAGTATCGAAAGGACGTCCGAGAAAAATCTGCTGGCTGTGTGCCTAGAAAGCGAAGTAGGTAATGAGGTGAGATGAGACGAGGAGGGAGATGGAGTGGAAGGAGAGAGAGCTAACGCGGCGTTCCGGCGTCCAAGACAGAGCAGCGAGGGGATCGAGGAGCACGCTGCGTATCCAGTGGTAACAGCGACCAGGGCTGTAGTGCAAAAGCACAAGCGCAAGCGCAAGCGCGACCGCTGTCTTCCTTGACAGATTGGGTATCTTCTCCAATTTATTAAGTGGGCAATAGGTTGTTTCTTTCTATACATATGTCAAAAAATAGATCGCGTTATGTACTTCTGTGTACACATTTTTTGACATAGGATAAAGTGTTTTTGTTTTGATGGACAGTCTCTCCTTTTTAGGACCTGATCCAGATGGACATCATGAACAAAGAGAAAGAGGATTACCTAGCGGTAGAAGAAATGGAGAAACCAATAGCACCAGATATCACAAACAGATAACAGTAGGGAACAATAATAAAAAAACAGGGCAATAAAGCACACATAAAAGCAGATGCAAACAGCAGCAAGCAGTCGTAGAGGCAGAAGCATTGTTTGTTTCCATAAGTCTCATCTGCGAGCACTTATAAGTCTCATCTGCGAGCACTTAAGCAAAGCAAGGCAAGTCCCTCAATATGCAAACGGTATTAAAAATGAGAACTGTTAAATAGAAATGAATATATAATACTAAAAAATTAGTGACCCAACTGAATTGAGTATGTATGCAGCGGCAGCCAACACTTTCAAAGCTTGACCCCATACAGACACCAACAAGTAACAACAATTTCGATTGGAACGAAACAAAGGCAGGCAAATAGTCTATCCTCCCTAATAACCGAACATCTGAATCTGCATCGTCACATCTGACTCAATCCTAAGAAGCAGACATGTTCTTCTGTATATCCCAAGCATTTTAACAGTCCTTTTCACCGACACAATAACTTATAGTTTAAAAAATGACTCACCGTTTATTGTCGCCAACACCTATTGATAACTTATAGTTTAAAAAATGAGAGGCGGGATAAGTTCTATTTACTACCATATATGCATCCATGTGTCACAAGTATATGTGTTGAAGACTCACCGTTTGACATCACAAAATGGAGGAGCTCATGTGGGCATTGAGACCATCCCGCACTTCCATGGGAGATTTTTGCTTTGGGAGCAGCCTTAACAACATCGTTGCTCTAGACTTTCAAAAAGGAGAATCCCCCAAATGGATATCTTGTAAGGCCATGATACAGAAGTGATTATTCAAGCATGATTAATGGAAGACCATTCTAGACTCTATCTACCCTGCAGACTGATCACTACATTGCCCCTCGCTGCTGAAATAACCTACCATTCCTCGATAAATGTGATACTCCAGAATAAAATATCATTAGCATCTGTTGCATGTCAAAAGGAACAAAAAGCATATCATTCAAATAGAACCTTTTTTTAGAGCCACTTAACATTTAAAAAATATAGTGAATGGAAAAAAGGAAAAGTTAACGAAGGACATAGCACGTACCTTGAATGTAGTCCTATATGGTGAACTCGATCGCAATTTCCCATACAATGCTGAAAGTGAAACAAATGCCTTATGAGCAATCCAAATTCAGCATCACAGAACGGAAAATAGAAAACTGGGAATAGATCTTTCTGACAACACATGCTACCATGCAGTATCTCTATTAAAATTTATTTCTTGTCCATTCCATATGCTTATCTGCCTTAGCCTCAATCATCACGGCCTTATTTTGAATCCTTTTCAGATCCAAAATGCCAAACTACGTAAAACAAAAATCAGGAAGCAACGAACAACATCCCTGCAGGTTTCAACAGACTCCACACCTATAGCTTAAAAAATGGACGAAAAACATTAAATAAATAAAATTCAAGTCTTTTATAATTTCTAATTTCTGCAACAATTGATGGTGTCTGTTTATTTTGTCATTGTAAGTTACCACACACCTGAGCTATTTTACCAAAAAATTAGAACGATCTGTACCCACTACCAAGAGCTTGTACCAAGAGCCTCATGCTCAACTGATGTCTAGCTCAAAAAATTAGCAGAAATCACTAATTCATCAAATAACAAATTTAATTGGGACATTTCCATTGGATTGAAGAATCTTAAAGTTACAACCATGACCCATCCATAAGAAGAGCTTATGCAATGTCAAATTTGTACCTATAATCATCATGCAACACCCTAGCGCACCAAAAGAGCATGGACACCTGCAGAACAAATATATCTCTGTTCTAAAAGACCCAAAACAAATACATGTTCCTAAACAAAAGTGGCGCATTAGAATTATCTATATTCTCACATATAATCATCACGGACAACAATTCCACATTATATTGTCCAATCCAACCCTCATTTACATGGATTTTATTATTAGCCAGTACACAGCAACACAACATATACATGGATAGTGAATATATACGACACAACTTTTTGAGTCCCACAGATTTCCCTAGAGTGAGAAGTGGAAAGAAGACCAGTAAGATGATATTGTGCTAAACAAAAATAGAAATACAACCAAAGTTAGCAGGAGCATGTTCCATGGTACCTATTGAAATACAACCAAAGATTTTGGTGAGCGGAAGGGAGCTTACCAACCTGCCCAAAATACGTTGAAACGTCAATTGTTCACGAGTATCTCTGAGGAAAATAGAAACACACAAAAATAGAGGCAACAACACACTAAAAAATACCATATTTGTTGGAAAGTCCCTATATTTGCACCCTTTGGTTCTGCATATATGCAGCAACCACCACATGGCAGTACCTCGCGACCTGGGAAATACCAAGCATATTTAAAACAACCATCAGATACCAAATCCAGATCACACATGAAAAATCAAAGGATAATAAGGGAGAGAAAGGACTGGCCACCATTGCACTCTTTGATCCGATGCTAGCTAGCTAGCCTTCCCTGCCACCGAGGTGAGATTTAGTTCCCAATTTATGCCAATAATTCTTTAAAGGTTAATATACTTTATAAGTGCAGTACACATAATAACATAAAAATAATTTCTTTGGATATATTAGTGAGTCCACATTGTAGATAAATGTAGCATTCACACTAAACATGAAATGTAATGAAGAACAGAACCTCTAACTTGATAGTAGCTTCATATAGAAAACTTAGTCCTAAATCACAATACAATGTTGAATATCTACGATGCACCAATTCGGCAACACAAATACAGTAGTATATATATAAATAAGCAATAAAATGCCATGTATTAAAGACAAAGAGAGTTAAAAATACTACCATATTTATTTCCTCTTTTCAAGTGCTCAATGGCTACATGATCATCAATTTCCTGAATCCCCATGGCACTTGCAAGAGAATATCTTATGACTGTATTACAATCTGAGATGAACATAACACATGAGTTAAAAAATTAAAAGCAACCGCCCGTAGCTTGCTTACCCGAGGATACATGCTTCTCAGCCTCACAGCTTCTGATTCTAACTCAAGATTTGGAATATCAGCAAGTTAGTAGCAGCAGTATCACTTATTAACCATAACAAACGGGCCTCCTTGTTGGCCTTTACACCATGTACTGTTATGTGTGTGTCACATGTACCAATTGAAAATCAAAATTACATATTCGTAGCACTAAAGAACAGCCAAACAGTAAATGAAAATACACATACAGGTTCATGATTTTCACCAATAACACATGTATGGAACTAATGATTGAACATAAGCAAGCGCCTTTTGGCATTTACAGAAAACAACTTCCATGCACGCCTGCAACCTCCCAATAGGGAGAAAAATGTTGTAGATCAGCGGCAAAAAACAGGAAGAGATGTTCAAAGAAGAGGGTGGGGAGTAGCTATACTTGCCGACGATGTGAGGGCGACCTCCTCCATTCCCGAGCCTACTCTTTGGCCTTTCCAGCAGGAGAAGAAGGAGATGAGGTGAGTACGGACCACCAGCGCGTGGAGGAGAAGGCCAGCGGCGGCGGCCAGCTCCTATAGTCCTCTTCCCCACTTGCTCCTGCCTCCTTGCTAAGCCCCACGCGCGAGGAGTAGGGACGAGGAGGATGGATGACGGCGGGGATTGGAGAGAGGAGGAGGACGAGTGAGAAGGGGTGGGGGCGATGGGGGCTGGACCGTGCACCTCGGGCGGTGCAGGGTGGAGAGGAGGTTGGCGGACGACCGCAGGAGGGAAGGAGGAGGCGCACGTTGGGAGGGAGGAGCCACAGGGAGGGGGCGCGCGTGGGTAGCGAGGAGCGACGGGGGCTGCATCGGGAGTGATGGCGGCTAGGGTTTCTACGGGTTGGGATTGGGGAGAGACTGAGGCGGCTAGGGTTTCAACCGGTTTGGGGTGTCATTTATACCTAGCTGTAAAAAAACTAACGGCTCTGATTCACCCCAGCACCACCATCCGACGGCCAGCATCGCAGATCGCTGTGAGAGCCCCTTGACCCCTCACCAATTACATCTTTAGATACAGACACACTTCTAGGGGTCGGCGAGAGGAAGTTGATTGGGATCGGGATCAGCTGCCACCATTCCATCTCACTTAAGCGTGAGTCTTGGGGTCATCCAACCATTGTGGCATGCATACCTCACATGCAACATCCTTTTTATACTTTTGCAACATTGTAAACAAGCAAAAAAAACGTCACATCATTTCTAACACATCAATGTAGTAAAAAGGTGTGTGTAAGAACTATCATGTGTGTGCAACATGGAGGCTAATGCTTGCGGCACAACGGAAAAAATTGCACCATAATCCGCATTACTTGCAAGGGTCTATAGCATGTTCGTCGAATCTATGTATCACTGAAAACCAACAAATACTAACATTAAATTCTAAGCACATACCTTGTCGCCATGGTTCAACAAATCCCAAATATTGGAGCCATTAGACCAAGCCACCCTAAGGTCGGCCACATGGATGGCTTCCGTGTTGAGCTCCAGATCAACCCAGCACATGAAAATCTTTTTCCGTCTTCATTGGGGAAGAACTGGCCTCGAGCGCTAGAGATGAAGCAAGGGAGTTTCTAAGGACGCGGAGGATGAAGGTGGGAGGAGTTGATTGAGAGAATTTGCTCAAAACACGCTAGAGGAACCAACCGACCAATTGATTATATCGGTCGGTCGATATGAATCGTTACGCTCAGAACAATAGTACTAGTTTTGACTTATTTGTATAGTACACCCTATAAGTCATTTTTTCCTAGAAAATAACATGGATCTTGGCGTGAAACGATCGGCGCACAATACACTTCCAAGTACCCTTACAAGGAAGCGGGACTATTGTCTTGAGAGCATCCAAACTTCTTGGTTTACTTGGATCCTAGAACCTAGGGTGAAGTTCTTCATCTGGTCATAGATTAGATATTACGAGTTATGTTGCGAATCCCACCCTGAATGATAGAGAAAATGGCAGGATGGGAGTCGCAACATAATTCGTAATATCTAATCTATGACCAATTGGAGGACACAATTTCTCCCCTCCTCACAAGGTACCCCTTATTATGGATTCACTAGGATGAGGTGCTTTTGATTCGATGCACAACAAGTCTACCGGTTGTAGATGTCTTCTTGTATTGATGGCAGGAGGTCGTTCGATCCTCCTTGCTCAACGGCCACAAAGGTAAGTCCTCACTAAACTTGTTTACTGTATTATGGATCCTGAAGCACCCAACGGTCTTTAGCAAAGTACAACCAGACATCGCAAGCCTGCTTAACATGGTTAGGGGGTGTTGAGAAAAAGAGCAATTTACCAAGCGAATTACCCATAATAAATAGACAAGTTCATCAAGAGTTCATGAAGCCACTCTGCTTCAATAGTGGCTATGTTTAATGCTATGAGTTCTGCTTCCATAGTTGACCTCGTTAAGATGGTCTGCTTGCAAGACTTCCAAGAAACAACGCCACCAGCAAGTGTGAATACATATCAACTCGTGGCCTTTATCTCGTCAGCATCAGATATCCAATTTGAATCACTATGACCCTCTAGTACCCTCGGATACCCGGTATAGTGAATGTCATAGCTCGCAGTGCCTTTTAGATAGCGCATAACTCTTTCAAGAGCATGCTAGTGATCATCTCCTGGATTTGAAACAAAACGACTGAGTTTGCTTACAGCAAAGGCGATGTCAGGCCTCGTGGCACTAGCTAAATACATAAGCGAGCCAATAATTTGAGAGTATCTCAGTTGGTCTCTAGCATTTCCTCGATTCTTTCGAAGCAACACACTAGGATCATACGGTGTAGGAGAAAACTTGAAGTCGTTATACCCGAAACAACTCAAGACCTTTTCCACATAGTGGGACTGAAGCAATGTAATACCACCGTCATCATCTCTCAATAGCTTGATGTTCAGGATGACATCAGCTACTCCCAGATCCTTAATTGCATTAAGGTTGGTTCCGGAAATCAGTATGTCATCAACATAAAAACAAAGGATGACTCCCTCACCCCCACCATGGCGATGGTACACACATTTATCAGCTTCATTTACAACAAAGCCTGCAGCAGTTAAAGTTCTTTTGAACTTCTCGTGCCACTACTTAGGGGCTTGTTTTAGGCCATATAAAGACTTCAAAAACTTGCACATCTTTCCTTCTTGACCATTTACCACAAATCCATCTGGCTGATCCATGTAAATTTCCTCATCCAACTCTTCATTAAGGAAAGTTGTCTTAACGTTGATACGTCAGAAACGTATCTATAATCTTTGATGTTCCATGCTTGTTTAGTATCTACTTTGATTTGCTTTGTCCACACTTTGAGCTTCTTTTCATATGTTTCCTGGTACTAACCTATTAACAAGTTGCCATAGTGCCAGTTTCCTGTTTTTTGCTGTTTTTGGTTCCAGAAAAGCTAGTAGGGAAATATTCTCGGAATTGGACGGGACAAAATCCAAAGTCAATATTTCACTGAGGAGAACACGGAGTCCAGAGGAGAGATGGAGGGGTGCCACAGGGCGGCTGCACCCCCACCCCCCAGGTGCGGCCTAGGGTGGGCCCGTTCCTAGGCAGGGTGTGGCCCCCTGGCCGGCCTCCTGCCTCGCCTCTTCGCCTATAAGAAGCCCCCGATGCCTAAACCCTAAGCACCCGATCAATATTCCACGAAACCGTATGTAGCTGCCACCACCATCGTCCCTAGATCAGGGGATCTGAAGCTCTTCCCGACACCCTGCCGGAGGGGAGATCATCCTGGAGGCCTTCTTCTTCATCATGCCAGCCTCCGGTATGAAGCGTGAGTAGTTCCACCTTGGACTACGGGTCCATGTAGTAGCTAGATGGTTCTATCTCCTCCTTGTGCTTTCATGTCTAGATCTTGTGAGCTCCGTTCATGATCAAGATCTCATCTATTTGCAATCAAGCATGTTGTTTTTGCAGGGATCCGATGGATATTGAGATTACTATGTCAGATTGATTAATGGTTTTGTCTTATTGATTCTATCATGTCTGTGTTGTTTGTGATCTTGCATGATCTTCGTTGTTAGTAGATATCTTGGCCAAGTAGTTGCTAGTGACTCCAAGAGGGGGTATTTATGCTCGATAGTGGGTTCATGACTCTATTTAATCAAGGGAAGTGACAGAAATCTCTAAGGCTGTAGATGTGATGTTGCCACTAGGGAGAAAACAACAGTCTCTTGTTCATGGAACAAGTGGATTGTTTACCTTACACACTTTGCTTAACGCAGTTATCAGTTGCTTGAAACTTAATACTGGAGGGGGTTCGGATGATAACCCAAAGGTGGACTACTAGTCATAGATGCAGTTAGATAGCGGTCTATGTATCTTGTTGTATTTCCCAATCGAATCTCATAGGATCTTTATGTCTAGTATTGCATTGTTATGCGTTGCTCAGTCCTGTCAATTGCCCTGCTATAGTTTGTTTACCCAGCATGCCATGCTTGTTGATCTAAGGAGAACACCTCTAGTGAACTATGGACCCCGGTCCAATTTTTCCATTGATACTATTGGAGATATGCCCAAGAGGCAATAATAAAGTGGTTATTATCATATCTTCGTACTTATGATAAATGTTTACATACCATGCTATAATTGTATTAACCTACTTGTGTGGTTTGTAAACATAAAAGAGTCCCTAGTAAAGCCTCTTGTTAAACTAGCTTGTTGGTTAATATATGATCATGGTTTCCTGATCATGAACATTGAGATGTTATTAACAATAAGATCATATCATTAGGAGAATGATGTGATGGACATACTCCTATAGTTAAGCGTAGCATAAGATCAAGTCATTCAAATAGTTCATTTGCTATAAGCTTTCTGATACATAGTAACCTAATTCCTTCGACCATGAGATCATGCTAATAACCATCACCGGAAGGATGCTTTGATGACATCAAACACCACACCGCAACTGGGTGGCTATAAACGTTGCATTGAGTGTTCGGAAAGTATGTGTTGAGGCACATGGATCAAGAGTGGGATTTGTCCATCCATATGACGGATAGATATATTCTGGGCCCTCTCGGTGGAATGTCATCCAATTAGCTTTCAAGCATGTGAATGACTCACAAGGGATCACATATCACGGGAACAAGAAAATAATACTTATCTGTAACGAGGTTGAACTAGGTATGCAGAGATACCGACGATCAGACCTCGGATAAGTAAAAAATCACGAGACAAAGGGAAATTGGTTCCGTATGTAAATGGTTCACTCGATCGCAAAGTAATCATAGAAATATGTGGGAGCCATATGAATTTACATATTCCTCTATTGGTTATTGATCAGAGAAGAGTCTCGATCATGTCTGCATAATTCACGAACCGTAGGGAGACACACTTAAGGATTCGATGTTGTTTAGTAGATATGGAATGTGAGTAAAGAGACCGAATGTTGTTCAGAGTCTCGGATGGGATCCGGGATATCACGAGGAGATTCGGAATGGTCCGGATAATAAGATTCATATAAGGAAAGTCCAATTTCTGAGTTCGGGAATGATTCCGGTGTTTTCACTAGAATGTTCTAGAAGGGTCTAGAAGGTTCACCGATACGGAAGGGGAAGGGTACATGGATGTGTCATGACAAAGCGTAATGGTTTCATCATGTCCTAGGTCACTTGGCTGGACACTTGGAAGAGATAAATCAAACTCTAAATTGAAAGTCAAAAAGGTAGTTTGAAAAAGTCAAATCCCAACACGGTTTCCGAGTTAGGGAGGGTTTCCACCTGGGTTAGGAACACCCTTGGATGGCCCCCACCTATATAAGGAGTGGTGGGGGTGCACCCCAAGGTATCCCCCTTGCCCTAGGCGCCCAAGAAACCTAGGTTGGCCGCCGCCCCCTCTCTAGTTGCGACCAATATAGATCTCCTCTAGACCGCTTCCGACTAGCTAAACTCTAGTTGCTAGCTACCTCTAAACCTCGGCCCTCTAAACCCTAGATTTTTGGGGCTCCCTCTACTCCACCATACTCCCTCCGGCTTAGGCGAAGACCTGCGGGATCTCCCCTCTACTTCAGACACCACGTCGTCGTGCTGCCGGAATCGCGAGGAGAGAGCTACAGCCTTCGCTGCCTGCTGGAACAAGGGAGAGGAAGGTCTTCATCGAGTACCGTACGTGTGACCGACTGCGGAAGCGCTGCTGGAAAACGGCGTCGGAAGTATCGCCTACACGATCTTGAGATCGGCAAGTGAATGACTACATCACCCATGAGAATCTGCTCTCGTTAACCGCTTTGGATCTTCGAGGGTTAGTACTCTATCGACTCATTGCTACAATCTAGTAGATAGATATTGGCTCGTGTGTGTTCATGCGATAGAAATTCTTTGTTTTCCATGCTACGAACCCTTATAGTGGTATCAGAGCCATGTCTATATGTAGATATGTTGCATGAGTAGAACACAATGGTCATTGTGGGTGGTGGTGCTTTTATTATCAATTGCTTCTTGTGTACTTTGCATCTTGCGGGATGGTGGGATGAAGCAGCCCGGGCTAACCTTACATGACATCGTTCATGAGACTTGCTCCACGCTTGACATGCAACTTGTATTGCATAAGTGGCTTTGTGGGTGTCTGTCTCTCCCATCATAGTGAAGATTCAATTTACAATGGGCACTTGATAGTTCATGCATCAACGTTGTGGTTCTTGTTCGTAAGTTAGAACAATACTTATAGAAAGCCCCAAACCACGTAAAATATGCAAAGAAAATTAGAGGCGTCTAACTTTTTTTGCAGGGGTGTGATGTGATATGATATGGATATGATTGTGATTATCTATGATGTATGTAATGATCCTTATTGTAAGTCAGCAACCGGCAGGAGCCTTAGGGTTGTATTTTAATTTTGTTAAGACTTGAGTGTCTATTATTCAAAGTAGTTGTAATAGTTGATGCTGGTGGACGACAACCATGGAGCGGTGCCATTAACCTTGACGCCACGCCGGTGATGATGGAGATCATGTTCGTGCTTGAAGATGCAGATCGGAAGCACAAGAAGAAAGGCCATATCATATCACATATTATGAATTATATGTGATGTTAATCCTTTTATGCATCTTGTATTGCTTAGATTGCAACGGTAGCATTATAAGATGATCCCTCTCACAAAATGTCAAGTTATAGAGTGTTCGTCCTTAGTAGGCACTGATACGCCCAATTTGCATCACCATTCTATATCATAATTTACCTCTATTCATTGATATGTCTTATTATGAGGTATTACTTATGGATTTTCATCTGTTTATGCATGTTGGATGATTCTTGGAGGATGGACTGCTGGAGTCTGGATTCTGATGGAAAAGAAGGCATTTTGATGCAATTTTGCGAAGATCAGAAAAATACCAGAAAAATATGGGAAAATATTATTTTTCCAGAATATTGAGGAAGCCAGAAGGAGGGACGAAGAAGGGCCGCAGGGGGCCCACACCCCCTAGGCGCGGGCCCACCTGACCCCGTGCCTAGGGCAGGTGTGGCCCACCTGCCCGGCTCCCTACTCCACCCCTTCGCCTATATCTTCCCTACGGAACCCTAAGCCTCAGGGAACGACCACAGATAGATTTCCGCCGCCTCTGGGGGCGGAAAACATCGAGAGAGAAAGATCTCTCCGGCAGACAGATTTCTATCGGGGGAATTCCTTCCTGGAGAGGGGAGATCATCGCCATTGATTGTAAGATCCCTCCTTTATAAAGGAAAAGGTCCCTGTGTTTACAATGCTAGTCCCTGGATCAATAGCTAGCATCCATAGTTGAGATGTAATATCAAGAAACAAAGGTCATAATACAACTTTATAACCAGGAATAAAATAATTTATTACATCTTACATAGCTCATTTGGCTATCTCATTACAGTGCAGCAGAATATAACAATATCATGGGGTCCTTCATCTTCAAAGTGCCACAGGCAGACATGTTGGTTGTAGACTTGTAATCCTAATCAATAAACTTCACTAATATCAAACAAACCTGCAACATAACAAGTTACAACCACAAGGGTCAATACATTTGAATTGTATT
The DNA here is from genome assembly GCA_916181665.1 of Avena sativa. Taxonomy (NCBI): domain Eukaryota; kingdom Viridiplantae; phylum Streptophyta; class Magnoliopsida; order Poales; family Poaceae; genus Avena; species Avena sativa. The sequence continues at coordinate 312,492,536 of OV702297.1, forward strand.
GGCAAGTGATACTATGGTAGTATAGTGGAGTCTATCATCTATATGCATTTGGCTAAGTGGAGCTTAGGCTTGCTTTGCTCAAAATAGATTTTCCTTATCATTTGAAAACACTAAGTTTTTGCTTGACAAAATCTTTCCTAAGGCATCTCCCAATAGAAATTGGTGATCCTTCAACCCTTGTTCAACCACAAGATTTTAACTTAGAAATTGGAATGATGAGATTCTTGATAGCTTCCATGTCTTGATGCTCAAATTGTCCTTTACCAGGGACATGGCTAAGTACTTAGATTTTACACTCTGCAGAGGTGGTGCACTTTCCCCACAAGACTTGGTTTCCCAAGACAAGATCTTTCAGAAGCCTTCCCTTAGACCAGAATGGACGCGCTCCAACCTATCAAACCCCTACCACCAACTGTACATTTGGCTAAGTTATTGCAACCTATATGATCCAGGCAGAGCCCATAATGCCAAGTGGCTGCACTTGAAGCTTCTCAACATTTGACATCTCAAATCTCTTTGTTTCTGGGTGGCCATCCACAAGTGAGATACACAAGGTAAACCATAGAAATGGGCCTTGTGAACCACTCAACACAAACCATTCCTTCCATTCCACCCAGGTGATTCATTCACTTAGTTTTTTTATTAAACAAAACACAAGTCCACAGATTTGGAAATATTTCATAGCATGAATATATATTCCACCCTTGTTTTCTACTAGATAATCTAAGCATGATAGTAGTAGGAATATTAACTTAGGAAATTTCTACAAAGGTTTCATCTACTAGGATTTCCCATGGCATAGTTACACTTAGCAAAATTTCCATGCAAGTCCTACTTAGAAATATCACTAATGCATAGTGAAAATAATGGGACAAAAGTATGGAGCATCACTTGCCTTTTTGGTAGAGAATATAGGTTCACTCCTTGATCTTTGTAACAATCACACTCTTCCAGTTCCACTACATTTCAATCAAGCAAACAATATTTCAATCTACCATTCAAGCAATTTCATCACATAAAATGATAGAAACAAAACAATGCATGCAAGCATGCTAAAGATTATTTTATTTACAAAAGTGGTTTATAACAGGTTATAAACATTCTAAAACACTTATTGGTCATTTTATAAAGTGGCAAAACTATTTGCAAAAGATTTTACCTATAAACCATTTTCAAACCAAATCATTATTTTATGTGGTTGAAAATGCCTTTATCAAAGTAGCAATCTTTATAGGGTTTACCAAATATATTTTTAAGTCATAAAACTTGGTGTTTAGGGTCAGAGAGTTTAAATCAAAACATTTCCCAAAGGTTTTCCTCCAAAATCATTTTTAACAATTAAACCATATTTTTATTTGGCTAGAAATGTTTTAAATCAAGGTTTTATTCTTTTGCTTCACCAAATACAGTTTTGAAACCACCAATTGATTCCTAGGGTCAGTAGGTTCAAAACAAACCATTTTCCAAAGATTTTATCCCCGAAATCATTTTAGAACAATTTTTATATTTTAAACATGCATACACAAGTTTCTGCAGAAACAATCAATTTAACAGAAGCATTTTACTAAACAAAGTGCATGGTTGGATAGGGCTTGTCTTGCTGATTCCATTGATATAAAATTTGCAAAATTTGGACGTGTGGTTTGAAAGTTATGAATTTTTAAAATTGGATCATCACATAGATCATTTCTGGTTTTTAAAACAGACTCTAGGCCACGTGTCGCTTTCCTACTGGATGGTACAGATTCGTTCGGATCATGCACTAAGGACCGCTGGATCACACTTGATCGCACGGCACAGATCGCATACCCCTACGTTTTTAAGTGAATCTATCGTGTGCCTTGGATCGGGATCGGACGGCTGCTGTGCGATTGACCAAAGGTGGGCGGCGCTAGCGGCGGCGAGTGGCGGCGGCGTGTCTGGTGGTGGTGGTTCGGTGAGTATAGGAAGCGAGGGAGTGAAGGGAGGTGCTCACCGAGTTCGTGGTGTAGTGGGGGTGCTCGAGGTGCCTTCTGTTTGTCGAGGGGCGCGCTGGGGTTGCGGGGATTGCTCGCCGGAGACAAGACAGACGGCGGTTGCTCACAATCGACGACGGAGGCGACGCTACAGTGCGAGCTAGGACACGAAAACGGTGGCGTTAGTTGCGGGAGAAGTCACTGGTCTCAGGCGCATCATCAGAAAGAAGAGGGGCGGTTAGAACATTACCAGGGGAGTCGCCGGAGAAGAGGCAGACGGCGGCGGTGGTTGGTGTCGTTGTTGTCGACGCTGTGGTGCTCGCGCGGCTGAACGGGAGGTACAGTGAGGTGCGCCAGAGGCTGGGGAAGGTGCTCGTGTGCTCCAGGGGGCAGAGGAGTAGCTGGGCTTACCGGAATTTCTACTGGAGCTTGCCGGAGATAGTGAGGGTGCAGGGAAAATTGGGGACAGCCTGGGGGCTCCGGTGGTGTGGCGTCTGGGGGAAAATGGAGAGGAGATGCTGGCGATTAAGAGGGCATGGTCGCGGGGTGGAGTAATGCAGGCATTAATGCGTATTGACGCCGGCTTCAACGGCCAGAAACGGCGAGGAGGAAAGAGGGGCGCGGTCAGCGGCGGGTGAAGACGATGGTGAGGTGGCGGTGGGGTCGTCTGGCAGCGAGAGAGAGAGGGGGAGTGGGTCCAGGCGTTCAGTGACCGAGTGGGTTCTATTCTGAGTGAAAAATGGTTCGTTCGGGTGAGAGGGGAGATGGGCTGCGAGTTGGGCTTAGTGGCTAGCTGGGCTGGGTTGGCCAGATTCATTTTTTTTGATCTGTTTTGTTTTTCTTTTTTCTATTTCTAATTTCTGTTTTGATTTTGTTTGGTCAATTCAAACATCCATTTGAATTCAAACCTTTGCCAAAATTTGTGTAGGTTTAAATACTGATTAGTAATATAATCTGAAGTCAATTTTTGAATAAAACTTTATTCTTTTTGGGGTCTTTTTTAATTATTCAAAAAAAGTCCCTTGTTTTAAATCAAATAAGATTTAATAATATTTTCAAACACCACTTAAGTTTCTAAATTCTTTCAAATCTTTTTCAGTAAGTTTTATTTACTTAATAGGGTGTCAAAATATTCACCTAGGATCATTTGGAATAAATTTAATATGATTCATAAATCATTTGAATTGGGTATTTTCTTTATTTCCAATGATATTAATTAAAGTTTTAATTCCATAATTTTTTATTTAGAAGTTTCCTTTGATCTTATTATTTAAGTTATTTAAACAACTTTTAATCCACTTGGGTAAATTCCAAATATCTTTTCTCATGATTTAATTAATCATTTCTAATAGGGATTTTGTATTTATTCAAAAGGAAATGAAATTTGGTTAATGCCATTTTATTTTCTTTGGAAATTCTTTATACTTTTATTTTATTTGGATTTGGATTATAATCATTCCACTTGTTTATGGGTTAGGCCAAGATTTGATTTGGTCTTTAAATATTACTTATTCAATATTTATTTCTTCATCTTATCAAATCCATATCTTTTTATTTAGAGATCCAAACTTGGTGATTCCAATTTGTGAAATCTTGTTTGATATTTATTTATACTTTTAAATCCCTTTAGGATCCTTTGTTCATCATTTGGTATGGGTTTCTAGATAGGTGCTTTATTAGCTTTGGAAATTACTTTTCCTTATCTTATTAAATTCATAAGATTTTATCCATGGTTCCAAATTAAGTGAGACCAATTTCTATGGTCTTATATTATTTCTATTTGTCTTTCTTGATCATTTGTAAATGTTTGTTGACAAATTTTTATATGGATCAAATCCATAGGCTTGGAGATACTTGGAAATGATTTTATTCCATTAGGGTTTTAGGGTTTTGGTTCATTTCTCAAGTGTTTAAATTTCAAGATACATTCATTGAGGAATGCATTTCTCCTGATTTGGATTTTGTTGGATTCAAACTTTAATTAAAGTTTGTTCAAGATGGGATTTTAAATTTCCAATTAGAAACAAAAGTTTCTTTTCACCCTAAATTTCAGCAAATATTTATTTTGTTTATTTATTTTTCACATTACAAGATTTGGAAAATCTTGGGATGTGACAGGCTACCACCCTTAAAATAAATCTCGTCCCGAGATTTGGGAAGGCTAGGGTTACAAGTTGTCTCAAAACAACTAGGGTACTACCACCCTTAAAAATTTTCCAACTAGATTACATCTTGGCTTTCTTGGGATCTTGTTGAAATCTCTCTGGGCAAACATCTGCATAGTGTCCTTTGTTTCCACACTTGAAACATGTGACAAGGCTGAGATCCTTCATAGGCTTTATCTTGTGCTTCATCTTTTCTGGACAATTGCTTGCATAATGTCCTTGGTTACCACAATTGTAACATGTGATAAGGTTGAGTTCTTCACGTATCTTTTGTGGACAAGTTGACACACAATGGCCTAACTCCTTGCAGTTGTTGCACCACACTTGGATAATCTCCTTATACTTTTTCTTCTTGGGTTTCTCCAAAGCTAGGAGTGCTTCTAATTCATGTTCTTCATATGTTATCTTAAAGGTAGGAATAGTTCCTGGTCTCCTTGACCTTTTCCTTGGATAATACATACGTCTCCTCTTTGGTCCATCAAATTGAGTCATATTGCTGGGAGGTACAAGCTGAGATTTTCCTTTGTCTTCATCTTTCTTGGTAGACTTTGCTCTCTCATGGTAATCTGCAATCAGTTGTTGCACTCCACCTTGTTTCCTTTGTTGAACTATGGAATAGATGGGGCATTGGATAGGGACATGATTATTTCCTTCACATAGGTAACAAGTAGCTTGAGATGTGGGGCATTGGTCAGCTGGATGTTTCTCTTCACAATTGGGGCATTGATCTTCATGCTCCTTGGAAATGTGATCCCTGTCTCCACAAATATTGCAAGCTTGAGTTCCTTCTAAAATATCATCATTGTCATCCTTGTTGTTACAAGCTCCTTGGGAAGAGTTGTCTCCCATGTTGATCATTTGGTTTGTCACCTTATGCAACAATTGGGTTTGGGTTTCCAAAAACCTTTGCATGGTTGGATCTACCTCACTGGTGTTGGCTAAAAATTGAGCTGTCACTTGGTTCAACTGGGTTTGGGTTACTATGAGTTCTCTCATGTTGTCCTCTTGGTTGTTGTTGTTGTCACCATCCTTGATGTTGGAATCTCTTGGAGTAGTCATCTGTTTGGGTTGGATTGGGATTAGAATAGGCAAGATATTTCTAAGGAAATAATTCTAATCACACACATCACAATTCACACAAGCAATGTGCAAGCAATCACAAACAAACATTTCACTCAAACAACAAGGTTTAAGCACATTTTTAGGCAACAAAATATTTTTGTTACACCACATAAGTTGGTGTGTTTGATCTATACTTAATATGGTGGTCCATCTATATGGTTCACTTGAGATCTTTCCATCCTTCTTGGTTGATACTTCTTGCATGAGATCATGGTTTCCTTGGGAAAATTCTTGTGTCTTGATCACAAAACTTCAAAGGTGATGATGATTCCTTCTAAGTTGTGTTTCCTTAGTCTTCAAGTCTTGAGCAACATTTCTTGTCTCACTTGTAGTTCTTAGTGATATCCTAGGTTGAAGTCCTTGTTGAGAATAATGTTGAAATCACTTGAAGATGTTGAAGTCACTAGAGTTGATGAAGTCCTTTGCTCATGGTGTAGTCTTTGGCCATGGGGTAGGCTTTGTCCATCAAGTTTGAGATAGAAGAGATGTAGAATCAAAACCAAAAATGGTTAAGGAAAGAATTTACAAGATTGTTTGTAAATAAGTTTTGGAACAAATACAACTCCTATTTTTCTAAGGGGTTTTGTCCAATCCTAGGGTTACAATCCTACAGGCAACACAATGCTCTGATACCATCTGTAAGATCCCTCCTTTATAAAGGAAAAGGTCCCTGTGTTTACAATGCTAGTCCCTGGATCAATAGCTAGCATCCACAGTTGAGATGTAATATTAAGAAACAAAGGTCATAATACAACTTTATAACCAGGAATAAAATAATTTATTACATCTTACATAGCTCATTTGGCTATGTCATTACAATGCAGCAGAATATAACAATAGCATGGGGTCCTTCATCTTCAAAGTGCCACAGGCAGACATGTTGGTTGTAGACTTGTAATCCTAATCAATAAACTTCACTAATATCAAACAAACCTGCAACATAACAAGTTACAGCCACAAGGGTCAATACATTTGAATTGTATTGGCAAGTGATACTATGGTAGTATAGTGGAGTCTATCATCTATATGCATTTGGCTAAGTGGAGCTAAGGCTTGCTTTGCTCAAAATAGATTTTCCTTATCATTTGAAAACACTAAGTTTTTGCTTGACAAAATCTTTCCCAAGGCATCTCCCAATAGAAATTGGTGATCCTTCAACCCTTGTTCAACCACAAGATTTTAACTTAGAAATTGGAATGATGAGATTCTTGATAGCTTCCATGTCTTGATGCTCAAATTGTCCTTTACCAGGGACATGGCTAAGTACTTAGATTTTACACTCTGCAGAGGTGGTGCACTTTCCCCACAAGACTTGGTTTCCCAAGACAAGATCTTTCAGAAGCCTTCCCTTAGAACAGAATGGACGCGCTCCAACCTATCAAACCCCTACCACCAACTGTCCATTTGGCTAAGTTATTGCAACCTATATGATCCAGGCAGAGCCCATAATGCCAAGTGGCTGCACTTGAAGCTTCTCAACATTTGACATCTCAAATCTCTTTGTTCCTGGGTGGCCATCCACAAGTGAGATACACAAGGTAAACCATAGAAATGGGCCTTGTGAACCACTCAAGACAAACTATTCCTTCCATTCCACCCAGGTGATTCATTCACTTAGTTGTTTTATTAAACAAAACACAAGTCCACAGATTTGGAAATATTTCATAGCATGAATATATATTCCACCCTTGTTTTCTACTAGATAAGCTAAGCATGATAGTAGTAGGAATATTAACTTAGGAAATTTCTACTAAGGTTTCATCTACTAGGATTTCCCATGGCATAGTTACACTTACAAAATTTCCATGCAAGTCCTACTTAGAAATATCACTAATGCATAGTGAAAATAATGGGACAAAAGTATGGAGCATCACTTGCCTTTTTGGTAGAGAATATAGGTTCACTCCTTGATCTTTGTAACAATCACACTCTTCCAGTTCCACTACATTTCAATCAAGCAAACAATATTTCAATCTACCATTCAAGCAATTTCATCACATAAAATGATAGAAACAAAACAATGCATGCAAGCATGCTAAAGATTATTTTATTTACAAAAGTGGTTTATAACAGGTTATAAACATTCTAAAACACTTATTCGTCATTTTATAAAGTGGCAAAACTATTTGCAAAAGATTTTACCTATAAACCATTTTCAAACCAAATCATTATTTTATGTGGTTGAAAATGCCTTTATCAAAGTAGCAATCTTTATAGGGTTTACCAAATATATTTTTAAGTCATAAAACTTGGTGTTTAGGGTCAGAGAGTTTAAATCAAAACATTTCCCAAAGGTTTTCCTCCAAAATCATTTTTAACAATTAAACCATATTTTTATTTGGCTAGAAATGTTTTAAATCAAGGTTTTATTCTTTTGCTTTACCAAATACATTTTTGAAACCACCAATTGATTCCTAGGGTCAGTAGGTTCAAAACAAACCATTTGCCAAAGATTTTATCCCCAAAATCATTTTAGAACAATTTTTATATTTTAAACATGCATACACAAGTTTCTGCAAAAACAATCAATTTAACAGAAGCATTTTACTAAACAAAGTGCATGGTTGGATAGGGCTTGTCTTGATGATTCCATTGATATAAAATTTGCAAACTTTGGATGTGTGGTTTGGAAGTTATGAATTTTTCAAATTGGATCATCACATAGATCATTTCTGGTTTTTAAAACAGACTCTGGGCCACGTGTCGCTTTCCTACTGGCTGGTACGATTCGTTCGGATCATGCACTGATGACCACTGGATCACACTTGATCGCACGGCACAGATCGCATACCCCTACATTTTTAAGTGAATCTATCGTGTGCCTTGGATCGGGATCAGACGGCTGCTGTGCGATTGACCAAAGGTGGGCGGCGCTGGCGGCGGCGAGTGGCGGCGGCGTGTCTGGTGGCGGTGGTTCGGTGAGTCTAGGAAGTAAGGGAGTGAAGGGAGGTGCTCACCGAGTTCGGGGTGTCGTGGGGGTGCTCGAGGTGCCTTCTGTTTGTCGAGGGGCGCGCTGGGGTTGTGGGGATTGCTCGCCGGAGACGAGACAGACGGCGGTTGCTCACAGTCGACGACGGAGGCGACGCTACGGTGCGAGCTAGGACACGAAAACGGTGGCGTTAGTTGCGGGAGAAGTCACTGGTCTCAGGCGCATCATCGGAAAGAAGAGGGGCGGTCAGAACATTACCAGGGGAGTCACCGGAGAAGAGGCAGACGGCGGCGGTGGTTGGTGTCGTTGTTGTCGACGCTGTGGTGCTCGCGCGGATGAACGGGAGGTACAGTGAGGTGCGCCAGAGGCTGGGGAAGGTGCTCGTGTGCTCCAGGGGGCAGAGGAGTAGCTGGGCTCGCCGAAATTTCTACTGGAGCTTGCCGGAGACAATGAGGGTGCAGGGAAAATTGGGGACAGCCTGGGGGCTCCGGTGGTGTGGCGTCTGGGGGAAAATGGAGACGAGATGCTGGCGATTAAGAGGGCGTGGTCACGGGGTGGAGTAATGCAGGCAGTAATGCGTATTGACGCCGGCTTCAACGGCAAGGAGGAAAGAGGGGCGCAGTCAGCGGCGGGTGAAGACGATGGTGAGGTGGCGGTGGGGTCGTCTGACAACGAGAGAGAGAGGGGGGGAGTGGGTCCGGGCGTTCAGTGACCGAGTGGGTTCTATTCTGAGTGAAAAACGGTTCGTTCGGGTCAGAGGGGAGATGGGCTGCGAGTTGGGCTTAGTGGCTAGCTGGGCTGGGTTGGCCAGATTCATTTTTTTTTGATTTGTTTTGTTTTTCTTTTTTCTATTTCTAATTTCTGTTTTGATTTTGTTTGGTCAATTCAAACATCCATTTGAATTCAAACCTTTGCCAAAATTTGTGTAGGTTTAAATACTGATTAGTAATATAATCTGAAGTCAATTTTTGAATAAAACTTTATTCTTTTTGGGGGTCATTTTTAATTATTCAAAAAAGGCCCTTGTTTTAAATCAAATAAGATTTAATAATATTTTCAAACACCACTTAAGTTTCTAAATTCTTTCAAATCTTTTTCAGTAAGTTTTATTTACTTAATAGGGTGTCAAAATATTCACCTAGGATCATTTGGAATAAATTTAATATGATTCATAAATCATTTGAATTGGGTATTTGCTTTATTTCCAATGATATTAATTAAAGTTTTAATTCCATAATTTTTTATTTAGAAGTTTCCTTTGATCTTATTATTTAAGTTATTTAAACAACTTTTAATCCACTTGGGTAAATTCAAAATATCTTTTCCTATGATTTAGTTAATCATTTCTAATAGGGATTTTGTATTTATTCAAAAGGAAATGAAATTTGGTTAATGCCATTTTATTTTCTTTGGAAATTCTTTATCCTTTTATTTTATTTGGATTTGGATTATAATCATTCCACTTGTTTATGGTTTAGGCCAAGATTTGATTTGGTTTTTAAATATTATTTATTCAATATTTCTTTCTTCATCTTATCAAATTCATAAGATTTTATCCATGGTTCCAAATTAAGTGAAACCAATTTCTATGGTCTTATATTATTTATATTTGTCTTTCTTGATAATTTGTAAATGTTTGTTGACAAATTTTTATATGGATCAAATCCATAGGCTTGGAGATACTTGGAAATGATTTTATTCCATTAGGGTGTTAGGGTTTTGGTTCATTTCTCAAGTGTTTAAATTTCAAGATACATTCATTGAGGAATGCATTTCTCCTGATTTGGATTTTGTTGGATTCAAACTTTAATTAAAGTTTGTTCAAGATGGGATTTTAAATTTCCAATTAGAAACAAAAGTTTCTTTTCACCCTAAATTTCAGCAAATATTTATTTTGTTTATTTATTTTTCACATTACAATATTTGGAAAATCTTGGGATGTGACATTGATATTGAGCCTATGGTAGCTATTGTGAAAGATCTTGTCACTAGAAATATAGAGGATGAGCATTTGTCTTTTGTGAAGATGCTACCAATATTGTTTCTCATCCTAAAAAAACTAGAAAAGCTAGTGTCCCTGTGCTTTCTGTTAGAATTGGTAATCATAGCTATTATGGTTTATGTGATATTGGTGCTAGTTCTAGTGCTATTCCTTATGAGCTTTACAGGGAAATTATGCATGAAATTGTTCCTTGTGAGCTTGAAGACATTGATGTGGTTATTCACCTTTCCAATAGAGAGCAAGTTTGCCCCATTGGCATTGTAAGAGATGTGGAGGTCCTTTGTGGTAAGATTAAATATCTTGCTGATTTTCTAGTACTTGGTAAAGAAGCTAGTAAAACCTATCCTATTATCTTTGGTAGACCCTTCCTGAATACTTGTGGGGGCTATTATAGATTGTAGGAAGGAAAAAGTTTTGACTAAGTTTGATGGAGAATCTTATGAGTTTAATTTTTCCAAATTTGCTAAAACTCCTTATGAAAATGAACTACCTAATGATGATTTCAAGAATGAATAACTTTATGTTGTTTCTCTTGCTCCTAACAATGCCTTGCAGCAGTTCATGGAAGATCATGAAAGTGATGTCTTCATGAAGGAAAGAAATGAGATTGACGAGGTTTTCCTTCGTATCCTGAGTTACTTAAGCATAATCTACCTGTGGAAGATTGGGTACCACACTACCACCTAAAGAGGACCCTGTTTTTGAATTAAAACCTTTACCAGATGATCTTAAATATGCTTATCTTGACAATAAGAAAGTGTATCCTATTATTATTGGTTCTAAACTTTTAGGAAAGGAAGAAGAAAGGTTTTTGGAATTGTTGAAGAAACACCGAGGAGCTATGGGTTATAGTTTTGATGATTTAAAAGGAATTTCTCCTACTATATGTCAGCATGACATTAATATTGAGCCTGATGCAAAACCAGTTGTTGAGCACCAACGCCGTCTAAATCCTAAGTTGAAGGATGTGGTAAGAAATGAGGTATTAAAACTCCTTGATGCTGGTATTATTTATCCTATTGCTGATAGTCAATGGGTTAGTCCTGTTCATTGCGTTCCCAAGAAAGGGGAATAACTGTTGTGCCTAATGAAGATAATGAGCTTATACCTCAAAGAGTAGTGGTTGGGTATAGAATGTGCATTTATTTTAGAAAGATCAATAAATTTACTAAGAAAGATCATTATCCTTTGCCCTTTATTGATCAAATGCTTGAGAGGTTGTCCAAAAAGACCCACTTTTGTTTTCTTGATGGTTATTCTGGGTTTTCTCAAATTGTTGTGAAAGCACAAGACCAAGAGAAAACTACTTTCACTTGTCCTTATGGTACTTATGCTTATAGGCGTATGCCTTTTGGTTTATGTAATGCTCCTTCTATCTTTCAGAGATGTATGTCTGCTATCATTCATAGTTTTTGTGAAGAAATTGTGGAGGTTTTCATGGATGATTTTTCCAACTATGGAACTTCTTTTGATAACTGTTTGCACAACCTTGATAAGTTTTGCAGAGATGTGAAGAAATCAACCTTGTTCTTAATTGGGAGAAATGCCATTTCATGGTTAATGAAGGGATTGTTCTTGGACACAAGATCTCTGAAAGAGGCATTGAAGTTGACGGAGCCAAAATTGAAGCAATTGAGAAGATGCCTTGTCCTAGAGATATCAAAGGTATTCGTAGTATCCTTGGTCATGCTGGTTTCTATAGGAGGTTTATTAAAGATTTCTCCAAAATTTCAAAGCCCCTTACTAATCTTCTTCAAAAAGATGTACCTTTTGTTTTTGATGATGATTGTAAGGAAGCTTTTGAAACTTTGAAGAAAGCTTTGACAACTGCTCCTATTTTCCAACCACCTGATTGGAGTTTACTTTTTGAAATTATGTGGGTGATGCTAGTGACTTTGTTGTGGGTGCTCTCCTTGGACAACGTATTGATAAGAAGTTGAATGTTATTCATTATGCTAGCAAGACTCTAGATGCTGCTCAAAAGAATTATGCTACTACTGAAAACGAGTTCTTAGCTGTAATCTTTGCTTGTGATAAGTTTAGACCTTATATTGTTGATTCAAATGTTACTATTCATACTGATCATGCTGCTATTAACTACCTCATGACAAAGAAGGACGCCAAGCCTAGACTTATCAGGTGGGTTTTGCTTTTACAAGAGTTTGATCTGCATATTGTAGATAGGAAAGGTGCAGAAAATCCTATTGCTGACAATTTATCTTGTTTGGAAAACATTTCTTTTGACCCATTGCTTGTTAATGATAGTTTTCCAAATGAGCAGTTGGCTGCTGTAACACCCTCAGAATCGGCCCTATGCAAGTTTTAGCGATTCCAGCCAAACCCACATAGAAACGATTCAAAGGTGCCCACCAGGCACTTGCGTGCGGGTGGAAAACGAAGTAATATCATTACACAATAGTCCACGATGGAACCGTCAGAACAGATATATACAACAATGACTCAAAGAGTCAAGAATACAGATATACAATACAAATATACAATACAAATATTCAAATCACCTTTAAAACGATACAGCGTCCGAGTACGGACAAGATGCAAATTGAGCTAAGAGCCCTGAAAAATAACCAATGGCATCCATAACCCTTCCCAGGCCAAGCCGTAAGGGTAACCCTTCTAACGACGTCGATCTCAAAACCTGCTTAAACAAAAGGGGTGCCGACAAAGGGCAAAGGAAAAAAGAGAGCGGTCAGTACTGAGGCCAGTACACAGCGAGACTAGAATTCAGCGGTCCTCGCCTACATAGGTATGGTGGACTGAAGCGGCAGCACAGCATGCACTGAACAACCTATAGAGACTCGATACAACTGGCGGCTATCAGAGAGGGATAAGAAAGACCTATTTGGATCCAACCTAATGCTAACACCAAACATACCCATCCTGGTGTTTCCCCTCAAAACCAATCGAGGAAGTCAACCGAGGAACTCACACAGTTGGCAGTTTTATTCATTTGTTATAGTTGCGGCAATTACTAGTCAGATATAGATAGCATGAGTCATCCTGATATAATAAGCAGTGGGCAGTTTTAGTTAACCATTCCGTGGTAGTTGTAGTACTTACTAGTCAGATACATATAGCATGAGGCATCCCAAAACCTAGCAGTTGTTGATACTTTTATTTAGCCATTCCGTTGTAATTGCAATACTTACTAGTCAGATACAATGGTAACAGGCGACAACCCAAACCAGCAATTGTTGGCACTTTTATTTAGCCATTCCATTATAGTGAAGATGACTACTAGTCATCATAAAGTCAAATTTATAGCACTACTTTAGTTATAGTTGTCTATGATCGAGATACTGTGCTCCAAGTCGTCCATAACCGCGGACACGGCTTTCAGAAAGTTTTACCCTGCAGGGGGCAGAAATAGCAACACACGCACGATCAACCTCGAGAAAAATCAAATGAAAACCCAACGAGGCATCACGACAGAGCAATTGCAAGATTCATATAAATTTCAGGGGGCCACCCCACCAAGCTACCCGCGGCGAAGTTGGCCGGCTCCGAGACGGACCCAGAGGTTTGTGCCAATGGTTGTAAACGACTGGGAACCCGAAAGTGTGACTGGGCTTGTCGATACCGTGAAAACATTCCACATTTGTTCCTAAATAGTAGAGACGCTCCACGCGCAATCGTAAATAAAGCAGTAAGGCATGGCATAAGTACATGATAGTAATAAATCACCAAACTATGTTGTGGCCCCAAGAAATAAATATGACTCAAGCTCTGGCTAGGGGGATTCATGGTCCCACATGCAGATAGTGCGAATATTCAAAGAACAAGTATCAAGTACTCGGGGTCCTACGGGACACAAGTGGACGGTTAAAAACCAAATAACATCTATTGCCCACATGTGCCTCTGCATCATTTACCTACTTCAATTTTAGTTATTAAACGATAATTAAAGCCATGATCATCTCCAACATAAAGCATAAGGCATTTCTCCAACAATTGTGGTACTTGAGAACATCGAAACAACTCCTTGGCAAGCAACTATGACTCGCAAGGCCGACTATCTACCAAAAAACAGGTAATAGGAGGTGTCCAAGGCAATATAATGGCTGCAAGGGATATCACGGGTACGGAAACTAAAGCATCGCAACACAGTCAGCAATAGAGCAACAGGAGGAAATAAAGACTATAAAAGTAAGATAGGTAGAAAGGGGGAGAATGCTCGCCTGAAAACATTGCCGAAGGTTCATCCAAAGATCGGGTCAACTCTCGCATCAACTCATCAGCCTAATTCGTGAAGAAGCAAAGCACTAGAAGAAACACCAGATGCACTATTTAATACTACGACAAAAGATCGGGCATGATGCATATATGATGTATGACATGGCAAGGATGCGATGCAATTAGGCAATATTAAGCGGAACCGGGGTCCCGACATTTAATTATAAGGTTCTAGTTGTTTAGATACCCCGCATTTTAAATATTGTGTTAACAAGTCAAAACATGGCATCGGTTCGCTACACAAGTTTAAATGGGGCCAATATAAGGCTAGATTTGCCCGCATATGGCCTCCATATTTAATTTAGGCGAATCGTCGAAACACCCACAATATGTATGCAAGCATGACAATTTAATTATGCAACAAGATAGGTGTTATATTACAAAATAGGGGCGGATAAGATAGGGGTCACACATTAGAGGGGCTCGACGATCTTGTGGTCTCGGGGTTCGACGGGGTCGGCCTTCGGGGTCTTGGCATCCGAGAACGGGTCTTCGGGGTTCTGGTCACCGGATCCGTGAGGGAGAACATGGCGTTCCGGGAAGGAGACCTTGACATCGGATGGTCCTTGTCGGAGTTTTTGGGAATTTGGCACCTCCATCAGATGGTGAACTTGAAGATACGACACCGAGTTCAATATGGTTCATCAGGTTTGGATCCTCACATCTGCATCGAAGATCTCGGTGTCACGGGAGGAGGCCAACTTGGCATCAAAAGACAGGGCAAAACTGTAAGGTTCCCAACCTTTAATAAGGTAGAGATCCCTGTGTTTACAATGCTAGTCCCTGGATCAATAGCTAGCATCCACAGTTAAGATGTAATATCAAGAAACAAAGGTCATAATACAACTTTATAACCAGGAATAAAATAATTCATTACATCTTACATAGCTCATTTGGCTATCTCATTACATTGCAGCAGAATATCTATAAGCATGGGGTCCTTCATCTTCAAAGTGCCACATGCAATCATGTTGGTTGTAGGCTTGTAATCCTATTCAACACACTTCACTAACATCAAACAAACCTGCAACATAATAAGTTGCAGCCACAAGGGTCAATACATTTGAATTGTATTGGCAAGTTTCACTACTATGTAAAATTTAGTGGATCCTATCATTACATGCATATTTGGCTAAGTGGGGTGGAGGCTCATTTGCAGAAAGCAAAATAGGTTTTGATCTTTGTCAAATATTTTTGAACTTCTTGGAAAACTCCAAGTGCTTCAAATCCCTTGTTGTCACCCTCAAGTTTTAACTTTGAGAAATTGGAATGTCGAGATGTCCCATAGCTTCAGGCCTTAGTTGCTCAGTATTGTCCATAACCGGGGACACGGCTAAGTACTTAGAATTTTGATCTTCTGCAGAAGTTGTACACTTTACCCACATGACACAATCTCATCTTGATGCCACCAGTGGCCGCTGGATAAGTACTCACCAAGATGGAGTACTGGCAGATTGAGAATGTGACAAAGTCTTTCCATAGGAGTCCTCCCAATACACAATGCTAGCTTGTCATTCAGGCACCAATGTAGGGTTCCAAGTTCCCTAGCACAAATCTAGTTAACCTGAAGATGCCAATGCATGGGTCTTCCACTATGTAGTTGACTAAGCCAGAGCCCATTTAGCATGTGGCTGTACATGGAAGCCACTGTACGAGAAACATGTTCAATCTCTAAGTCCCTGGGTGGTTTCCTTCTAGTGCACATACAAAAGAGATAGCCATATAAACATGGTTCCTTTTGTTGCCACCTTGTCCAAGCTTGAGTATCCTTGTCCACCCAGGTGGTTCATTGAGTACTTGTTTTATTATATAAAACATATGTCTTTTCAATTCTTCATATATTCATAACATGTATCCCATCCCAATATATAGCAGGGCTAAGCATACTACAACTACAATGTTTCCACTAAGGAATATATAGGGGTATCCTATTAGGATCTAGCATAGCATAAAATGTAGAAATCATTATCTTGCATGTTTCAAAAATCCACTAAGTGTAATGAAAATAATAGGACTTGGATGATAGTGTCACTTGCCTTTTTGGTAGAGAATGTTGGTTCACTTCTTGATCTTGCTAATATCACACTCTTCTAACTTCACTACAAATCAATCAAGCAAACATAGATTCAACTAGCATTCCAACCAATATTCAAACAATTCATCACACATAAAATAATAGAAACAAAGTCATGCATGAAAGCATGCAAAAGATAGTTTTATTTGCAAAGGTGGTTTCTACTAGGCTCTAAACATTATAAGGTTCAAAGTGGTCATTTACTAAAGTGGTAAAACCATTTGCAAAAGGTTTTATCTATAAACCATTTTTAAATCAAATCATTATTTTATGTGGTTGAAAATGTTTTTAGCAAAGCAATATTATTTAAAGGGTTCACCCAATATGTTTTAATTCTCAAAACTTGGTTTTTAGGGTCAGAAGGTTTTAATCAAAACATTTCCCAAAGGTTTCACTCAAAAATCATTTCTAAAACAAAAACAATATTTTTATTTGACTAGAAATGTGCTAATTCAAATATTTATTCCTAAACTTCACATAATACATTTTTAAATCCATAAGTTGGTTCCTAGGGTCAGTAGGTTCACAACAAACCATTTTGCAAAGGTTTCACATTAAAAATATATCTAGAACAATTTTTATATTCAAAATAAGCCTACACATGTTTCTGCAAATTCAACCAATTTTCCAGAAGCAAATCATTAAACAAAGTGCAAGGTTGCAAAATACTTGTTCTACTGATTCCATTGATATAAAATTTGTACAATTGGGACATGTAGATTTTAAGTTATGAATTTTACAAGTTTGCATATAAATCAGATTCAGAATTTTGTTTTAAATCAAACCAGTGCCACGCGGCGCAATCTTATTGGCCGGTACCGCTTCGGGTGGATCGGCCTCCGTGGATTGTTGGATCTAACTTAAAACGAATGGATAAGATGGGCGTGTATCCCTTCGTCTAGTTCTAATCGCAACCAGACACTTTGCATCTCACGGTTCACAGCAGCTCGACCACGATCTGGCGGCGCTGGTGGCGGCGACTGGCGGTGCACGCTCGAGATGCGGCGGTGCCGGCGATACAGGAAGCAAGGGAAAAAGCGGAGGTGCTCACCGTTCTCGCGAGGTCGAGGTGAAGCTCAAGGTGGCGCTGGCTTGGCGAGGGGTGCTCAGGGACGGCGACGATTGCTCGTCGGAGTGGGTGGCGGCGTCAGGCGGCTCTGGAGGTCGTCGAGGGCGACGATGCAGTTCACCCCAAGGAAAAACAAAGGCGTGGTTAGACGCGGGCGAGTGTGGCGAGTGCAGGAGTGTCATCGGGAAGGAGAGGGGAGGACGGCTGCTTACGGGGATACTTCGCCGGAGCGTCAGCAGATGGTGGTGGCGCTCAGATGATGTCAAAGCCGAGGTTGTGGGGCACTCGCGGGCAAGTTCGAGGCACTGGCAGATGCGCCTGGGGGTGGAGAACAAACTCGTGTGCAGTGGGAGGCGAGAGGTGGCGGGATGTGGCCGGAATTGCTCGCGTAGCTTGTCGGAGACGGCGGTGGTTGAGCTCAAAATCGGAGCAGCCTAGGGGCAGAGGGGAGGCGCTGTTTGGGGGGAAAGGTAGAGGAGGCGTGGGCGGTTTTGTACGCGTGGTCAGGGGCGATAATAACACCGGCAGTAACTCGCATTCATCACCGCATTCAAAGGCAGCAACAACGAGGAGGAACGGTCGCGAGGGAGACGATGCTGAGGTGGCATGGGGTCGTGCTGTCAGCGAAAGAGAGAGAGTGGGAGTGGGTCCTCTGCGTCAGTGACTGTGTGGGTTCTTTTCCGGGTGAAAACTGTCATGGGAATGGTCACGACAGATGCTGCAATCGACATCGAGTAGTAGAACGAGGGGCAAGGGCGGCCAGCCATCTGCGGTGCGAGATGAGGGCGGAGACACAAGGTTTTACCCAGGTTCGGCCCCCCGGAGGGTAAAGACCTACTCCTGCTAGATTGTATTATGATGGTGGTATAATGGGCGAGCTCGACGGCTAGGCGGCGAGTCGCTTGGGTGTATGATGGAACGTATCTCTACACGCCCTGTAGGGAGGTTTATATAGACTTACCTCCCCTAGGGTTTACATATCTCAACCGAATCAGTTAAGGCTTCGGTACTTGTTTAACCTAATCCGACTGGGCCTATCTACTCGCCTGGGCCTTCAGCTTCCAGTCGCTTGGATCCACACCGGGCCTTGATCCAGTCGCCGTTTTGTGGGCCCACTCGCCAGTTCCTGGGCCAGTCGGAAACGTCCTGCTGGGTATACCCCGGTAGGCATATCCCGATCAGTAGTCCCCGAGACCGTCGTCGATTGGGCGCAGGTGGTTGCTGGCAGTCGGAGTATACGGCTTTCAACGCGGGCATCCAGTCGAATCGGCGGCGGGCTCCTGAGTAAAGGAGGAAACTAGTCATTCCGGTCGCAGCTTCGGCGATCGGGTCGGGGAAATATTTAGTTACTGTTTGTAGTGAGCGGGTCGGCGAGCCGAGTGGCTGAAGTTGGACCGTCCAAACACAGTCAAACTAGTCGTTGGGGTAATCCAACGGTAACTTTTGGCGTAATCACCGCGTAGTAACGGCTCCCTGATTTGGCGGGTAACAACCGCTATATAAAGGGGATGGTAGGCGATCGGAGAACCACCTCCTCATCATTTCCTCCGATTGCGTGCACCTTCGTCTTCCTCCGCATCGCGATCCAGCCGACCCGAAATCCTCCGACCCCCACGAATCCTTCCGCCAATGGCCCCCTCCACCGAGCCTTGGGGTAGATCCAAGTGTACGAGAGCGCAACTGGCGTCCTTCGAGGAGGCCGGGATACTGCGCGCCGGCAGGTGGCGCATCCCTGCGGACGGAGAGGTGACCCCGGACCCGCGCGAGGGAGAGTTCATCTGCTTCACCAGCCACCTAGAGCGGGGGCTGGGATTCCCAACATCTCTTTTCTTCCGGCGCTTCTGCGCCTTCTACGGGATCCAATCGTCGGACCTGGGCCCGCACAGCATCGAGCAGCTCGCCATTTTCGTGGCGTTCTGCGAGTGCTACCTGGGATGCAGGCCCTACTTCCCCCTGTGGCAAGATCTATTCCACGGGTGGATCAGTCGCGAGGAAGCGGGCAGCCCAATGCTCGCCGCGGGCGGCCTGACGTTTCAGCTGAAATCGAAGGCTTCCTTCTTCGATCTGATGCTACCCGCCAAGGCGGCGAGCCAATGGAATAATTCTTGGTTCTATGTCACCAAGGCGACTCCAGACGGTGAGGTGGAGATCCTAATATACTCCGCCGACCGGCCTGAACCACGTCGACTTCAAGTCAGCAAGCTTCCAACAGACCAGCGGATGGTCGTGGACGAAATGCTTCAGACCATTCGCGGCCTGAAGAAGAGGGGTCTCCTGCCCATCAATTTGTACAACTGCTGGCTCGGGCAGCGACTCGTCCCCCTTGCCCGCCGCGACCACTACATGTACGAGTACGCGGGCCGGGAGGACTCGATGAAGTCCTGCCTCGTCGAGTGGCAACTCGAGGATTACCTCCTGGCGCTGAAGAAGATCACCCAGGCGGCGTACCTCGATGCGAAGGCCGGGGTTGCCCCCTACACCGCGAAGCATCCAGCCCCAACGGTAAGTCATCCTTTCGTCATTCGCAGTCGCAGTTAAGTGCGGTCGCGGTCATACTGATGTTGTTTATGCCTATTGCAGCTATTTCAAGTGGTTGAAGGGTTGCTTCCGCCCGCGGACGACGAGAACTCGAGTTCGTCCGTCCAGGAGGTGGGTGAATCGCCTCCAGCGAGGGGAGGCATCGAGAGTGACGGGAGTGGCGACGACGACGAATCCGAGGAAGAGGTCGCCCCGCTGGTCCGGAAAACGCGCGGACAGTGGCAGCGTGAGCTCGAAGCGAGCAAAAGCCTCGAGCGTCATGACGATGATGACGCCGAGCTCCCCAAGCACACCTCGCGTCGCGAGGCCACTCCATCAAAGAAGAAGAAGGAGGTGAAGGCCCCTCCAAATAAGAAGGCGAAGCCAGCGAAACAGGCGTCTTCGCCTCATTCGCCAAGCAGCTCCGACGCCACCAGCCTGGCCAGGGGCGAAGCCCCACAGATGGCGACGGCGCTAGATATCACCGCCATCCTGAACGAGGTGCCTCTGGCCTCGATGCCTCCGTCGTTCGCCCCTATCTCTGGGTCGGGGGCCGCTCCGGTCGCGGTAGCTTCGCCGCCCAAGGATGCTCATGCCGAAAATGTTTCGGAAGCTCCGGCCGCAGCCTCGACAACGAAGAAACCGTCCGTGTCTTGGGCACGTGATGTCCTGGAGATGGGCCTCAGTCGCCGACTGGGCCCCGAACTGGAGAAGCCGGCCGGCATCCGCACGGGGCTACACTTCATTCCAGTCGCCAAGTGAGTTTTGCTCACCTACTTTTGTCTTTCATTGAACTCGGATTATTTTGCTCACGCGATCAATTCGTAGGACCGGAGCCAAGAAGATAGGTCATCCGACCGTGGCCAAGGTGCCACCCGTCGTCAGCGAGGAGGATCCCTCCCGGAAGAGGAAGGCGGACAAGGTCGTCGTCCCCGCGGATAGCGCCAAGAAGGCCAAGGGCGACGAAGTCGTCACGGTATCTGACGACACGGCGATCGCGCCGAGTGAACCCGTAGCGGAGGCGGCCTTGTCGAGCAAGGAGGGTGCTCCCTCGCCTGGGGCGGCCGAGCTGGCCTCCTTTGGTGCCGGTTCCTCCATCGCAACGTTCCCGCGCTTCATGGCCAAAGCGGCTACAGCGAGTGGTACCACACCGTCGAGCCGCGCACCCGGAATCGCCGAGACGGAGGTCGAGCAGCGGCGCGGGCACACTCCGGCCCTTCTTACCTCCGTGGATGCACTGCAGATTCATGGCATGCTGGGCGCGGCCATCCAGGTATGTCCAGTCCCCGAGGATCGGGCCGCTGTGTTGCAGTGGTCTGATTCTTTTAATTCCTTGTTATTAATTCTCGCGTCCAGTCCCCGAGTGCGCGCTCGCTGAATTTCAGCGGGTGGGCACTTAGGATTTTTTGGTCGCTAGTCCCCGAGTGGGCACTCGCTGAATTTCAGCGGGTGGGCACTTAGGTTTTTTGATTGCCAGTCCCCGAGTGCGCACTCGCTGAATTTCAGCGGGTGGGCACTTAGGATTTTTGATTGCCAGTCCTCGAGTGCGCACTCGCTGAATTTCAGCGGGTGGGCACTTAGGATTTTTGATTGCCAGTCCCCGAGTGCGCACTCGCTGAATTTCAGCGGGTGGGCACATAGGATTCCGCTATTGTTAAACTTTTGAATTGTGTGCAGGGTTTGCAGCATGAGTCAGAACAGCGGCTTGCTGCGAAACGCCTCGCAGAGAAGGAACTGGCCGCCGTTCGAGAAGCGAACGAAGGGCTCCGGGCGATCGCTGCAAAGGCGGAGGAGGTCCGCCAGGAACTTGTCCCAGCGAGCGAGTTGGCAGTAGCTCAATCCGCGTTGAGCTCGGCTGAGAAGCGCATCGCCGACCTCGAACGCGAGCTGAAGGAAGCGAAGGAGGAGGCGAGGTCGGCGGATGGGAGAGCCAAGGCCGCTGTCATAGCCGCCGCCGAAGAGCGTAAGGTTTCTGACGCCCTTGTTGCTGGGCTTCAGGATGACTACACCTCTCTTCAGAGCTTCATCACGGATCTCGCCCGTCCCTTAATCGGTGAGTGTGCTTGCTTCTGTTTGTCACATGTGCATTGTGTAATCTTTGATGTGTTCGCTGACATCTTCTGTCTGCAGGTCGGATCATTGATAGCGCGGAAGAGGCAAATTCGTTCGACGCGCGGCAATGTGTGGCCACACTCGTCGACTCGGCGACGTTGTCGGCAACATGCATATGGGTGTACCTTCAGGAGATGTCGCCCACGGAAGTAATTCCCAGCGACCTCGTTGAGGTGTGGTGATATTTGGAGAAGGCGCCGTCGGTCGTCGAGTTCATGACGCGATCGGCATTCCGACGCGGAGCGGCGACGGCGCTTAGCCTTGGGCTCGCTCACTTCCCGGAGGACTTCGACCTGGACGACGTGACGAGTGGCTACCCGTCGTCGACTGGCTCAGTGGAGATCTCCGAGGTGCTGAAGTTGACGGACCACGCCGCGGTGTACTCCGAGCGCGTCTGGGCGATGGGCGACCTCCTTCCTTATCAGGAGACGGTCGTCGCACCCAACGACCCCGAGCTGTAGCACAGAGACTTCAAGATCGAGCAACCCTTCCGTGCGGCGATGGCGGGTGAGCTGACGACGTACCCATCAAACCCTATACTCCCTTCATTCGCAATCGCAAGGGTGCTGGCGAGTCGTCGTCGAAGCCTGCGGAGTAGAAAAGTTTGCCCTGGGGCGTTAGTAGTAGTTCTGCCGTTGGGCATACTTTGTATTTTGTGACGATTGCAACATGCTATTAATGAGATATCGTGTTGTTTTGTTAATTATCGTGTGTTTTTTGATTGAGGGTTGAACGAGTCCCCGAGCGCGTCCGCCCTTTTTATGGGGTTTACCTCGTTTGTTATGTGTTTGCGGTTTTTGAATGTTTTGTTATTGTGGTCGACTCGCCCGGACTCGGAGAGCCAGTCGCAAGGCGACTCCCATGAGTGCTCTGTACTTCACCGTTTTCCCTTGCGCGAACGAGGTCGGGTGGCCGAGTCCCCGAGAGTGGTACTTGGTTGTTCTAGGCGCGACTCGAGGGTGGGTGAGGACTTGGCGCGTTAGTTTGAGCGCATCACTCTTGCCTGGCCCGTTGGGTCAGTCGCATGGCGAGTCCTGGGCATGCTCTCATACTTGGCGTTTTCCCTAGCCGCTCGCGCTGAACTGGTCGTCAGTCCCCGAGCGCGGTACTTGACCGTTCGAGTCGCTATGTCGAGGATGCGGAGGATCATGGTCGCTGTGGGAAGCGAAGGCAGTCGTCTTGGCTCGTTGAGCCAGTCGAGCAAGGCAACTCCAATGGGGCTCCGGGTAGGCGTTTTTCGTGGACGTTACAAGACCTGGGGTACCCCAGTGCCCTTGTAGCGCACTACTTGGCCGTGCCGGTCGCTGTAGCAGAGGTTGACTTCTGCAATTAGCTTGACGCTGTTATTACGAGTGCGAGTGGCACAAGACACGGAGAGTAGCGCAATTTGCGGTAACCAATTTTTTTCATTTCATAGCGACTGGAGGATACATATGTGGGGTTCTAGGAGTAGAACTTCCGTAGGAGGTTTACATTCCATGGTCGCTTGACGTCGAGCTTGCCGTCCCCGTGGACGTCGATGAGGTAGTAGGCATCGTTGCCGAGTACTCGCCTGATGGCGAATGGTCCCTCCCATGGGGGGGGGGAAAGCTTGTGCATGCCTTTCTTGTCCTGGATGAGGCGCAGCACCAGGTCGCCTTCTTGGAAGGTGCGAGTTTTCACCCGCCGGCTGTGGTAGCATCGGAGTCCTTGTTGGTAGATGGCGGTGCGTGAGCGAGCTAGGTCGCGTGCCTCGTCGATTTGATCGATTCCATCTTGTCGTGCGAGTTCGTTCGCAGCCTCCGTGTAGTGGACGACTCTCGGTGAGTCGTGCTCGAGGTCGGTGGGCATGACTGCCTCGGCACCGTACACCATGAAGAAGGGGGTGAACCCTGTCGATCTGTTGACTGAGGTGCGGATGCCCCAGATGACAGAGGGTAGCTCCTCGACCCAGCACCCGGCAGTGCGCTCGAGTGGAACTTGGAGCCGCGGCTTCAGGCCATGGAGGATGCTCTGGTTGGCCCATTCCGCCTGGCCGTTGGACTCCGGGTGGGCGACTGACGCCAGGTCGAGCTGGATGTGGTGTTACTCGCACAACTCGTCCATGGATCCTTTCACGAAGTTGGTGCCGTTGTCCGTGATGATGCTGTTTGGGAACCCATAGCGATAGATGAGCTCGCGTAGGAATTTGGTGGCGGTCTTCCCGTCGCATTTCCGGACTGGCTTGGCCTCCACCCACTTTGTGAATTTGGCGACCGCGACCAGAAGGTGGGTGTAGCCAGAAGGAGCCTTTTTGAAGGGGCCTACCATATCCATACCCCACACGGCGAATGGCCAGGTGATGGGAATTGTCTTGAGCGCTGAGCTCGGCACGTGTGTCTGGTTGGCGTACTTCTGGCACCCGGCGCACCGCTGGACGATGTCGACGGCATCGGCGTGTGCGGTGGGCCAGTAGAATCCGTGTCGCATAGCCTTGGCGACCAGAGAGCGGGCGCCGGCGTGGTGGCCGCAGTCGCCGGAGTGGATGTCGTGGAGGATCTAGCATCCTTCGGCGGGTTGGACGCAGCGTTGGAACACGCTGGTCAAGCTGCGCTTGTGGAGCTCGCCGTCGATGATGGTGAAGGATTTGCATCGGCGTGCAATCATCCGGGCGTCCGTCTCGTCTGCCGGCAAGGTACTAGCCTCCAGGTAGGCGATGTAGGGCCTGGTCCAGTCGTCTGGCTCGGCGACGAGTGCGACCAGGGCCGCCTCTGGCTGCAGCGGAACTCCGATGTTGATCTCCCTTGGGGGTGAGACTGACGGCTTGGTGATCGTGTCGAGGAAGACGCCGGTGGGTGGCACGAGTCGAGCTGACCCGATGCGAGAGAGGGCGTCAGCCTCCTCGTTCTTCCGCCTGTCGATCCACTCAACGGAGTAGCCTACGAAGTGTACCCCCAGCTTGTCTACTGCTTGGCGGTATGCAGCCATTGTGGGGGAGACGGCGTCGCAAGTGCCAGCGACTTGCCCCGCGACGAGGTCGGAGTCTCCGTAGCAGCGTAGGCGGTGGACGTTCATCTCCTTGGCGGCTCGCATGCCGTGGAGTAGTGCCTCGTACTCGGCCATGTTGTTGGTGCAGGGGGTGAAGTCGAGGCAGAGGACTTAGCGGAGCTTGTCGCCCTTTGGTGAAGTAAGTACGATCCCTGCCCCTGCGCCGTCCGCGTTCTTGGAGCCGTCGAATTGCAGGCTCCAGTAGTGGAGGTATGGCAGCTTTTCTGGCTGCTGGGCCTCTTCCCAGTCGGCAATGAAGTCCGCTAGAGCCTGCGACTTGATCGCTTTTCGTGGCTCGTACTTAATGTTATGGACGCCGATTTCGACGGCCCACTTAGCGACTCGCCCAGTCGCCTCACGGTTGCAGATGATGTCCTGCAACGGTGCTGAGGAGACGACCGTGATCGGGTGCTCCTGGAAGTAGTGCGGCAGGCGCCGCTGTGCTCTGAAGACCGTGTATACCAGTTTCTGGTACTGCGGGTATCGCTGGCGCGACTCGGTGAGGACCTCGCTGATGTAGTACACCGGTCGCTGTACCGGGCACTCCTTTCCTTCCTTCGGTCGCTCGACGACCATGACGGCGCTGACGACACGCTCGGAGGCCGCGACATAGACCAGCATGGGTTCTTTGTCGACGGGGGCGGCGAGTAATGGTGCTGCGAGTAGCACCTTCTTGAGGTCGCGGAGTGCGTCGTCCGCCTCCTTGTCCCACTGGAAGGTGGGGTTCTTGCGCATCAGGCGGTATAGGGGCATCGCCTTTTCGCCCAGGCGGGGGATGAAGCGACTGAGAGCCGCTACTCGCAGGGCAAGCTTCTGGACGTCGCGCATGCACTCGGTTTTGCCGAGTCAAGCGATCGTGTCGATCTTCGTGGGGTTCGCCTTGATCCCGCGCTTGGAGACGACGTACCCCAGTAGTTGCCCTGCTGGTACACCGAAGGTGCATTTGCCTGGGTTGAGTTTTATCTTGTATTTCCGCAGGTTGGAGAATGTTTCCGCCAAGTCGGCGAGTAGATCGCCCTGGCGAGCGGATTTCACGACCACGTCGTCGATGTAGACGTGGATGTTGCGGCCAATTTGGCTCGCGAGGCACTCCTGCATGCACCGCTGGTAGGTCGCCCCGGCGTTCTTGAGGCCGAAGGTCATGGCAGTGTAGCAGAAGGCTCCGAATGGCGTGATGAACGCCGTCTTCTCCTCGTCCTCAACAGCCATTTTGATCTGGTTGTACCCAGAGTAGGCGTCGAGGAAACACAGCGACTCCGAGCCTGCGGTGGAGTCGATTATTTGGTCGATCCGCGGGAGGACGAACTACTCCTTCGGGCAGGCGCTGTTCAAGTTTGTGTAGTCGATACACATCCTCCAGGTCCCGTTCTTCTTCTCGACCAGGACTGGGTTTGCCAGCCACTTGGAGTACTTGATTGGCCGGATGAAGCCTGCAGCGAGTAGACGCTGCACCTCCTCGGCGATAGCTCGGCGGCGCTCTTCATTGAAGGGCCGCAGCGACTGCTTAATGGGTCGCACTTTGGGGTCGGTGTTTAGTTTGTGCTCAGCGAGCTCCCTAGGGACACCAGGCATGTCAGAGGGCTTCCATGCGAAGATGTCCCTGTTCTCACGGAGGAACTCGATGAGCGCGCCTTCCTAGGCTGGGCTCATCCCTGTTCCGATCATGACCGTCTGGCTGGAGTCGCCTGGGACCAGCTCGACGGTGCGGGTGTGCGTTGTTGCCTCGAAGGCTGAGGTGTTTGCGCCCTCCGAATTGGGCTTCTTGAGTATGGTGGGGTCGTCATTGTTCACCCCGCTCACGTACTTGGCGAGCTCGTCGGCGTGGTTGGCCTCTGCCGCGATGACAGCGTCGGCGAGTTCAGCTCCTTTGGCCTCGCACTCGGTGGCCATGTCGGGGTCGCCGTTGATGGTGATGACGCCGCACGGCCCGGGGAGCTTCATCGCGTTGTACGCGTAGTGGGGTGCTGCCATGAACTTGGCGAACGCCTGGCGCCCCAGGACGCAGTGGTAGGGGCTGTCGAAGGGTACCAGCTCGAAGACGATCCGCTCGGTGCGAAAGTTTGCTGGTGTGCCGAAGGTGACTGGCAGCGTGACCTTGCCGATCGTGGACGATGCCGTGGAACATGGTGTGGGTCGTCTCGATCATCGACTGCGGGAGCCACAGCTGCCTGAAGGTGTCCAGGTACAGGATGTTGATGGAGCTGCCACCGTCCATCAATGTCTTGGGGAGCCAGTAGTCGCCCACCTTAGGCTTGACCACCAGGGCGACTCGGCCTGGGTACTCGATGCGTGGTGAGTGGTCCTGGCGGCTCCAGGTGATGGGCTGCTCCGACCAGTAATCGCCAGGTGATGGCGTGGTGAGTGGTCCTGGCGGCTCCAGGTCTTGGGGAGCCAGTAGTCGCCCATTGCCGTCGACCCTGGCGGGGGCCGGGCGCTTCCTCCTGGTGGCGCGTTCTCGCAGATCGCGCGCTCGGCCGCGCGGGCCGGGTCGTTTTCGTCGTCGAAGTTCAGGGCGCGCCCCTGGACGGTGGGGTTCAGGCGTGACCTGATTCGCTGCTGGTGGTAGCGCGACAGCTCCTGCGCCGTCACCTGCTCGAGGCGAAATTTTTCGCGCTCGGCTTACTCCTTGCGGACTGCCTCCGCCAGCTTCAGGCGGAGTTCCTCGACCTCCGTTGCCGTGGCGTTAGGAGGGATCGGGGTGGAGAAGGGATCCTCCGGCGGGTCGGTGCCGGTCACCATGTAGGTCGCGGCGTGGCGACCGGTACCGTCATGGAGATTGGCGGAGTTTTCTGACCCGGAGTCGACGTCGAAGATCCCAAGGATGGAAGGATCCTCGAAGTCTCCCATGTTGGAGACCTGGGTGATGGAGCCCGCGGGTGAAGCCGCGGTGATGGATCCGGCGAGTGACGCCGGGGTCGCCGAGTCGGCGTCGTCGTTGAGGGCCGCATCTTCCGTGGCCGTGGAGTTTTCGGCCACGTTGCTGTGGGCCGAGTTGTACTCGGAGGGGAGGCGATGGATCGTGCGGACCTGGCTCTCGGAGAGCCGATCGCGTGGCGGCGACTCGCGGATGCGAGCCGAATCCTCTGAGACGATGACGTCGGTGAGGCCGACGAAGAGGCTGATCATGCCGACCGACAGGATCATGCTGTGCGTGACGGGTCGTGCCGCCGGGACATAGCTGCTCGGCAAGATCTGGAGCATCTCGCCGATCGCTATCATGCGGCCGGTGGCGACCGTCTTGTTGATGGGCAGATTGGATCTCGCCGCAGAACACCGGCCAGACTGGCCAGGCCGGCCAGGCCCCACGGTGGGCGCCACTGTCGTGGGAATGGTCACGACAGATGCTGCAATCGACAGCGAGTAGTAGAACGAGGGGCAAGGGCGGCCAGCCATCTGCGGTGCGAGATGAGGGCAGAGACACAAGGTTTTACCCAGGTTCGGCCCCCCGGAGGGTAAAGACCTACTCCTGCTAGATTGTATTATGATGGTGGTACAATGGGCGAGCTCGGCGGCTAGGCGGCGAGTCGCTTGGGTGTATGATGGAACGTATCTCTACACGCCCTGTAGGGAGGTTTATATAGACTAACCTCCCCTACGGTTTACATATCTCAACCGAATCAGTTAAGGCTTCGGTACTTGTTTAACCTAATCCGACTGGGCCTATCTACTCGCCTAGGCCTTCAGCTTCCAGTCGCTTGGATCCACACCGGGCCTTGATCCAGTCGCCGTTTTGCAGACCCACTCGCCAGTTCCTGGGCCAGTCAGAAACGTCCTGCTGGGTATACCCCGGTAGGCATATCCCTATCAAAAACGTTTCGCGCGAGGGAGGGTTAGTTGGGCTTGCTGGGCCAGCTTAGTGGGTTGAGTCTGTTTCTATTTTTTTTCATTCTGATTGCGTTTTCTTTTTCTATTTGATTTTCTGTTTTGATTTTCAATCAAACAATTAAACACTCAAAAGATTTCAAATCTTTGCCAAACTTTGTATAATTTTTAGTTCTGTTTAACAACACAAACCAAAGTCCAAATAAAATAATACTTTTATTCTTTTAGGATCTATTTAATAATTAAATAAAATAGTCCTTAGTTATTAATTCAAATAGGATTTGATTTACTAAAATCTCCATTTGAAAATAAATAAAACCAAAATCATTTCAGTAGGTTTTATTTGAAAATATAAAATACTTGGAAAACTTATTTAAAATAAATTAACAAGTTTTATTATTTATTTAAAATGAAAAATCCTATACTTTAATAGAATTGGATATTAATAATCCTCATTATTTTATTTAAATAGACCTTTACTCTTTTTATCAAATATAAATATTTTATTTCAAAAGCTTAGCCAAGTGATTGATAAGTTGGGACATAAGCAACAGCTAGCTGCAAGTTCAACTCATCATTAAGTCCTTCCAGAAATTTTTCTTTTCTCTTAACATCTGTGTCAACTTCATCCGGTGCATATCGTGCCAGATTGTTGAATTCTTCAATATACTCAGCCACACTAAGGTGACGCTGTTTCAGATTGTGAAACTCCTTTTTCTTCAAGTACATCACTCCAGGTGAGATGTGAGTTGTTCTAAATCCATCTTCAAAAATATCCCATGTTACATCTTCAAGGGGAGTGGTGATTTGAAAGTTGTCCCACCATGTTGCTGCTGGTCCTTCAAGCAGAAATGCTGCAAACCTAACTTTTTCTTCATCGGTGCAGCCAACAGTCACTAAGCCTTTGTTCACTGAACGTAACCAATCATCAGCTACCATTGGGTCAGTTGTTCCAGAGAACCTTGCAGGCCTAAGTTTCAGAAACTTGGTGAGCATGTCAAGTGCTGGAGGATTATTCTGATTGTTGTTGTTGTTGTTGTTGTTGTTCTGATTCTGTATATATGTGGTCATTTGTTGCATCAACTGTGTCTGAGCTGCCATCATCTGCTGCATCTCAGGGGTGATGTTGTTGTTTTGGTTGGGGTTGGCATGACGAGGAGGCATCTGTTGGTTTGATAGGGATAAGTATTGGTGGATAGGTTTTCTAAGAAGTTCTAACACACAACTCAAAACAACCAAGTTCAATCAAACAATCAACAAGCAAGTATCCACTTAACAACTTATGAGCTTAACTCATGAGTTGAAGGAAACAACAAGTTTTCTTGAAATATATAACTTAGTATAATCATACCTCATAGGTCAATATGATTCATACTCTAACTTGATATCAATATCTTTGGTGGGTAATCTAAAGTCTCTTGGTTCTCACTTGTAGTCCTTTATGATATCCAAGGTTGAAATCCTTGGTGAAAATGTTGAAGATGTTGAAGTCATTAGAGTTGAAGATGTTGAAGTCATTAGAGTTGAAGATGTTGAAGTCATTAGAGTTGAAGATGTTCTTAGCTCATGGTGAAGTCTTTGGCCATGGGGTAGGTTTTGTCCTTCAAGTTTGAAATAGGAGAGATGTAGAATTAAAACCAAAATGGTTGAGGAAAGAGTTTACAATATTGTTTGTAAATAAGTTTTTGGAACAAACAACAACTCCTATTTTTATAAGGGGTTTGTCCAATCCTAGGGTTACAATCCTACAGGCAACACAGTGCTCTGATACCATCTGTAAGGTTCCCAACCTTTAATAAGGTAGAGATCCCTGTGTTTACAATGCTAGTCCCTGGATCAATAGCTAGCATCCACAGTTAAGATGTAATATCAAGAAACAAAGGTCATAATACAACTTTATAACCAGGAATAAAATAATTCATTACATCTTACATAGCTCATTTGGCTATCTCATTACATTGCAGCAGAATATCTATAAGCATGGGGTCCTTCATCTTCAAAGTGCCACAGGCAATCATGTTGGTTGTAGGCTTGTAATCCTATTCAACACACTTCACTAACATCAAACAAACCTGCAACATAATAAGTTGCAGCCACAAGGGTCAATACATTTGAATTGTATTGGAAAGTTTCACTACTATGTAAAATTTAGTGGATCCTATCATTACATGCATATTTGGCTAAGTGGGGTGGAGGCTCATTTGCAGAAAGTAATATAGTTTTATCCTATCTTTTCAAAATAGTTTTTGATCTTTGTCAAATATTTTTGAACTTCTTGGAAAACTCCAAGTGCTTCAAATCCCTTGTTGTCACCCTCAAGTTTTAACTTTGAGAAATTGGAATGTCGAGATCTCCCATAGCTTCAGGCCTTAGTTGCTCAGTATTGTCCATAACCGGGGACACAGCTAAGTACTTAGAATTTTGATCTTCTGCAGAAGTTGTACACTTTACCCACATGACACAATCTCATCTTGATGCCACCAGTGGCCGCTGAATAAGTACTCACCAAGATGGAGTACTGGCAGATTGAGAATGAGACAAAGTCTTTCCATAGGAGTCCTCCCAATACACAATGCTAGCTTGTCATTCAGGCACCAATGTAGGGTTCCAAGTTCCCTAGCACAAATCTAGTTAACCTGAAGATGCCAATGCATGGGTCTTCCACTATGTAGTTGACTAAGCCAGAGCCCATTTAGCATGTGGCTGTACATGGAAGCCACTGTACGAGAAACATGTTCAATCTATAAGTCCCTGGGTGGTTTCCTTCTAGTGCACATACAAAAGAGATAGCCATATAAACATGGTTCCTTTTGTTGCCACCTTGTCCAAGCTTGAGTATCCTTGTCCACCTAGGTGGTTCATTGAGTACTTGTTTTATTATATAAAACATATGTCTTTTCAATTCTTCATATATTCATAACATGTATCCCA
Organism: Avena sativa; assembly: GCA_916181665.1. Taxonomy (NCBI): domain Eukaryota; kingdom Viridiplantae; phylum Streptophyta; class Magnoliopsida; order Poales; family Poaceae; genus Avena; species Avena sativa. The sequence goes on from OV702297.1 coordinate 312,524,491, forward strand.
TCCCAATATATAGCAGGGCTAAGCATACTACAACTACAATGTTTCCACTAAGGAATATATAGGGGTATCCTATTAGGATCTAGCATAGCATAAAATATAGAAATCATTATCATGCATGTTTCAAAAATCCACTAAGTGTAATGAAAATAATAGGACTTGGATGATAGTGTCACTTGCCTTTTTGGTAGAGAATGTTGGTTCACTTCTTGATCTTGCTAATATCACACTCTTCTAACTTCACTACAAATCAATCAAGCAAACATAGATTCAACTTGCATTCCAACCAATATTCAAACAATTCATCACACATAAAATAATAGAAACAAAGTCATGCATGAAAGCATGCAAAAGATAGTTTTATTTGCAAAGGTGGTTTCTACTAGGATCTAAACATTATAAGGTTCAAAGTGGTCATTTACTAAAGTGGTAAAACCATTTGCAAAAGGTTTTATCTATAAACCATTTTTAAATCAAATCATTATTTTATGTGGTTGAAAATGTTTTTAGCAAAGCAATATTATTTAAAGGGTTCACCCAATATGTTTTAATTCTCAAAACTTGGTGTTTAGGGTCAGAAGGTTTTAATCAAAACATTTCCCAAAGGTTTCACTCAAAAATCATTTCTAAAACAAAAACAATATTTTTATTTGTCTAGAAATGTGCTAATTCAAATATTTATTCCTAAACTTCACATAATACATTTTTAAATCCATAAGTTGGTTCCTAGGGTCAGTAGGTTCACAACAAACCATTTTGCAAAGATTTCACATTAAAAATATATCTAGAACAATTTTTATATTCAAAATAAGCCTACACATGTTTCTGCAAATTCAGCCAATTTTTGAGAAGCAAATCATTAAACAAAGTGCATGGTTGCAAAGTACTTGTTCTACTGATTCCATTGATATAAATTTTCAAAATTTGGACGTGTAGATTTTAAGTTATGAATTTTACAAGTTTGCATATAAATCAGATTCAGAATTTTGTTTTAAATCAAACCAGTGCCACGCGGCGCAATCTTATTGGCCGGTACCGCTTCGGGTGGATCGGCCTCCGTGGATCGTTGTATCTAACTTAAAACGAATGGATCAGATGGGCGCGTACCCCTTCGTCTAGTTCTAATCGCAGCCAAACACTTTGCATCTAACGGTTCACAGCAGCTCGACCACGATCTGGCGGCGCACGCTCGGGATGCGGTGGTGCCGGCGGTACAGGAAGCAAGGGAAAAAGCGGAGGTGCTCACCGTGCTCGCAAGGTCGAGGTGAAGCTCAAGGTGGCGCTGGCTTGGCAAGGGGTGCTCAGGGACGGTGACGATTGCTCGTCGGAGTGGGTGGCGGCGTCAGGCGGCTCTGGAGGTCGTCGAGGGCGACGCTGCAGTTCACCCCAAGGCAAAACAAAGGCGTGGTTAGATGCAGGCGAGTGTGGCAAGTGCAGGAGTGTCATCGGGAAGGAGAGGGGAGGACGGCTGCTTACGGGGATACTTCGCCGGAGCGTCAGCAGACGGCGGTGGCGCTCAGATGATGTCGAACCGAGGCTGTGGGGCACTCGCGAGCGAGTTCGAGGCACTGGCAGATGCGCCTAGGGTTGGAGAACAAACTCGTGTGCAGTGGGAGGCGAGAGGTGGCAGAATGTGGCCGGAATTGCTCGCGTAGCTCGTCGGAGATGGCGGTGGTTGAGCTCAAAATCGGAGCAGCCTAGGGGCAGAGGGGAGGCGCTGTTTGGGGGGAAAGGTAGAGGAGGCGTGGGCGGTTTTGTACGCGTGGTCAGGGGCGAGAATAACGCCGGCAGTAACTCGCATTCATCGCCGCATTCAAAGGCAACAACGGCGAGGAAGAACGGTCGCGAGGGAGACGATGCTGAGGTGGCGTGGGGTCGTGCTGTCAGCGAAAGAGAGAGAGTGGGAGTGGGTGCTCTGCGTTAGTGACTGTGTGGGTTCTTTTCCGGGTGAAAATGTTTCGCGCGAGGGGGGGGGGTTAGTTGGGCTTGATGGGCCGGCTTAGTGGGTTGAGTCTGTTTCTATTTTTTTTCATTCTGATTGCTTTTTCTTTTTCTATTTGATTTTCTGTTTTGATTTTCAACCAAACAATTAAACACTCAAACGATTTCAAATCTTTGCCAAACTTTGTATAATTTTTAGTTCTGTTTAACAACACAAACCAAAATCCAAATAAAATAATACTTTTATTCTTTTAGGATCTATTTAATAATTAAATAAAATAGTCCTTAGTTATTAATTCAAATAGGATTTGATTTACTAAAATCTCCATTTGAAAATAAATAAAACCAAAATCATTTCAGTAGGTTTTATTTGAAAATATAAAATACTTGAAAAACTTATTTAAAATAAATTAACAAGTTTTAGTATTTATTTAAAATGAAAAAGCCTTTACTTTAATAGAATTGGATATTAATAATCCTCATTATTTTATTTAAATAGACCTTTACTCTTTTTATCAAGTAGAAATATTTTATTTCAAAAGCTTAGCCAAGTTTTAATTTTGGCTTTATAAAATAATCCTTATTTATAAATCTACCCTTGCTTTATAAAAACCATATCTTTTTATTAAAAGATCCAAAAAACAGTGATTCCAAATATTTTAATTTTTTTTGTTTATTTATCTTTTTAAATCCCTTTAGGATTTTATTTAAACCAAATAGGTTATGAAAGTTTCCAATTGGATTCAAAAAGTTTCTTCTCACCCTAAATTTCAACATAGTTTTATTTTGTTTATTTATTTTTTCACATTTCACAATTTGGAAAATTTTGCGATGTGACAAAAACGGAGACTCCTCCCCACATCGATGCACACCAACATCAGAAGAGGGTCTCCTACAGGTCAACACCAACAACATCACAGGAGCACGCTTCATAAGGCCTCACGTTCATGTGGTGCTCACAGGAAGATGGCGCCAGTGACGCGAGGCGGCAAAACACGGGCGAGGCGGCAAAACACGGGCGAGGCGGCAAAACACGGGCGAGGCGGAGGCCAGAGGAGAGGTGCCTTGGCGAGGCCGACGCCTCGAGGCAGAGCCGGAGCGACGCAGGCTCAGGGCGGAGGCGGAAGGGAGCCCGGTTGCGCCCCTGGCGGCGGCCAGAGAGGGAGAGCGACGGAGCTCGCGGGCGCTGGAGGTGGTCGTCGGGGCAGTTCGACGAGAGGACGCGCTGCTGGTACCAGACTCGTGCTTGCCGACGAGGGAGCCCAGGGGGAGAGGCGGTGGCGCCTGGGCACGTCGGGGAGGGGCGCCCGGCGGCGGACGCGAAGGTCGAGTGGAGCCGGGGGCGACCGGCGGATGCGGAGGACGACAGACGACGTCGAGGTCGCGGCCGGGCGGCGCTGCTAGAGGGACGGGGACACGCGGAAGGCGGCAGGGCTGGTCGCTGGTGACAGAGAGCCTGAGGGGGAAGGGGCATGGCGATGGCGCAGGAGGGAATCGAGTTGGGGCCGCGAAGTGCGCTGTCGATGGTGGACGGGTGAAGGAGCTTGTTCGGGAGTGGCGGCAGGGTGAGGTCGCTGGCGGCGGCGAATGCGGAAACAGGGAGAGACGAGAGGATGGTGATTGCGGGGTTCGTGGAGGTCGAGTGCGGGTGTGGAACGGGGATTGCGAGCGGAGGGACCGAGGTGGCCACGAGGTGGGGTCCACGCGGGCGGGCTGGGAGGTTCCGGGTGGATCGTGTCGAGCGGGCTGTGCAGGGCATTCGCGCGAGTGGGTGCGTTGCCGCTGGGCGGCGGTAGGGAGGATTTGGGGTGAGTGGTTAGGGTTTAGGTAGGGCTAGGGTTGGTTAGGGTTTAGCCGGCTAGGCCTGTTGGGCCTGGCCGGTTTTAGGGCTAGGTTTTTAGGGTTATTATTTTAATAAAATATTTTTTTGTTTTGTAATATTTTAGCAAATAGTTTTTAGGCAAATAGTTTAGCAGAAATATAGGATTTTGTTTTGAAACAAGAGAAGAGGTATTGCAGTAAACAAAATAGCTTTGGTTGAAACATTTTGAGAGGCAAAATAAATGCATGATGCAAAGATGGTGCACAAAATATATGACAACAGACGACATTATAATTAGGGTTTACCCGGGGTGCTACAATTCGACACCACTAAGAATGGATCTTGCCCTCGAGATCCGCCTCATGGTACGGGGAAGAAGGCCGACGGTCTAAACTTTCGCGCTTCGTGTAGATCTTTGCGACACCACTAACAAGGGTTGTTGCTCACGCTCATCGAGAGAATACTCTGGAGAGACAAGGATGAAGGTAAAGGTATCATGAGGTAAGGCCACCTCTAACTTCCGTCGAAGTAGTAAGAATTGCATCGGTCCTCCATTCTATATACAAAAGCGAATGATAAGAGTAATGGTATGGTCGCGACTCCATCCCGCACTCAAAGCATTACTCTGTACACGAATAGAAGAATCATGCAACCAACTCTTGGATTTCAGACTGAAGATCTCGACAAGCGAGGTTCGGAATGCTTCAGATTCAAAAGGATGATGTAGGCTCTTCATCGGATCGGATTGCAGATGATGTCATTGTGTTGGAAAACATCGGAAGATATAAAGAGAAAAAATAGTAGATTTTTTGGTCCACTGAAAGATACAACAGATGAAAGATTCATCAGATAGCATGAAGCCCGACTGTAGACGCACCATTACAAGAGGAAGGAAGCGAAACTCTGAAGATACGACAGAAACCCACCCACGAGAATCCTGGACTCAAAGAAAAGATAAGAGGACAGATTCAAAACATGCAAAGGTAAGTGAAGAATAGCATAGGGGTAAGGAGTAAAAACAGACCTAATCAGATCTATCCAACCGATTTTTTTAAATAGTTTTGACACTCTACAACGGACGTTAGCTAGGTTGTCCTACAGGCTGGACCAATAGGATATCATAACTGCTGAGCTCTGATACCACTCTGTAACACCCTCATAATCGGCCCTATGCAAGTTTTAGCGATTCCAGCCAAACCCGCATAGAAACGATTCAAAGGTGCCCACCAGGCACTTGCGTGCGGGTGGAAAACGAAGTTTTATCATTACACAATAGTCCACGATGGAACCCCCAGAACAGATATATACAACAATGACTCAAAGAGTCAAGAATACAGATATACAATACAAAGATTCAAATCACCTTTAAAACGATACAGCGTCCGAGTACGGACAAGATGCAAATTGAGCTAAGAGCCCTGAAGAATAACCAATGGCGTCCATAACCCTGCCCAGGCCAAGCCGGAAGGGTAAACCTGCTAACGACGTCGATCTCAAAACCTGCTTAAACAAAAGGGGTGCCGACAAAGGGCAAAGGAAAAAGAGAGCGGTCAGTACTGAGGCCAGTACACGGCGAGACTAGAATTCGGCGGTCCTCGCCTACATAGGTATGGTGGACTGAAGCGGCAGCACAGCACGCACTGAACAACCTATAGAGACTCGATACAACTGGCGGCTATCAGAGAGGGATAAGAAAGACCTATTTGGATCCAACCTAATGCTAACACCAAACATACCCATCCTGGTGTTTCCCCTCAAAACCAATCGAGGAAGTCAACCGAGGAACTCACACAGTTGGCAGTTTTATTCATTTGTTATAGTTGCGGAAATTACTAGTCAGATATAGATAGCATGAGTCATCCTGATATAATAAGCAGTGGGCAGTTTTAGTTAACCATTCCGTGGTAGTTGTAGTACTTACTAGTCAGATACATATAGCATGAGGCATCCCAAAACCTAGCAGTTGTTGATACTTTTATTTAGCCATTCCGTTGTAATTGCAATACTTACTAGTCAGATACAATGGTAACAGGCGACAACCCAAACCAGCAATTGTTGGCACTTTTATTTAGCCATTCCATTATAGTGAAGATGACTACTAGTCATCATAAAGTCAAATTTATAGCACTACTTTAGTTATAGTTGTCTATGATCGAGATACTGTGCTCCAAGTCGTCCATAACCGCGGACACGGCTTTCAGAAAGTTTTACCCTGCAGGGGGCAGAAATAGCAACACACGCACGATCAACCTCGAGAAAAACCAAATGAAAATCCAACAAGGCATCACGATAGAGCAATTACAAGATTCATATAAATTTCAGGGGCCACCCCACCAAGCTACCCGCGACGAAGTTGGCCGGCTCCGAGACGGACCCAGAGGTTTGTGCCAATGGCTGTAAACGACTTGGAACCCGAAAGTGTGACTGGTCTTGTCGATACCGCGAAAACATTCCACATTTGTTCCTAAACAGTACAGACGCTCCACGCGCAATCGTAAATAAAGCAGTAAGGCATGGCATAAGTACATGATAGTAATAAATCCCCAAACTACTTTGTGGCCCAAGAAATAAATAAGACTAAAGCTCTGGCTAGGGGGATTCATGGTCCCACATGCGGATAGTGCGAATATTCAAAGAACAGGTATCAAGTACTCGGGGTCCTACGAGACACAAGTGGACAGTTAAAAACCAAATAACATCTATTGCCCACCTGTGCCTCTGCATCATTTACCTACTTCAATTTTAGTTATTAAACGATAATTAAAGCCATGATCATCTCCAACATAAAGCATAAGGCATTTCTCCAACAACTGTGGTATTTGAGAACATCGAAACAACACCTGGGCAAGCAACTATGATTTGCAAGGCCGACTATCTACCAAATAACAGGTAATAGGAGGTGTCCAAGGCAATATAATGGCTGCAAGGGATATCACGGGTACGGAAACTAAAGCATCGCAACACAGTCAGCAATAGATCAACAGGAGGAAATAAAGACTATAAAAGTAAGATAGGTAGAAAGGGGGAGAATGCTCGCCTGAAAACATTGCCGAAGGTTAATCCAAAGATCGGGTCGACTCTCGCATCAACTCATCGGCCTAATCCGTGAAGAAGCAAAGCACTAGAATAAACACGGATGCACTATTTAATACTACGACAAAAGATCGGGCATGATGCATATATGATGTATGACATGGCAAGGATGCGATGCAATTAGGAAATATTAAGCGGAACCGGGGTCCCGGCATTTAATTATATGGTTCTAGTTGTTTAGATACCCCGCATTTTAAATATTGTCTTAACAAGTCAAAACATGGCATCGGTTCGCTACACAAGTTTAAATGGGGCCAATATAAGGCTAGATTTGCCCGCATATGGCCTTCATATTTAATTTAGGCGAATTGTCGAAACACCCCCAAACACCCACAATATGTATGCAAGCATGACAATTTAATTATGCAACAAGATAGGTGTTATATTACAAAATAGGGGCGGATAAGATAGGGGTCACACATTAGAGGGGCTCGACGATCTTGTGGTCTCGGGGTTCGACGGGGTCAGTCTTCGAGGTCTCTGCATCCGAGAACGGGTCTTCGGGGTTCCGATCACCGGATCCGTGAGGGAGAACATGGCGTTCCGGGAAGGAGACCTTGACATCGGATGGTCCTTGTCGGAGTTTTTGGGAATTTGGCACCTCCATCAGATGGTGAACTTGAAGATACGACACCGGGTTCAATATGGTTCATCAGGTTTGGATCCCCGCATCTGCATCGAAGATCTCGGTGTCACAGGAGGAGGCCAACTTGGCATCAAAAGACGGGGCAGAACGGAGACTCCTCCCCACATCGATGCACACCAACATCAGAAGAGGGTCCCCTATAGGTCAACACCAACAACATCACAGGAGCATGCTTCATAAGGCCTCACGTTCATGTGGTGCTCACAGGAAGATGGCGCCAGTGACGCGAGGCGGCAAAACACGGGCGAGGCGGAGGCCAGAGGAGAGGGGCCGTGGCGAGGCCGACGCCTCGAGGCAGAGCCGGAGCGACGCAGGCTCAGGGCGGAGGCAGAAGGGAGCCCGGTTGCACCCCTGGCGGCGGCCAAAGAGGGAGAGCGACGGAGCTCGCGGGCGCTGGAGGTGGTCGTCGGGGCAGTTCGACGAGAGGACGCGCTGCTGGTACCAGACTCGTTCTTGCCGGCGAGGGAGCCCAGGGGGAGAGGCGGTGGCGCCTGGGCACGTCGGGGAGGGGTGCCCGACGGCAGACGCAAAGGTCGAGTGGAGCCAGGGGCGGCTGGCGGATGCGGAGGACGATAGACGACGTCGAGGTTGTGGCCGGGCGGCGCTGCTGGAGGGACGGGGACACGCGGAAGGCGGCAGGGCTGGTCGCTGGCGACGGAGAGCCTGAGGGGGAAGGGGCGTGGCGACGGCGCAGGAGGGAATCGAGTTGGGGCCGAGAAGTGCGCTGTCAATGGTGGACGGGGGAAGGAGCTTGTTCGGGAGTGGCGGCAGGGTGAGGTCACTAACGACGGCGAATGCGGAAACAGGGAGAGACGAGAGGATGGGGATTGAGGGGTTCGTGGAGGTCGAGTGCGGGTGTGGAACGGGGATTGCGAGCTGAGGGACCGAGGTGGCCACGAGGTGGGGTCCACGCGGGCGGGCTGGGAGGTTCCGGGTGGATCGTGTCGAGCGGGCTGTGCAGGGCGTTCGCGCGAGTGGGTGCGTTGCCGTTGGGTGGCGGCGGCAGGGAGGATTTGGGGTGAGTGGTTAGGGTTTAGGTGGGGCTAGGGTTGGTTAGGGTTCAGCCGGCTGGGCCTGTTGGGCCTGGCCGGTTTTAGGGCTAGGTTTTTAGGGTTATTATTTTAATAAAATATTATTTTTGTTTTGTAATATTTTAGCAAATAGTTTTTAGGCAAATAGTTTAGCAGATAAATATAGGATTTTGTTTTGAAACAAGAGAAGAGGTATTGCATTAAACAAAATAGCTTTGGTTGAAACATTTTGAGAGGCAAAATAAATGCATGATGCAAAGATGGTGCACAAAATATATGACAACAGACGATATTATAATTAGGGTTTACCCGGGGTGCTACAGCTGCGATAAGGGTAAGTCCGCATGAGAGTCCTTGGTATGCTGATTATGCTAATTTTATTATTTCCAAGTATTTGCCTCCAACCTTTACAGCTCAATAGAGAAGGAAATTATTTTATGATCTAAGGCATTACTTTTGGGATGACCCACACTTATATAAAGAAGGAGTAGATGGCATTATGCGAAGATGTGTTCCAGAATTTGAAAAACAAGAGATATTGAGAAAATGTCATGGTAGTGCTTATGGAGGACATCATGCAGGGGACAGGACTGCACAAAAGGTTTTACAATCTGGATTTTATTGGCCTACCCTTTTCAAAGATGCAAGGAAGTTTGTCTTATCATGTGATGAATGTCAACGAGTAGGTAACATTTCTAGACGCAATGAAATGCCTATGAATTATTCTCTTGTTATTGAACCTTTTGATTGTTGGGGATTTGACTTTATGGGTCCTTTTCCCCCTTCAAAAGGGTACACTCATATTCTTGTTGTTGTAGACTATGTTACAAAGTGGGTAGAAGCCATACCCACAAATAGTGCTGATGGTAAGACCTCTTTGAAAATGCTTAAGGATGTTATTTTTCCTAGGTTCGGTGTGCCTAGATATCTCCTGACTGATGGAGGCTCTCATTTTATTCATGGGAGTTTTAGAAAAAATCTCTCTAAGTACGATGTAAACCATAGAATTGCTTCAGCTTATCACCCCCAAACTAGTGGGCAAGTAGAAATTTCCAATAGGGAAATTAAATCTATCTTGCAGAAGACTGTCAATAAATCTAGAAAAAATTGGGCTAAAAAGTTGAATGACGCTTTGTGGGCTTATAGAACTGCTATAAAAATCATATGGGGATGTCTCCTTACAAAATGGTCTATGGGAAAGCTTGTCACTTGCCTTAAGAATTAGAACACAAAGCTTATTGGACAGTGAAAGAGTTGAATAGAGATTTTAGGCTTGCAGGTGAGAAAAGACTGCTCGACTTAAGTAATCTAGATGAGTGGAGAGGTGAAGCTTATGAAAATGTTAGGCTTTTTAAGGAAAAAGTAAAAAAGATGGCATGATAGGAGAATTCTCAAAAGGGAGTTCCATGTTGGTGAGAAAATTCTTTTGTATAGGTCTCGTCTCAGATTTTTTGCAGGGAAACTACTCTCAAAATGGGAAGGACCTTTTGTTATCAAGGAAGTATACCGTTCAGGTGCCATCAAAATTTCTTCTATGAAGGATGACACAACACATGTGGTTAATGGGAAAAGACTAAAACATTATATTTCTGGAGATTCTTATAATGAAGATGTGGATGATATTCGAATGGTGACTCTAGAAGAATTTATCAGAAGCCAAAAACCAGAGTCTGCAGAGTTCGTCATCGAATAGGTAAAAGTGGTGAAAACAGAAGGTTCGTGAAACCCCAATCTTTTATATTTTTGATGTTTTTAATACATAAGGGAAGTTACGAGACGGAACAGAGGAGGAGACGGAGTCCGAGGTGGACAAACCCACCCCAGGCACGGGCCCCTGCCTGGCCGCGCCTGGAGGGGGTGTGCCACCCCTGAACTCCGCCTCCGCCTCATTTCCGTGTCAAAACCTTCCTTATGCATTGAAACTTCGTAATATATAACCCCCTGGATCCTCCAAGGTTCGTGCATCGTGTTTTCGTTTCGATCTGTTTCTGTCAGGAAATCTTCTCAAGTTTAGAGCACCATGGTCTCTGCCAACGACAATGGCAAGAAGCCCGAGGAAGACGATCCTCACAAACCCAAGGAGGAGGAGATTTTGGTAGGTTATGAAGGAGACATGGCGGAGGACAAGCAACCGGACACCCGCGCTACTGTCGCAAGCATTTGATTGGAGGAAAAACCTACCAAGCTTAAGAGGACATCACGGATGTCTACAGGAGGGAAACCTCCGCGTCTTGTCTACAATCCACGGTCATCTCCTCCACGCACCAAGAGACCTTTCCATACTCTTATACATGAGCGTCAATATCAATATGTGCCCAAAGGAACTTGCCCTCGATGTGGTATATGCCTCGTTCTAAACATGCAGGGGAGGAACACACTAAGAAAGAAGAGCGGGGAAAGAATAGCAAGGACTGGAACTCTCATTCCAACATGATCATGAACCGCATTAAGCAAAACTCAGAGTTGATTCGTACTCTAACCTTTGAGATTGAGGAGTTGAGGAATCTTATTGAGCAGCTTATCAAGAGAACACCACCACCGAAGGAGTAATTCGTCATCAGGTTTGGCATGCCCTTGGCTTGTTCCAAGCTTGGGGGAGTGCCACGGTATCACCACCATTATCTTTTATCTTTCACCTTTTTAGTGGATTCATATCTTTGGTAGAGAGGTTATCTTATAGTTTGGTTTTCATGTGGAAGTATCTCTCCTTTACTTGATTATCTATGTATCCCTTGGTGTGAGTGCCTTTATTGGAATATTAATTAGAAGTCTCATCTTTTATTTTTTGCACTTCTTATTTTAGTTTGCAATCTCTATTATATGATGGATCTTGTTGATCAGTATTGGCACCACTTTGGGATCATCAAGTGGATCTAAATTGGTTTTGGCAAACGGAGTTCTGGTCAGTAGCAATACCTTTTGAGGTTTTAAAGAAAAAAATAAAAAAAAAGCTTACAGGTATTTTGTATCATTTGTTTTCTTTCTTGTTGGCTCATAAGCTTAGTATTATTTATTTAATATATTTTGTGTCTTCAAGGAAGATTGCATGTTTGGCTTTATTACTTGTATGTTTGCTTGTTTCTTTCAACTCTCTTGCTTGCTACCCAGCCTTGCTAGCCAAAAACCTGTTTTGAGAAGGCATACTTCTCATGTTTCCAATCCCTTTGAAACCAAAACCTTTGCCACTTGTGTCCACCATATCTACCTAGTAGATTTTGCTATTCCAAGCAAATTCTCAAGTTTCATCTACCTTTCGAATTAAAAAGTATTTGTTATGTGAAAACTAGTTAGTAAAGCTCTCACGAACTTGATGGCACACTTTATTTTCTTGCCCCTAATAGACTTGAACCATTGTGCCATCGAAGTTGTATATGCTTGCATCTATACGTTGGAATTAGCAGAACCATGCTGTCACGGGGAACGTTTTCAACATTGCACTTGTACTTTGTACATAGTTGATATCATGCTCTTTTGTCTATGGATGTCAACAGTGTGAAATAAAGAAGGAACTTGTAAGTCCATGGAGTATGTATTTTGTGTTAGAGAAACGCCTGAGCCGCTAGCCTAAGACATGCCTAATCATGGTGGAAACTTGCAGCATCACCATAGTGAGCTATTTATGAAGCATCCTCAGTAAAAAGCTATGCGCATAGTAAATAAAAAGATCGCTGAGATGCTCATTGTCTGCTTGCCTTGTCATTTTGGTTATGGGAAAGCTCATGTACCATGTGCAAGGGGTACCTCGTTGGCGGTTCTCTATGATACGCATGTACTTACAATGACAAGAACTTACCGGTGACCAAAGTTGAGTAGCATGAGGAGTGGCCCTCATATTCAAGGGACATGAGATTGCCAACTTATATTTCGTCAAGCATATACTCCATCTTTGTGCACTTTAACCTTAATAATCTCAAGATGCCTATGATAGGGGCAATGAGGGCTCAAAGCTAGTAAGTACCATAATCTTTTGGAAGCTCTTTATGACTTGTAATCCCTTCTACCCTCTCTGAAGGGACCTTTCTCCTAGTTACCATGTTGAGTCAGTAAACCTACTTCCTCTCTATCTCCAGCAAGCATTTGAGTTGTTGTGTTTCAAGCATTCATATGGTAATTTATTCAATCATGTTCTTTATCTTCCTTGTTTGCACAAAACTCTTATCTATTGAGTATTACTTTGAAAGCCTTCACTTGTGAAAAACCTATTTGAGCAAAGAGTGCTCCTATTGTAAAACTTCTACAAAAAGTTTTTTGTGAAACTGTTTGCTAGGTGTTCTCTGACCAAGAACAAGTTTGACAATTCCAATTATGATTTATCTTTATGCATCTCTATTGTGACTGTTGTACTTGGTTGCAAGCTAAGTTATATAATGGTGAGCTGCTTTCTTCTATGAGTTGTGCCATTTTAAGTGTGATGCTTCTTGTTCGTATTCTTTTAGCGACACTTCACTCCATAAACCTGTGGACATGTTTACTGAGCTCAGTTTTTGCTTAGGGACAAGCGAAGGTCTAAGCTTGGGGGAGTTGATACGCCCAATTTGCATCACCATTCTATATCATAATTTACCTCTATTAATTGATATATGTATTATTATGAGGTATTACTTATGGCTTTTCATATATTTATGCATGTTGGATTATTCTTGGAGGATGGACTTCCGGAGTCTGGATTCTGATGGAAAAGAAGGCGTTTTGATGCAATTTCACAAAGATCAGAAAATACTAGAAAAATATGGGAAAATATTATTTTTCTAGAAGATTGAGGAAGCTAGAAGGAGGGACGAAGAAGGGCCGCAGGGGCCCACATTCCCCTAGGCGTGGGCCCACCTGACCCCGCGCCTAGGGAAGGTGTGGCCCATCTGCCCGGCTCCCGACTCTGCCCCTTCGCCTATATCAAAAAACCACTAAAAATCCGTTTGCTAAGTATTCACAAGGATTTCCTGCTCCACACCACTGTTCAGCACCTTCTGCTCCTCGTTGGGATCGACACTCCTATTTATCGAAAGTACTACGATACACCCCCTATACTCGTGGGTCATCAGGCACCGTTGCCAAAGCTCGTTGTTTCGAAGCACCACGTGATGATCGGGTGTGTTAGATTCTGCGAGTGTATACAACGGGAGCAAGCCAGATTTGCTCATGCGGAAGCTAAGGTTTGATCTTGACGAGCCTAGCATGTACACACATGGTCTCGGAACACAGAATACCGAAAGGTAAAGCATGAGTCATATAGATGATATGATGAACATGATGATTGTTCGCCTTCGAAACTACATCATGTCACGTGATGATCGGACTTGGTATAGTGGATTTGGTTCATGTAATCACTAAAACAATGTGAGGAATATTGTTTTGAGTGGGAGTTCAACAGCAATATGATTAAAAGTTGAACATTATTTATCATAAATTAAATCAAAGTGAATTTGCATAGTTGTTGTAGTCATTGGAATCTGTTTACCACCTTGCACTTAGTTATAATTGAGATAATAGAACTATAGAATTCTGGTTAGTTACTTTACGAACTGGTATCGTATTGTTTTTAAGTGTTAATCCAAAGTTTAAAAGTCCTATTGCAAACTTTCAGTAAGTTCCGGTTACTCTATGAAGTTTAATAATTGGTATTAAATCAAGAGTAACAATTCCAGTGTTAGTATATAAGTATCATGTTTATCTCCATGATTCTTGATATTCAAAAGATTGTTTTGATATCAAGGTTATCTAGGAACATCATATGTGGAAGATATTGCGATATCTAAAACGATGTTTTGATTATAACATGACAGAGTATAATATGGAAAAGTTTATGTTCTCATATTTGATGGGAATTTTCAAAAGGTTGGAGACGCTAGTCGTCCTAATCCTACAAAAGGTTTTAGAGAGCAACATTATACTCGCAATTCACCATTATAAGCTAAAGTAGCTTGATCATGAATAGTTCCATGATAAGGATGAATATTTGATGTAGGTAAAATGTTTACTACACTAAAAGATTACTAAAGAATGGAATTTGAAAGAACACCAAAAATTTGATGATGGTGATTTACTTCAAAGTGCAAGTCCAAAGACATTGGTATTTAACTATACATGCTTTGGACTATGTGTCATGTGTATGGCTCCACTATTGATGTTGATAGATTCTTTCAAAAAGAAAAGGAAATACTGAAAGAGAATCTCAGAAATATATGGCAGAAAAGAAAAGACTAGAATTATTCAGGTTAGGTATATAGAGGATATCCATGTTATGTCTATATTCTTTGCTTGTTAAACAATGTGGTTCTTAAGTATTGGATACTGAATTTGTTGATGTGAATCATCATACAAAACAAAACAATTCATGAACTACAATGGCCTAAGTAACTAGCAAAAGAATATGTGATGATGTTCATCGAGAACAAATAAAGGGTTATTGTGTTGCTCGTTAAACATCAAAGATTGCCTTCAAGATTTGTTTTATCAGGTATTATGAGAACAAAAGGGTTGTTCAAATAATTGCCGTAATCAATAAAAGATGGATGATTTACAAATCTAGTTGGATAAATCACATCCATAAAACCATTGCTAAAAATGTCGAAAGACAATTGATTGAAAGATCACTTAAGAAGTGACATCGCCATTTAAATTATAGTGGAAAGAAAACATGAAGAAACCTCATGCTTGATGGAATTTTGGAGTCTTTTGATTTTTTATCAAATGACGCTTGTGAAACTTTCCTAGAGATAATTAAAACTCTGTTAATAGGCCAAAGGGAGCAACTGATTAGCTTATTGGAACTTGTACATATTGTTGTATGAAGTCCATTATGTGTAGTCGCGATGGATTTCAACTTCATATGATTTCTCCAAAAATTTGAGTGAATATATGAATATTTACTTAATAAGGATGAAGTGTGAAACATTTTAAAAGTTCAAAGACTTTCAAGATGAAGTGCAAAATCAATGTAACAAGAAAATAAAGAATTTATGATAGTATCATAAAGGAAGATATTTGAGTTACAAGTTTAGCATAACACCTAAGATTTAAGGAATCATTCCGCGGATTTGTGTTTCCCGAAACACCATATGAGTATGGAATAATCGAGATATGAAATGAAACCTTGTTTGACATGGTAAGATCAAAAGTGTAATTCATAAAACTGCCATTATATTTTAAAGATTAAAAGCTTTAGAGACTACCGCTTTTCCACTAAAAAGAGCTCCATCATGATCCGTTGAAAAGACACCATATAAAGTTATGGTTTGGTATAAAACCCAAGTTGTCCTTTCTTAAACATTGGTATGTTATGCATAAGTGAGATGTTTACAACCAAAGTCGGATGAACATGTCTTTGTATGTTATTTCGAATAAGGCGTTGAGTATTCCTCCATAATACCAAAGACAAAAATGTTTGTCGCTTGGAACGTCAAGTTTCGTTGAGAAGGAATTTTCCGTGAAAAGTTAAGTGGGAGGACGATAGAACTTTGATAAGGTTAAAAGAACCTTAGGTATATGTGCAAAGTTGCACATCGTCGAAAAGTGTTCCGGAGGCAGCAACAATGCTCATGACTCACGTGCCTCAAAGGTTCTGGTTACAGAGTTCTAAGTTCCTATTGAACCAAGTAGGCCAGGTAAACAATCAAATACCAAAATTTGAGGGTTGAATCTTGACAACAATGAATGGACTACATGCAAAGAAGCGATGATGGGCCCTGACTCCGTCAAATGGCTTGAAGCCATAAAATCCGTGGTAGTTCCATACACGAGAAATCAAACTTTGAACTTTAAAGACCCTCTGGAAAGGTGTAAGACCTTACAGTCGTGTTTGGATCTATAAATAAATAGACATGGATATTTCACACCTATGAAATAGTCGACATGTTGGGAAATACTTCAGAACAATGTTCAAAGGTGACAAGATTTGATCTTTCATAGCGATATTTAGTCTATATGGATTAATGTAGCAACCACTACATATAATTTTGTTATATGGTGGTTGAACAAGCACAAAGTTCTTTTAATAGAATTGTTACCTAGGACGTGTATATAACATGATCCAAAGGGTTTTGTTAATTCAAAGGATGCTAATAGCGAATGCAAACTTCAATGGTCGAAATAAGCATCGCGGAGTTAGAATTTTCACCATGATGAAACTATTAAAAGAGTTTAATCTCATCGGAGATGATGAAGATGCTTGCATTTACAAGAAATTAAGTGGGAGCGCTAAGACATATTTCTAATACATTATGTGGAAGATATATTGTTGATTGGAAATGATGTATCTTTTGTTAACACAAGTTAAGAATTTCATTTTGATGAAAAGACTTAGGCAAAACCCGAATATTTGACATCAATATCTATATAGATAGATTGATACGCTAATATGGTTGTGCCGAAAGTACATAGATGATATACTGAATGATTTCAATACAGAAACTACAAGAAAGGTTCTTGTCGCACATAAAGGATTGAATCGAAATTCAAGTGTATTGACGCTTGGTAAGTGAAACAAAGATTCAAGTATAGATTAATACTTGATGTATGAAATCGCAAAGAGTATTTATATCAATCATACTGTGATATGTACAAATCCGATATGTCCTATGCTCTAAATGTTATGAGCATATACCAGAATTATTCATAAGATAATCATTGGAGGATAGTAAGGATATTCTTATGATCTTTTGGAAAAACTAAGAATATATTATTTTTGTAGAGGTGACAAATAGATAGTTAGTTCATTGTAAAAGTACTACATTGATACTAGTTTTGTCACAAAGTACAAGTTAAGTTTATCTCAATCTAAACTAAGGGTGGCACAATATAATGGAAAGCAAGTTCCATAATGGATTTGGATGAGTTCCAAAGTTAAGACTCTGTGACAGATACTACAACAAAAGCTGAGTATATGACTGCTATTATAGCAGCAAAAGAGGGCATTTGTGTCAAGTAGTTTGTTATCAAACTAGGTGTAGTTCACAGCAGGCTAGTACTATGAAGATAAATTGTACGACAATATTATCAACATGTTTTAACCCCAAGGAACTAAAGGTATCACCAAAGGACCAAATTTATACAATGCCATCTCATTAGAGAATCAGTGATGCGTAGAGACGCAAATACATGCAATTTCACACGGACCTGTAAGTGTCAGATCCAAAGATCGGTTGGCCACTAGCAATCGTGTAAATACAACACCAGAAAGCCATAGGTGTTGAATACACAAAGTTTTGAAACTAGATTATTCTCTCTAGTGCAAGTGGGACATTGTTGGAGATATGCCCAAGAGGCAATAATAAAGTGGTTATTATCATATCTTCGTACTTATGATAAATGTTTACATACCATGCTATAATTGTATTAACCGGAAACATTAATACTTGTGTGGTTTGTAAACATAAAAGGGTCCCTAGTAAAGCCTCTTGTTAAACTAACTTGTTGGTTAATATATGATCATGGTTTCCTGATCATGAACATTGAGATGTTATTAACAATAAGGTCATATCATTAGGAGAATGATGTGATGGACATACTCCTATAGTTAAGCGTAGCATAAGATCAAGTCATTCAAATAGTTCACTTGCTATAAGCTTTCTGATACATAGTAACCTAATTCCTTCAACCATGAGATCATGTTAATCACCATCACCGGAAGGATGCTTTGATGACATCAAACACCACACCGTAACTGGGTGGCTATAAAGGTGGCATTGAGTGTTCAGAAAGTATGTGTTGAGGGACATGGATCAAGAGTGGGATTTGTCCATCCATATGATGGATAGATATATTCTGGGCCCTCTCGGTGGAATGTCATCCAATTAGATTTCAAGCATGTGAATGGATCACAAGGGATCACATATCACGGGAACGATAAAAGAATACTTATCGGTAACGAGGTTGAACTAGGTATGTAGAGATACCGACGATCAGACCTCAGATAAGTAAAATATCGCGAGATAGGGAAATTGGTTCCATATGTAAATGGTTCATTCGATCGCAAAGTAATTGTAGAAATACGTGGGAGCCATATGAATTTCCAGATTCCTCTATTGGTTATTGATCGGAGAAGAGTCTCGGTCATGTCTGCATAAATCACGAACCATAGGGAGACACACTTAAGGATTCGATGTTGTTTAGTAGATATGGAATGTGAGTAAAGATACCGAATGTTGTTTGGAGTCTCGGATGAGATCCAAGATATCACGAGGAGATTCGGAATGGTCCGGAGAATAAGATTCATATAAGGAAAGTCATATTTCGGAGTTCGGGAATGATTCCGGTGTTTTCACCTGAATGTTCTAGAAGGGTCTAGAAGGTTCATCGATCTGGAAGGGGAAGGGTACATGGATGTGTCATGACAAAGTGTAATGGTTGATGGTGCTGACGTGGAGCAGTTCGTTGGAAACCCCAAGAGCAAGGTGTGATGAGCACATCAGCAAGTCTTCTCTCAGTAGAGACCGAGGTTAACGAACCAGAATGAGGAAGGAAACGTCACATAGGTGTTGCAAGCAACGCAGAGAACTGCACAACACAAACTCAAGACTTTTCCCCAACGAATCAGTGAGGTTGTCAAGCTCACTGGTTTGCTGTAACAAAGGATTAAACGTATGGTGTGAAAGGTAATGGTTTGCAGCAAGTAAACAGGTAACAATGGAAGATGTATCAATGGTAAAGATTGGACCGGGGTCCATAGTTCACTAGAGGTGCTCTCCTTAGATAAACAACATGGCATGAAGGGTAAACAAATTACAACAGGGCAATTGACAGGAACTGAGCAAGGCATAACAATGCAATTACTAGTCATAAAGATCCTATGAGATTCGATTGGGCAATACAACAAGATACATAGACCGCCATCCAACTGCATCTATGACTAGAAGTCCACCTTCAGGTTATCATCCGAACCCCCTCCAGTATTAAGTTGCAAGCAAGAGACAACTGCTTTAAGCAAAGTGTGTAAGGTAAACAGTCCACATGTTCCATGAACAAGAGACCATTGTTTTCTCCCTAGTAGCAACAACACATCTACAACCGAAGAGATTTATGTCACTTCCCTTGGAAACTAGAGGCATGAACCCACTATCGAGCATAAATACGCCCTCTTGGAGTCACTAGCAACTACTTGGCCAAGATAGCTACTAACAACGGAGAGCATGCAAGACCACAAACAACACAGACATGATAGAATCATAAAGACAAAACCATTAATCAAACCAACATAATAATCTCAATATCCATCGGATCCCCGCAAACACAACATTAATGATTACAAATAGATTAGATCTTGATCATGAACGGAACTCACAAGATCTATACATGAAAGCACAAAGGAGGAGATACAACCATCTAGCTACTACATGGACCCATAGTCCAAGGTGGAACTACTCACGCATCATACCAGAGAGAAGGCCTCCGGGATGATCTCCCCTCCGGCAGGGTGCCGGGAAGAACTTCAGATCCCCCGATCTTAGGACAATGGTGGCGGCAGCTACAGACGGTTTCATGGAGATTTTATCGGGTGCTTAGGGTTTCTGCATCGGGGGATTCTTATAGGCGAAGGGGGGGGGGCGAGGCAGCGGCCAGGGGCCGCACACCCCTCCCAGGCGCGAGGCAGGGCCCACCCGCACCTAGGGTGGGTATGGCCGCCCTGGCTTGCCTCTCTGGCTCCCCTCTGGACTTCTTGTTCCCCACCAGAAAGTAATTGACTTTAACGTTTGTGCCGTCCAATTCCGAGAATATTTCTTTACTAACTTTTCTAAAACCAAAAATAGCAGAAAACAGGCATCTAGCACTGTTGCAACTTGTTAATAGGTTAGTACCAGAAAACATGTAAAAAGCACCTCAAAGTGTAGACAAGTAAAGAAAAGTAGATACTAAACAAGCATGGAGCATCAAAAATTATAGATACATTTCCGACGTATCAACATCCCCAAGCTTAACTCCTGCTCATCCTCAAGTAGGTAAGTGATAAAAGAATAACTTTTGAGGTGACATGCACCCTCACAATAAAGATCCAACCATTTGCAAGAATAGTAACTATGCATGCATCTTTCATGAATAACATGCATTTTTCAATGCTGGAGTTCTAACAATAGGACATAGTAACTATGCATGCAACATGAAAGGCTACAAACAAAGATCATGAATAACATGCATTGAAAAATGTTTGTTTGTTTCACATACAGAAAACATAGCTTAGTGGCAACAGCTTGTCCCTCATAGAGTAGCAATATAGATGCATAGGACACCTTCAAAGTTCACAAGGGTGACTAGAAACAAATAGCACAAGAACAAGTAATATCACAATATGCATCAATCAATAAGCTTTGGAACACTGCACACAGAATGACAACTATGCTCTCTTAATGGTGCCTAAAGGTAGAAGGTGGTGACTCAATAATGGTGGAAGAAAGGCCTTTTTATAAAGGAAGCGGGGATTACAAGTTTCAAAAAGAGCTTCCAAAAATTATGGTACTTGTTAGCTTTCAGCCCTCATTGCCCCTATCATAAGCATCTTGAAGTGATTAAGGTTAAAGTGGCAAAGATGGAGTATATGCTTGACGAAGTATAACTTGGCAATCTCAAGTCCCTTGAATACGAGGGCTACACCTCATGCATACTCAACTTTGGGCCCAGGTAAGTTCTTGGCATTATAAGTATTTGCATATCATTGAGAACCGCCAACAGGGTACCCCTTGCACATGGTACTTGAGCTTTCCCATAACCAAAATGACAAGGCAAACAGACAATGAGCATCTCAGCAATCTTCTTATGTACCATGGGAATATGGTGCTTTTTTCTCTCTTTCCTATTTTCTCAATGTGTCTCTTTTTTTATAAGAAGAATGCTTCATAGATGTCAGTATGGTGATGTTGAAAGTTTCCACCATGATTAGGCATGGCTTAGGCTAGCGGCCTAGGCGTTTCTCTAACACAGGATACAAACTCCATGGACTTACAAGTTCCCTCTTTATTTCACATCGGTGACATCCATAGACAAAAGAACATGATATCAACCGAGTACAAAGTACAAGTGAAATGTTGAAAGCATTCCCTGTGACAACACGGTTCTGCTAATTCCAACGTAAAAGTGCAATCATATACAATAAAGTTGTCACAATGGTTCAAGTTTATTAGGGGTAAAGAATATAAAGTGTGCCATCAAGTTCGTTAGGGCTTTAATCACTAAGTTTTCACATAACAAAATAGTTTTTAATTGGAAGATAGCTGAAAACAAGAATATACTTGGAATGGTGTAATACACCATGCATAGGAGTTTATAGTGGACACTTTGGAATAACTTGGTTTCTTAGGAGTTGGAAGCATGATTAGAGATTACTCATACAAGTGGAGGCTAGCAAAAGACTAGGAGCAACCAACTAAGAGAGCATAATGGCCATAATCATGTAGAGCAACAAAGCATTACTAATCAAAGAAAAGAGTGGTAGTACAAGTCAAGGACTAAATGATCATAGAGGCTAATGGTGACTTGTCATAGTCATAACATGGTGTGAGCATGTGTCAAGTCAACCCAAGCAAAGCATTAAAGGAGAATACCACAATACTATGATTTTGCATGCTAAAACGACGCATAATTTCTTCAAGACACACTAAGCAATCCCAACTTTTTGGAACAAGACATGCTACAGCAATAATCACTAAGCGCAAGGTCAAAACAACACCTAGCATGTCATGCTAAAGTCTAAGTCACAGTCAATGCAAGCTCCTCTTGCACTTCAAGCAAGAACTTACTACTCCTTTCCAACACCAAGAAACTTATTTGCAAAACAACACAGCGAGAACGGGGGTCCAAACTAATTTATTAAAGCAAACTAAACAACCTAAGAAAATCAAACAAAAACTAAGACGCTCCAAGAACAACACAACTGTGCATGAAACAATAAAAACGAAGTGTCTAGACAGACCTGAGCTTTTTATTGATGAAGAAGGGGATGCCTTGGGCATCCCCAAGATTTGACGCTTGTACCTCTTGGATATTTATTTGGGTGACACCATGTTGGCATGCCCAAGCTTGAGCTTATTTCCATTCTTCATCTCATCGCATCATTCTCTCTCTACACCTGAATATTTTCCTTCATACAAAACTTCACATAATCTTAATTACCAACATTAGTGTATTCAAAAGATATTAGACCCCTGGCAAAGCTTTGGAATAGCAAGGTTTTTCACTAAAAACACAAGCTACTGTAGTAACTCCTTCAAAAAGCTCAATTTACCTAAAGAGAACTCAAAAAGGAATCGATAAGAAGCAAATGCAAATAATGGCAGAAATCTGTCAAAGACCAGCAGGTATAAACCGATTTTGTCGAACATCTTATGTTGCTTAAATTAAAAACTGTTGAACTAATGAAAGTTATGTAACATACTGGGGGATTTATTCGTAAATTTTGAGCTCAATCCGAGTTACAGACTCCTCACGAATTGTTTTGGTGGAGGACAAAAATCTGTTTCGGGACAGCAACCCCCCAAATCTTACTTCCCTCTCATTAGAGGTCATTCTTGGCACAAAACGCAAACAAAAAGGATAAGGAGAGGTCATTAATGAAGTAATAACTTCGAAGACTCAAAGAAACTCTTGGGTTATCTCCCAACAAGTACTTTTCTTTAACGCCTTTAAGTTAGGCTTGATAGCTTGAGAAGATGCTCACATAAGAAATATGAATTGAAGTAAAAGAGAGCATCAGGAAGCAAATTCAAAACACATTTAAGTATAACCCTCTTAATATGCATAGGAATCTTGTAAAGAAACAAGTCATGAAAGCACAAAGCAATAAGCATATGAAAGGAAAACAAGTGCAACTTCAAGATTTTCAACATAAAGAGGGGAAACTTAATATTGTTGAGATACATAAGACCATGTTTCCCTCTCTCATAATAGCTTTCAGTAGCATCATGAATAAAATTGACAATATAACTATCACATAAAACATTCTTATCATGAGCCACATGCATAAAATGATTATTACTCTCCACATAAGTAGTGGGAGCAAATTTAACAAGATAGCTATCATTATTATTCTCATCACCATAATCATCAAATATAGGAGGCATATTGTAATCACAATCAATTTTCTCCGAAATAGTAGGTGGACTGAAAATATCAATATCATCATAAATTGGAGGTAAAGTATCATCATAGGCAATAGAATTTTCAGAATTGGTACCAAAGAGATTTTCCCAATCATGATCACTACTATAGGTAACAGGCATAGGAACATCATCACAAGTTTTACCTATAATAGATATTTCAAAAGAATCCACAGGAGCATAACATTCATCCTCCTCTTTTTCATCTAATGAGCTTCCTGTTTCAGCAATTTCTTCTTCCATAGGCTCCTGCAAGGCATTAGTCTCTTCCATTTGTGGAAAGCACCTATTAAAATATTCAAGAATATAGTCATTTTCTTCCTTGTAATTATCAAAGCATAATTTAAGTATCTCATAAACCTCATGTTCATAAGGTGCATCATCAGTACTTTCAAGCGAACTGGCAAGTTCAAATGCACCCTTGAAAGCAATAAATTCTTCAATTTGTTCCACATCATCAAAGTCATAATTTCCTTTAACATAAGAGGATATGGTAACATTATCATTATACTCACATTGAAAGGGTAGGTGTTTATACCTCCTGCAGCAACAAGCTTTATCAAAGCAATAAGTAACATTATAAGTGGAGCACACCTATCTACCAATAGTATTCAACTTATCAATTTGTTCCCATAAGTCTTTCCATTTTTGTGACAAACGGTGTTCCTTATAATGATACTTTTGTTCTTCCATGAACCCACCTTGCCAATAAGAACTAGTTTCAAATAAACCATACATTGATAGAAATCATGACCAAGCAAGGCAATAACAGACCACCAACTAGAGTATGAACTTATTTTTTTGTGTTTTTGAAAAGAGGCAAACAAAACCAAGCAAAAGAAACAAAGCAAACTAAAAACAAATTAAAGAGAAAGGAAGTGAAGGACTCCCCTTGTGAAGACGTCCTTAGCCTCCCCGGCAACGGAGCTAGAAAACTTGTTGATGGTGCTGACGTGGAGCACTTCGTTGGAAACCCCAAGAGCAAGGTGTGATGAGCACAGCAGCAAGTCTTCCCTCAGTAGAGACCGAGGTTATTGAACCATAAGTAGGAAGGAAACGTCACACAGGTGTTGCAAGCAAGCAGAGACCTGCACAACACAAACTCAAGACTTTGCCCCAACGAATCAGTGAGGTTGTCAAGCTCACCGGTTTGCTGTAAAAAAGGATTAAACATATGGTGTGAAAGGTAATGGTTTGCAGCAAGTAAACAAGTAATAGTGGAAGATGTATCAATGGTAAAGATTGTACCGGGGTCCATAGTTCACTAGAGGTGCTCTTCTCGTGGGTACGTTCCTAGGCACAGATGCGGTAGATAGGTTGTAGCTAGGTTTGAAACACCAAAGTACGCTATGTGGACTCGGAAAAGTAGATGGAAACTTGCGGAAAACGGTGATGGTGGACTCAGTGGAAAACAAGATCAAAACCCTAAACTTTAAACACAAACGAAAACTAGACTCCTATGAGAAAAACCTGCAGATTGGATCTACGAGAAGACACGACCAGCAACTAAAACTTGAAAAACGATGCAATCTAGGCTAGGGCAAATATTTTTGTATGGCTTTTTCTGTATAGGACGAAAACAAGAACTAATCTATGGATGGATTTGTGGATGCTCACCGATTAAACAAGGAAATCTGATACCAAGATGATATGGGGTGGCCCGATCTTCTCAGCAAGCACTTGTCGATGATGATGGTGGATGATAGATAACTAGCCTGTAGCTATGAACTCTCCCGCTCAAACCCTGATGCCAATGCAACAGCTCTCGAACCCTGTGGGATATTCACAACACCACGCTCTTGCGCACGCAGCCGTCGACCACGAATGGTAGTTTGCAATCTACTAATTCCCAATGGAACAACAGATCACACTCAATTGCAGTAGATAATTCGATCACAGGGTAATTTCAGAGGTTCTAAAAAGAATCAACTCCAAAATATTTTAACGTGGTCTCTCTCGAAAGAATCGGTACCCCCATCTATTTAAGAGAGAGGGGGCGGCTAGTCTAAGAGTCCAAGACGCAAACGACTACAACTAAGATACATGCCGACCCAAGTAGGACAGCTTTCTAGGCGCACAGGCATGTTCCTGCCGTGGCAACATATTGGACCTAAAGCGTGCCACGGCAGGACTCTTCTGCCGTGGCAGGATTTCAGCCACTTTCTGTGCCGCGGTAGCCTACCGTGGCAGGATTTGGCATCGTTTCTCTGCCGCGGTAGAGACTCTGCCAGGTGTGGATCCCTTCCTTTGTATCTCCTTGCGCTTCCTCCCTCTCCTCCTTCGCGCTTGCCCTATTGATCAACACACCTTGATCCATGTGCTTCGCCTCCTCGCTACGTGTTATACCTTCTTTTCCAACGTACCTGATCATACAATAACACATAGACTTAGGCAGTATAAAATTCTCATTAAGTAAAACATCAGGCTCATTAAGAAACAAATTCACATGTTGTTCTAGTAGCTTAGCACGAGCTCTTGTAATTGGTCCAATCCTAATCTCATTGGACTTATCCTTATTAGTAGCAACTGGAACATCATCAGTAGTAACTGGGGTAGGTGTAAGTATATGGATGTCCTCATCATCTCCCCCCTTCAAAAGGCGTCGACCTCGACGCTCCAAGGTCTTCTCCATCATATGGTGATAAATCAGCAACATTGAAAATGTTGCTAGCTCCACCGAATTCAGCAATAGGTATATAAAATGAGTAGGCAATATCATTAATCTTGGCTAACACCTTGTAAGGACCAGCACCGCGCGGCTTTAACTTGGATTGGCGCAGCAATGGGAACCTATCCTTGCGCAGATGTACCCAAACCATATCACCAGGTTTGAACAACACTTCCTTCCTTGCTTGATTTCTTGCAGCAGCAATGTTCTTGTCTTTATTCTCAATAGCCTCTCGAGTCTTCTCATGAATCTTCTTCACATAGTCTGCACATCTTGATGCCTCCATATCAACTCTCTCATGTAATGGTAGAGGCAATAAATCTAGTGGTGTCAATGGCTTGAAACCATACACCACCTCAAAAGGACAAAGTTGAGTGGTTGAATGCACTGCCCTATTGTAAGCAAACTCGACATGTGGCAAACACTCTTCCCACTCCCTCAGATTCTTCTTCATCATAGTCCTTAAGAGTTGTGATAATGTTCTATTCACCACCTCTGTCTGACCATTTGTCTGGGGATGACAAGTAGTACTGAATAGTACCTTCGTTCCCAGCTTCCCCCATAAAGTCTTCCAAAAGTAGCTCATAAACTTCACATCCCGATCAGAAACAATTGTTCTTGGTACTCCATGTAATCTCACAATGTCCCTAAAAAACATGTTAGCAACATGCGACGCGTCGTCGCTTTTGTGGCAGGCAATAAAATGAGCCATCTTAGAGAATCTATCTACTACCACAAATATAGAATCATGCCCTCTCTAGGTTTTAGGTAGACCTAGCACAAAATCCATTCTAATGTCTTCCCATGGTGCAGTTGGCGCAGAGAGAGGGGTATACAAACCATGAGGCTTCAATTTGGATTTCGACCTGTGACATTTAATGCATCGACTCACAAATCTGTACACATCACGCTTCATCTTGGGCCAATAAAAATGATCAGCAAGCATGAGTAATGTCTTCTCACGCCCAAAGTGACCCATCAAACCACCAGCATGTGATTCCTGCACTAAGAACAAACGCAACGACGATTCTGGAATACATAGTTTGTTAGCTCGAAACAAATACCCATCATGTATATGATACTTATCCCATGCGTTTCTAAGAGCACACAGACGATATGGTTTAGAAAAATCATTGTCAGTTGCATAAAGTGCACAAATACTCTCTAATCCAGGAATTTTAACATCAAGATTCATTAATAGAATGTTTTTCCTAGACAAAGCATCAGCAACGACATTCTCTTTTCCTTTCTTATATTGAATGATGTACGGAAAAGATTCAATAAACTCAACCCATTTAGCTAATCTCCTATGCAAGTTTGATTGAGCTTTTAGATACTTTAAAGCTTCATGATCAAAATGTATGATAAACTCTTTTGGCCACAAATAATGTTGCCAAACTTCTAGTACACGAACAAGTGCATACAATTATTTATCATATATAGGATAGTTCAATCTAGCACCAGTAAGTTTCTCAGAAAAATATGCTATAGGGTGACCCTCTTGCATCAAAACGCCACCAATACATATACCACTAGCATCACATTCAACTTCAAATTGCTTTGAAAAATCAAGCAATGCAAGTAATGGTGCAGAAGTAAGCAAATGTTTCAATGTATCAAATGCAATATCTTGGGCTGCGCCCCACACAAATGGCACACCTTTCTTAGTCAAATCATTCAATGGTGCAGCAATAGTGCTAAAATCCTTCACAAATCGTCTATAGAATCCAGCTAATCCATGGAAACTACGCACTTGACTAACATTCATGGGAATAGGCCAATTCTGAATTGACTCAATTTTAGATTGATCTACTTCTACCCCATGCTTAGATACAACATAACCCAAAAATATGACCTTATCTTTTGCAAATGTGCATTTCTCAAGATTAGCATACAATTGATTATCACGCAACACTTGCAAAACTTGTCGGATATGATTACAATGTTCAGTTTTGTTGTGGCTATAGATAAGAATATCATCAAAATAAACAACCACAAAACAACCAATGAATTCTCTCAAAACATGATTCATTAATCTCATGAATGTACTAGGTGCATTAGTAAGCCCAAAAGGCATGACTAGCCATTCATA
Source organism: Avena sativa (assembly GCA_916181665.1). NCBI lineage: Eukaryota > Viridiplantae > Streptophyta > Magnoliopsida > Poales > Poaceae > Avena > Avena sativa. Next base: position 312,552,858 of record OV702297.1, read on the forward strand.
TAAACCAAATTTAGTTTTGAAAGCAGTTTTCCACTCATCCCCTTCTTTCATCCTAATTTGATGATAACCACTACGCAAATCAATCTTAGAGAAAATAGCAGCACCACTCAATTCGTCAAGCATATCTTCTAAGCGTGGAATAGGATGACGATATCGAATAGTGATGTTATTAATAGCTCGACAATCTACACACATGCGCCATGTACCATCTTTCTTAGAAACTAAAACAACAGGAACATCACAAGGGCTAAGAGAAACACGAATGTGCCCTTTGTCGAGTAGTGCTTGTACTTGTTTCTGTATCTCCTTAGTTTCGTCGGGGTTGGTCCGGTAGGGTGCAAGGTTAGGTAATGTGGCTCCTGGAATAAGATCAATCTGATGCTCTATTCCGCGCATGGGAGGAAGTCCAGCGGGCACCTCCTATGGAAACACATCACCAAAGTCCTGCAAAACAGTAGAGACACCAAGAGAAATAGGGGTCATGTCGTTAGAAACTAAAACCTCGCCCTTATACATGAGCACAAGCGGCATGGCACTAGGATCCTCTCGAAACTCTCTCATATCTTCCTTGGTGGCTAGCATTACTAGGTTATGCACGCTCTCTCTCTCTTTTCTTTATATCACTCTTTGTAGGCTCTATAACATCATGTACAGCTGCAACACTTTCACGGCCTCCAACAGAAGCATCTTTCAAAGTCACCTCTATTTTCTGTCTAGACTCATTGACAATCTATTGTGGTGTCATTGGTTGCAGGTTAATCTTCTTGCCTGTAAACCCAAGTGATAAGTATTGGCATGGCCATTGTGTTGCACATGGCGATCATATAACCAAGGCCGACCCAATAACAAATGGCAAACGGTCATAGGAACCACATCAAAATCAATAGAATATTTGTATGGTCCTATTTCAAAATTCACTCTCACCATATGGTTTACTTTCATCTCACCACTGTCACTTAACCACTGAATGTAGTATGGCTTAGGATGAGGCAAATAAGATAAATTCAGCTTGGCACATAACTCCTTGCTTGCAAGATTCCTGCAGCTACCTCCATCAATAATTACTTTGCAAGCTTTGTTAGGCCCAACGAGAGCTTTTGTTTGGAACAAATTGCAGCGCTGAGAGTCAACAATGGGCTGCACACTAAGAATGCGTGGAGATACCACGATAGTAGGTGCGTGCGCAGGAAAGGCATCCAGACCTTCCTCTTCATAATTAGCACTATGATCATCAGGATCAACATCATCTCCACTCTCATAATCTCCTTGGTCATTGACAAACATCACCTTGCGGTTTGTACAATCTCTCTGATAGTGCCCTCGACCTCCGCAAGTGTGGCACTCCACATCGTGAGTGCGTGCAGTTGACATATTCGAACCAGTACTAGTAGCAGGAGCAGCTGGTTTCTTAGCATTAGAACCAAAAGAGGGCGAGGGGACAGGCTTGGTCGCCGATTTAGTAGGGTAGCTGGTCGCTGCAGGAGGAGCCATAGGAGATGGTGTGGCCCTGGGGAACCGGCTAGTGGCTGGAAAACGACGTGCATTAGCTTCCTCCACGAGCTGTGACTCAGCCTCTCTAGCATGATTGAAATAACATGTTGGGCCCCCATGTGTGGTTTTGGTAATTAATGACAATCTTTATGGACTAATGTGTGTATTAAGTTATACTTTTAGGATTTGTCCATTGGCATCGCTTGGAGCATGTGGTGGCTTCAAGGATTTGTCCATTGGCATCGCTTGGAGCATGTGGTGGCTTCAAGGTTAATGAATTGCAAATAAGATTTGTCATGCAAGCTCAATATGCAAGATCGATGATGAGGAATTAAGAAAGGCGTTCCATCTTGAGAAGGGCAAGATCGTCTACATAGAACTCAAGTGGAATGCTCAAGGCAAAGGTATAATCTTGATAGGTTTTCCCTTTTTCCGGTCTCTTGTTGTGTTTAGGAGACCGGGTTTAGGATAGATAACCGTACTATCAAGAGGGACTCTCGAATGAGTAATTCGGTCACATCATTCGGAGAGAGCTCAAACCTTTGCATACTTGCATCATCATATTTGGTTGTTATTTGGTCTTGTCCATGTGAGGATATAGAGCTTGTGGTAATCTCCATAACAAACTCTTGTTCATCAAAATCGGATCTCCCATATATATCTTATTGCGATTTTGATTTATGTGGCTTTTCGGTTTCTCACCAAGTGAGATATCTCACATTATTTTACTTGATACTTTCTCACTTGGTGATAATCAATATTTCCACTTTTTATTGGGAATCCCTCGTCGTCCTTTATCCAATGCAATTGGAATCGGGTCAATCGGAGCTACTGTTTAAAAGTTTTGACCGTTTGAATATTTGTCGTTTTAATTCTAAAAGAAAAAAGAAAAACAGCGTTATTGGGCCGTCCGGTACTACCGGGCCCAGTACCGGACGCGCCTGACTCAGCCCGCTCACCTTCAGTCTGGCCTGGTACCGTTTTCCGGTCCTACCGGACCGGCCCGGTAGTACCCCGGGTGGGCCGGTACTACCGGCCGAGCCCAGTTTATTAGCCCAGTTTTGTTCCATATCCAGATCCCGCGCTGCCGTTTCTGTCGCTGGCGTTGACCCGCGCGCTGCCACTTAGCTCGCTGTGTGCGCCCTATCCCACTCGCGTGCATGCAACGCGGATTCTCACGCGCGCGCATGCCGCTCCGCTCACTGCAGCTGAGCCCGCGTGGCCGCCCCACGCCCTGGCTCTCGCTCGCTCGCTAGCTGCCTAGCTGCTAGGCAGCGCCTGCGCATGCTCTGCTGGTTGCCGCTGCTCGCTGGGCCCAGCTGCCTCCTGCCATGCGCGCGTGCTGGCCGCGTGCGAGCTGCTGCGTTGCTGCTGCTTTGCGCCGGCTGCTAGCTGCTGCTGCGCGCATGCATGCATGTTGCTGCTAGGGCCCGCGCTGCACGCGCATCGCTGTCTACCCCATGCGCCGCACTGCTTTTCTCAATCGCGTTGCCCCGATTCTATTTGCTCATTTCTCTTTGGTTTGACCTGTGCGGTACTACCGGTAAAATCCGGTAGTACCGGACCGTTCCAGAAAAATGCCCAAACGGCTAGTTTTTCTGGGCCGCTATTTATACCCTTCGCCCGTTTTTAGTTTAGAGTGCTCCTCTATTATCTATTAGGCTAAAATTTGTCCACACTTGCTCTAGATCTTGAAGCTTGCCTAATATTTTCCCTCCGATGATTCTTGCCCATTTTTGAGTGGAAGAGACAGGAGATCTAGCCCCACGTTTTGACATAACCGATTCATCTCTTTGTGAGTGCATCTTTGGGGATCTAAATTTTCGGGGATTTTGTGTCTCTCTTTGATTCCTCCTCTCTTGTTCCCCCAATAGCTTTGGTAGCTTTGTTGGAACTTGAGAGTGAGGGATTTGAACATCTTTGTGGTGTTCTTGCCATTTGCATTTGTTGCGTCGGTTTGAGTTCTCCTAGGAGGATTTGGGTTGAATTGCTCATTGGAGCTTGTCCCTCTTGGGTTCTTGGAACCCTAGACGGTTTTGTGGCCTTGGTGGCATTGTGGCCTTGGTGGCATTTGTTGAGGCCTTTTATGGCACTTCTTGGGAGCCTCCAATTAAGTTGTGGAGTTGTGCCCCAACTTTGTGAGAGGTTCCGGTTGCCACCGACAAGTGCACCGATAGTGGAAGCGTGGATCGATCCCGTTGGGGTGAGATTCACCGGAGAATAAGGGAGGCCTTTTGTGGCGTTGGTGGTTTGATACCACCCCCTCTCCAAACGATACGTACTCCATGTTGGGAGAAACTCGGTAAAATATCGTCGTCCCTGCGTGCCTCGGTTATCTCTATACCCGAGCTTTTACTTATGCACTTTACATTGTGATAGCCTTCGTGCTTGAAGTAATCTATATCTTGCTATCACTTTGTTGCTTGTATTGCTTAGCATAAGTTGTTGGTGCACATAGGTGAACCCTAGTTGTTCTAGGTTGTGCTTGACAAAGTAAAACGCTAGTTTTATTCCGCCTTTGTTGAGCCACTCTAGGAAAAGTTTTAATCGCCTATTCACCCCCCCTCTAGGCGACATCCGTATCCTTTCAATGATGCAACAGTTCGTTCATGTTCTCATGCTTGTGATGACGCACTATGATCTTTAGGGTAACCTCAAATTGTTCAGAAATCGTTGCATGGTCATCTCAAGTGATTCTCGGATTCGAGCACGTTGCATAAGCATCTCCATCTCCATGTAGTACTCATCAACTGTCAAGTTCCCTTGCTTCAATTGTGTCAACTTGTCAAAAATAGAGCGCAAGTAATTGGTGGGTACAAAACGTTCCTTCATGATACGCTTCATCTCTCGCCAAGTCATCACCGAAAGGTCATTGTCATCCCTTCTATGCTGAACAAGAGCATCCCACCAACGCAAAGCATAACCATCAAATTCTGATGCTGCAAGCTTGACCTTCTTTTCTTCAGTATACTCATACAAGCGCCAGAGCTTCTCTATCTTCAACTCCCATGTCAAATAATCTTCAGGATCAATGTAACCATCAAACTTGGGAATTGAAAATTTAGGCTTGCCCAAACCATCATCAACCGGCTGTATAGGTACACGCTGAGCACGACCTATAGGGGCAAAACCACGACCATGTAATGGTGCAGGTGCAGGATCATTAGGGCGTCCCCTTCCTAGTGGCGCAACACCAATAACACTGCCATCAGCTTCATCCTCGAGCTCCTCATGCATTGGTTGATGTTGCCGTTGCTCAATAGCAAGTGTCAAGGCCTCTACGGAACGCTGCAAAGCTGTCACGTTCGTGTTGAGGTCTATCACTTGTTCTTGATAGTAGCCACGTCCCGAACGTTTGCTTCCAAAGTCACTTGCACGTCCTGAAGACTCTTGTCAATGACATCTGTTGTGTTGTTAAACACTAGTGTCAAATGGGATCTCAATGCTTCATATTCCCACCAATTAACACACTCATCATCCTTCTTTTTCTTTGCTACAACATCAGAAGCACTAGTAGACATGATTAGTATATTAGTGCAATAAATAAAATCTGTTTGGTGAAACACTCAATTCACTCACACTGACAAGAAAGTAGATCTTACCGTTCCAAAGTGAATAGAGATGTGTAACCAAAACGAGATCAAGACTCATGCACTGATGTGATGAAGTGAATATCAAGGGTATAGAGACGATCACAGGACACACAGGTTATTTATGGTGGAGCTGTAGGTATGTAATCCTAACTACACCGCAGACAAGTCCTAGTGCTGATCGTTATGATAACCCAAGAAACACACACGGTGGAGATAAACGTGGCAAAGCAATTTATGAACAGAAATATTGCAATGCACAAGAGAGACGCTAGTAATAGCAAAATAAACAGGCACAAGATTGCTCAATCTACAAGTGCTATGATCAACTAGGCCTCCAATAAAGCACACTTTGATATCTTTTTTTGTCATGCTTGTAGCTCTATTCTTGCTCTTTTTTTAATACTGAATCTCTTTTCCTTTTCTGTTTTTTTAACTATATGACTCGATGCAAAACGAATGCAAACTAGGGAGGGACGGATAATCCGGTTTGTCGGGGCGAAAATTGAGCACTTTCAAAACCCTAATGAGCAGCCTGTCAGAGCAAAGCAACTAGTCTCGTGGGTACGTTCCTAAGAACGGATGCGGTAGATAGGCTGTAGCTAGGTTTGAAACACCAAAGTACGCTATGTGGACTCAGAAAAGTAGATGGAAACTTGCGGAAAACGGTGATGGTGGACTCGGTGGAAAACAAGATCAAAACCCTAAACTTTAAACACAAACGAAAACTAGACTCCTATGAGAAAAACCTGCAGACCGAATCTACGAGAAGACACGACCAGCAACTAAAACTTGAAAAACGATGCAATCTAGGCTAAGGCAAATATATTTGTATGGATTTTTCTGTATAGGACAAAAACAAGAACTAATCTATGGATGGACTTTTGGATGCTCATCGAGTAAACGAGGAAATCTGATACCAAGATGATATGGGGTGGCCCGATCTTCTCAGCAAGCACTTGTCGATGATGATGGTGGATGATAGATAACTAGCCTGTAGCTATGAACTCTCCTGCTCGAACCCTGATGCCAATGCAACAGCTCTCGAACTCTGTGGGATATTCACAACACCATGCTCTTGCGCACGCAGCCGTCGACCACGAACGGTAGTTTGCAATCTACTAATTCCCAATGGAACAACAGATCACACTCAATTGCAGTAGATAATTCGATCACAGGGTAATTTCAGAGGTTCTAAAAAGAATCAACTCCAAAATATTTTAACGTGATCTCTCTCGAAAGAAACGGTACCCCCATATATTTAAGAGAGAGGGGCGGCTAGGCTAAGAGTCCAAGACGCAAACGACTACAACTAAGATACATGTCGACCCAAGTGGGACAGCTTTCTAAGCGCATAGGCCTGTTCCTGCCGTGGCAACATATTGGGCCTAAAGCGTGTCGCGGCAGGACTCTTCTGCCATGGCAGGATTTCAGCCACTTCTGTGCCGCGGTAGCCTACCGTGGCAGGATTTGGCATCGTTTCTCTGCCGCGGCAGAGACTCTGCCAGGTGTTGATCCCTTCCTTTGTAGCTCCTTGCGCTTCCTCCCTATCCTCCCTCGCGCTTGCCCTATTGATCAACACACCTTGATCCATGTGCTTCGCCTCCTCGCTACGTGCTATACCTTCTTTTCCAACGTACCTGATCATACAATAACACATAGACTTAGGCAGTATAAAATTCTCATTAAGTAAAACATCAGGCTCATTAAGAAACAAATTCACCTGTTGTTCTAGTAGCTTAGCACGAGCTCTTTTAATTGGTCCAATCCTAATCTCATTGGACTTATCCTTGTTAGTAGCAGCTGGAACATCATCAGTAGTAACTGGGTAGGTGTAAGTATATGGATGTCCTCATCATTATCCCCCTTGCCCTAGGCACCCAAGAAACCCTAGGTTGGCCGCCGCCCCCCTCTCTAGTTGCGACCAATATAGATCTCCTCTAAACCTCTACCGACTAGCTAAACTCTAGTTGCTAGCTACCTCTAAACCTCGGCCCTATAAAACCTAGATCATCGGGGCTCCCTCTACTCCACCATACTCGCTCCGGCTTAGGCGAAGGCCTACGGGATCTCCCCTCTACTTCCGACACCACGTCGTCATGCTGCCGGAATCGCGAGGAGAGATCTACAACCTTCGCTGCCTGCTGGAACAAGGGAGAGGAAGGTCTTCATCGAGTACCATACGTGTGACCGACTGCGGGAGCACTGCTGGAACACAGCGCCGAAAGGATCGCCTACGTGATCTTGAGATCGGCAAGTGAACGACTACATCACCCACGAGAATCTGCTCTCGTTAACCGCTTTAGATCTTCGAGGGTTAGTACTCTATCGACTCGTTGCTACAATCTAGTAGATATATCTTGGCTTGTGTGTGTTCATGCGATAGAATTTTTTTGTTTTCCATGCTACAAACCCTTACAGATACATCTTCCACCGTTACTGTTTATTTGCTGCAAACCATCATCACCTTCTACACCATACAGTTAATCCTTTGTTACAACAACTGGTGAGATTGAGAACCTCACTGTTAGTTGGGGCAAAGTCTTGAGTTTGTGTTGTGTAGGTTTCCACGTTGCTTGCAACACATTTGAGACGTTTCCTTCCTCCTAATGGTTCGATAACCTCGGTTTCTTACTGAGGGAAGACTTGCTGCTGTGCTGCATCATACCTTTCTCTTGGGGTTTCCCGACGAAGCGCTCTCGGGCACCATCAACAAGTTTTCTGGCACCGTTGCAGGGGAGGCTAAGGACGTCTTCACAAGGGGAGTCCTCCTAAACCTTTCTCTTTACTTTGTTTTTAGTTTGCTTAGTTTATTTTTCTTGGTTTTGTTTGCCTCTTTTTATAAAAAACTCCAAAAAAAATTAGTTTAGTTTGGTTTGCTTTCTCTTATCAAAAACACAAAAAAATTAGTTCCTGCTCTAGCTGCTGCTGCTGTTTTTGGCTTGCTCCACTTTTGCCAAAATGAACTCTGCTGAGAACACCAAGTTGTGTGACTTCACTAGCACAAACAACAATGATTTCCTAAGCACTCATATTTCTCCACCTGCTCCTAATGCTACCTTTTATGAAATTAAGCCTGCTTTGTTGAACCTTGTGATGAGAGAGCAATTTTCTGGTGCTAGTTCTGATGATGCTGCTACCCATCTCAATAACTTTTTTGAACTTTGTGAGATGCAAAAGTATAAGGATGTAGATGGAGATATTATTAAGCTCAAGTTGTTTCCTTTCTCCTTGAGAGGAAAAGCTAAAGAATGGTTGCTATCCTTGCCTAGAAATAGTATTGATTCTTGGATTAAGTGCAAAGATGATTTTATTGGAAAGTACTACCCTCCTGCTAAGATTATATCTATGAGAAGTGATATTATGAAATTTAAACAACTTGATAATGAACATGTTGCTCAAGCTTGGGAAAGAATAAAAACTTTGGTTAAGAACTGTACCACTCATGGACTTACTACTTGGATGATTATCCAGACTTTTTATGCAGGTTTGAACTTATCTTCAAGAAACCTGTTGGATTCAGCTGCCGGAGGTACCTTTATGACCATCACCTTGGGTGTTGCAACAAAACTCCTTGATAATATGATGATTAATTATTCTGAATGGTACACTGAGAGAGCTCTACATGGTAAAAAGGTAAATTCTGTTGAAGAAACCTCTTCTTTGAGTGATAAGATTGATGTTATTATGGCTATGCTTGTTAATGGGAAAGCTCCTTTAGATCCAAATAATGTTGCCTTGGACTCTTTGGTTGCTCAAGAAGAGCAAGTTGATGTGAACTTCATTAGAAACAACAATTTCAACAACAATGCCTATAGGAATAATTTTGGTAGTAACAACAATTATAGGCCTTATCCTCCTAATAATGGCAATTCCTATGGAAACTCCTACAGCAATGCTAGAAGTGCCCCCTCTAAACTTGAAGTCATGCTCAAAGACTTTATTAGTAAACAAACCACTTTCAACAAGACTGTGGAGGAATAACTTTTAAATGTTGATAAAAATATTTCCTATTTGTCTGAAGCACAGTCCTCTTTGATTAATAAAATGGCTGCTAAACCTGAAACCATGGAAAGTACCTTTGCTGCTACTCATGCCATACATGTTACTATTGATGAAAATGTTAGACTGTTAGCCTAACTTCATGCTAAGTGGGAAAGGAAAGCTGAAATTGATAGAAACAATAGTGTGTGTACCATCACCACTAATATGGATACCACTAAGCCACAAGAAGTCCCTATTCCTCCTCCAACAATGCCTAAGCCTAATGAGTCTACTACTAGTGATGCTAAGTTTGATTTTGATCTTGATGGTTGCAATATTTCTGAAGTGATTTTGTTCCTACAAAAGCTTGCTAGAAGTCTGGATGCTAGTGATATGCATGTTGTTTTCACTAAACACATTACAGATACTCTTGTTAAGATTAAGGAAGAGAAGTTAAAACACAAAGCTTCTATTCCTATGAAAGTATAAGATAGTTGGGAACCCATTATTAATATGCAAGTGAATTTGATCTCAAAGCTTCATGTGATCTTGGTTCTAGTGTCTCTATTATGCCTAGGAAGATTTATAAAATGCTTGATTTGCCACCTTTGGAAGATTGTTATTTGGATGTCCCACTTAATGATAATGCTAAGAAGAAACTCATGGGGAGCGTTAATAATGTTCTCATTATGGTTAACAATGCTTATGTCCCTGTTTATTTCTATGTTTTGGATGTTGAATACAATTCTTCTTATCCTATTACTTTGGGAAAATCTTTTCTTAGAACTGTTGGTGCCATCATTGATATGAAAGAAGGCTCCATTAAATATCAATATACATTCAAGAAAGGTATTGAACACTTCCCTATGAGGAGAGAGAAGTTGCTTTTTGCTCCTCCTTTGAAAGCAAGGTTTGATGTTAATGCTTCTTCATTTGAAAATACTTGATTCTTGCTTCTTGTGCCTAACTTAAAGCTTAAAGGCGTTAAAGAAAAGTACTTGTCGAGAGATAACCCAAGAGTTTCCTTGAGTCTTGGAAGTTATTACTTCATTAATGACCTCTCCTTATCCTTTTTGTTTGCTTTTTATGCCAATAATGACCTCTAATGAGAGGGAAGTAAGATTTGGGGAGTTGCTGTCCCGAAACAGATTTCTGTCCTCCACCATAAAAATTCATGACGAGTCTCTGTAAGTCGGATTGAGCTCAAACTTTACGAATAAATCCTCCAGTATGTTAGCTAACTTTTGTTAGTTCAACACTTTTTGATTTGAGAAACACAAGGTCTTCGAAAAAATCTGTTTCTACCTGCTGGTCTGTTTTGACAGATTTCTGCCATTATTTGCATTTGCTTCTTATTGATTCCTTTTTGGGTTCTTTTTGGGAAATTGAGATTATTTAAGGAGTTGCTACAGTATATTGTGTTTTTAGTGAACAAAAATTTGTTCTAAAGCTAAACCCAAGGGTCTATTATCTTTTGAATACACTAATGTTGCTAATGAAGATTGTGTGAAGTTTTATATGAAGGAAAAATTTTAGGTGTGGAGAGAGAATGATGTAATAAGATGAAGAATGGACAAAAGATCAAACTTGGGGATCCCACCCCGGTGTCACCCCAAGAAATATCCAAGAGGTACAAGCGTCAAAGCATGGGGATGCCCAAGGCATCCCCTTCTTCATCAATAAAAAGCTCAGGTCTTTCTAGACACTTCGTTTTTATTTTTTTATGCACTGTTGTGTTGTTCTTGGAGCATCTTAGTTTTTGTTTGCTTTGATTAATTTTCTTAGTTTTCTTGAATAAAGTAGTTTGGACCCCCATTCTCGCTGTGTTGTTTCAAATAAGTTAATTGGTGTTGAAAAGGAGTGGAAAGTTCTTGCTTGAAAGTGCAAGAGGAGCTTGCATTGAATGTGACTTAGACTTTAGCATCTCATGCTAGGTGTTGTTTTGAACTTATGCTTAGTGATTATTGTTGTAGCATGACTTGTTCCAAACAATTGGGATTGCTTAGTGTGCCTTGAAGGAATCATGTGTTGTTTTAGCATGCAAAAGCATAGTATTATGGTATTCTCCTTTGATGCTTTGTTTGGGTTGACTTGGCACATGATCACACCATGTTATGACTATGAACAAGTCACCATAGCCTCTATGATCATTTAGTCCTTGACTTATAGTACCACTCTATGCTTTGATTAGTAATATTTTATCGCTCTGCATGATTATGGCCATTATTGCTCTCTTAGTTGGTTGCTCCCAGTCTTTTTCTAGCCTCCACTTGTATGAGTAAGCTCTACTCATTCTTCCAACTTCCAAGAAACCAAGTTATTCCAGTGTGTCCACTATAAATTCCTACGCATGGCATGTTACACCATTCCAAGTATATTCTTTGTTTTCAGCTATGTTCCGATTAAAAAAAATTGTTATGTGAAAACTTGTTGGAGATATGCCCAAGAGGCAATAATAAAGTGGTTATTATCATATCTTCATGCTTATGATAAATGTTTACATACCATGCTATAATTGTATTAACCGGAAACATTAATACTTGTGTGATTTGTAAACATAAAAGAGTCCCTAGTAAATCCTCTTGTTAAACTAGCTTGTTGGTTAATATGTGATCATGGTTTCCTGATCATGAACATAGAGATGTTATTAGCAACAGGGTCATATCATTAGGAGAATGATGTGATGGACATACTCCTATAGTTAAGCATAGCATAAAGATCAAGTCATTTAATATAGTTCATTTGCTATAAGCTTTCTGATACATAGTAACCTAATTCCTTCGACCATGAGATCATGCTAATCACCATCATCGGAAGGATGCTTTGATGACATCAAACACCACACCGTAATTGGGTGGCTATAAAGGTGGCATTGAGTGTTCGGAAAGTATGTGTTGAGGCACATGGATCAAGAGTGGGATTTGTCCATCCATATGACGGATAGATATACTCTGGGCCCTCTCGGTGGAATGTCATCCAATTAGCTTGCAAGCATGTGACTGGATCCCAAGGGATCACATATCACGGGAACGAGAAAAGAGTACTTATCGGTAACGAGGTTGAACTAGGTATGCAGAGATACCGACGATCAAACCTCGGATAAGTAAACTATCGCGAGACAAAAGGAAATTGGTATCGTATGTAAGTGGTTCATTCGATCCCAAAGTAATCGTAGCAATATGTGGGATCCATATGAATTTCCAGATTCCTCTATTGGTTATTGATCGGAGAAGTGTCTCGGTCATGTCCGTATAATTCACGAACCATAGGGAGACACACTTAAGGATTCGATGTTGTTTAGTAGATATGGAATGTTATTAGGGATACCGAATGTTGTTCGGAGTCTCGGATGGGATCCGGGATATCACGAGGAGATCCGGAATGGACCGGAGAATAAGATTCATATAAGGAAAGTCCGATTCCGGAGTTCGGGAAAGATTCCGATGTTTTCATCGGAGAGGTTCTAGAAGGTTCACCAAACCAGAAGGGGAATGGACCATGAATGTGTCATGGTTAAGTGTAATGATTGGATCATATCCTAGGTCACATGGTGTGAGAATTTGTAATAGAGAATTAAAGCTCTAAATTGAAAGTCAAACGGGAGTTTGAAAAGTCAAACTGGAACAATGGTTTCCTAGTGGGAGAAGAAACAAATCCTTCTCTCAATCCAACTTGGGTTTGGGTTTGGATTCAAACCCACCCCTCCCAAGGCTGCCCCTCCCTCTCATAAATAGAGGGGGAGGGCTGCCCAAAGCACATAATCCCTAGCCCCTCTCCCCACACACGAGCCGCCGCCGCAGCAGCCCCGCCGTTGCGCCGATGCCGCAACCGCCTCCCCGTGCCTCCACGCCGCTACCGGTTCGTCGCCGCCGCCGACACCTCCTCTTCCTCCCGGTCTTCTAAACCCTAGATCACCGGGAAACCCTAATCCACTATAACTCGCACCAGCTTAGGCGAAGCCCTGGGGGATCTTCCCTCTACTTCTGACACCACGTCGTCATGTTGCCGGAATCGCGAGGGGAGAACTACAACCTCCGCTGCCTACTAGAACAAGGGAGAGGAAGGTCTTCATCGAGTACCGAACGTGTGACCGACTGCGGAAGCACTGCCGGAACGCAGCGCTAGAAGGATCGTCTACACGATCTTGAGATCGGCAAGTGTACGACTACATCATCCACGAGAATGTGCTCTCGTTAACCGCTTTGGAATCTTCGAGGGTGAGTGCTTCTATCGACTCGTTGCTACAATCTAGTAGATAGATCTTGGCTTGTTTGTGTGCATGCGATAGAAATGTTTTGTTGTCCATGCGACGAACCACTAGAGTGGTATCAGAGCCGTGTCTATATGTAGATCTGTTGCACGAGTAGAACACAATGGTCATTGTGGACGGTGGTGCTTTTATTATCAATTGATTTTTGTGTACTTTGCATCTTGCGGTATGATGGGATGAAGCGGCCCGGGCTAACCTTACATGACATCGTTCATGAGACTTGCTCCACGCTCAACATGCAACTTGTATTTCATAAGTGGCTTTGTGGGTGTCTGTCTCTCCCATCATAGTATAGATTCAATTTACAACGGGCACTTGATAGTTCAAACATCAACGTTGTGGTTCTTGTTCGTAAGTTAGAGCGACACTTATTGAAAGCCCCAAACCACGTAAAACATGCAAAGAAAATTAGAGGCGTCTAACTTTGTTTTGCAGGGGTGTGCTGTGATGTGATATGGCCATGATTGTGATTATATATGATGTATGCAATGTTCCTTATTGTAAGTCGGCAACCGGCAGGAGCCATATGGTTGTCTTGTAATTCCGTTAAGACTTGTGTGTCTATTATTCAAAGTAGTTGTAATAGTTGATGCTGGTGGAAGACAACCATGAAGCGGCGCCATTGACCTTGACGCCACACCGGTGATGATGGAGATCATGTTCGTGCTTGAAGATGGAGATCGGAAGCACAAGAACAAAGGCCATATCATATCACATATTATGAATTGCATGTGATGTTAATCCTTTTATGCATCTTGTATTGCTTAGTTCACGACGGTAGCATTATAAGATGATCCCTCAAGCACACAATTTCAAGTTTTAAAGTGTTCATCCTTAGTAAACACCGTTGCTAAAGCTCGTTGTTTTGAAGCACCACGTGATGATCGGGTGTGTTAGATTCTGCGAGTGTATACAACGTGAGCAAGCCATATTTGCTCATGCGGAAGCTAAGGTTTGATCTTGACGAGCCTAGCATGTACAGACATGGTCTCGGATCACGGATACCCGAAAGGTAAAGCATGAGTCATATAGTAGATATGATGAACATGTTGATTGTTCGCCTTTGAAGCTACATCATCTCTCGTGATGATCGGTTTTGATATGGTGGATTTGGTTCATGTAATCACTAAAAAAATGTGAGGGATATTGTTTTGAGTGGGAGTTCAACAGCAATATGATTAAAAGCTGAACACTATTTATCATAAATTAAATCAAAGTGAATTTGCATATTTGTTGTAGTCATTGGCATCCGTTTACCATCTTGCGCTTAGTTATAATTGAGATGATAGAACTATAGAATTATGGTTAGTTACTTTACGAACTGGTATCGTATTGTTTTGAAGTGTTAATCTAAAGTTTAAAAGTCCTATTGCAAACTTTCAGTAAGTTTCGATTACTTCGTGAAGTTTAATAGTTGGTATTAAATCAAGAGTAACAATTCCAGTGTTAGTATATAAGTATCATGTTTGTCTCCATGATTCTTGATATTCAAAAGATAGTTTCAATATCAAGGTAATCTAGGAGTTGAAAGAGTTGTTTCAGAAACCATCATGTATGGAAGATATTGCGATATCTGAAATGATGTTTTGGTTACAACATGATAGAGTATAATATGGCAAAGTTTATGTTCTCATATTTGATGAGAATTTACAAAGGGTTGGAGACACTAGTTGTCCTAATCCTCCAAAAGGTATTGGAGAGCAACATTATACTCGCGATTCACCATAATTAGATAAAGTAGCTTGATCATGAATAGTTCCATGATAAGGATGAATATTTGATGCAGGTAAAATGTTTGCTACACTAAAAGATTACTAAAGAATGGAATTTGAAAGAACACCAAACATTTGATGATGGTGATCTGCTTCAAAGTGCAAGTCTAAAGACATTGGTATTTAACTATACATGCTTTGGACTATGTGTCATGTGTATGGCTCCACTATTGATGTTGATAGATTCTTTCAAACAGAAAAGGAAATACTGAAAGAGAATCTCATAAATATATGGTAGAAAAGAAAAGACTAGAATTGTTCAGCTTAGGTATATAGAGGATATACGTGTTATGGCTGTATTCTTTGCTTGTTAAATAATGTGGTTCTTAAGTATTGGATACTGAATTTGTTGGTATGAATCGTCATACGAAACAACAGAATTCATGAACTACAATGGCCTAAGTAACTAGCAAAAGAATATGTGATGATGTTCATCAAGAACAAATAAAGGGTTATTGTGTTGCTCGTTAAACATCAAAGCTTGCCTTCAAGATTTGTTTTATCAGGTATTATGAGAACAAAAGGGTTGTTCAAATAATTGTCGTAATCCATAAAAGATGGATGATTTACAAATCTCGTTGGAGAAATCACATCCATAAAACTAGTGCGAAAAATGTCGAAAGACAAATTGATTGAAAGATCACTTAGGAAGTGACATCGCTGTTTAAATTATATTGGAAAGAAAACATGAAGAAACTCCATGTGGATGGAATTTTGGAGTCTTTTGATTTTTGATCAAATGATGCTTGTGAAACTTTCCTAGTGATAATTAAAACTTCGTTCATAGGCCAAAAGGGAACGAATGACTAGCTTATTGGAACTTGTACATATTGTTGTATGAAGTCCATTATGTGTAGTCAAGAGCGATGGATTTCAACTTCATATGCTTTCTCCAAAAATTTGAGTGAATATATGAATATTTACTTAATAAGGATGAAGTATGAAACATTTGAAAAGTTCAAAGACTTTCAAGATGAAGTGCAAAATCATTGTAACAAGAATACAAATAGTTTATGATAAGATCATAAAGTAAGATATTTGAGTTACAAGTTTAGCATAATACCTAAGATTTAAGGAATCGTTCCGTGGATTTGCATTTCCCGAAACACCATAAGAGTATGGAGCGTTCAAGATATGTAATTAAACCTTGTTTGACATGGTAAGATCAAAGGTGTAATTCATAAAACTGCCATTATATTTTAAAGATTAAAAGCTTTAGAGACTACCATTTTTCCACTAAAAAGAGCTCCATCATAATCCGTTGAAATGACACCATATAAAGTTATGGTTTGGGATAAAACCCAAGTTGTCCTTTCTTAAACATTGGTATGCTATGCATAAGAAAGATGTTTGCAACCAAAGTCGGATGAACCTGTCTTTGTATGTTATTTCGAATAACTATTAAGTATTCCTCCATAACATCAGATACAAAAGTGTTTGAAGCTTAGAACGTCAAGTTTATTTGAGAAGGAATTTTTCGTGAAAATATAAGTGGGAGGACAATAGAACTTTGATAAGGTTAAAAGAACCTTAGTTATATGTGCAAAGTTGCGCAACGCCGAAAAGTGTTCCGGAGGCAGCAACAATGCTCATGGCTCACGTGTCTCAAAGGTTGTGGTTATGGAGGTCAAAGTTTCTATTGAACCAAGTAGGTCGGGTAAACAATCAAATACCAAGATTTGAGGGTTGAATCATTATTTGAGAATAATGAATGGACTACATACAAATAAGTAATGATGAGCCCTAACTCCGCAAATGGATTGAAGCCATAAAATCCGTGATAGTTCCATACATGAGAAATCAAGCTTTGAACTTGAAGGACCCTCGAGAAAGGTGTAAGACCTTACAGTCGTGTTTGGATCTATAAAGAAATATACATGGATGTTTCACATCTATGAAATAGTCGATATGTTGGGAAATAGTTCACAACAATGTTCAAAGGTTGTATATGACAAGATTTGATCTTTCATAGCGATATTTAGTCTAGACGGATTAATGTAGCAACCACTACATATAATTTTGTTATGTGGTAGTTGAATAAACAAAACAAGTTCTTCTAATAGAATTGTTACCTAGGACGTGTGCATAACACGGTCCAAAGGGTTTTGTTAACTCAAAGGATGCTAAAACCATATGCAAACTTCAATGGTTGAAGTAAGCATCGCGGAGTTGGAATCTTCACAATGATGAAATTGTTAAAAGAGTTTAAATTCATCAGAGACGATGAAGATGCTTGCATTTGCAAGAAATTAAGTGGGAGCGCTAAGATATATTTCTAATACATTATGAGGAAGAAATATTATTGATTGGAAATGATGTATCTTTTATTAACACATATTAAGAATTTCATCCTGATGAAATACTTAGGCAAAACCCAAATATTTGGCATCAATGTCTATATGGATAAAATTGAGACGCTAATATGGTTGTGCCAAGAAGTACATAGATGAGATATTGAATGAGTTCAATATAGAAACTACAAGAAAGGTTCTTGTTGCACAGGAAGGATTGAATAAATATTCAAGTATTTTTTACTTGATATATAAAATCACAAAGAGTACTTTATCAATCATGTTGTGATGTGTACAAATCCAGATATGTCCTATACTCTAAATTTTATGAGTGTATACCAAAATGATTCATAAGATGATTATTGGACGATAGTAAAGATATTCTTATGATCTTTTAGAAGAACTAAGAATATATTATTTTGTAGAAGTGACAAATAGATGGTTAGTTCATTGTAAAAGTATTACATTGATACTAGTTTTGTCACAAAAGTACAAATTAAGTTTATCTCTATCTAAACTAAGGGTGGCATAATATGATGAAAAGTAAGTTCCATAATGGATTTGGATGAGTTCCAAAGTTAAGAGATTGTGACAGATACTACAACAAAAGGTTAAGTATATGACTGCTATAATAGCAGCAAAAGAGGGCATTTGTGTCAAGTAGTTTGTTATCAAACTAGGTGTAGTTCACAGTGGGATAATACTATGAAGATATATTGTACGACAATATTGTCAACATGTTTTAACCCCTAGGAACTAAAGGTCTCACCAAAGGACCAAATTTATACAAAGTCATCTCATTAGAGAATGAGTGATGCGTAGAGACGCAAAGACATGCAATTACACACGGACCTGAAAGTGTCGAATCCGGAGATCAGTTGACCACTAGAAATCGTGTAAATACAACACCGGAAAGCCATAGGTGTTGAATGCACAAAGGTTTGAAACTAGATTATTTACTCTAGTGCAAGTGGGAGACTGTTGGAGATATGCCCAAGAGGCAATAATAAAGTGGTTATTATCATATCTTCATGCTTATGATAAATGTTTACATACCATGCTATAATTGTATTAACCGGAAACATTAATACTTGTGTGATTTGTAAACATAAAAGAGTCCCTAGTAAAGCCTCTTATTAAACTAGCTTGTTGGTTAATATGTGATCATGGTTTCCTAATCATGAACATAGAGATGTTATTAACAATAGGGTCATATCATTAGGAGAATGATGTGATGGACATACTCCTATAGTTAAGCATAGCATAAAGATCAAGTCATTTAATATAGTTCATTTTCTATAAGATTTCTGATACATAGTAACCTAATTCCTTCGACCATGAGATCATGCTAATCACCATCACCAGAAGGATGCTTTGATGACATCAAACACCACACCATAACTGGGTGGCTATAAAGGTGGCATTGAGTGTTCGGAAAGTATGTGTTGAGGCACATGGATCAAGAGTGGGATTTTTCCATCCATATGACGGATAGATATACTCTGGGCCCTCTCGGTGGAATGTCATCCAATTAGCTTGCAAGCATGTGACTGGCTCACAAGGGATCACATATCACGGGAACGAGAAAAGAGTACTTATCGGTAACGAGGTTGAACTAGGTATGCAGAGATACCGACGATCATACCTCGGATAAGTAAACTATCGCGATACAAAAGGAAATTGGTATCGTATGTAAGTGGTTCATTCGATCGCAAAGTAATCGTAGCAATATGTGGGAGCCATATGAATTTCCAGATTCCTCTATTGGTTATTGATCGGAGAAGTGTCTCGGTCATGTCCGCATAATTCACGAACCGTAGGGAGACACACTTAAGGATTCAATGTTGTTTAGTAGATATGGAATGTTATTAGGAATACCAAATGTTGTTCGAAGTCTTGGATGGGATCCGGGATATCACGAGGAGATCCGGAATGGTCCGTAGAATAAGATTCATATAAGGAAAGTCCAATTCCGGAGTTCGGGAAAGATTCCGATGTTTTCATCGGAGAGGTTCTAGAAGGTTCACCGAACCGGAAGGGGAATGGACCATGAATGTGTCATGGATAAGTGGAATGATTGGATCATATCCTAGGTCACATGTTGTGTGCATTTGTAATAGAGAATTAAAGCTCTAAATTGAAAGTCAAACGGGAGTTTGAAAAGTCAAACTGGAACAATGGTTTCCTAGTGGGAGAAGAAACAAATCCTTCTTTCAATCCAACTTGGGTTTGGGTTTGGATTCAAACTCACCCCTCCCAAGGCTGACCCTCCCTCTCATAAATAGAGGGGGAGGGCTGCCCAAAGCACATAATCCCTAGCCCTTCTCCCCACACACGAGCCGCCGCCGCAGCCCCGCCGCCGCTCACCGCCGCTCCCGCCGCGCCGCCTCCCCGCGCCGCCGCCCTAGCCGCCGTCGACACCTCCTCCTCCTCCCGGTCTTCTATACCCAAGATCACCGGGAAACCCTAATCCACCATAACTCGCACCGGCTTAGGCGAAGCCCTACGGGATCTTCCCTCTACTTTGGACACCACGTCGTCGTGTTGCCGGAATCGCAAGGGGAGAACTACCACCTCCACTGCCTGCTGGATCAAGGGAGAGGAAGGTCTTCATCGAGTACCAAACATGTGACTGACTGCGGAAGCGCTGCCGAAACGCAGCGCCGGAAGGATCGTCTACACGATCTTGTGATCGGCAAGTGTACGACTACATCACCCACGAGAATCTGCTCTCGTTAACCGCTTTGGAATCTTCGAGGGTGAGTGCTTCTATCGACTCATTGCTACAATCTAGTAGATAGATCTTGGCTTGTTTGTGTGCATGCGGTAGAATTTTTTTGTTTTCCATGCTACGAACCCCTACAAAACTTAGTGATTAAAGCTCTCACGAACTTGATAACACACTTTATATTCCTTGCCCCTAATAAACTTGAACCATTGTATCATCTGTGTTGTATATGCTTGCACTTATACGTTGGAATTAGCATAACCATGTTGTCATGGGTAACGTTTTCAACACTCCACTTGTACTTTGTACACAGTTGATATCATGCTCTTTTGTCTATGAATGTCGCTGGTGTGAAATAAAAAGGGAGCTTGTGAGTCCATGGAGTTATGTATTTTGTGTTAGAGAAACGCCTGGGTCGCTAGCCTAAGCCATGCCTAATCATGGTGGAAATTTGCATCATCACCATTATGAGCAATATGTGAAGCATCCTCAATAAAAACCTATGCAAATAGCAAATAAAAATATCGCTGAGATGCTCATTTTCTGCTTGCCTTGTCATTTTGGTTATGGGATAGCTCCTGTACCATGTGCAAAGGGTACACCGTTGGCGGTTCTCTATGATACATATGTTCAAGGGACATGAGATTGCCAACTTCTACTTTTTCAAGAATATACTCCATAGTTTGTTCACTTTAACCTTAATCACTTCAAGATTCTTATGATAGGGGCAATGAGGGCTGAAAGCTAACAAGTACCATAATTTTTGTAAGCTCTTTTTGAAACTTAAAATCCCTGCTTCCCTTTATGAAGGGCCTTTCTTCCAGTATTATATTGAGTCTCCACCTTCTACCTTTAGGCACCAGTTAAGAGAGCATAGTTGACATTCTTAGTTCTATGTGTAGTGTCCCAAAATTATTGATTGATGCAAATTGTTGATATTACTTGTTCTTGTGCTTTTTGTATCTAGTCACTCTTATGAACTTCGAAGGTGTCCTATGCATCTATTTGCTACTCCATGAGGGACAAGCTGAATGCCACTATGCCATGTTTTCTGTATGTCAAACAAACAAACGTTTTTCAATACATGTTATTCATGATCTTTGTTTGTAGCCTTTCATGTTGCATACGTAGTTACTTTGTCTTATTGTTAGAACTCCATCTTTCATGTACATGTTTAGAGTTCTTTGATCCCAGCTTTCAATGCTTGCAAATTGTTTGTTCTTGGTTTTGATGGTGCATGTCACCTTAAAAATTATTATTTTATCACTCACCTACTCGAGGACGAACAGGACTTAAGCTTGGGATGCTTGATACGTCGGACACGTATCTATAATTTGTCATGTTCCATGCTTGTTTAGTATCTACTTTTCTTTGCTTTGTCCACACTTT
This sequence comes from Avena sativa, assembly GCA_916181665.1. NCBI lineage: Eukaryota > Viridiplantae > Streptophyta > Magnoliopsida > Poales > Poaceae > Avena > Avena sativa. The sequence goes on from OV702297.1 coordinate 312,574,373, forward strand.
GAGGTGCTTTTCATATCTTTTCTGGAACTAACCTATTAACAAGTTGCCACAGTGCCAGTTGCCTGTTTTCTCCTGTTTTTGCTTCTAGAAAATCTAGTAAGGAAATATTCTCGGAATTGGACGGGACAAAAGCCAAAGTCAATATTTCACCGAGGAGAACACGGAGTCTAGAGTAGAGATGGAGGGGTGCCACAGGGCGTCTTGTAAGATCCCTCCTTTATAAAGGAAAAGGATCCCTGTGATTGCAATGCTAGTCCCTGGATCAATGCTAGCATCCACAGTTTAAGATGAAGTACACAGAAACAAAGGTCATTATTACAGTCATTCCAGAGACAAACATAGTCTTTTACAACTCCATGGCCACATGCCTAGTACAAGAGTTTAAATAAGTAATAAGATAATTAAGTCTTCATCTTCATGTGCCACAGGCAAGCATATTGAGTGTAGACTCATGACTCCTAATCATCATCAGAATAACCTGCAACATCACAAGTTACAGCCATAGTGGGTCAATACATTGGAATAGTATTGGCAAGTGATACCTTAGTAGAATATTGGTGGACTAGATACTATATGCAATTTGGCTAAGTGTAGCTTAGGCTTGCTTTGCTCAAAATAGGTTTTTCCTATTAGTTGAAAACACTAAGTTTTCTTTGTCAAAAACTTTACCCAAGGAACCACCAATAGACATTGGGGTCCTTCACCCTTGTTCAACCACAAGTTTTACTTAGAAATTGGGATGAGGAGATTCTTGATAGCTTCCATGTCTTGATGCTCAAGTTGTCCTTTTCCAGGGACATGGCTAAGTACTTAGATTCTTCCATCTGCAGAGGTTGTGCACTTTCCCCACAAGACTTGATTTTCACCAAGACAGGACCTTTCAGAAGCCTTCCCTTAGACCAAATGGACGCGCTCCAACCTATCATCCCACTACCACCAACTGTCCAAATGGCTAAGTTATTGCAACCTATATGATCCAGGCAGAGCCCATATTGCCAAGTGGCTGCACTAGAAGCTTCTTAACATTTGGCCTCTCAAATCCCTTTGTTCCTGGGTGGCTTTCCACAAGTGAGATACATAAGGTAAACCATAGAAATGGGCCTTGTGTAACCACTCAACATAACCCATTCACAACCATTCCACCCAGGTGATTCATTCACTTAGTTGTTTTATTAAGCAAAAACATAGTCCAAAGACTTGGAAATATTTTATCATAGCATGAATATTTTACCACCCTTGGTTGCTACTAGCTAGGCTAAGCATGGCATAGATAAACATCTTAACTTAGAAATTTCTAGCAATTCTACAACTACTAGGGTTTCCCAAGCATAGCATATAAAGACCAAAAATTTATCCATGCAAGTCTAGCAAAATATTTCTAATGCATATTTGAAAAACATAGGAACAAAATCATGAAGCACCACTTGCCTTGGTAGTTTGTAGAGTAGCTACAATCCTCACAATCACAATCACTATTTGCACCAAAATCTACACATAAAATGATAGCACCAAATCACATACAAAATAAATACAAGCAAAAATATATGGATGCATGCAATATGATATGTGATGATTTTCTAAACTCAGCAAGACAAGTGCACAGTACTGGTTCATAAACAAGTTCAAAAATTGCCAAACAATCTTTTTTTGAACACTAATACATTTCTCAAATAATTAATATACACAAAATAGGCCTACACATGTTTCTGAAAAAATAACCATTTTAACAGAAACAAAACATTAAACTCATTTCATATATGGAAAGGGCTTTCTCTCCTGATTCCATTGATATAAAATTTGTCAAATTTGGACGTGGGAATCAAAAGTTGTGAATTTATCAAGTTTAAACAACTAATAGATTTAAATTCTGTTTTTAAAACAAAGGACTGGCCACGCGGCATCTTCTGATTGGTTGATACCGTTTCGCACCGGATGACACATGTGAGCCGTTAGATCTAACTTAATCTGCATGGCCCATATCTGTTCATACCCCTTCGCGTAAGTGATCTATCTAGCCCATCGGATCTAGATCCAACGGTTCGCGATCAAGCGACCAAACTCTGGCGGCGCTAGCAGTGGCGAGTGGCGGCGGCAGCTTTGTCCACGGTGGTGTGGTGGATACAGGGGGTTTGGAGTCGTCGGAGATGCTTACCAGACTCGCGGCATTGTGCTGAAGCTCAACGTGGCGGTGGCTGGTCAAGGGGCGCACAGATGCAGCGGCAGGGTCCCGTCGGAGTTGATGGCGGCGTCAGGTGCTTGTTGATGAAGATGTTGCCGAGGTTCTGCATCGGCCTAGCACGAGCCAGATGGGTTAGGCGGTGCGCAAGGTCTCGGCGATCATGATAGCATCGAAGGGAAGGCAAGGGGCGGTCGCGTTTTACCTGGATTGCACGTCGGAGTCGAGCGGTGGTTCAGTTGCTTGCAGTCGTGAACGGAGTCGGCGACCTGGGTCACGAGAAGGCGAAATAAAGGCATCAGGGAATGCGCCAGATCATTCTGATCAAGCTCTTTTGAAGTAGAGGCAGAAGGGTGGGGTGTGCTCACCGGAATTCACCGCCGGAGTTCGTCTGTGTAGCGGCGGAATGAGTTCGAATACGCGCAGCCTGGTGGCGGAGTGGTGGCGCTAGGTGAGGGGAAATGCTCGCGGTGCAGAGGGGGTTAAATAGCCAGGAGGGGCGGCGATTACGCGCTGTATCAATGGCAATAACACAGGCAGTGACTGCGGCGAGGTAACGGTGGAGCGCCTCGGCCGCGCGTTGATTTGGGGACGACGCTGACGTGGTCGCAGGGTCCACTTGCCAGCGAGAGAAAGAAAGAGGGAATGGGCCCCAGCAGTCAGTGACTCAGTGGGTATGGCTGCGAGTGAAAGAGAGAGAAGGGAAAACCCGGGTGGGCTTAGTGGGCTGGTTTCATTGTTGGGCTAGAATAGCAGCGCCGGCCTTTTTCCTTTTCTTTATTCCTTTTCTATTTCTGTTTGCATTTTCAGAAATCATTTTCAAATGGTTTCAAAAGCTATTTGGATTCAAACATTTTCAGGATTTTTGTAGAGTGCAACATTCATATTTCTGGGCATAAAACATGTGGTCTCTCTGTACAAGCTTGGTTCTTTTGATCAAATAAAATAAACAGTGATAAGGCACTTGGTTTGATCAAGTTTTGAAAATGGTTTTAAAATCCATATTTGTTTTGTAAATTTTTGGTTTAAGCAATACCAATCAAGCAAAACATTCTAAGAGAAACAATGTTTGGTTTTGAACAAATAATTTCCCATTGGGAAGTGGTAGTTGATTTATGCTTGATCACATAAAATAATGAGCTCATATGCTCATGTTTTGAATTGATTTTTGAAATAAAACTCTACATGATCATGGATGCATGTATGACATGCATGAGTTTTGAAACATGATTTTAGGGATGTTACACGGCTGCACCCCCCCCAGGCGCGGCCTAGGTTAGGCCCGCGCCTGGGCAGGGTGTGGCCCCCCTGGTCGCCCTCCTGCCTCGCCTCTTCGCCTATAAGAAGCCCCCGATGCCTAAACACGAAGCACCCGATCCATATTCCATGAAACCGTCTGTAGCCACCGCCACCATCATCCCTAGATTAGGGGGGTCTGAAGCTCTTCCCGGCACCCTGCCGGAGGGGGGATCATCCCGGAGGCCTTCTTCTTCATCATGCCAGCCTTCGGTATGAAGCGTGAGTAGTTCCACCTTGGACTACGGGTCCATGTAGTAGCTATATGGTTGTATCTCCTCCTTGTTCTTTCATGTCTAGATCTTGTAAGCTCCATTCATGATCAAGATCTCATCTATTTGTAATCATGCATGTTGTGTTTACGGGGATCCGATCGATATTGAGATTACTATGTCAAATTGATTAATGGTTTTGTCTTATTGATTCTATCATGTCTGTGTTGTTTGTGATCTTGCATGCTCTCCGTTGTTAGTAGATATCTTGGCCAAGTAGTTGCTAGTGACTCCAAGAGGGGGTATTTATGCTCGATAGTGGGTTCATGCCTCTATTTAATCAAGGGAAGTGACATAAATCTCTAAGGTTGTAGATGTGATGTTGCCACTAGGGAGAAAACAACGATCTCTTGTTCATGGAACAAATGGATTGTTTACCTTACACACTTTGCTTAAAGGAGTTGTCTGTTGCTTGCAACTTAATACTGGAGGGGGTTCGGATGATAACCCAAAGGTGGACTTCTAGTCATAGATGTAGTTGGATGGCGGTCTATGTATATTGTTGTATTGCCTAATCGAATCTCATAGGATCTTTATGTCTAGTATTGCATTGTTATGCCTTGCTCAGTCATGTCAATTGTCCTGCTGTAATTTGTTTACCCAGCATGCCATGTTTTTTTATCTAAGGAGAACACCTCTAGTGAACTATGGACCCCGGTCCAATCTTTACCATTGATACATCTTCCACTATTACTGTTTATTTGTTGCAAACCATCATCACCTTCCACACCATACATTTAATCCTTTGTTATAGCAACCGGTGAGATTGAAAACCTCACTGTTAGTTGGGGCAAAGTCTTGAGTTTGTGTTGTGCAGGTTTCCATGTTGCTTGCAACACCTTTGAGACGTTTCCTTCCTCCTACTGGTTCGATAACCTCGGTTTCTTACTGAGGGAAGATTTGCTGTTGTGCTGCATCATACCTTGCTCTTAGGGTTTCCCGACGAAGCGTTCTCAGGCGCCATCAAACGTACATTAGATGAACGAGAAGACCATGAGAGGAAGCCAATAAGAGTAATAATCGAATGGTGGTCAATCTGGCAACAGGTGAGTAAGTATCAAAGAAGTCTTCACCTTCTTTTTGAGTATATCCCTTGGCCACAAGTCGTGCCTTGTACTTCTCAATAGTACCATCAGGTCTAAGCTTTTTATTAAACACCCACTTGCATCCTACAGGTTTGCACCCATAAGGGAGATTAGTGATCTCCCATGTTCCATTAGCTAAGATGGAATTCATCTCACTATGGATGGCTTCCTTCCAGTAGTCAGCATCAGGAGATGCATATGCTTCTGAAATGGAAGTGGGAGTGTCATCCACAAGGTACACAATGAAATCATCACCAAAGACTTTGCAGTCCTTTGTCTCTTGCTCCTTTTAGGAATTTCATTATCATCCTTCTTAGGACTTTCAGAGTGTTTAATTGGAATGGTAGGTTCAGAAAATGTAGCAAATTCCTGATTAGATGAACTAGGTATCTCCGGATTTGATGAGTTAGGTTTATCCTTCATAGGAAAGATATCCTTAAACAAATTCGCATCGGTCGACTCCATGATTGTACTGACATGAATGTGAGGTACTTTAGATTTTACCATTAAGAATCTATAACCAATGCTATGAAAAGCATAGCCCAAAAAACACAATCAATGGTTTTTGGTCCAAGCTTGCGCTTCTTGGGGATTGGTACATTAACCTTTGCCAAACAACTCCAAGTACGTAAGTAAGAGAGTTTTAATATTTCCTTCTCCTATTCTTCGAATGGAGTAATTTCTTTGTTATTTGTGGGAACTCGGTTTAGGACATGACACGCAGTCAATAGTGCCTCCCCCACCATTCCTTGGAGAGACCCGATGTGTCTAACATGGCATTAACCAAATCTATTAGAGTACAGTTTTTTCTTTCGGCTACTCCATTTGACTGGGGTGAGTAGGGAGGCGTCCTCTCATGAATTATGCCATGTTCCGCACAAAATAAATCAAACTCGTTGGAAAAATACTATCCACCATGATCAGACCTAAGCCTCTTAATCTTTTGATCAAGTTGATTTTCTACCTCAGCTTTATAGATTTTGAAGAAACTCAAAGCCTCATCTTTTGATTTTAGAAGATACACATGACAATATCTCATAGAGTCATTGATCAAAGTCATGAAATATTTCTTTCCACCTTTTTTCAACACACCATTCATCTCACAAAGATCAGAATGTATGAGCTCTAGTGGTGTTAAATTTCTCACTTCTGCAGTTGCATGTGACTTGCGAGGTTTTTTAGCTTGCACGCAGAATTGGCACTTAGATCCCTTAACAGTTGTGAAATCAGGGATTAAAATCATTTTGGCTAGCCGTGTCATACAACCAAAATTAATATGACAAAGATGAGAGTGTAAGACGTCTGATTCAAAATTCGTGTAAATATGATTAACAACTTTATTACAAATGTCTGACAGAGATAAGCGGAACAAGCCTCCACACTCATAGCATTTACCAACAAAGGTTCCATACTTCGAAATTACAAATTTATTGGACTCGAATACAATCTTATAGCCATCTCAACATAGAAGAGATCCGCTAATAAGATTTTTATTTATTGAGGGAACATGATGCACGTTCTTCAGGCGCACGTTCTTTTCCGAAGTGAACTTCAGATCGACCGTACCAACACCATGAACAAAAGCATGCGAGCCATTCCCCATCAACATGGTTTGAGTCCCTCTGACCTGATATGAAGAAAACATGGAAATATCAGAACAGACATGTACATTAGCGCCTATGTCAATCCACCAATCAGGAGAATGACATAATGAAAGAACAATAGGTAATATACAATACCCAATATCTTTCATCTCAACGTCGCCCATGATAAAATTAGCAGTATTGTTGCCCTTCCCATGCTGGCGCTTGTCAAAGCGGTTGGGACAAGCAGGAGCCCAATGATCAGGATCACCGCACACATGAAAAGCACATTTCTTCTTATCAGTCTTCTTCTTGAAACTGGTAGACTATGATGTCTTGTTCTTTTCATTGAACTTTCCTTTGCCATCAAACTTTCCTTTGTTCTTGAACTTGTGAGGTTGGAAGTTCCTTTTCTGTACCATATTGGCATTAGAACCTCCCTCGGTACCTCGAGCACGTGTGTCTTTTTATATCGCCTTCTCTTCCACATCAAGAGTCCCAATGAGATCCGTCACGAAGAACTCTTGTCTTTTGTGCTTCAGAGAAGTAGCAAAATTTCTCCATGACTAGGGAAGTTTGGCAATAATGCCTCCGGCAACAAACTTGTCTGGTAATACAAAAGTGAAGTGCTCAAGCTCCCTGGCAAGTGATTGTATCTCATGAGCCTGCTCCTGAATGGGGCGGTCATCAACCATCTTATAGTCATAGAATTGTTCCAATGACATACAGTTCACTGCCAGCATCAGAGACTCCAAATTTTTTCTCGAGCGCATCTCACATATCCTTGCCATTGCTAAGTGACAGATATGAATCGACAATATTGTCGTCAAGAATGCTGATCAAGGCAGCCTTGAAAGTGGTATCAAGTTTTTGGAATGCCTCTTCCTGAGCGGGATTAAGATCTCCCTCAGGTGCGCCATAGATGGCGTTATAGCAGCTCATGGTCTGAAACCAGAGCACTACTCTCGCACGCCATCGTTTGTAATTGACACCTTCGAACATAGGTGGCTTCATAGAAGCAACAAAGCCACTTGGGGCAAATTGCCTGAAATAAGGTTTTTGGATTGTTGAGAAAAAGAGCAATTTACCAAGCGAATTACCCATAATAAATGCTAGATAAAATATGATTAGAATAATAGACAATATACTAATCATGTGAAATAGCGATTACATATTAAGGCAGATAACCAAAGATACTGCAAGGCGTAGAACTTGAGATGCGATCAGAACAAGATTGAGAAAGAAAATATACACGACAGTAGCAACAGAGGAACCGCCGGTGTTCGCGTTGGCACCGTCGTTATCCATGTCGTCGAGGAAGAGGGTGCCGATGTCGGGGAAGAAGTCCTTATTGGGGAAGACGTTGGCGCAATCTCTATCCGTGATGAAGCCAGTAGTCGCACCGATAGCGCTGCCCAAAAACCTTATCGCCCTTCTCCCATACAGTACTTGAAGCAGCGGGGTCTCGGAGGCCTACTGTCCCGGCTCGCGGTGCACGCCGCATGACAGGATGAGGAAGACTAGGTAGCGCAGTGCTCTGGAACTGGAGGTGCAAAGGATGTGTGGCGGTGTGTCTGAGAGGAGGCGTGACCTCTCTCTTATAGGAACAGAGGGGAAGGCAGACAAACAGCGCAGGAGATGAAACGAATGGACGTAAGTTGAAGCGAACAGGCGGCAGCCCACCGAACAGCCTCCACTCAGTATGTTTCAGCTTTTGTACAACTGTTCATGTTCTATTCATGCGTGGCAAAATAAAACTCGGCTCGGCGAGATTTCCGCAACCCGCGTCGCTCGTCGTGGCGTGGCGTGGCGAGGCGAGCGAGAAAGAGGAGGAGCGCGCGTGTACAAGACGAAGTTTTTTTTGCGAGAATAAAATTCATTAACTTGGAAAGTTACAATCATTGGTTACAATATCATGGAGTTCCTGTGGGAAATTTCTAATCTAAAACTGAGTTCTAGCCTTTGATTTTCCTAACTTAGCCATGGTATGGCTAGACATATTCTGACTCCTATGAATCTTTGTAACTATGCTCCCTCTTTCATTTAGGAGCTCTTTAATGCTGGACACTAGGTGTACTAAGCTCGATTTATCCTTCGTCGCTGCATTCAGCATAGCAACACCAACAGAGCAATCCATTTCCACGACTATTGGTTGCACAGACCAATCTAGTACGAGTCGCAGGCCTTCCTCGCACGCCGCCAACTCCGCTTCTAACGCTGATGAACAATTTATCAGGAACCTACAGGCCGTGTACATCACCTCGCCTCGATGGTCCCGTAGGATCATACCCGCTCCAGCTTGTCCATCGTTTTGAATGTAGCTACCATCAACATTCAACTTCACCCATCCTTCCATCGGGGCTTCCCACGCTTTTTTGCCCTCTACCTTCTCCTGTGTGTTACGCGCACTAGATGTATCCACAAAAGAAATCACTTGTTTTCCTTTAACAGTGTCAGCGTTAGGATTTTGCTTAAAGGATAATAGCATCTCCACATAGCTACACAGAAATCTGCATGAGGCATCAGCCGGCGGTGCTTGTTTGTCATGTGTTAGTTCATTGTGCACATGCCAGTTTCACCATAGGATCATCAACACCAAAATCCTCTGAATCTCATTCAGTTTTGCAATGAGCGGGAGTACCCAATCTGCTTCTTTCCTGTCAATTATGTCTGTACTTGGAATATCCCAAATCTGTCTCATTTTATGCCATAATTTCCTTGCATGTGTGCACGTAATTAGTGTACGGTAGGAATCCCCTTTCTCTGATCCGCAGATTATGCAGATGTCATCCCGAGTCATCTTTCGCCTTAGCATATTTGTCCTTGTGGCCAGGCCATTTTTAGCTAGCTTCTAGGTGAAGGTTTTCACCTTAGGTGGTGCCAGACTATGCCATATTAACTTCCACTCATCTTTAGACCCGTCTGGGCTAGCACTAGTAGTGGCTCTGTCCTGTGCTCTATAGATTTCATCCATACCCAATTTATATGCACTACTGACCGAGAACAGCCCTTTACTATCTGGGTTCCAGGCAATAAAATCTTCTGCGTTCTTCTTTGAGATTTTTATTTTGGCAATGTGTTCAATGTCCACTGGCAGGAACCACCGTTGGAGTAGTTGCATATTCCAAGAACCTTCTGGAGTAATAAGCTCTGAGACCCATTTAAGCCGACATCTGCCTTTCGGGGAAATAGGCGTTAACTGGTGTTTCCGTTAACTGGTGTTTCCGTGTAATCCATGGGTCTCTCCATATCCTTACATGAGCTCCATTGCCAATTCTCCATGTGGCTCCTTTTTTAATTAGTTTCAGGCCGTACTCAATCGCATGCCAAGTTGATGAGCCATTACCAGTAAACACCGTATCAAGGATATTTCCATTTGGGTAATATTTTGCCCGGAGAATCTGAGCACACAGGGAATTTGGGAACATTATTAAACGCCATGCCTGTCTAGCCAAGAGAGATTGATTGAACATTCTCAAATCCTTGAATCCCATCCCTCCTTGTTTCTTCGGTTTTAACATAATATCCCAAGCTACCCAGTGCGTCTTACGTTTCCCTTTATCTGACCCCCACCAAAAGTTCCTAATGATTTTGGTGAGACCATCGTAAAGGCCTAAAGGTAGCTTATAAACCCCCATCACGTATGTAGACAGGGCTTGTCCTACTGCCTTGATCATTACCTCTCTGCCTCCTTGTGCCATCTGATTCTCGCCGACTTGCATCAATATTTTTGCTAGCTTATCTTGCAAGCTCTGGAATTTTCCTTTTGTCATCCTGCCCTCCCGGGTGGGTAGCCCAAGGTACTTAGTTTCAAAACTTTCGCTTGTCACATGTAAAACTTCCATGACCGCAGTCTTTTTTCCAGCAGAGCAGAGGGGTCCAAAATAGATTGAGCATTTTGCCGGGTTAATGAACTGTCAAGTACCTTGACTGTACCTTTCTATAATTTGCAGCACCTTACTAGCTTCCGTAGGATCTGCTTTGAAGAATAACAGGCTATCATCAGCGAAGAGGAGGTGCGAGATTCCGGGGGTGCGCCGGCATATCTTCACTGGTGTGATGCTTTGTTCCTGAACTTCACTATGCAAGAGTGCAGAAAGACCGTCAGCAATAAAAAGAAACAAAAAGGGTGAAAGGGGGTCACCTTGACGTAATCCATGTGAAGGCGAGAACGATTCCAGTATGGCTCCGTTAAATTTAACCTTGTATCTCACCGTGGATACACGCTCCATAATCCACTCCATCCATTGGTGAGAGAAGCCCAATCTTTCTATCGATCTCCTTAAGAAACCCCATTCGACCCTATCATATGCTTTAGAGAGGTCTAGTTTGTAAGCACAAAAATCATTAGCATCGTTAGAGTTATGCTCAGTATAATTAAGGCATTCAAAGGAAATAAGCGCATTATCTGTGATTAAACGTCTAGGGATAAAGGCGCTTTGATTCAGTGAAATTAGGTTCCCTAAAATAGGCCTCACCCGGTTCACTAAGCATTTAGCCACAATCTTGTACACCACTGTACATAGGCTGATTGGCCGGAATTCTTTTAATTCTGTGGGGTGGTCAACTTTTAGAATAAGGACAATGGTTGCCACATTGACTCCTTCTGGCATATATCCCATCTCAAAAAAACGCTTGACTGCCCCAATTATCTCCTTCTTGATCAGACCCCAATTGCGTTGATAGAATCTGGCAGGAAATCCATCCGGACCCGGAGCCTTTAGTGGACCGATTTGGAACAGAGCATTAGAGATTTCCTCATCTGTGAAAGTTCTAGTCAGCATCTCATTCATTTCTTCAGTAACCTTTCCTTCTAGGACATGAAGTACTTCATTCGGATTTAAGTTTGGATCTCTAGTAAACAGCTCTTTGAAGTAGGAGGTAGCCATCAATTCCATATCTGTAGGGGTTGTTTTCCATGCTCCATTTGCATCTTTTAATTTCTTCACTTTATTTTTCCTCGCTCTTCAAACAACTTTTTGGTGAAAAAATCTTGTATTTCTATCCCCTTCTTTTAACCAGGCTATGCGCGACCTCTGTAACCACAACATCTCTTCCCTGTAAAGCAATTCATCAATATGGTCTGAAACTCTTTTGATTTCTTCTTTGTTCGTATTTTGCATCATTAATTGTATCAACATTCTCCTATATTTGTCTAGCTTGTACAACACATTGCCAAACTTATTCTTACTCCATCCTTGTAGTTTTGACATCATACGGTCAAGTTTGATCATGACGCCATTCAGGTCGTAAGAATTTAATCACAAGCATTAGATGGTCAGAACAGGGGTAACCACATGATGCACTACAGTATCACTATAGATGTTTTGCCAGCTGGAGTCCGCCACAGCGCGGTCCAGGCGAACCTTGACATTGTTGTTGCCTTGTCTCTTATTATCATAATTATAAGGTAGACCCACAAACTCAAGGTCATGCAAGCCACAAATATCCAGGGTGTCTCTAAATAAGGCCATTTGATTTTCTGATCTTTGCACCCCGTGAAAAATGCTCAAATTGCCATAGTGCTTCATTAAAGTCCCGTAGTACTAATCAGGGAAGATCAGAGGTGGCCTAAAGGTTCTGTATTTGGGACCAGAAGAGGTGTCTATTTTCTACTCTAGGTTCACCATAAACACATGTCAATCTCCACATAGGATCATCAGGAGAGATACGAACATACGCATCAATAAAATTTTTATTCATATCCTTGATTTCGACGTACATGTTTTCATGCCAAAAGAGGGTCAGCCCTCCACTAGAACCATCACTACTCACACCAGCAAAACCACGAAGACCTAAACGACTCCTAAGACGACGAACTTTATTTTTATTTTGCCTAGTTTCAGAAAGAAAAACTAATCTAGCATGCGAAGATTTAGCGAGGTTTACTAATTCCTGAACTGCCGAGGTTCCTCCCGCGCCTCGACAGTTCCATCCGATGTAACTCATTGTTCCTGACGAGACCAAACATTAGGTCTCGTCAGTGAACCGGAGCCTCCACGTCCGGCTGCCATCTTCTGTCTCGGGGTAGTCCCTGTAGTACCTCCTGCCCTTTGTCCATTGTCCTGCTTCCCATACGCATTGCCCACCTGCCTGCCCCGTTTTTGTTTTGCACTGTCTCCTTCCTCAGTATGTAGCGACAGCTGCAAATTCATCTTCTCCCCCTGAATTTCCTTCTCCTCAGCCGTTCTCTTGCCCAACACCGAGTCAGCTGCTTTCATCTGGACATCGCTGCTTAGGGAGTCCGTCGAAGCTGACAGGTTACGAATTGCAGGGATCATGTCGCTCAGCCCTGGTACTGCCTTAGTTGGCAGGAACTGGTGTATATTGGCTGGCACCTGCACTGGCTTAATATGACTCCCTGCCCCTCCTCCAAAGATGAGTTCAGGCATCTGCGGCTGAATCGTCTCCTTGGACACATAGCTAGGCCCCGGTTCCTCATGTGCAGGTTTGATATGCATCTGATCAACCACTTTAGCAAGGTCCCTCTCCACCTCCTCCACAGACTTACCCCCTTCAGTATCTTCAAAGCCATCATTTGCACCCACCGGAACAGGGACATTCAGGTCTACGCTTTTGCGTTGCCTCTGAAAAAAATTAGCTCCACTATTCGGCTTACCCAAGGAGGATGAGCCTACACTGCCCGCTGGGGAGTTGAATTTCAAATGTTGCTTAGCTGTTGGGTTGTACGTGGCGCTGATGGTGCGTCGTTCGTACTTCCTCTTTGGGGAGCAGCGCAACGTTGTATCATAATTCAGTGACGGAGTTCCTCTAAACTTCTTCTCGCACATCTCCTCGTCATGCCCAATGAACCCACGGTGAAAGCAAAAGTGAGGGACCCGTCCGTATCTCAATGGGTATATCCTCGCAGTAGTTTGGCCCTTTACCGTCGTTTTGAACCTTGCTTGAAGGTGTCGGTCTAGTGGTAGGTCAATGTGTATCCGTAGGTAATCCTCATACTCCAATCCCTCCTTGCCGACGTCAGCCTCCATAAACCTCCCCAATTTTGAGCCAATAAGTTCTCCATATTCTTTGGTTTGCTTGTTCCACGGTACATCATAGACTCTCACCCAAATTGGCGTTGAGTTTAGCACTGTTTCTGATGGTTGAGCTTTCTCCATGAACGGTGTCGTCAGACAGACCACTCCCAGATGAATCCAGGGCCCCCCGCTCATCACATATTTATAGTCTCCTTCAGATGTAAACGTGATTATGAAGAAATTATCCTTCAGCGGCTTAAAGTGGATTGTAGCACGGATCCCCCACACACGCATGAAGTGTTTCTGGATGTCTACATAGTTTGCTGCCTTCATCGAGTAGTACCTCGCAAACAAACACCAGAACTTGGAGTTCTCTGGCATGGCTGTCTCCTCCTCCGGTTCCTCCTCCATGCATGCCTCATCATCCAGATCCACCTCTCCATCAATGTACGCCTCTGGTCCGAAGTTCGTCCCTACCGCCTCTGCACCTTGCCAGTTCCCCTCTTCCCCATCCTCCTGCTTAAACACTACGATCTGATCCTCCTTCCCCAAAGCAACAATCCCTGATTCCAACAGTGGCACGATCGCGCCTCCAATCAGTGGCTTCGGGTGGGTAGGTTCCTTATCGGATCCCCCATGATCACCCCCACCACCAATTAGCGACATCGTTCTTGCACGCCGGGAATTAGGTTTAAAACCTGGATCATGGACAGAGGGTTGGTGGTCGAAAACCTTGGCGAGGTTCTGGATCCGATCTCCCACCGGGGGTTTTATATCCAGCTTCCCTCCCGGTTGGTTTCTCTCCGATTCTTGTTGGCCACAAAGATCAGATCGCCTCTTAACCCTCGTAGGCTTTCTAGAACTTAGCAGTCCGTCTTCTCCCCGATTTCCTTCCCTTAGCTCCTTCGTATTCGATCTGGACTCTGCAGAAACATCATATCCTCCAATCCATCCCTTTTCGGGCGCGCTCCCGTCCATGGTTCGGCGGCGGCGCTCGGGGTCACCCCCCAGTCGCCAGACGAAACCCTAGAGACGTAGCACAACAATGTACAAGAGGAAGTTAACGCACTCAAGCTCGTACAAGTGGTGGAAGAGCTCTTCTATAAGCTGGTCCAACTTTCACTCAACTAGCAATACGAAACTAAACAATTGTCCCAGCTCTTGCCTTGCATGAATGGACTAAAATAAACCTTTAGAATTTTAAATATTTATTGACATATAATAAATAGAATGGGTCTATTTAGGCAAAAATTACCCACTGTGGACGAAGGTGAAAGTCGTAGGATCTCACTATGTAACTAGGGGAGAGGGGGAGGGGCTTGTGCATAATATTTCTATCTATCTATGCATCGAGACACAACGTCAACGATTTGAAAAGGATGAATTTCCTTTAATAATAAAAATTTCAGAAACAGCATAGGCGTAGACACCTCAAAAGTGTACCGGGAGGAAAGAAGGGCGCCTAGCTTGTCTGCGCTCACAACAGCGACATGTTATCCTGAACCAGTTTGTTAACGCGCTCACCGAGAACTCGTGAGACCGACGGTGGTCCCGGCCCGCCACGTATGAACCACCTGTCAGTGCCATGCCGAGCAAGAGGATAAGGAGGCGCCCGATAAAACCTCGGGCTACCCTCCAAATCAAGGAGCAACAAACCGCGACACAAACTAGCGGCTGGGCCACTGGTTTCATTTCCCCCATTTTCCTTTTAGCTGACGATCGGAAGAAGCCATTAGTCACGCTGGCGCGCAGCTACAAATACGCCACCTACCTGACCCGCTGATCCCACCCTAATCCCCCATTCATCCCCGGAGGAAAAACAGCCGGGAACCAGAGGGAGAAATCGGGATCAGTTCGTCGACCGGAGAGGAGATGGAGAAGATGAGCTCGTCGGTGCAGTCCTGGGTGGAGCAGCACAAGCTCGCCACCGTCGGTCAGTCTCACTCACTTTCTCCTCGGACCTCTCTTCCTCCTCCCGCCGATCCGGTCCTGCCTTCCTCTTGTGACACGGGCACGTACTGAATTTTGTTGTTGCGTGTCGTGGACGGATGCAGGGGCGCTGTCGGCGACGGCGATGGGCGCCTCGGTGGGTGCCGTCCGGCGGCACGGGAAGGCGAAGGTGCTCACGGTCGCCGCCGCGCTCGGGGGAGCGGCGCTGGCGCAGCGCTACTACACCGCCAAACGGAGGGAGGAGGAGGCGAGCAGCCTGGAGCTGGACTTCTACTCGCAGCTGCCGGCGAGGACGGCCAGGAGAACGAGCGCTGGTCCTACTAGCGCCGGATCAGGTGCTCAGATCACGGCCGGCCGTGCCGTGCCGTGGATCGGGAGGAGACGGTGACGATGATGATGACGATCAATTAGTGCTAGTTAATTAATTAATTGCCCGTGACGTGGCAGCGGCAGGTTTGTCCTAATCCATCCAGCGAGGACGACGGGATTATCTTATCTGCTTTGTAATTATCCGTCCAGCGAGTGGCATTGTTGTCTCCATCATCTAGTAGGTGGGGGTGGATTTAATCATTTAATCCTCTTCCCTATGATCTGAAGCAACCAAGAAACCCAGCAATGCCTTGCGGATTGTGGTACTACATACAATTCTGTCTATTTTCGATGGTGAGGATGACTGAATAAACAACAGCAAGCTGCCTGAGTTATCCAAGGTTTACGTTATTATTGCTGTATTTTATACTGAACTCCTGAATAAGTAATAGTGTGTCAGGCTCAGGCAGACAGGCTTAGTCATGAGGAAAGAATCATGGATTCCGTGGTTGCTACATTATCCATTCAATGATTCAAAGGTCCGTGATTCTAGATCTAGAAAAGTCTTCCTTCAAAGAAAGGAAAACCGAAAACTGCTAGTGGCTCCCGAGCTCTAGTGAGCTTGTATTTTGAAAAAAAAAATATTTTTAGGACTTCAAAAAATATGAACAAAATCAAGCACAAAGATTTATACATTCCGAAGGTGCGTAAAAAATTTCAGATAAAAATACGTTTTATTTTTGGAGATACAAAAACGGATTTGCTAGTTCTCAGACGCTCAGTCGTCTCTTTTACCATTTGATTTATCTTGTGATTCGTGTAAAAGTCGTCTCTTTTACCATTTGATTTATCTTGTGATTCGTGTAAAATAAAAGTTACACATGAGTGTAACTCGGGTGTAACTAAAAATTTAATGTGTTACAACTAGGTTGAGGATTAATACAAATCTTATGAGTTGTAACTAGGTTGGAACTGAGAATTAACACAAATATTAGGATGTATCAGCGACTTAGACATGATTAGTTCTTAAGCGTAGTCCCATAAAAAAGACAAATCTCTACTTAATTATACTATATGTAGCTGGAATTTTTTTCTATAGCCCAAAACAAAACGAATTTTTTATCGAAACTTGCCACGGTTATTCAGCCCATAAATATGTATTCCTAAAATAAATTTTGAAACTTTTTGAAACAAAAAAGTATGAATTTCGATTATTTTAAATACAGAGCTCACTGGAGCTGAAAAACATACTACTCACTCCGAATACATAATAGCTGTAGGGGGTTAATTCAATTTAGTCTAAATTTAAATTAAAATCCTGGCATTTATTATGAATCAGAGGGATTATGTGCTCTTCCACACCCGCGAAACAGTGGCCATGTTTTCCATCTGGTAAAAACACTAACCCACGCAAACCCACATATTCATCAAAGCCATACAAAATTAGCGCCATAAAAAAATTGGCCATCCTAAAAACCGCTATCAATCCTACCAAATCTCCAGATTTCGCAACCACATTTCTAGTTCTCCCCATCGCGCGAAAAGTCTAATGTGGCTAAAAATTCTAGCATGCCACCATCCCGCCTACCCTTCCCTGATGATGTCACACCCCTGGTCGTTGAGAAGGTCCCCTATCGTCCGCTGCTTTGTGTCTGATCCTGCAGGAGCTCGCAACTGGTCGTTCCCTTCCGACGCGACATGACCCCTAGTCGTCCCGATGGACTCATGTTGTACCTCAATAGGAGGCGCCGCAGTGGTCAAAAAAACCCCGCCGACCGTTCTTGTCCAGACCGGATACACGATTTTCTTCAAATGTACCGACATCTTCACCATTTAAGGAAAAGCTCAAGCTAAGGGAGATGGTCGAAGATTACACTAACATTCAGCCTTGTGCCTATGCTTCTTTGAAGCTATATGATGTGGACAGGCAAATAAAAAGGAACCCTGACGTCCTCTTGGGGTTGTGTCCTCACTAATTTGGGCCATCTCTAATTGACTTATCTCCGCAAATTTCAATCTTTTTTATCAGCGCCCATATGCACACAGACACATCACACACGTATACAAATGATGCACAATTATGAAACCTCACAATTAGGGTTGATGTAGTCTAAACATAAACATCACACACGTATCATCAATCAGCATATCAGGGTTGATGTAGTCTAAACATAAATGGTCGTATTCTTTCAACAAAATTTCCGTTATCTGGGTTGAATTAAGGCATAGCTGATGATGATTTTAGAACATAATAGTTTTTCAAAACATAATTAGGGAATTACATCAAAAAGGGTGTTTGGTCTAGTGGTATGATTCTCGCTTCGGGTGCGAGAGGTCGCGAGTTCGATTCTTTTTTGGCAGCTCAGTAATTTTTAAGTTGGAGCGCAAAATAATTACAAGTATAGCTATTTTGACTTACCCCTCTAGATTTTTTGGCAACTAAGTAATTTTTAAGTTGGAGGACAAAATAATTATAAGTATCCATTAACTATTTTGGCTTTTTATACAGACATTGCTCAAATGCATACATCTAGATTCTACTTTCTACGGTGCTACACATATTATCTGCTTGATCTCGCTTGACTAACCACGGTTACTAGCTCTAGCATAAACAGCAGCCAACGAATCAACAAAATCGCTGCACATACTCCTCTGCATCAATGAACTTCGGCGGCTGTTTCTTCAGAACCAATTTGAGTAGTCGAAATCTCTGAGCTTGCGGAAATGCTTCTCCGTGTCTTGTCTTGATTTTTTCCACTCTTCCCTTTGTATGATAGTGGTGGCATCATCCCTTTGAGTCTGTGATACCGGTGACCCAAATTAGATTTACAAGCCTGTTGTTGCTAACAATAGAAATATTTCTGAAGCAAGCAAACTACCTTGTCAGTTATTCTGAAAGAATCCCCTCCATCGCGTATGAGTAGCAGGTCATTTCTCCTATCTCTCTTCTTTCCTTCGGGGACATTCACCTGTCAAAGACGACTATGTATCAGTAATCCCGGACAATACAGTAAAATTTTAGTACTTAACTATGCAAAAATCATGTAAAATATTTGGTATTACAGAGGTCTGAAACTCAACTAATCATGTAAATCATGTATCAGTTTGATATCATCAGACTGCTAATGATTTTATTTGTTGGCAAATTTGATATTTTATAGGTTACAAATCAAATTTCAACAGTAGGATATTGACAATCTCAGTGGTCGACCACCGATTTTGATTGTCAAGAGACATGAACCGCAATAATTTAAGCTAATACTAAGATGGTAAGTGCTTATGTGCTCTCCAACTTAAATGTTGCATGAAGTTAAAGAAAATAGGAGGCCATGATTAGAAGGTAATTATCCGGCTAAGTAAGCACACTCCATTTTGGAACTGCCGTTGTCTATCCTCGAATCATACTAGGCCCTTAACCCATAATCGGGTGTTCACCATCTTCTCTCCTTCCCCACGAAGCACTAGTCACAAGTCCACGGGCAATCTCCAGCATGTCACACACGGTTCATGCAAGACGAAGCAGCAGGTTGCAGGCATCAACAAGACTGCCAGAGATTCTGCTGAACAGATCATATGCATCAGCGGCGACGGTATGTCGCCACATAGGCCATAGAGGCTGGTCGGAAGCGCTGGAACATAGTCATGGCTGTGGCGCAGGGGCTGATGGGTGGCGACCATGAGTTCATGACCTTGGTGCGGAATGAGTGGCGATAAGGTCAAAAGGAGAGCACAAGTTCTCCACAGAAACCCACACTAGCTCTTTACCGTTAACCAACTACTAGTACGTTAAGATTCAGGCAAAACCTATTGAGTAAACACAGAAGCACTTCATACTAAGATTTACATTAGAATCCACAACTATGGACCAAAACTAATATGATGATTGTGTTTTTTACTAAAGGTAATATGATTTTCATTGTGCGATAAATAACAGGTAATATTGTAACATTTGAGATTGATACGTTTGATAAGAATCCAGAAACATGAACTCTAAACTAACAGAGAAAATGTACAGTTACTAGAGGAAAACTGGAAATATATCTTCCAGGGTCAGGGGTGAGATATTTCAACCATTTAAATAAGATGAGAAAATAGAGTAACTAGCATAAAATTTAGTGACAGTAGGTTCAGCATACCTGTTTGCTTAATTAAGTAAAACAAACTATTAAATTAATATCCTGATAAAAATTGAATTGTCTTACCACAACTTTTGCTCTTGTGATTGACCTTGTTTTTGAGTCAATGACATAAATCTCCTCAAAATCTAGGAAAAAATCAGTATCGCTAAACCGCCTGTTTCTGTAGTGTTTGGTTAAGAAAACCTACAGCAGAAGACACCAAAATGAAATATATATATAGTCCAGATAAGAAATCAAGCTAGATGCACATGTGCTTAATATATCATATGGCATATCACAGACAAGAACATTTAGAATTTAGAATAAGCTAGCATGCCAGGTGAGAACAATTGTTGGGGTGGAGAACAGAAACACACGTTATGTGATAACAGTGAACTGTGACGTTGCTGAGGATGGATATCGAGTTAAAACTAGCCTAATAGAAGGGCACTGATGTAGCCATACAGGTTAAGCAAGGGTGACTAAATAGGTTTACTTATTTGCAGATTTCTTGTCTTAGCACCTACAAATATTTAGACTGTGAGGTCAATAACCAACCACTGCATTGCACATTCCTTGAAAAGCTATTAAATCAAGTGCAGAATCAGTCACTCAGGATGCTTTCAAGAAGTTTCACTGCTAACATCACATGAATTGAAGCTTGCATATACATATTATGATTAAGTTTACCGCACAAGTCAAAACTACCGATGGCAAGGAAATTTCCTCAGCAAGCAACTATGATGCATTCCTACAACCAACCAAGTGGCGGAAACAGTGGAAGGAACTTCAGAATCTTCATGGCTGTCAGCTACTTAACTTTGAAGCCACATTCAGCCAGTCCAGTTGTTTTATGACAGAAGGAAACATAACAGGGTAGCAGAAAAAACCAGCAGAGCAGGCAACATTCTCACACATACCTTCATAATCTCCCTCTCTGTCTTATAGAGAGGATCACGCATATGCTCAACCGGTGGCTCACTTACATGGTAGCGCCCAAAGTTTTTCTTCGCACACCTCACATACTAAATTTCAAGGATAAAATTAACAATTAATAACTCAAGGTTCCATTACATTCATCCAAAATAAGAAACAGAAAGCAGAGTGACACCTTTTGTGGCATCGGGGCGAGAACCCTTGGAATGGAGTAGATGTCGGTGTCCGGTGGCGTGACATACATCTGTTGCACAGAATTCCATATTGAGGAGAATGAGAACCACACAATTATCTTGAAGGATGCTACTAGTTGTCAATTGGGCCAACATCGCAGTAGATTGACATGTTTGATGAAATGTCAGAGAGACCAAACGCATTCTCGACAGACTTGAATGGTGAAACACAGGCAATCACTCGAGAATGTAGCAGCAGTAGTAGATACAGGAAACTGTAAGGATACCTCTCGAAAATCGTAGACGTCGTGGTCAGGGTCGGGCACCTTGCGGATGAAGAAGTCGCAGTGGAGGAGGCTTATCTTGTGGAACTCGTCCTCGTCGACGGTGTAGTCGACGACGGTGTCGGAAGCGGACTCACGCGTGGACACGAAGCTGTCGGCCGCGACCATGGCGATGTCCCCCTCTCCCTCCTCGCCTCCCCCGCGGGGTCTCCCAGACAGCTGCGGTCGCGGCTTGACGGGAGCGAGGAGGCGGTCGTAGTCGACGTCGTAGTCCTGCTCGTTGTCGAGGTCTTCGTCGTCCCCCACGCCGTCGTCCCCGTCCAAGTCGAAGTCGCCCGCATAGCCGAAGTCGTCGTCCATGTCGCCGTCGCCGTACGCCGCCGAGACGTCCCGCTGCCGCCGGCCCCGCCAGCTGGGTAGGAGGAGGGGCGCTGGGGTGATGAGGAGGGAGAGGGAGAGGGGGTGGGCAGGAGTAGGCTTGGAGGTGGTGGTGGGGTTTAGGGTTTTTGAGGAAGGAGAGGGGAATGGATAGGTTGGATAGGGAGAGGCGGTCGCGAGCGGAGTGGTCGCCATTAGCGCGAGAAGGTCTTTGCGCTCTCTCTGCCAGTCCAATGTGTAGGACTTATTAAGACCATCTCCACTCACGCCACTCGGGGCGAATTTTAGTTACAGAAACTGAAAATTGGTCTAGTCGTATTTTTAGAATCATGTTTTCGTTTAAATTTGTGGTATGAATTTTTCAGCCATTCCAGTATCTCGGAAACATCCTAAAAATACCGGATGAAGCGAATTCAGTAAAACAAAACAAAAACAGCGAGTGGACCCGCCCAGTCAGTGACTGAAGCCGAGTCGTCGTTATCCTCCGCCGTCGAACCCCACGATAGACCGCCGGGCAATAACTACCCATACGTCGTCCCACGCGTTGCCATAATGGCGCGCCACCACCTCCTCGGCTTCCGCGACAGACCACCGATCACTAATTTCCCTCCATTTCTCCTTTTCCCGCCTGCATCGCTACACCCCTCCTGTCCTCGACGCCAACTTCGGCCTATATAATCTGGCGACCTCGCCGACTCATTTCACCCACTCCCAACGCTCCTCCACTTCCCCCTTCACCGTGAACATCAACTCCGGCGAGAAGAGAGCCATGGCTGAGAGGTACCCCGGCAACCCCGCAGCACAAACGGTTTCGGCCGTTGCATGCTCCTGTCATGGGAGGCGCGCATGCTCCGTGACGCCGGTTACATGATGCCACCGGACACACCGAACCCGTCGGGTTGGAAGCTTAACACCGACGACATCCCCATCCCGTCGGTGCCGACCAGCGACGAGCTCGCCGACGAGATCCAGCCTTCATCGTGGCCATGGATGACCCTGTCGCCGCCGAGGATCCCGACAACCTCCTCTACTGAAGGAGTTCTTCGCCGAGCGCCGCCTCCAGGAGCTCGCCCGCCACGAAGGACCGCCCGACACGCCGCCGAAGCGCAACAACACGGCGGGTCGCCGGCGTTGGTGGAGTGCGCCAGGCCGGACGCTCGCGGCGGTGCTGAAGCACATCCATGCCGACAACAACCCGCTCATGACTGGGAAACTCGGCGTTCCCATGTCGAAATCTAGTTTCGTCCGGCCCAAAATACGTCCTGATTTCGGCCTGGGAACGGCCAACGAGTGGGGTGTTGGAGATATGCCCTGAGGCAATAATAGAAGTGGTTATTATTATATCTTTGTGTTTATGATAAATGTTTATATTCATGCTATAATAGTATTAACCGGAAACATTAATACTTGTGTGGTTTGTAAACTAAATTAGAGTCCCTGGTAAAGCCTCTTTGTAATACTAGCTTGTTGGTTAATAAGATGATCGTGGTTTCCCGATCATGAACATTGAGATGTTATTAACAACAAGATCATATCATTAGGAGAATGGTATGATGGACATACTCCTATGGATAAGCGTAGCATAAAGATCAAGTCATTTCAATAGTTCGTTTGCTATAAGCTTTCTGATACAACGTAACATAATTCCTTCGACCATGAGATCATGCTAATCAACATCATCGGAAGGATGCTTTAATGACATCAAACACCACACCGTAACTGGGTGGCTATAAAGGTGGCATTGAGTGTTCAGAAAGTATGTATTGAGGCACATGGATCAAGAGTGGGATTTGTCCATCCATATGACGGATATATATGCTCTAGGCCCTCTCGGTGGAATGTCATCCAATTAGCTTGTAAGCATGTGACTGGCTTACAAGGGATCACATATCACGGGAACGATAAAAGAGTACTTATCGGTAACGAGGTTGAACTAAGTATGCAGAGATATCGACGATCAAACCTCGGATAAATAAACTATCACGAGACAAAGGAAAATTGGTATCGTATGTAAGTGGTTCATTCGATCGCAAAATAATCGTAGAAATATGTGGGAGCCATATGAATTTCCAGATTCCTCTATTGGTTATTGATCGGAGAAGTGTCTCGGTCATGTCCGCATAATTTACGAACCGTAGGGAGACACACTTAACGATTCGTAGTTGTTTAGTAGATATGGAATATAAGTAGGGAGACCGAATGTTGTTCAGAGTCTTGGATGGGATCCGGGATATCACGAGGAGATCCGGAATAGTCCGGAGAACAAGATTCATATAAGGAAAGTCCGATTCCGGAGTTCGGGAATGATTTCGATGTTTTCATCGGAGAGGTTATAGAAGGGTCTAAAAGGTTACCGTACCGAAAGGGGAATGGTTCATGAATGTGTCATGGTTAAGTGGAATAATTGGATCATGTCCTAGGTCACTTGGTTGGGCATTTGCGAGAGAGAAATAAATCTCTAAATTGAAAGTTAAAAGGGAGGTTTGAAAAGTCAAACTGGAACGATAGTTTCCTAGTGGAAGAAGGAAAGAGTCCTTCCTTCTCTCCAACTTGGGTTTGGGGAAGGATTCAAACTCCCCTCTCCCAAGCTGCCCTCCCTCTCATAAATAGAGGAGAAGGGCTGCCCCAAAGCAACACAACCAGCCCTCCCTACCTTGCGTCGCTGGCCCGTCGCCGTCGCCCTAGCCGCCGCCGACACCTCCTCCTCCTCTCCGGCCCTCTAAACCTAGATCGCCGGAAACCCTAGATCCACCATAACCCGCACTGGCTTAGGCGAAGCCCTGCAGGATCTTCCCTCTACTTCCGACACCACGCCGCCGTGCTGCCGGAATCGCGAGGGGAGAACTACAACCTCCGCTGCCTGCTGGAACAAGGGAGAAGAAGGTCTTCATCGAGTACCGAACGTATGACCGACTGCAGAAGCGCTGCCAGAACGTAGCGTCGGAAGAATCGTATACGCGATCTTGAGATCGGCAAGTGTACGACTACATCACCCACAAGAATCTGCTCTCGTTAACCGCTTTGGAATCTTCGAGGTTGAGTACTCTAATCGACTCGTTGCTACAATCTAGTAGATAGATCTTGGCTTGTTTGTGTGCATGCGGTAGAAAATATTTGTTTTCCATGCTACGAACCCCTACAGTGGTATCAGAGCCGTGTCTATATGTAGATTTGTTGCACGAGTAGAACACAATGGTCATTGTGGGCATTGATGCTTTTGTTGTCGATTGCTTCTTGTGTACTTTGCATCTTGTGGGATGGTAGGATGAAGCAGCCCGGGCTAACCTTACATGACATCGTTCATGAGACTTGCTCCACGCTTGACATGCAACTTGTATTGCATAAGTGGCTTTGTGGGTGCCTGTTTCTCCCAACACAGTGAAGATTAAATTTACAATGGGTAATTGACAATACTAGTATCAATGTTGTGGTTCTTGTTCGTAAGTTAGAGCGACACTTATTGAAAGCCCCAAACCACGTAAAACATGCAAAGAAAATTAGAGGCGTCTAACTTTGTTTTGCAGGGGGGTGTTGTGATGTGATATGGCCATGATTGTGATTATATATGATGTATGCAATGTTCCTTATTGTAAGTCGGCAACCGGCAGGAGCTATATGGTTGTCTTTTAATTTCGTTAAGACCTGCGTGTCTATTATTCAAAGTAGTTGTTATAGTTGATGCTGATGGACGACAACCATGGAGCGGCGCCATTGACCTTAACGCAATGCCGGTGATGATGGAGATCATGTTCGTGCTTGAAGATGGAGATCGAAAGCACAAGAAGAAAGGCCATATCATATCACATATTATGAATTGCATGTGATGTTAATCCTTTTATGCATATTGTATTGCTTAGTTCGCGACGGTAGCATTATAAGATGATCCCTCTCACAAAATATCAAGTTATAGAGTGTTCATCCTTAGTAAGCAGTGTTGCTAAAGCTCGTTGTTTCAAAGCACCATGTGATGATCAGGTGTGTTAGATTCTGCGAGTGTATACAATGGGAGCAAGCCAGATTTGCTCATGCGGAAGATAAGGTTTGATCTTGATGAGCCTAGCACGTACAGACATGGTCTCGGAACATGGATCACCGAAAGGTAAAGCATGAGTCATATACTAGATATGATGAACATGTTGATTGTTCGCCATTGAAGATACATCATCTCTCGTGATTATCAGTTTTGATGTGGTGGATTTGGTTCATGTGATCACTAAAACAATGTGAGGGATATTGTTTTGAGTGGGAGTTCACCTAGATTAATTTAACTATTAATTAGAACTCAATTTGTCATAAACTTAGTCTAAACTATTGCAAATATGTTGTAGATCAATGGTGGCCCTACCATTAATTTTAATGCGTTCCTAGAGAAAGAAAAGTTGAAAAATAATGAAAGCAACTTCGCGGATTGGCTCCGCAATTTGAGGATTGTCCTCAATGCTGGTAATTTGACCTATGTGCTGGATGCACCGCTGGGTGACCCAGCTGCAGTTGATGCTACCGATGAGGTGAAGAATGTTTTCCTCACTCGGAAGAATCATTAATCCACAGTTTAGTGTTCTATCTTGTATGGTTTGGAATCGGAGCTTCAGAAGAGGTTTGAGAACCATGACCCTCATGATATTGTCTGTGAATTCAAATGATATTTGAGGCTCATGCGGCAGTTGAGAGTTATGAGACTTCTGAAAAGTTCTTTAACTGCAAGATGGAAGAGGGAAACTCCATTAGTGAGAACGTGCTTAAGATGTTTGGGCACGCAAGCAAGCTTCAAAGCTTAGGTATAGTGATTCCTAATGCTTTGGGGATTCAATGTGTCCTCAAATCACTACCACCAAGTTACAAGAGCTTTGTGATGAACTACAATATGCAAAACATGGACAAGTCGTTGCCCGAACTCTTCTCCATGTTAAAGTCTGCAGAAGTGGAGATCAAGAAAGAGCACCAAGTGTTGATGGTCAATAAGACCACCAAATTCAAGAAGCAAGGCAAGTCTAAGAAAAAGGGAAACTTCAAGAAGGGCGGTAAGAAAGTTACCGCGCCAGCGAAGAAGACCAAGGCTGGGCCTAAGCC
This sequence comes from Avena sativa, assembly GCA_916181665.1. Lineage (NCBI taxonomy): Eukaryota > Viridiplantae > Streptophyta > Magnoliopsida > Poales > Poaceae > Avena > Avena sativa. The sequence continues at coordinate 312,600,983 of OV702297.1, forward strand.
TGATACTAAGTGCTTTTACTGCAAGGGAGAGGGTCACTGGATGTGGAATTGCCCTAAGTACTTGGCGGATTTGAAGAACGACAACATCAAGAAGAAAGGTATATCCGATATACATGTTATTGATGTGTATTTCACTAGTACTCGTAATAGTTCCTAGGTATTTCATACTGGTTCGGTTGCTCATATTTGTAACTCGAAACAGGTGCTGCAGAATAGATGGAAACTAGCAAAGAACGAGGTGACGATGCGCGTTGGAAATGGATCAAAGGTTGATGTGATCGCGGTCGGCAGGCTACCTCTTCATCTACCATCGGGATTAGTTTTATACTTAAATAATTGTTATTTGGTGCCTGCGTTGAGCATGAACATTATATCAGGATCATGTTTATTGCGAGACGGTTACTTGTTTAAGTCTGAGAATAATGGTTGTTCGATTTATATGAGTAATATGTTTTATGCACATGCACCTTTGATAGATGGTCTATTCTTGTTGAATCTCGATTGTAGAAATACACATATTAATAACATTGAAGCTAAACGTTTGAAATTGAGCGATAACTCGACCTATATGTGGCACTGTCGTCTTGGTAACATTAGAGTGAAGCGTATGATGAAACTCCATTCCGATGGACTTCTTGAATCACTTGATTTCGAATCACTTGAAAGATGCGAAGCATGTCTGATGGGTAAAATGACTAAGACTCCATTTTCTGGTATGATGGAGAGAGCTATGGACTTATTGGAAATCATACATACCGATGTGTGTGGTCCAATGAGTGTAGCATCGCGCGGTGGTTATTGTTATGTTCTTACCTTCACGGATGACTTGAGTAGATATGGGTATATCTATTTCATGAAACATAAGTCCGAAACTTTCGAGAAGTTTAAGGAATTTCAAAGTGAAGTAGAGAATCAACGTAACAAGAAGATTAAGTTTCTACGATCTGATCATGGAGGTGAATATCTAAGTTACGAGTTTGGCAAGCATTTGAAGAAATGCGGAATACTTTCACAATTGACACCGCCGGGAACACCACAACGTAATGGTGTGTCCGAACGTCATAATCGAACTCTCTTAGATATGGTTCGTTCTATGATGTCACTTACAGATTTACCGCTATCGTTTTGGGGTTATGCATTAGAAACAGCCGCATTCACTTTAAATAGGGCACCATCTAAATCCGTTGGAACGACACCGTATGAATTATGGTTTGGGAAGAAACCTAAATTGTCGTTCCTTTAAGTTTGGGGTTGTGAAGCTTATGTAAAGAAGTTACAGCCCGACAAGCTTGAACCCAAAACGGAAAAATGCATCTTCATAGGATACCCGAAGGAAACTATTGGGTATACCTTCTATCATAGATCTGAGGGCAAAATCTGCGTTGCCAAGAATGGATCCTTTCTAGATAAGGAGTTTCTCTCGAAAGAAGTGACTGGAAGGAAAGTAGAACTCAACGAGGTTGTTGAACCTTCTCTTGAACTTGACAGTAGCGCAGCACCGGAAGTAGTTCCTATGGCGCCTACACCAATAAGATAGGAAGCTAATGATGTTGATCATGAAACTTAGGTTGAAGTTACTACGGAACCTCGCAGGTCAACAAGAACTTGTACCACTCCTGATTGGTATGATCCCATTATGAGTGTCATGTTGGTGGACAACACCGATGACCCTGCGACATATGAGGAAGCGATGATGAGCCCAGATTCCAATAAATGGCAAGAAGCTATGAAATCCGAGATTGGATCCATGTACGAAAACCAAGTATGGACTTTGGTGGACGTACCGGATGGTCGAAAGGCTGTCGAGAACAAATGGATTTTCAAGAAGAAAACAGATGCTGATGGTAATGTTACTGTCTATAAAGCTCGACTTGTCGCAAAAGTGTTTCGACAAATTCAAGGAGTTGACTAAGATGAGACTTTCTCACCGGTAGCGAAGCTAAAGTCTGTGAGGATTTTATTAGCAATCGTTGCATATTATGATTATGAGATATGGCAGATGGATGTCAAAATGGCGTTCCTCAATGGAGACATTTATGAAGAGTTGTATATGGTACAACCCAAAGGTTTTGTCGATCCTAAAGATGCTAACAAGGTATGCAAACTTCAACGGTCCATTTATGGATTGAAGCAAGCATCCCGAAGTTGGAATCAACGTTTTCATAAGGTAATCAAAAGCTTTGGTCTTATACAAACTTATGGAGAAGCTTGTATTTACAAGAAAGTGAGTGGGAGCTCTGTAGCATTCCTAATACTATATGTAGATGACATATTGTTGATTGGGAATGATGTAGACCTTCTTAATAGTGTCAAGGATTATTTGAATAATAGTTTTGCAATGAAAGATCTTGGCGAAGAAGCTTACATATTAGGCATAAAGATTTATAGATATAGATCGAGACGCCTAATATCATTGTCACAGAGTACATATTTGGACAAAGTTCTAAAGAGGTTTGGAATGGAAGATAACAAGAAAGGGTTCTTGCCCATGTTGCCCAATACGACCTTGAGTAAAACTCAAAGTCCTGCAACGGCAGAAGATAGAGAAAGGATGAGTAAGACTCCCCATGCCTCAGCCATAGGATCTCTTATGTATGCCATGCTATGTACTAGACCTGACATTGCATATGCTGTTAGTTTGACTAGCAGATATCAAAGTGATCCAGGAGTGGATCATTGGACAGCGGTCAAAAACATCCTTAAGTAATTGAGAAGAACTAAGGATATGGTTCTTTCTTATGGAGGTGATGAACAACTCGTTGTTAATGGTTACACCGATGCTAGTTGGAACACCGATCCGGATGATTCTAAATCTCAATCTGGATACGTATTTACTTTGAATAGTGCAGCAGTTAGTTGGAGGAATGCAAAGCAAAGCGTTGTGGCAAGATCTTCAACTGAATCGGAATACATAGCTGCTTCGGAGGCTTCACAAGAGTCGATATGGATGAAGGAGTTCATTACAGAGCTCGGTGTGGTTCCAAGTGCGCTGGACCCAATGTTTATCTACCGTGATAACATGGGTACCATAGCCAATGCGCAATAACCAAGGTCACACAAGAAGCTAAAGCATATCAAGCTGCGTTTTCATGCTATTCGCGAGCATGTCCAAGATGGTGACATAAAGATTTGCAAAGTACACACATATTTGAATGTGGCAGATCCGTTGACTAAACCTCTCCCGAGGGCAAAACATGACCAACACCAAACCGCCATGGGTGTTCGGTATTTACCATGTAATCTAGATTAGTTGACTCTAGTGCAAGTGGAAGACTGTTGGAGATATGCCCTAGAGGCAATAATAAAAGTGGTTATTATTATATCTTTGTGTTTATGATAAATGTTTATATTCATGCTATAAGAGTATTAGCCGGAAACATTAATACTTGTGTGATTTGTAAACTAAATTAGAGTCCCTGGTAAAGCCTCTTTGTAATACTAGCTTGTTGGTTATTAAGATGATCATGGTTTCCCGATCATGAACATTGAGATGTTATTAACAACAAGATCATATCATTAGGAGAATGGTATGATGAACATACTCATATAGATAAGCGTAGCATAAAGATCAAGTCATTTCAATAGTTCGTTTGCTATAAGCTTTCTAATACATAGTAACCTAATTCCTTCGACTATGAGATCATGCTAATCACCATCACCGGAAGGATGCTTTGATGACATCAAACACCACACTGTAACTAGGTGGCTATAAAGGTGGCATTGAGTGTTCGGAAAGTATGTGTTGAGGCACATGGATCAAGAGTGGGATTTGTCCATCCATATGATGGATAGATATGCTCTAGGCCCTCTCGGTGGAATGTCATCCAATTAGCTTGCAAGCATGTGACTGGCTCACAAGGGATCACATATCATGGGAACGACAAAAAGAGTACTTATCGGTAACGAGGTTGAACTAGGTATGCAGAGATACCGACGATCAAACCTCGGATAAGTAAACTATCGTGAGACAAAGGAAATTGGTATCGTATGTAAGTGGTTCATTCGATCGCAAAGTAATCATAGAAATATGTGGGAGCCATATGAATTTCCAGATTGCTCTATTGGTTATTGATCGGAGAAGTGTCTCGGTCATGTCCGCATAATTCGTGAACCGTAAGGAGACACACTTAAGGATTCGATGTTGTTTAGTAGATATGGAATATAAGTAGGGAGACCGAATGTTGTTCAGAGTCTCGGATGGGTAAGAAGAAAAGTGGAAGCAGTCCTACTCTCGCGTTTTGTTTTTCCCTAGTATACATAACTACCAAAAATATTTGCTAGACAGACAACGACCATTTGGCTGAGACCCTGAAGGGCGGGATGGCTCTGATACCAATTGTAACTACCTCGGTGAATTACGCTCCTAGTTACAAGCCTGGATGAGCAGAAATGGTTGAAATAGTACGGTGGGGCCCAAATGCCACTCACAGGTAGACCTTTTGGCCGTTCCAACCATTTCCAAACATCGGGACAAGAACGGGCGGCGTAATCGGCAGGCGAAGGGATCAACTACATACACAAATGAGTATGTATGCAAGCCACCATACAATAGTACATCAGAGCCATTCCATCTAAAAAGAAAGGAAATATAGCAACGCCATACGGCAAGATCCAAATATTCTAGATAGATATAATAGTTTAGGATATCTCCTCATACATCAAACATCAGAGTATCAAGCGGAAGCGAAAGACAAAATCCGAGTACGGATAAGAAGCAAATCGGCATAAGATGCCCCATAAATAAGCACATCCCGCCCACAGATCTCACGGATCCCCGTTCCCGAAATCTCTACACCGAATGATCGTTGTCCACATCGTCTGTCTCCTCCACCCAGTATCCATCTTGCGAGTTTACCTGTTCATCTGAATCAAACAATTTATCGTGTGAGACCCTAGGGGTACTCAGCAAGTCTTTATGCCTCTAAAGGGGACACAACCTGGGGTGACGCAATTGCAGCAAAAGATAAACCCTAATAATTCTATAGATACTCGCTAACCATCCGCCTAATCAGAGATAGACGGATGTCCGTGAATTAATAACAGCAGTTATAACAGCAATAACGGTAATATCCACAGATCCATCCTCCTCCTCGCTTACCGACGATGAAGCGGACGAACAACCCCCCATCCGTTGGAAGTTTTATTAAACATTCCATGAGTGTTGTACTATTTACTAGTCAGGTACCTAGTCTAGTCAAATTAAAAGCGGTACTTTAGTTATTCTTGTCTATGATCGAGAAACTGTGCTCCAAGTCGTCCATAACCGCGGACACGGCTTTCAGAAAGTTTTACCCTGCAGGGGTGCACAAATAGCAACACACACTCGATCAACCTTGGAAAAACCAAATCAAAACCCAACGAGGCAGTCACGACAAAGCGATCACAGGATTCAGAAATATTTCAGGGGGCCACCCCATTAAGCTACCCGCGACGAAGTTGGCCGACTCCGAGACGGACTCAAGGTTTGCGCCAATGGCTGTAAACGACTGGGAACCCGAAAATGTGACTGGGCTTGTCGATACCGCGAAAACACTCCGCTTTCCTAAACAGTACAGTGTGCAGTACCTCGCACAATTTAAATAAAGCAGTAAAGCATGGCATAAGTACAGGATAGTAAATAAAACCTCAAACTAGTTTGTGGCCCCAAGAAATAAGAATGAATCAAGCTCTGGCTCAGGGGGGTTCATAAGCCTCCCGGATGTGGATAGCGCGAATATTCAAGGAACAGGAATCAAGTACTCGGGGTCCTTCGGGACACAAGTGAGCCTGAAAAACCAAATAGCGAATATGGCTCACCGATGCCACTTTCATTAGTTATCCCACTACTACTCAGGTTAAGTTGTTTAGGTACCTCATTATCCATCAGACACTCACATACCCTACACATGCTGTCCTACGACTCGCATGGCTCAAACAACTCCTGTAGTAATGGCTTATGGGATGGAGGAACAAGCTTCGGTGGGGTTTAAAAGTAAAGGCTATGCAATACTTGGGATTCAATTTAATGCAATCGCGACTCAATGATGCAAGAATAAGATAGAGGCAATAGGTACTATATGTATGCAAGCATGTGGTAGTGCTTGCCTGGCAGCTCAGTTGAAGCGAGAGAAGGATCTGGATAGTGCTCCTGGGTATCTTGATATATCCCCTGCTCAGCGTCTATTCGAAGAAGAACCAAACAAACAAGGGCCAACATAAATAAAGTGCGCAAGCATATGAATTAAATGCGACAAGCAAACAATCATGCCATGATGAATGATGCACAATTTGCATGGCATTAATGTAGCATGGCATGGGTGAGGTGTGGAATACAAGAATAAACATTTTTATTGGGTTTTAAACACATTTTAAACTCATATTAGTTGCTGTATACTTTATATTTATATGATGCATGCTTCAAATCAAAACATGGAATGCATAAACAGAAAGGTCTCGTCGAGCTAATCATTTTAGACATATTATTTGTTAAATTTAGAGTTATAAAACAAAAGTTATAAATTAATTAAGGAAAAGGGCATTTTATTGTAATTTTAAACAACTTGGAATTTAAAGTGTTCAAAATATATTTTGAATGGCATAATTGAATTCCTCATATTTTTCTGATTTCAAAACATATATTATATGTTTAGTTTGGATTTATAAATTAAAAGTTATATTAAAACAGATTTGAATTTTGAATTTGAAATAATTTGGAAAAGTTTGAATTAAAACAGATTACAGAAAACTTTTTATACTCAGACAGACCCAGCCACAGCCGCTGACGGGTGGGACCATTGCTGACTGGGCAACACGGCGTGCAGAAAACATTTTGCACCGCGGACTAACCTAGCCCAAGCGAATGACAGGTGGGGCCACAGCACTCGCAGGCCCACTCGCGGGCGCGCCAGTGGGGGCGCGACACGTGGGGCATCCGGGAGCGCGGGTTAAGGTCCTGGAAAACATGGGTACTTTTCTGCAAAACTGCACGGAGGCAGACAAGTGGGGCTGGAGGGACGGCGGGTTGCGGAAAAGAAAAGGGTGGGGGTTTTCTGTAAAACTACCACGCCGTACTGTGGATCTTCTTTCTCTGCCTCGCGCGATCGATCGATGCGCGTCTGGCGCGGGCGCGGCGCGTGGGACTCGATCCCTGGACCTGGCGTGCGCGCGCGGAGGCGGCAGCCACTGGGCTGGGGGCGGGTTGGTGCTAGGAGGGCGAACGGGGCCTAGCTAGGTTGTCTGCGAGGCGCTACGCCGAGGGTGCGAACGCGAGCGCGCCAGCACAGAGAGCGCTCGACGAATCGTCTAACGTGCACAGGGGAGGATCGGCCAGAGGGGGGTGTCCAGGAGGTGGAACAACTCACCGTGGGGCTGTTGGAGGCGGTGGATCGGGCAGAGGAGCGGTAGATCGACGACGAGGCAGAGGCCGGTGAAGCTAGGGTTTGGGCTCGGCGACGATGGTTCTGGCGGTTCCAGGGCACCTCCTTCTCGGCTCCGGGTACAGGGGCGACGCTGGTGCTCGGCTTGGTCTTCCCCAACGTCCAGCCACCGCGCCCTCCTTCTGCTACGGTGGTGGTAGGGTGATGCCGACGGTGGCCGGCTAGAGAGGGTGGTCGGTGGTGGAGAGGGAGGGGAGGAGCGGCAGGCGCTATGGGCGGATCTGAGGGAGGCAGAGGGGAGCCGTGAGGGAGTGGTAGAGCAGAGAAGGAGAGGGGTGCCGTGGGGAGGTGGGGTAGATGGAAAAAGGTGGCTCGGCCACCTTTCTCTCCTCCTTCCTCACCTCACGTGCTCGGCAGGGCAGGGGCAGGAGCGGGGTAGGGAGCTGGCAGGTGGGGTCATGGCGAGGCCAAGCAGGCAGGGGAAGGCTCGGGCTGGTGGGGCTAGGGTGGTAGAGAGAGAGCTAGAGGGGAGAGGGGTAGGCTCGGGTAGATGCTAGGTTTGGAGAGAGGGGGGTATGGCTCGGGTAGGGTTTTGTTTGGGTGGTAGCTAGGTGGGTCCAGGGTGGCCAGGTGGGGTAGCCTTGGCAGGTAGAGAGGGGGGCCGAGAGAGAAGGCAAGCGAGGGGGTAGCTCGGGTTAGGTTTTAGAGAGAGGGTTAAAGAGAGAGGTTAGGGTAGGGTAGGGACTTAGGTTTTTGGGTCTTGGCATGAGGTGACCAACATCATGCAAGGGTAGAAGAGATGGAGAGGTGATAGGGTTTGTTTTAACACAAAGTGTTGGCAAAAGAAGGAAAAGAAGAGATGGGGTATGGTTTAGATTAGGTATAGATTAGGGGAGGGGTTTAGAGAGAGAGGAAAGATGTGGTGTGGTAACCTTTGACAAGATCAAGCATGATCAACACAAGCTCAAACAAGAAAGCCAAAAGAGAGAAAAGAAGAAAAGGTGGTGATGGGTGGATAGAGATGGTGATGAGGTTAAAGCAAGATCAAAATAGAGCAAGCCCAAAAGAAGGGATAGAGATAGAGATGAACCACTCAAGAATTCAAATAAAACCAAAAGATTTAAAAGTGGTGGTACTTGCATGGGCCATGCATAAATAATTAATACCATGCTTAATTTGTGAATACAAGATTATTTACATGGCATTATTCTTATGCATTCCAAAATGTGGAGTAAGGCCTAAGCAAAAGAATTTAAAAGAAAGCTCCAAGTGGAGTAGATGGAAATGATCACATTTGAATATAATTGGGAATTACTAGTGTGTATATTCCACTAGATGCTTACTAGTCCCAAAAATATCCCAACATGAGCATAAATCCTTAATAATCCATATGGAAGCTAGGGAAAAGGGTTCCACTCACAAGGCATGCAAAGGTGGCCATGTGACTCTCATATATCAATAATGTGAAAACAACATGATGCTAAGATGAGAGCATGTGGAAATAGAATTGGATCCATCCCAACCCACATGAGCTAGAGGTAAAACCCAAATAAAGTGCAAAGCTCATATTTGGTTGGGTGGTGGAATTATAAGGTGGTGAAAGAAAGGTGGTGGAATTAATAAGAGATATGCCCCCAACTCAACTTGGGCATTAAACAATATAACAAGAATCAAATACAATATCAAGAGGCAAATACAATTAATAATGCATATGAGAGAAGAACCAAATCAAAAGGGTTTTTATATGATGCTCAAATGCAAGGTGGCATGATGTCATGAGCATGATATAATGATGATGCAACAATTATATATTTGAAGTAGCCATATATTATTAGACCAAGTAGCATTACAACTGTTAGACAATTGGGATGCTACAACTCTCCCCCACTAAACAGGAATCTCGCCCCGAGATTCTAGGAAGAAGAAGAAGACTCAAAGAGGGTAGGATACTTGGCACGGAGGTCGTCTTCACGTTCCCATGTGGCTTCATCAACGGAATGGTGCGACCACTGCACCTTGCAGAACTTGATGGACTTGTTGCGAGTCCTTCTTTCTGCGAACTCAAGGATTTTTGTGGGGTGTTCTTGATAAGACAGGTCTTCTTGGAGATTGATAAGCTCATGGTCCACGGTCCTGCCGGGATCCTTGAAGCACTTCTTGAGTTGAGAGATGTGGAAAACATCATGGACTTTGAGTTTTTCTGGGAGCTCAAGAGCATAAGCAACTTCTCCTCCTCTTCCACGAATTTTGAATGGACCGATGTATCTAGGAGCCAGCTTTCCTTTGATACCAAAACGGTGCGTGCCTCTCATGGGAGTGACACGAAGGTAAACGAGATCACCAGGGACATACTCCTTGTCTGTGTGCTTCCTATCATAATTGCTCTTCTGGCGACTTTGAGCAATCCTCAGATTTTCAAGAATGATGTGCACTTTCTCCTCCGCTTGAGTTACAATGTCAGGGCCAAACAATATTCTTTCTCCTGCACCCGACCAACCAATCGGAGTTCTGCATTTGCGACCATAGAGAGCCTCAAATGGTGCCATCTTTAGACTTTTCTGGAAGCTGTTGTTGTAAGAGAATTCAGCATAAGGAAGACATTCTTCCCACTTCATGCCAAAAGAGATGACGCAAGCACGAAGCATATCCTCCAGAATCTGATTGATCCTTTCAACTTGTCCTTGCGACTGAGGGTGGTAAGTTGTGCTGAAGTTCAACTTTGTTCCCAAAGCATTTTGGAAACTTTCCCAGAACTTGGAAGTGAAGATGCTTCCACGGTCTGAACTGATCTCGAGAGGAACCCCATACAGAGAGACAATTCTGTTGATATAGAGCTCGGCCAACTGAATTGCAGAAATTGTTTCCTTGACAGGGAAGAAGTGAGCCACTTTAGAAAGCCTGTCAATGACAACAAAGATTGCATTGTTGCCCTTCTGCGACCTTGGGAAACCAGTGATGAAGTCCATCTCTACTTTCTCCCATTTCCATTCCGGGGGTTTCAATGGCTGTAGAAGACCGGAAGGTTTCTGATGGACAGCTTTCACTCTGCGGCAGACATCACACTCCGAGACATACTTGGCACAATATCGTTTCAAACCAGGCCACCAATATTGTGTTTTCAAGTCCATGTACATCTTTGTGCTGCCAGGGTGGATAGAAAGAACAGAATCATGCGTCTCCTTGAGAACTTGCTCTCTCAAACCCGGGTAGTTCGGAACAAACATCCGGTGTTCAAAGAAAAGCGTGCCTTGATCATCGACGTGGAAGGACTCATACTTCGGAAGCTGGATGTTGGAGATGACCTTTCTTGTGTACGGATCACCAAGCTGAAAGGAGCGAACCTTTTCTTCCAAGAGAGGAGTTGCTAGAAGGTTCAGAAGATACCCTTGTTCCACAATTTCAAGGTTGAGCTGACGGAATTCCTCACACAAGAGAGGCTGTTGTTCTTCCATCATGAGGTTATTGACATAAGCTTTACGGCTGAGAGCATCGGCCATGACATTAGCTTTGCCCGGAGTGTAGTTGATGGTCAAATCAAAATCATTGATTGCTTCAATCCATCTCCTCTGCCGAAGGTTGAGATCAGGCTGAGTGAAGATATACTTCAGACTCTTGTGATCAGAAAAGATTTCACAACGGTTGCCAAGCAAGTAGTGCCTCCATACTTTCAAAGCAAAGACAACTGCTGCGAGCTCGAGGTCATGTGTAGGATAGTTGATCTCATGCGTCTTCAACTGTCTAGAGGCATAAGCAACAACTTGTTTTTCTTGCATAAGGACCGCACCCAATCCTTGCAAAGAGGCGTCACAGAATATCTGGAAAGGCTTGGATGTATCCGGAGGAACCAAGACTGGTGTGGAAGTGAGCTTCTCTTTGAGTGTATCAAAGCTTGCTTGACATGCAGGAGTCCAAAGGTATTTCTTGCCTTTCTTGAGGAGATCGGTAAGAGGCTTCGCTATCTTCGAAAAGTTCTGAACGAAGCGACGGCAATAACTAGCCAAACCAAGGAAACTCCGCACTTCTTTGACATTAACAGGAGGAAGCCATTCAACAATCGTCTTCACAGTTTCCGGATTGACGGCAATGCCCTTGGCAGAGATGACGTGACCAAGATAGGTGACTTGAGGCAGCCAAAACTCACACTTGGAGAACTTTGCATACAAGCGGTTCTCACGAAGCTTGCTTAGGACACACCGGAGGTGTTCTTCATGCTCTTCCTGTGACTCAGAGTAGACTAGGATGTCATCCAGATAGACCACAACGAACTTATCAAGATACTCCATGAAAACCGAGTTCATGAGCCTCGAGAAGGTGGCAGGTGCGTTAGTGAGACCGAAAGACATGACTGTGTACTCATACAGGCCATAGCGGGTGGTGAAAGCTGTCTTAGGAACATCTTCCTTGCGAATCTTGATTTGGTGATAACCACTTCTCAAGTCAAGCTTAGAGAATACCACAGCTCCAGCTAGCTGATCGAAGAGATCATTAATCCGCGGAAGGGGATATTTATTCTTGATGGTTTTAGCATTGAGAGCCCGATAGTCAACACAAAGTCTATCAGTCTTGTCTCGCTTCTTCACAAAGATTGTTGGGCTACCCCAAGAAGAAGTACTGTGTTGAATGAAACCCAACTTCTCTTGTTCATCAAGTTGACGTTTGAGTTCAGCCAACTCAGCAAGACCCATTTTATAAGGCCGCTTGGAGATAGAAGCGGTACCAGGTTCAAGCTCAATTACAAACTCAACCTCACGATCCGGAGGCATACCTGGCAACTCTTCAGGAAAGACATCTGGAAACTCATAGACCACCGGAACACTCTGAATAGCTTCCATAGCATCATCATTCAGAGCCGCCAAAGAGAAAAGCTGGATAGCAGGAGTTAGAGTTGGAGAATAGACTATATGGCCTTCAGGAATCTTCAGAGAAACCGAGCGTTCAGCACAATCAATCACAGCTGCATTTGCTGTCAACCAATCTATGCCCAAGATGACATCAATGTCAGAATTTCCCAGAATGATTAAGGAAGCCGAGAACGAAGAGCCACCAATCTCAATTTGATTGCCATGGCTGATTTTAGAAGCTGCCATTGTTGCTCCAGGAGAAAGGACCATTAACCGCTTAAGGAGAGGATCCATAGCTAACCCATTCTCATCTGCAAACTTGGTTAACACAAAAGAATGCGATGCACCAGAATCAAACAAAACTCGTGCAGGGACTGAGTTAACGGATAGCATACCCATCACAACTCCAGGTGCATGCTCAGCTTGAGCGGCGTTGACACAGTTGGCACGAGCAACAGTAGACCCGGGCTTGGTGTGGATGTTGAGAGCCCGAGGTGGTGGTGCACGAACCATAGGAGAGCTTGCCGCAGATCTTGGAGGTGGTGGAGGAAGAGCTTTGTTCTTCAACGGTAAGTTCCAGCTTTGATGCCCAGTGTCTCCACAAGTGTAACAAGCACCAGGTGGACGTGGAGCAACGTAGCCAGGGACTCCGCCAGGCGCTCCAGGGTAGTGGTGGTTGTAGCCCCTGGGAGCAGCAGTGAGGAAGTTTGGTGGCCTTGCCGCGAAGCTTGAAGGTCTTGGTGGAGCCGGGAGCGACGGTGGGGTGTTAGGAACCCAGACACGACGCTTAGAAGGAGCTGACATAGCTGAAGAGCTTGCTGCATCACGGCTGTGTTTCTTTGACTCCTCAAACACTTGCCTACTTGCCTCTTCCTGCAGAGCTGTATGCTGAAGTTCCAGAAAAGACGCCGGCCTTGCATGTGTGATTGCATACTTAGTCGATGCATTGAGCCCTTGCCTGAACCTCTTTTGCTTCTTCTTGTCATCAGAGATCTCATCGCCACCATAACGATAAAGGTTCATGAAGTTCCTGATGTAGGTATTGACATTATCATTGCCCTGCTTGAGGTTGAGAAACACTTCCTTCATCCTCTCCATGACAATTTCTGACAGATACTGCTCTTTGAAAGCTCCAGTGAACTGTCCCCAAGTAGGCTGAAAACCAGTGCAGTTTGCCTTCAGGTAATTCTCCCACCAGAGAGCTGCATCTCCCTTCATAAGGTGAGTAGCACACTTTACCCATTCTTGCTCAGGAACATCAGCAGTCATCAGCAACCTTGACATCTCACGCAACCAATCATCAGCATCAAGTGGTTGATTAGAAACATCAAATTGGCGTGGATTGAACTTCAGGAAGCTTTTGATGTCTCCTCGCTTGGGAGGTGGAGGTAGCGGAGCAAACTCATTCCTCCTGACACTTTCTTCAAAGCGTTGCTGGTTCTGCTGCATTGCTGCCAAGGCATTGGCGATGCTTGACAACGCTGTCCCCAGTTCAGGTTGTATGTCCTCCTCAGAACAGCGTGGTGGTGCCATCCTGTGGTTGATATAAAACACAAGTCAGTACTATGATGGAGAATAATAATAATCCAAAATAGTACCAAGATGGAATTAATCAAGATTAAAGGATACAATTTACTAAGATGATATTAAAATATCAACAAAGTTCAAAGCACCTAGAAGATATTAAGCATATCGCACACGAGTGAAAAGGAGTGTGGTACACAAATATATCAAAGAAAAATTTTCCACAAATTTCGGCATTAAAATACCAATAGATGCGCAAAATCACTTAACGAATCAAGATTAGTGACTCTACCAATTCAATATACAAGAGCGAATGATAAGAGTAGTGGTATGGTCGCGACTCCATCCCGCACTCAAATCATTACTCCGCACATGAATAAATAGAACACATATCCCAACACCTTCTTCTCACGATGAACCTAGAGATTAGCAACTACGGAAACGAACACCCCAAACAAGATAACGGCGGATAACAAGGAGTAAGACAGATCGCGTCGGTATACAACGATTCAGATAGATCGCGTCGGTTTGCAAAAGCCTGTCGGTATGGAATGTACCAACAGTTGATAACCAAAGGCAGATGGTGATAACAACTTGGATGCAACAGATAGACAAAGAATTACACACACACAACCTATGGTACTACGGAAACCCAGAACACGTGAATCCTAGTTTGAATTTAAGAAGAGGATTGAAAACGTTACACTTCCTTACCAGAAAAGGGTGGTGGTTGGGTAAGAATAAAAGTGGAAGCAGTCCTACTCTCGCGTTTTGTTTTTCCCTAGTATACATAACTACCAAAAATATTTGCTAGACAGACAACGACCATTTGGCTGAGACCCTGAAGGGCGGGATGGCTCTGATACCAATTGTAACTACCTCGGTGAATTACGCTCCTAGTTACAAGCCTGGATGAGCAGAAATGGTTGAAATAGTACGGTGGGGCCCAAATGCCACTCACAGGTAGACCTTTCGGCCGTTCCAACCATTTCCAAACATCGGGACAAGAACGGGCGGCGTAATCGGCAGGCGAAGGGATCAACTACATACACAAATGAGTATGTATGCAAGCCACCATACAATAGTACATCAGAGCCATTCCATCTAAAAAGAAAGGAAATATAGCAACGCCATACGGCAAGATCCAAATATTCTAGATAGATATAATAGTTTAGGATATCTCCTCATACATCAAACATCAGAGTATCAAGCGGAAGCGGAAGACAAAATCCGAGTACGGATAAGAAGCAAATCGGCATAAGATGCCCCATAAATAAGCACATCCCGCCCACAGATCTCACGGATCCCCGTTCCCGAAATCTCTACAACCGAATGATCGTTGTCCACATCGTCTGTCTCCTCCACCCAGTATCCATCTTGCGAGTTTACCTGTTCATCTGAATCAAACAATTTATCGTGTGAGACCCTAGGGGTACTCAGCAAGTCTTTATGCCTCTAAAGGGGACACAACCTGGGGTGACGCAATTGCAGCAAAAGATAAACCCTAATAATTCTATAGATACTCGCTAACCATCCGCCTAACCAGAGATAGACGGATGTCCGTGAATTAATAACAGCAGTTATAACAGCAATAACGGTAATATCCACAGATCCATCCTCCTCCTCGCTTACCGACGAGGAAGCGGACGAACAACCCCCCATCCGTTGGAAGTTTTATTAAACATTCCATGAGTGTTGTACTATTTACTAGTCAGGTACCTAGTCTAGTCAAATTAAAAGCGGTACTTTAGTTATTCTTGTCTATGATCGAGAAACTGTGCTCCAAGTCGTCCATAACCACGGACACGGCTTTCAGAAAGTTTTACCCTGCAGGGGTGCACAAATAGCAACACACACTCGATCAACCTCGGAAAAACCAAATCAAAACCCAACGAGGCAGTCACGACAAAGCGATCACAGGATTCAGAAATATTTCAAGGGGCCACCCCATTAAGCTACCCGCGACGAAGTTGGCCGACTCCGAGACGGACTCAAGGTTTGCGCCAATGGCTGTAAACGACTGGGAACCCGAAAATGTGACTGGGCTTGTCGATACCGCGAAAACACTCCGCTTTCCTAAACAGTACAGTGTGCAGTACCTCGCACAATTTAAATAAAGCAGTAAAGCATGGCATAAGTACAGGATAGTAAATAAAACCTCAAACTAGTTTGTGGCCCCAAGAAATAAGAATGAATCAAGCTCTGGCTCAGGGGGGTTCATAAGCCTCCCGGATGTGTATAGAGCGAATATTCAAGGAACAGGAATCAAGTACTCGGGGTCCTGCGGGACACAAGTGAGCCTGAAAAACCAAATAGCGAATATGGCTCACCGATGCCACTTTCATTAGTTATCCCACTACTACTCAAGTTAAGTTGTTTAGGTACCTCATTATCCATCAGACACTCACATACCCTACACATGCTGTCCTACGACTCGCATGGCTCAAACAACTCCTGTAGTAATGGCTTATGGGATGGAGGAACAAGCTTCGGTGGGGTTTAAAAGTAAAGGCTATGCAATACTTGGGATTCAATTTAATGCAATCACGACTCAATGATGCAAGAATAAGATAGAGGAAATAGGTACTATATGTATGCAAGCATGTGGTAGTGCTTGCCTGGCAGCTCAGTTGAAGCGAGAGAAGGATCTGGGTAGTGCTCCTGGGTATCTTGATATATCCCCTGCTCAGCGTTTATTCGAAGAAGAACCAAACAAACAAGGGCCAACATAAATAAAGTGCGCAAGCATATGAATTAAATGCGACAAGCAAACAATCATGCCATGATGAATGATGCACAATTTGCATGGCATTAATGTAGCATGGCATGGGTGAGGTGTGGAATACAAGAATAAACATTTTTATTGGGTTTTAAACACATTTTAAACTCATATTAGTTGCTGTATACTTTATATTTATATGATGCATGCTTCAAATCAAAACATGGAATGCATAAACAGAAAGGTCTCGTCGAGCTAATCATTTTAGACATATTATTTGTTAAATTTGGAGTTATAAAACAAAAGTTATAAATTAATTAAGGAAAAGGGCATTTTATTGTAATTTTAAACAACTTGGAACTTAGAGTGTTCAAAATATATTTTGAATGGCATAATTGAATTCCTCATATTTTTCTGATTTCAAAACATATATTATATGTTTAGTTTGGATTTATAAATTAAAAGTTATATTAAAACAGATTTGAATTTTGAATTTGAAATAATTTGGAAAAGTTTGAATTATAACAGATTACAGAAAACTTTTTATACTCAGACAGACCCAGCCACAGCCGCTGACGGGTGGGACCATTGCTGACTGTGCAACACGGCGTGCAGAAAACATTTTGCACCGCGGACTAACCTAGCCCAAGCGAATGACAGGTGGGGCCACAGCACTCGCAGGCCCACTCGCGGGCGCGCCAGTGGGGGCGCGACACGTGGGGCATCCGGGAGCGCGGGTTAAGGTCCTGGAAAACATGGGTACTTTTCTGCAAAACTGCACGGAGGCAGACAGGTGGGCCTGGAGGGACGGCGGGTTGCGGAAAAGAAAAGGGTGGGGGTTTTCTGTAAAACTACCACGCCGTACTGTGGATCTTCTTTCTCTGCCTCGCGCGACCGATCGATGCGCGTCTGGCGCGGGCGCGGCGCGCGGGACTCGATCCCTGGACCTGGCGTGCGCGCGCGGAGGCGGCAGCCACTGGGCTGGGGGCGGGTTGGTGCTAGGAGGGCGAACGAGGCCTAGCTAGGTTGTCTGCGAGGCGCTACGCCGAGGGTGCGAACGCGAGCGCGCCAGCACAGAGAGCGCTCGACGAATCGTCTAACGTGCACAGGGGAGGATCGGCCAGAGGGGGGTGTCCAGGAGGTGGAACAGCTCACCGTGGGGCTGTTGGAGGCGGTGGATCGGGCAGAGGAGCGGTAGATCGACGACGAGGCAGAGGCCGGCGAAGCTAGGGTTTGGGCTCAGCGACGATGGTTCTGGCGGTTCCAGGGCGCCTCCTTCTCGGCTCCGGGTACAGGGGCGACGCTGGTGCTCGGCTTGGTCTTCCCCAACGTCCAGCCACCGCGCCCTCCTTCTGCTACGGTGGTGGTAGGGTGATGCCGACGGTGGCCGGCTAGAGAGGATGGTCGGTGGTGGAGAGGGAGGGGAGGAGCGGCAGGCGCTATGGGCGGATCTGAGGGAGGCAGAGGGGAGCCGTGAGGGAGTGGTAGAGCAGAGAAGGAGAGGGGTGCCGTGGGGAGGTGGGGTAGATGGAAAAAGGTGGCTCGGCCACCTTTCTCTCCTCCTTCCTCACCTCACGTGCTCGGCAGGGCAGGGGCAGGAGCGGGGTAGGGAGCTGGCAGGTGGGGTCATGGCGAGGCCAAGCAGGCAGGGGAAGCCTCGGGCTGGTGGGGCTAGGGTGGCAGAGAGAGAGAGCTAGAGGGGAGAGGGGTAGGCTCGGGTAGATGCTAGGTTTGGAGAGAGGGGGGGTATGGCTCGGGTAGGATTTTGTTTGGGTGGTAGCTAGGTGGGTCCAGGGTGGCCAGGTGGGGTAGCCTTGGCAGGTAGAGAGGGGGGCCGAGAGAGAAGGCAAGAGAGGGGGTAGCTCGGGTTAGGTTTTAGAGAGAGGGTTAAAGAGAGAGAGGTTAGGGTAGGGTAGGGACTTAGGTTTTTGGGTCTTGGCATGAGGTGACCAACATCATGCAAGGATAGAAGAGATGGAGAGGTGATAGGGTTTGTTTTAACACAAAGTGTTGGCAAAAGAAGGAAAAGAAGAGATGGGGTATGGTTTAGATTAGGTATAGATTAGGGGGGGGGGTTTAGAGAGAGAGGAAAGATGTGGTGTGGTATCCTTTGACAAGATCAAGCATGATCAACACAAGCTCAAACAAGAAAGCCAAAAGAGAGAAAAGAAGAAAAGGTGGTGATGGGTGGATAGAGATGGTGATGAGGTTAAAGCAAGATCAAAATAGAGCAAGCCCAAAAGAAGGGATATAGATAGAGATGAACCACTCAAGAATTCAAATAAAACCAAAAGATTTAAAAGTGGTGGTACTTGCATGGGCCATGCATAAATAATTAATACCATGCTTAATTTGTGAAAACAAGATTATTTACATGGCATTATTCTTATGCATTCCAAAATGTGGAGTAAGTCCTAAGCAAAAGAATTTAAAAGAAAGCTCCAAGTGGAGTAGATGGAAATGATCACATTTGAATATAATTGGGAATTACTAGTGTGTATATTCCACTAGATGCTTACTAGTCCCAAAAATATCCCAACATGAGCATAAATCCTTAATAATCCATATGGAAGCTAGGGAAAAGGGTTCCACTCACAAGGCATGCAAAGGTGGCCATGTGACTCTCATATATCAATAATGTGAAAACAACATGATGCTAAGATGAGAGCATGTGGAAATAGAATTGGATCCATCCCAACCCACATGAGCTAGAGGTAAAACCCAAATAAAGTGCAAAGCTCATATTTGGTTGGGTGGTGGAATTATAAGGTGGTGAAAGAAAGGTGGTGGAGTTAATAAGAGATATGCCCCCAACTCAACTTGGGCATTAAACAATATAACAAGAACCAAATACAATATCAAGAGGCAAATACAATTAATAATGCATATGAGAGAAGAACCAAATCAAAAGGGTTTTTATATGATGCTCAAATGCAAGGTGGCATGATGTCATGAGCATGATATAATGATGATGCAACAATTATATATTTGAAGTAGCCATATATTACTAGACCAAGTAGCATTACAATTGTTAGACAATTGGGATGCTACAACCTCCTCCTCCTCTCCGGCCTTCTAAATCTAGATCGTCGGAAACCCTAGATCCACCATAACCCGCATCGGCTTAGGCAAAGCCCTGCAGGATCTTCCCTCTACTTCCGACACCACGCTGTCGTGCTATCGGAATCATGAGGGGAGAACTACAACCTCCGCTGCCTGCTGGAACAAGGGAGAGGAAGGTCTTCATCGAGTTCCGAACGTGTGACTGACTGCGGAAGCGCTGCCAGAACGCAGGGCCGGAAGGATCGTCTACGCGATCTTGAGATCGACAAGTGTACGACTACATCACCCACGAGAATCTGCTCTCGTTAACCACTTTGGAATCTTTGAGGGTGAGTACTCTAATCGACTCGTTGCTACAATCTAGTAGATAGATCTTGGCTTGTGTGTGCATGCGGTAGAAATTTTTTGTTTTCCATGCTACGAACCCCTACATGGGGATGCTCTAAGGGAGAGTGATATGCGTCCCCCGGGGGATAACCCCCCCCCCCCCCCCCGATCCCTCGGGTCCCCTGCATGACACGTGTCCTTTTTTGTCTAGATTCCCACTTTTGCTACAAATTATACCGATTTTCTACAAAATATCCCGATTTTGCTACATGTAGCAAAAATGGTTCGCTCACGTGACTAAAATAAAAAATATATATATCACTGGAGACCTCGCCGGACACTTTGTAGCAAAAGTTTGTTCTAATGTAGCAAAACCGACGTCGCCAGAGATTTTCGTCGGGAGACCTCATCGGAGACATAGTAGCAAAAACTTTATACAATTGTAGTAGAACTAGAAAATAGAGGTAGCAAAAAAATTTAGCATATGGAGCAAAAAATATTTCATTGGAGACATCCCGGAGTCTCTGTAGAAAATTTTGCTACAATAGTAAAACCTACTTCAACGGTAACTTCCATCAGAGATAATGTAGCAAACATATAAAACGATTGTAGCAGTGTTTTCGTCTGTATGTAGCAAAATCCGATGCCGCATGTAGCAAAACCTCGACGCCGTTTGTAGAACCACGTCGGTCGCATATAGCAAAAATTAGTGCCACTTCTAGCATCGACATTGGCCGCACGTAGCATCATTGGTGACCCCCTAGGAGCATCTCGCAGCACCCAACTCTAGCATGTGCATACCACAGTCATCCTTGTGGCTATCAAGCACTTTGCACCGCCGCCATGGATTCCTAATAGCTCCTCCCTCTGCAGCGTCAACAGCCAGAGCTCCACAACAACGTCGCACATGTGCAACAGAGGTGGCGTATGGTGGAGGAGAGAGGCAGGGAGAGGCTAACGACATGCAGAGGTCTGACGACGGTGGATGGGTAGAGGGCCGGTAATGACGGGATGGAAGAAGGCCAACGGCGACATGCAGACAGAGGGCCGGGGCCTTCATCTCCTGCGAGATCGCCATGTCCGGCAGGAGAGCTTGGGGACACGCGCCGGCGGAGGACCAGGGCTTGGCGGTGCACCGGAGGAAGGAGAGTAGGGAGACGGTGGCAGCGAGGCAGTAGCCCGAAGGCGCGATGACGCGAGCAGACGACGCTCCGACGAGCCAGTGGGACGGCACAGTGGCACAGTGCGACAACAGCCTTGATGGTGCTTGACATGGAGAACTTCGTTGGAAACCCCAAGAGCAAGGTGTGATGAGCACAGCAGCAAGTATTCCCTCAGTAGAGACCAAGGTTATCGAACCAGAAGGAGGAAGGAAACGTCACACAGGTGTTGCAAGCAACGCGGAGACCTGCACAACACAGACTCAAGACTTTGCCCCAACGAATCAGTGAGGTTGTCAAGCTCACCGGTTTGCTGTAACAAAGGATTAAACGTATGGTGTGGAAGGTAATGGTTTGCAGCAAGTAAACAAGTAACAATGGAAGATGTATCAATGGTAAAGATTGGACCGGGGTCCATAGTTCACTAGAGGTGCTCTCCTTAGATAAACAATATGGCATGAATGGTAAACAAATTACAGCAGGGCAATTGATAGGAACTGAGCAAGGCATAACAATGCAATACTAGTCAGAAAGATCCTATAAGATTCAATTGGGCAATACAACAATATACATAGACCGCCATCCAACTGCATCTATGACTAGAAGTCCACCTTCAGGTTATCATCCAAACCCCCTCTAGTATTAAGTTGCAAGCACCAGACAACTGCTTTAAGCAAAGTGTGTAAGGCAAACAATCCACTTGCTCCATGAACAAGAGACCGTTGTTTTCTCCCTAGTAGCAACAACACATCTACAACCGAAGAGATTTCTGTCACTTCCCTTGGAAACTAGAGGCATGAACCCACTATCGAGCATAAATACCCCCTCTTGGAGTCACTAGCAACTACTCGGCCAAGATAGCTACTAACAACGGAGAGCATGCAAGATCATAAACAACACAGGCATGATAGAATCATAAATACAAAACCATTAATCAATCTGATATAGTAATCTCAATATCCATCAGATTCCCGCAAATACAACATGCATGATTACAAACAGATTAGATCTTGATCATGAACGAAGCTCACAAGATCTATACATGAAAGCACAAGGAGGAGATACAACCATCTAGCTACTACATGGACCCATAGTCCAAGGTGGAACTACTCACGCTTCATACAGGAGAGAAGGCTTCCATGATGATTTCCCCTCCGGCAGGGTGCCGGGAAGAACTTAATATCCCGCCCCGATCTAGGGACGACGGTGGCGGTGGCTACAGAAGGTTTCATGGAATATTGATCGGGTGTTTAGGATTTCTGCATCGGGGGCTTATTATAGGCAAAGAGGCGAGGCTGGGAGGCGACCAGGGGGGGCACACCTGCCCAGGCACGAGCCCACCCTGGCCGCTCCTAGGGGGGTCTGTCCGCCCTGGCCCGCTTCTCCGTCTCTCCTCTGGACTTCGGGTCGCCCACGGTAAAATATTGACTTTGGATTTTGTCCCGTCTAATTCCGAGAATATTGATTTTCTACCTTTCTGGAACCAAAAACAGAAGAAAATAAGCAACTCACACTGTGGCAACTTGTTAATAGGTTAGTTCCAGAAAAGATATAAAAACACCTCAAAGAGTAGACAAAGCAAAGCAAAGTAGATACCAAACAAGCATGGAACATCAAAAATTATAGATACTTTTTCGACGTATCAAGCATCCCCAAGCTTAACTCCTGCTCGTCCTCGAGTAGGTAAGTGATAAAAGAATAGTTTTTTGAGGTGACATGCACCTTCATAATAAAGATCAAACCATTTGCAAGCATTGAAAGCTGGGATCAAAGAACTCTAAACATGTGCATGAAAGATGGAGTTATAACAATAGGACATAGTAACTATGCATGCAACATGAAAGGCTACAAACAAAGACCATGAATAACATGCATTGAAAAACGTTTGTTTGTTTCACATACAGAAAACATGGCAGAGTGGCAATTAGCTTGTCCCTCATAGAGTAGCAAATAGATGCATAGGACACCTTCAAAGTTCACAAGGGTGACTAGAAACAAATAGCACAAAAACAAGTAATATCACAATATGCATCAATCAATAAGCTTTGGGACACTGCACATAGAATGGCAACTATGCTCTCTTAATGGTGCCTAAAGGTAGAAGGTGGAGACTCAATAATGATGGAAGAAAGGCCCTTTGTAAAGGGAAGCAGGGATTTCAAGTTTCAAAAAGAGCTTCCAAAAATTATGGTACTTGTTAGCTTTCAGACCTCATTTTCCCTATCATAAGCATCTTGAAGTGATTAAGGTTAAAGTGAACAAACTATGGAGTATATGCTTGACGAAGTATAAGTTGGCAATCTCAAGTCCCTTGAATACGAAGGCCACGCCTCATGCTACTCAACTTCAGTCACCTGTAAGTTCTTGTCATTGTAAGTACATGCATATCATAGAGAACCGCCAACAGGGTACCCCTTGCACATGGTACAAGAGCTATCCCATAACCAAAATGACAAGACATGCAGACAATGAGCATCTCAACGATCTTTTTATTTACTATATGCATAGCTTTTTATTGAGGATGCTTCATAGATAGCTAACTATGGTGATGGTGCAAGTTTCCACCATGATTAGGCATGGCTTAGGCTAGCGGCCCAGGCGTTTCTCTAACACAAAATACAAACTCCATGGACTTACAAGTTCCCTCTTTATTTCACACCGGTGACATCCAATAGACAAAAGAGCATGATATCAACTGAGTACAAAGTACAAGTGCAATGTTGAAAACGTTCCCCGTGACATCACGGTTCTTCTAATTACAATGTATAAGTGCAAGCATATACAACATAGACAACACAATGGTTCAAGTTTATTAGGGGCAAATAATATAAAGTGTGCCATCAAGTTTGTGAGGGCTTTAATCACTAAGTTTTCACATAATAAAATAGTTTTTAATTGGAAGATAGCTGAAAACAAGAATACACTTGGAATGGTGTAACACACCATGCATAGGAGTTTATAGTGGTCACTTTGGAATAACTTGGTTTCTTGGGAGTTGGAAGCATGAGTAGAGCTTACCCATACAAGTGGAGGCTAGCAAAAGATTGAGAGCAACCAACTAAGAGAGCATAATAACCATAATCATGCAGAGCAACAAAGCATTACTAATCAAAACATAGAGTGGTACTACAAGTCAAGGACTAAATGATAATAGAGGCTATGGTGACTTTTTCATAGTCATAACATGGTGTGAGTCAACCCAAGCAAAGCATCAAAGGAGAATACCACAATACTATGCTTTTGCATGCTAAAACAACGCATAATTTCTTCAAGGCACACTAAGCAATCCCAATTGTTTGGAACAATACATACTACAGCAATAATCACTAAGCATAAGGTCAAAACAATACCTAGCATGTCATGCTAAAGTCTAAGTCACATTCAATGCAAGCTCCTCTTGCACTTTCAAGCAGGAACTTCCTACTCCTTTCCAACACCAAGCAACTTATTTGCAAAACAACAGAGCGAGAATGGGGGTCCAAACTACTTTATTCAAGCAAACTAAACAAAGCTAAGCAAAGCAAACGAAAACTAAGATGCTCCAAGAACAACACAACTATGCATGAAACAATAAAAACGAAGTGTCTAGACAGATCTGAGCTTTTTATTGATGAAGAAGGGGATGCATTGGGCATACCCAAGCTTTGACGCTTGTACCTCTTGGATATTTCTTGGGGTGACACCGTGGTGGCATCCCCAAGATTTACCTTTTGTCCATTCTTCATCATATTGCATCATTTATCCTCTACACCTAATTTTTTTCCTTCATACAAAACTTCAGACAATCTTCATTAGCAACATTAGTGTATTCAAAAGATATTAGACCTCTGGCAAAGCTTTGGAACAGCAAAAAATTTCACTAAAAACACAAGCTACTGTAGAAACTCCTTCAAAAATCTCAATTCCCCAAAAGAGAACTCAAAAAGGAATCAATAAGAAGCAAATGCAAATAATGGCAGAAATCTGTCAAAACAGACCAGCAGGTATAATCCGATTTTTTCGAAAATCTTCTGTTGCTCAAATCAAAAAGTGTTGAACTAACTAAAGTTATCTAACATACTGGGGGATTTATTTGTAAATTTTGATCTCAATCCGAGTTACAGAGACTCCTCAAGAATTTTTATGGTGAAGGATAGAAATCTATTTCGGGACAACAACTCCCCAAATCTTACTTCCCTCTCATTAGAGGTCATTCTTGGCACAAAAGGCAAACAAAAAAAGGATAAGGAGAGGTAATTACTGAAGTAATAACTTCCAAGACTTAAGGAAACTCTTGGGTTATCTTTCAACAAGTACTTTTCTTTAATGCCTTTAAGTTAGTCACAAGAAGCAAGAAGAATCAAGTATTTTCAAATGATGAAGCAACCTTCTTGTTCCTTCCTTTCTTACATTTCTTCTTCTACTTAGGGAAAATATGGTTGCTCACTAGAGGAGCAAAATGCATAATGCCTTTTCCCACATCTGTTACTACTCTGAGGTGTTTCAGTAGGGATCTTCCAAGTGTAATTTGTCCTTTGCCTACACATTCAATAACAAGATAATCAATAGACACCATTTTCCTTGAGATTTTTGTAAACACACCTTCAGCTATTCCAATGGGTAATAAAGTGGTATTATTAGTAAGAGAGATTTCCTCTCCTCGTTCGGTAAGCCCCCAAAGACTCAAGGAATCATAAATATCTTTAGGCACGAGGCAAAATTCAGACATGATATCACAGCGAGCATCAAAAGGTGTAGTGTTTACAGAGACTGTGATTGTGGGAAACCACTTTGAAGGCTCAGAGTTTATGGGAACATAATCATGGTAAGCCCTAAGCGTGTGATAGCAACTATTCATAGCAGCAATACTAGTCTCGAGAGTGTTCAACCTAGCAAAAAAATTTGTGAAAGAGGAATCAGACTTGCCAGGTGTATTATAAATTGCAATAAACTTCTTTATGGCATCAAAAGCTTCATCCTCGGTATATTGAAAAATATCTTTCTCAGTCACAACATCCAAAGCATATCTATAACTAAGAGCAATACCGTGGTAGAAACTATTGATAACCATGCTAAGACTCATCTTAGGCTCATTTTCCCTTTGTAAAGCAGTGATTCTAAACCAAGATTCTTTAAAACTCTCTTCACTTTTTGCTTAAAAGTAAAGATCTCCTGATGAACGCCGTTTTCTCCTGATCTTCGACCTTCAGTCGAATCTGATTGTAGCCTGAGTAGGCATCAAGGAAGGAGATTTTCTCGCATCCTGCAGTCGAATCAATGATCTGATCGATCCGAGGGAGAGGGAAGTGTTCCTTCGGGCAGTGCTTGTTCAGCGATGTGAAGACCATGCACATCCGCGAGATGTCCGTGTCCTTTTTAGGGACCATCACGGTGTTGGCCAGCCACTCGCTTTCCTTGATCTCCCTGATGAAATCAGCGTCGAGCAGTCTGTTGACTTCGACTCCGATGGCTTCGGCCCGTGGCTCGGACAATCGTCAGATGGACTGTTTGACGGGCTTGGCATCTGGGAACATATTGAGTGCGTGCTCGGCGAATTCCCTGGGAACTCCTGGCATGTCCGCAGGACACCAGGCAAAGATTTCCCAGCGCTCACGGAGGAATTTGACGAGCGCGCTTTCCTATGTGGGGATGAGGTCGTTGGCGATCAGCGCCATCTTGGAGGCGTCTGTTGGTTGGACCTGCACTTTCTTCGTGTTGACTGTTGAGTCGAACGACATATCAAGTGCATTTTGCCTTGACACTAGGGGTGCCCCGTTGTCTGTCACTTCTCGAAGCCTTGTGCGATCCTCCTGCATGCCGAATGACTGGGAGATTCTGTTGAAGTCCCTGTCGCAGTGGTCGGACCGGGTGAAGCTCCCGTGGACTATGATGACGCCTCTAGGTCCTGGCATCTTGAGTAGCAGGTACGCATAGCGCGGTACTGCCAGGAACCTTACGAATGCCACGCGTGCGAGGATGGCATGATATTGTGATGGCCAGTCCACCACTTCGAACTCGAGTCGCTCACACCGAAAGTTGTCGGGTTTGCCGAAGATGACGTCGAGCCATATCTTGCCCAGGGGAAATATGCCCTTCCCTGGGACGATGCCGTGGAACGTTGTGTCGGATTGTTCCAGGCTGCACAGCGGAATCCGCATCACTGCTAGGGTGCTGGCGAACATCAGATTGATGCTGCTGCCGCCGTCCATGAAGACGCGGCTCATCTCGAACCCTCCGATCTGCGCCTCGAGCACGAGGGCAGCATGACCTGGGTGAGGGATCTGGTGGGGGTGATCCGAATGGCTGAATGTGATGCAGGACTCCGAACCGCTAAGGTACTCAGGGATAGCGTGTAGAGCGGTCACAGCCAAGCTGACCTGGCAGGTGATGTTATTTTGCACCATGTTTGTTGGGCGCCCCTTTTGGATCATCAGTGACCCTTTCGGCGCGGGGTACCCGTTTACGCCGTTGTTCTGCATGGGTGCGACCGGGTGATTCGAAAGTCCCACGGGTGGTGGTGGAGGAGCTCCGTAGGTGATGTCACCTGGTGCAGGTGCGTGTCCGAACCCAGGGTTCGGGATCTGCTGCCTCATCTAGGCCAAGCTCTCGCTGAGTTTCTGGAACTTGCGATAGTCCTTGAGCATATGGCTGGCCTTGTTTTGCCATCCTGCTTGTCGATGTATAAGTGGATGGTGCATGGGCCCGAAAAATTGTCGTATGCCGAGGGTTCGTCGTCGCGGCTGCGGCATTGCCACATTTGCGTTGGGCGTCCTCCGTCGCGGAAGTTGTTTCCACGGTATCTGCCGCTGTTGCGGTTGCTTTCGTTGCGGCGGTCGGCGTAGCCAACCGCAACCATGTCGGGTCCGTCGCGATCGTCGTAGACGCGTGATCTCCGCTTGCTACGGCGCTCGCGTCTGCGGCCGTAGTCATCTTCCTCATCCCAGTGTGCTCGGTGGACGGAATCCTCGCCATCTGCCCACCTGTTGGCGATGTCCATGAGGTGGTCGAGCGTCTTGGGCTTGACTCGCCCAAGTTCTTCCTTGAAGTCCTGGCGTTTGACGCCATCTTTGAAGGCGTCGATCGTTCTCTCCTCGGAGATATGTGCCACGAAGTTCTTGATGTTGGACCAGCGTAGTATGTACGAGCAAATGGATTCGCCCGTTCGTTGAGTGCAGGCTCGCAATTCTTCGATCAAGGTTGGCCTCTTGCTGGTACCCTTGAAGTTTCGGATGAAATTGTAGGCCAGTTCCTCCCAGCTTCGGATGGAACCCGAGGACAGGCTGCTGAGCCAGATCCAGGCTACGCCTGTAAGCTGCAGCTGAAGGCATTGCAGAGCGGTGTTTTTATTTCCGCTGTGCAGCTTGACGGACGACAGGTGGTCGCTGAGCCACGCCTTGGGGTCCTGCGTGCCGTCGAACTTCAGAGTGTTCGAAGGAAGCTTGAAGTTTCTCGGCATCCGCGTCCGCCAAACGGATCTGCTAAAGCATCGAGCTCCGCAGAGCTCTCCTTCGTCATCATCCTCTTCGGATTCGGATGAGCACACGCGTTTGGCGCGTGCCTTGTCGACCTTGCACTGAGCGAGGTCGTTTCGAGCATCGTAGTCGCGGTTGTGACGTTGTGGACTCTTGCGTCGTCGAGGTAGGTCATGCTCGTCCTCGTCGGATGAGGGTGTGGGGCTGCGGTTGAATCTGACCGCAGCTTTCTTTTTCGGCTCCGCAGGAGCCTCTTTGTGGAGCGCAGCTCCAACGAGTCCGAGTCCGACTAGCGCGGACTTGTGCATGACCCTCTTCGGGCCCCCCACCGGAGGTGGATGGGATGCGAGATATGTGGTGGCTGCCATGATCACAGCTTGCGGCGTCTTCGGGATGACGTTGCCGTTGGTGTCCATCTCCACGAAGGACGTGTTGAGGGTTCGTGTCACCTCGCGACATGAAGTGGGATCCATGTTATCTATGCGAGAGTGAGGCTTGTTGGCATTGTTGCCATGCGATCTGGAGCCGCCCACGGCGGAGAGAGTAGCTCGCCGCACGGTGGACTTCGAGGCCGCTTGCTTGCATTTGTCGAGTACCTCTTGCATCTTCACCTGCTTTTTGTGCTCCTCAATGAGGAGCAGGTGGTATGCCATCAGTAGGTCCCGTGAGGCACCCACAGGCAGGATCTTGTTGCCTGCCACGGCTTCGCGTGCCTGGTTCCATCCTTTCTCGCTGAGGTGGATTACTCGATTGACATTGGGGCCGTCCTCGTTGGGCGGGGGGATGGTTGCCTCCTGTTTTCGTCGTTTCTACCCCGATGGTTGGGTGGCGGTATGTGGGCACCTGAACCTGGTGGATGTTGGTCCACGTCGCTTTGGATGACCACAGCGCATTGGTAGCGTCTGTAGGTTGGATCGCTGCTGCCGCAACTTTCGAACCCGGAACCATAGGCCCCTTCATCCGACGAGGGATCGCACAGATCTGAGTTGCAACTGCTGTTGTCGTATGACTCATCTGTTGATGTTGACGTGCGTAGCACGCTGGGATGCTGAGCCCACGAGGTGGGTCTGATCGATGGCAGTGGCACCCGCTCTGGGAGGCGGAGAGTGCCTGTCTGTCTCACCTGGAAGCAGAAGCTCCCGAACATGATCTTGAGCCCGTCGCCTACGGGCTCGAAGTCCTTCATGGTGGCTGGCGAGTGGGCGGTGAAGTCGAAAGAGCCGAAGAGGAGATGGCTCTCCGTCGCCGAGGAGATGTAGATCACTTTGGTTGGGACCGTCACGATCGCACAATCAGCGCCCCCGTTTCCCATAGACGGCGCCAATTGACGAGATTTAATCTCGTCAATGCCCATTGTTATGAGCTTGGGTTTTGGAGAAGATGGGGGTGCTGGAGATCACGGAACGGTTAACAAACAAGCAACCAGGGGACACGAGATTTACGCAGGTTCAGGCCCCCGGAGGGAAAACCCTACTCCTGCTTGTCTGCTCTTGATTATGGTGGAACCGAAGGTTACAGGGGTGCGCAGATGCAATCTGGCATGGAGGTGTGTATGCGGTGAGGTGAGATTCGTCCTCCTCGTCATGCCCTCCTAGCCTTTATATAGAGATAGGCAGGTCCCGGGCACAGATAGAATCAGTTACAAGTTTAGGTTTGCCCCTTTGAATATTCTATCTGTTCTAGTCTTGCTCTCCAAGGATCCGAAGATGTCATGGGTTTGGGCCACCCGAAAATCTTCATGGCCCGCGTATATTCTTGTGGGTCTTCCTTGGGCTGGATCAGATATGCTGATGTCATGTACCCGTAGGGTATAACCATGTCAACAACCCGTTCTCCCTCGTCTCTCGTGTTATCGCCTCCTATCCCACGTTTTGGTGTTGACAGTTTTGCGATGTCTACCCAACAAAGACGTGCATCCCCTGCACTCTTAGACTATGCCTCCTTTTATAAGGAAAAGGGACACACATGGGGCTAGGCGGACACGTTGCTCCGTGCCAGTGGCATGGAGGCAACGTGGCCATCGATTCCTATCGCATGGGGCGCGTTGCGTGACCTTGGCCCGAACCAAGTCAGGGACGCGGGGCCCTGTGGAGGATGACACCCTCCGTACCATCTCTAGGTCGCAACATCGATGGTGCCGCGTGGTGCAATATGCCCGACGAAGGACAGATGGTGCCGCCCAGGATCCTACCCGAGCGGTGGAGTGTCTGGGCTGGTTTCTCATATGCAGCGGATTCTTCAGGCGTGCGGGCATGCTCACTGGTAGCTGGTCCCTAGGTGACCCCCATTCTCCACAGGGACAAAAGTCCAGGGGAATATCTATCTGGCAACATAAGTATGCTTAGGATCTTCTTCTCCGCACAAACATGGATAAATGCAATTCTGTCTCAACGCCTATGGCTATCTAGGAAAAACTCTCTACAGATTTGGGAGATGCTCTTAGACCTGATGACACGTTTGCATACAGAAGTGCAGTTGGTGGACTTCAATATCTCACCCTCACTCGACCGATATCTCCTTTGCGGTTAATAAAGTCTGTTAGTATCCCTCCAAGCCAGCAACTGTACATTGGAAAGTTGTTAAGTGTATTCTACATTATGTGAAAGGAACTGTCAGTACAGGCTTTGCCCATCAAGAAGAATTTGTCCATATTACTCAACGTTTTCACGAATGTAGATTGGGTAGGAAGCGTTGATGATCATCGGTCTATCGGACGGTTTGCATTATTCTTTGGCCCAAACTTAATTTCATGAAGCGCCAAGAAGCAACCCACGGTATCTAATTCGTCATCAGAGTCCAAGTACAAAGCACTCGCCAATGGCACAACAGAGGCAATGCGGATTCGGTCACTTGTTCGAGAACTCGGAATTCCACAACCTCGACCGCCCGTTTTGTGGTGTGATAACCTTGGTGTCACCTATCTTACTGCCAATCTGGTGTTCCACACACAAACAAATCATAAGAAGTCGATTTCCACTTCGTCGGAGAAAAGGTGGCACAAGGAGCACTCGTCGTCAGGTTCGTTTCCTCTAGTGATTAGGTGGCTGGCGCCTTCACCAAACCTGCAATGAAGCTCATGCTGGATCATCTCAAGACCCATCTCTACTTGGTATCCCTTCGTCAATAGTAAGGAGAAAGGTTAGCGATAGGTCTATTAGCATGACTAGACTTTAGTTGTTGTAAATGGAAGGTCATGTTCCATTAATATCTGGAACTTAGTTAGTTTCAGTTTTTCTAGTATGTATGTCTCATGTACTTATTTAGCTACTTCCTTCGTTTTATAATACTAGCAAAATTGTCCGTGCGATACACCGGGTGAAACGAATTGTCAAACGCTCTAGCAACCATTTGTGTTGACAACTCGTACTTTCCTTTCCATAAGCCAACAGAGAACTATCCAGTTTTTGTACAAAAAGTGTCACAAATTGAAGACCAAATTTCACTTATATAGTAACATTACAGAATTGTCACTCTCTGCTCAAATATTTGTTTTACATACTACACACATCTCTTCTATAAATTGCACCGTGTCTTACATCTGATTTAAATGCATATGACATACTTGCTCAGGTAATCAACAAAACCAAATAGTAATTACTGATTCCTACTATTTTAGCAAGATTAGAGAACGGTACCACATTGTTAATCCTCCCGATTCACAATGTCAGGTGCAGCAAGCTCACCATTTTAATCTTCTTATCAGGCGGCATGCTCCAGGCATCCTTCCACCTCTCCTTGGAATTTCTCACCAGGCTGGTTTGCAAGGATGACAAAATAGTTGTTCACATCCATCAACTCTTCTTCCTCGGCCTGATTTGCAACGCTCCCTGTGGCAAATCGCTTCGAGTGAACCCGGTCTAATAAAAACGACGCTTGATTGTTTTTCATTTTAGCTGGATCCTCGGAGGCAGCAGATTGGTAGCGGACGACGACCTAAACTGCTCGACTCTATTCCTCGATGTCCTTGCTGTTCCGTGCCGCCTAAAATCTTGGGAGTATTCGCGGATCGGTACTAGCTACTTCTCCTCTCGCTGGGTGCCATGGAAGGTTTGGATCCGTGCACCGACTTGCGAATTTGCCATGCGATTGCACCAACACGTTTCAGAGGGGTGAAAGTCAAGGTCGTCCTCGACGTTCAAGGTTTATTATCACGGACATGTAGGTGTCGCCTCGCTGGCCGCACAGGCTGTAGATTTCAATGGTTACACTCGTCGAGGCCAGTGCTGATCACCATCTCGTCGTGAGGAAATTGACCTGGCTATCTCTGAACTCTAATCATGTCATGTCAACGATTCATCGGCAGCTGGGAAGGTTTTGGAGCATGCTGTCGACGATGCCCAACGCCGCCGCGTAATCTTCCGCTGGTGTCCATTGTTGCCGCGCCGAGAGATGTTTCTAGCTTGAGACGTAATTAATCGATCCCCTCTGAATCTAGATGCGACGCCACAAGCTAATCAGGGACAGCTAAGCAAATTATATAGAGAGAGACACGTGCAAGGTTGCAAGACTCCTACGTAGTAGCTCCTAGCTACACGGTGTTTTTCTCTCTAAAAGAAAAGCTATACGGTGTATCGGTTCTGTTCCGATCGGATCTGATTGGACTCTGTTTAGGGACATAGCACATACGTATTTGAGATAATTAATCTAGGAACTCATGGGCTTTTTTTACTTACCGGTGCCGTTGTTAGTAATACGGGACGATTGGACTCTGTTTAGGGACATAGCACGTACATACTTGAGGTAATCAATCTAGGAACTCACGAGTCTTTTTTTTACTTACCGATGGCGTTGTTAGTAATACGGGATTTAGGGGAGGGCAAACATGTCCAAAAAATTATTTACTGGAAGAAACACTTCATGCTTTATTATTAGGTATAGATAAGATGTTTTAGCTTCGTAAAGATAGTATATCTAGACGTCTTTTATTGTATAGTTTTAAAGAGGTTCACTTTGAAATACATTATTTTCATAAAGCTAAACATCTTATATTTTAAAACGGAGGGAGTAGCTCCATAACAAAGGGTCTTGACTGTTTGTGTCCAGCGACATGACCAATATAATTAGAGAGGAGGCCTACCATGTTTAGGCATGGCAAAACACTTTGGTTCACCCAGGGGCACCGGCACGGTAGTCGGAAGGGAGGAGGCTGCGTGTGTTGGGAGTCAGAGAAGAGCAGCACGCCGAGTCCGTCCGAAGACGACAGGCTCGAGGGATCCGTTGATGGAGGAGCGGGCAAGAGTTTGGAGGCGAGCGCGGTGCAAGAGGTTGGAGGCGGTCGCAGCAAATGGCGCTGAGATTGGAGGCGGGCAATGCACGCAGGGTGGGGAGAACGTGTGGCTGGGGCAGCGAGGTAGGTGGGAGGTGGGAGTCATGGGGATATGATGGATTGAAACATTTCTATGCCTGGGACACGCGTCGGACAGAGCGACAACCATGGTCACGTCTCCATAATAGATAAATAAATTAATAAAAGAAAGCTATAATACAAAAATGAGAATGGCGTGAAGTGAAAAATGAGAACGTATTGCTCAAAAGAGAGATAATCAAACGATCATGTACAAACGGTACAAGGAACAAGGTAAATAAAATGATCACTAATAGGACTTTGATATTTTATTGAGGAATGTGAACGACAACAAGAAAAATAAAATGGTATTGAAGAAGCACTATAAGTAGGAAGTATGTATACTCTTTCCATTAGAAAAGGAAGATGATTGGATGCTAGATGGCAGGCACTCACCTCTTGGATGAGTGTTTGGGAGTCTCAAGAGGAAGTTTCTTGTTCAAAAAAAAGAGGAAGTTTCGATTATGATCTGCAAAGTCCATGGTAGCAATGAAGCCATAGACTTGGAGTGGTCGTGGCCACTTGAGACCTAGTTTTAGGTCTGTGACACTGATGTTGAAGAACCATCAGGAAGAGCATTTGATGGGATATTTGTTCGAATGTATGCTTTAAATATCTCGATCTTAATATCTGAGGATATTTAAGGTATATACACAAACATACACACAAACAAATGAAAAAAAATTGATCAAGAAGAACTTTGTACAAAATATAAGTTAAATTTAGCACTACCGTGCTTTGAACTGATACACATAACAAATCTATAAAAAATAACATAATAACGAAATATTCAAAATCATTCTTATGGGTTAACTATGCCATCCAAGTAATAGAAAACCGTACTCATTTTCATTATATTATGTGAAAATAAGTATAAAATCTATATATTTTAATTTGCCTCTGATTCAAATTAAATTTCTCTGGACCAACCTTGTTTGTACCTTAACAAACACCACGATGGAAATTAAGACAACTCATAAAGCAAGTTGATAAGGAAAATTTGTTCTCGTTAAAGAGGTTGATATGTTAGAAAAGTTAATACTAGTGTAGAAAGAAGGGTAATGAGAGTACTTCAAAAATCTTAGAACTCAGTGATGAGTGTTGACGATGTGAATTTTCGGTATTCCATCACGACTCCTAACTCTTTTCTGACTACACTCGTAAAGCATTGACTTTCTCCATATGCATCATTTCCTCTTCATCAAATTCATAATTCAATCCCATCTTACTCAGGTCCCTCCATCCATGGATTCTATCCTCAAAATCATCTATATATTTTTTCTTCCTACGACTTGAGATTTTTCACTTGTTTTTGGAGCTCCCTAAATCATAGAGCCTCGCTCAGCAAAATCAATGTTATGTTACTGACTTTATTCCTTTCCGTACTTCCGGACTTATGATTATCAAAATTCACTTTGATACAAGTATGGAATAAGTTTCTCCACCAATCTTTCTTCATCATGACATCATCATTGCATACAGATCAAACTTATATTCGGTTATGAAATGACACAACAATAGCTTCATTTAAATTGAGAATCCAGTGAAGTACTTACATTGCTCCATGTAAACTATTATAAGGGTCATGAGAATGTTTTAGCCATGAAGGGAACCGCATGTCGTTATAGCTAAAGAATAGCTTATCCTTATGAACATCACTGCACGGCTGGAAAGCTTTGTAGTACATGTCAGATTCCTGGAAGAGGAATTTAACAGATTTTTTAGGCTCACCCTTCTTCTGTCTAGCCACCATTTGAGTTATATGATATGTTTCTTGTTCAGGTCATTTGTGCTTTGGCGAACTGACCGGTGATCCTTTAACAATGGTGAAATGAACAGTCATAATCCTTCCACTCTGAAAAATCATAGCCTGGTGAATGGCACCCTTGCGATCATCGACATACGGAACGTAGGAAAATCCTAACAAATCATAAAAAGTCAGTCAACTCATTGTTACAAAACTCAACTTTGAATGCACATTGAAAATCAATTGCACAACAGTGAATTACCAACAGCTCGTATATAAAAAAGTGAAAAGGAGCTTAAAAAAGCTACAAGTGGAGACTTAAATGAGTAATGTCGATGAACGTAACGGAAAACCAATTTATGAGATAGATTTTCTAAGTTGTACCGGCTCTGTTCCATGATATAAGCCTTTTTAGCAACCTATTTTAGTTTGACAAAAAGGCTTATGTTATGGAATGGAGGGAGTAGATGCGACAGGCAGAGAGTAGGCACCAAACGGTTGTCAAATATGTTGTATCTAGAAGCAACGTGAGATAATACTTCTGTATTGTACTTAAGAAAATCACATTGTGTCCAACGACAAACTCTGCCCAATCTATGTCATTCTAGCCAAATTTCCCAGGTGATAAGGACATCTTTGAACTGAATACTATATATGACTTAACTTACTAAAACGGAAACAATATCAGTTCACACACTTCTCAAAAACTAGGATAAGCAAATCACATTTTGCTGAAAGTAAACCAGCATGGATACGTCTATCACCAATATGATTTTTTGGATGGCAAAATTTTCATTAGAAACGTACCCAAAGCCAAATGGCACAATTTTCAACAGTCCTTGCAATGAAGCCCCAACTTGTAGGCATACCCTCTTCCGGAAACTGCCATGACCAGATCATAGTTTATCTATCATTGATGCTGCTATAAGAGTTGTCACATTCTCTTCCGTCATCTGAAAATCTATGAATGATAGAGTTGGGAAAATGGAACAGAAAAACAGAGTCGGAAAATTGCCCCTGCTGGTCGACGCCACAAGCTACCCTGCAAGCACCAACTGCAACATACCTTCTCCCCCCACCCCTCCCGACAAAGTGGGCCCATCCGCACCGCCGCCGCGGCAGCCCATCGTCCCCATTGATTATGACTCCGTTGGATCCAGGTAGAAAAAACACACTAAAGCGAGAGAAAATAGGTGGAGGGTGAGAGGATCAGGCGAGTAGCTACCACAAATGAGGCTAGGGTTTAGGAAAACTACCACAATTTAGGGGTTTTGCAGAAAACTACCAGTTCAACGCCTAATAGTTGCAAAAAACTACCACATTTATGTAACTCCTGTCTTAGGCTCAGTTGACATAGTTTTGATAGGGAGGTCCCACCTGGAAGAGATGACGTGGTAGTACGGGACGGCTCTCCGCCATGGCCATTAACGATGTTGTCAACATGGCATTGTCCGAGCACGTGGTTGTGTCAAGCCAGCACACTAATGAGTTAGAACATGGTGGCGATGAAAGGAGGTGAAGGTGGCGCGAGTAGCCTCGCCAACGTGGTCGCACCTGTCGGTGGGGAACAGAGGTAACTTAACCCCACCGAGTCGTTGACCAGGCGGTCGGTGCATCGTCATCTCCCTCCTTCCACAACACGCGAAGTTGCTGTGTCGCCCGCTTGTCCCGATGCTGCTCCGCCGCTGTCCATCGCCGCCCACCAGCGCCGCCATCCGTGTGCCCGCCATGCCAAGCTAGAACGAGGGGGACAGTTCAAGCCCGTCGGCCCTCGGGATAAGGTCCCTATTTTTTAGGGTTAGGGTCATACCCGATTTGGGGATTTTCGCATTTGGCTCGGATTTGGTCAATTGAATTGCATTTTCTCGTTGATTAGAACATCACAGACCTATATTACACTCCAGATATGTGTGAAGACCCCACATTTCATGGCATTGCTATCGGGTGAGCCGAGCGCTGCCGTGTTTACAAATTGGAGCACTCACCTAGCAAATATTCTCTAAGCCTTCTATACTGCTTTACCTGATCACCTAGAACCACCTTCAATGCTCTATTTCTGGCTCTATAAGCCATAACCTTGCCTACAACACAATAAATTTTCTTGGCAGCCTCCATCACAGTCTCAATGCTTGTACTAGTATCCATCGTCATGCTCCTCTCACAGACCTTGGCAACCCATTTTCCAGTAACTTTGCAAGTTTCACCTGAAGTTGCACATGTGTGATGTAAGTTCATATTCATGAGACAAAATGTTTTCTATTTTTCAATTGTTGAACCATTCATGTGGAATTAACAGCCAACAGTATCCCTTTCTGAGCATGGGAAATTACTCTATTTTTCTTTTTCCTATGGTACATTAAGTTCCTCAATTGGGCTATGTGCAAATTCTCTAGTGCTCTCCTAAACTTGTAAAAATCACTGGAGCATCTTCACGCATAGTTGATCTTATAGCTGCATCATGTCCAACCCTAGGTGCTTTCTTATTTTCCCTGCTCTTCCTACCACTAGGCAATGCCAAGGCCACTACAGCTCCATCATCTTGATACATTGCAAACATATCTATAATTTTTGATGCTTCATGCTTGTTTTACACCAATTGCTTTATGTTTTGTCTACACGTTGTGGCATTTTTATGCATTTTCTGGAACTAGCCTATTAACAAGATGCCATAGTGCCAGTTCCTGTTTTCTCCTGTTTTTGGTTTCAGAAAAACTAGTAAGAAATATTCTCAGAATTGGACGAAACAAAAGCCGAAGTTCCTATTTTTTAGAGGCGAACACGAAGTCCAGAGAGAGGCGCACCCCAGGGCGGCCACACCTGGCCTAGACGTGGCCAGGGGGCGCGCCACCCTAGGGTGTGGCCCCTGGACCTCCACCAACCTCGCCCCTTCGCCTATATATTCCCCCTGAGATGAAAACCCTAAGCACCCGATCAGAATTCCACGAAAAAGTCCATAGCCGCCGCCACCATCGTCCCTATATCGGGAGGGATCTGAAGCTAGGAGCAATCAACTGTGACACACAAAAAAAACGAATCCACGGGCTTGCTAGCTAAATGGAAATTGGCACATACAATTCGTCCAGTTGCTTCTCGTGGGTTTTCATAACCCTGCTGCGCAAAAATGGGATATGCATTTGAAATGGATGTCCGAGTTATTACAACCTCCTATTTGCCAATAGAAGTGTTGACCTACGTCTACACCCGATATATCGTATAACCCCCTGAGTGTTTTAATGGAACAAGGTATAATATTCATATTGTCCTCTGATAAAAATTGAAGTTCAAAAAAGGAATTATTTTGATTCAACCATCTCTTTCTCAACTCAGCAACTTGAAGTATTAATCTTTTCCCGGCACCCTGCCGGAGAGGGGAGATCATCCCGGAGGCCTTCTTCATCACCATGCCTACCTCTAGAGTGATGCGTGAGTAGTTCATCCTTGGACTATGGGTCCATAGCAGTAGCTAGATGGTTGTTTCTCCTCTTTTGTGCTACCATGTTTAGATCTTGTGAGCTGCCTATCATAATCAAGATCATCTATTTGTAATCCTACATGTTGTGTTTGTTGGGATCCGATGGATATTGAGTACTATGTCAGATTGATTATTGATTCTATCATGTCTATGTTATTTGTGATCTTGCATGCTCTCCGTTGCTAGTAGTTACTCTGGCCAAGTATTTGCTTGTGACTCCAAGAGGGAGTATTTATGCTCGATAGTAGGTTCATGCCTCTAGTAATCTGGGGGAGTGACAGAAACCTCTAAGGTTGTAGATGTGTTGTTGCTACTAGGGAGAAAACAACAATCCTTTGACCAAGGGCAATTATATTGTTTACTTTACACACTTTGCTTAATGCAATTATCTGTTGCTTGCAACTTAATACCTGAGGGTTGTTCGGATGATATCCCGGAGGTGGATTATTAGTCATAGATGCAGTTGGATTATGGTCTATGTATTATGTTGTAATTCCCAAGTGAATCTCATAGTGATCATCATGTCATGTACATGCATTGTTATGCATTCTCTATCTGTCAATTGCCCAATTGTAATGTGTTCACCCAGCATGTTATCTATCTTATGGAGAAACACCTCTAGTGAATGATACGTATAAAACGTATCTACTTTTCCGAACACTTTTGCTATTGTTTCTCCTCTAAACTTGTGTGATTTGGATACAACTAACACAGACTGACGTTGTTTTCAGCAGAATTACCTTGGTGTCTAGTTTTTGTGCAAAAAATCAACTATCAGGAAAAATCCCGGAAAATATGCCAAAAATCCTATTTCACCAGAAGACTCACGGAGCCGGAAGACGAGACGGAGGAGGGACATGAGGGGCCCACACACCCTGGCCACGCGGGCCATCCTAGGCCACGCCTGGGAGGGGTGTGGCCGTCTTGGGCACCCCCTCGGCCTCCCTCTTCGCCTATAATATGCCTCTTGACCTAAAAACTTAGGGGGGTCGACATTTTTCTATAAAGAGTTCCACTGCTCCGCCACCACCAGAAACCGCGATTCGAAACCAGAAACTACGTTCTGGCACCCTGCCGGGACGGAGAATTTGAAGAGGATCATCGCCATCATCATCACCAACACCTCTCCATCAACCATCCATGTTTCCCTCATCCATGAGTGAGTAATTCCCCGCTATAGGCTATGGGGATGGTAGGGATTGGATGACTTCTATCATGTAATCGAATAAGATTGTTAGGGCATGGTGATACGTCCAAAACGTATCTACTTTCTTGAACACTTTTTCTATTGTTTCTGCTCTAAACTTGTGTGATTTGGATACAACTAACATGGACTGACACTTTTTTTCAGTAGAATTACCTTGGTGTCTAGTTTT
Source organism: Avena sativa (assembly GCA_916181665.1). NCBI lineage: Eukaryota > Viridiplantae > Streptophyta > Magnoliopsida > Poales > Poaceae > Avena > Avena sativa. The sequence continues at coordinate 312,641,362 of OV702297.1, forward strand.
TGTGCAGAAAATCAACTATCAGGAAAAATCCCGGAAAATATGCCAAAAATCCTATTCCACCAGAAGATCCACGGAGCCAGAAGACAAGATGGAGTGGAGGCATGGGGGGCCCACACTGCTGCCAAGCACGGGTGGGCCCAGCCCGTGCCTAGGGTAGGGGGGGTGCGGCCACCCCAGGCACCCCCTTGGGCTACCTCTGCGCCTATAAGTTACCCCTTGACCTAAAAACCGAGGGGGGTTCGACGATTTTCCAGAAAGAGTTCCGCTGCGCTGCCACCACTAGAGACCAAGATTCGGAACCAGAAACTCCGTTCTGGCAACCTGCCGGGACGGGGAATTTGGGGAGGATCATCGCCATCGTCATCATCAATGCCTCTCCATAAACCATCAATGTTTCCCTCATCCATGAGTGAGTAATCCCCCGCTGTAGGCTATGGAGATGGTAGGGATTAGATGAGTTCTATCATGTAATCGAATAAGATTGTTAGGGCATAGTGCCTAGTATCTCTATTAGTGCTATTTGACTTTGTTGCAACTTGTTGTGCTTAATGCTTGTCACTAGGGCCCGAGTGCCATGATCTCAGATCTAAACTTATTATTGAATCAATATGATAGTACTTTTTATGATATTATCTGCAAGTTGTGTACACATATCATTGTCCGGATCCAAAGGCCCCGAAGTGACAGAAATTGGGACAACCGGAGGGGATGGCTGTGGTGTGAGGATCACATGTGTTCATGGAGTGTTACTGCTTTGCTCCGGCACTCTATTAAAAGGAGCACTTTAATTGCTAGTAGTTCCCTAGAGGCCCCGCTGCCACGGGCTGGCTAGACAGAAGATGTTGTGCAAGTTCTCATTGCGAGCACGTATGGCTATATATGGAGCACATGCCTAGGATTGTTTAGTACTTGGATGCTTATTCTTATTTATCTGCAATGCCCTAGATCTTGAAGTTACATGTTTAGACTCGTCCATGCAACGCCCTTCCATCCATCCCTATGCCTACCGCGCTCATATCCTACTATTTGCTACTACTCTTACTATTGCTCATGTTTTGCTGCTGCTGTTGCTACTACCAAACTGTTGCTATTGATAAACTTCTATGAGCATGAAGTATTTCCAGGTGCAGCTGAATTGACAACTCAGTTGTTAAGGCTTGCAAGTATTCTTTGGCTCCCCTTGTGTCGAATCAATAAATTGGGTAATACTACCCTCGAAGACTGTTGAGATCCCCTATACTTGTGGGTCATCAAGACTATTTTCTGGTGCCGTTTCCAGGGAGCATAGCTTTATTTGTAAGTTCACTTGGATCTATTATTGGTCACTGCTACTCCTTTCATCATGGGGAAGTATCGTGATGGAAAGTTTCCTATTTTACCATCCACTACAAGAAGAGGTATAGTCCTAAACACCTCTGTTGCTCTTGATTCACCATCTGTTATAAGTAAGCTTGTTACACCACCGCCACATACACATGCTACACACACTGCTACTACTGCTGAGTCTGAAACTGCTTTTGATACTCATGATGTTACTTCTACTGTGCTTGATGCGAGTGGTTCATTAGGTCCTTTCCTAGATGCTACTATGGCTAGTCTAGGAAATACTGAAACTCCTAGTGAAGACACTGTTACACCTGTTAGCTCACCTGAGTCTAGAGAGAGTTATGATATTAATGATGGCTACATTGAGTTTGCTGATAATTTTGTTGAAGAGTGCCGAAACACACATGGTACTAGTGCTATTAAGAGTCTCCTTGCAAGACATACTATTATTCCTAAGTTGTCCGCAGATCCTAAGTTTGCCACTCCTCCCATAGATATTAAAGATAAAGATTATGATTTCTCTCTTGATTTATCCTATTTAGACATTGTTGAGAAAGAACCTTTTTGTGGGACTGATACTGAGAGTGATGTGGCTCATAGGAATGAGCTTTCTACTATGAGTGCTTTATTCTCTGATGATTTTAAGATGTGCAAGTACTTTGTTACTAAGATCTTACCCTTTTCACTAAAAGGAGAAGCTAGGGCTTGGTTTAATTGATTACCTCCTGGTTCCATTGATAGTCCTGATTGCTTGATTGCTTCTTTCTTCCAGAAATATTTTCCTCCCAGTGCTAGACATGCTTCTTTGCAGAGACTTTTTGATTTTAAACAGGGAGATCAAGAGAAATTGCCTGAGTCATGGACAAGGTTCTGTGCCTTGATTCATGCACATCCTGGATGTCCATTACCTAAAAATGAGCTTCTTGATATTTATTATAATGGACTAACTGATGATTCTAGGACATACCTAGATAGCTTTGCTGATTGTGTCTTTAGGAAAATAACTCCTACAGATGCTAAAGAATTAATGGCTAAAATAATCACGAATTATGATGATTGGACTTCAACTGAGCTAAATACACCTGAGCCTATTACTCCTGAACTAGTTGTGCCTGAACTAGTTCCAAAACTAACACCAAAGAAGAGGGGAGTTATTGCATTAAATGATGAAGTGATGAAGGAAGCTAAAAAGTGTCTAAAGGAGAAAGGTATTAGAGCTAAAGATGTGAAGAATCTACCTCCTATAGAAGAATTATGCAAGCCAATTCCCCACTCATATACTATTGAGGTACACTCTCTCCAACACTTTGATGAAGGTGATATTCCTCATGGTAAGCCTCCTGATCAATGTTTAGAGGAACTTGACATTTTTATTGTTAAGCAAGGTAATTTTAATAAACAAGTTCATAATCATTTATTAGAAAACTCTAGAGCTATTAAAGAGTTGAAAGATATTGTGGAAAGAACTTCCAATGATATTAAAATGCTTTGTAAACACTTTCAAATGGTTCAAACCCAACTTGATCAACTTGCTAAGGTACAAAAGGATATGCTAGTTAATGCCTCAGGAGATAAACATGCTTATGGAATTAGAACTAAGAGTGGTATGGCTACTCAAGATCCTTTATATCCTGAAGGACACCCAAAAATAATTGAGCAGGATTCTCAACAAGGTGAAAGTAGTGGTAGTCCTCGTAAGAGAAAGAAAAATAAACATAAGATAGTCGAGGAACCACTTGAACCTGCTGTAGATCCTTGATACGTCGGAAACGTATCTATAATTTTTGATGCTCCATGCTTGTTTAGTATCTACTTTGCTTTGATTTGTCTACACTTTGAGGTGTTTTTATATATTTTTTGGAACTAACCTATTAACAAGTTGCCACAGTGCCAGTTGCCTGTTTTCTTCTGTTTTTGGTTCCAGAAAGGCACAAAATCAATATTCTCGGAATTGGACGGGACAAAAGCCAAAGTCAATATTTTACCGTGATGGACACGAATCCAGAAGATGAAACAGAGAAGCAAACCAGGGCGGCCAGACCCTCCTAGGCGTGGGTGGGCCTGCCCCGCGCCTGGGTAGAGTGTGGGGGCCCTGGCCGCCTCCTAGCCTCACCTCTTTGCCTATAAGAAGCCCCCAATGCAAAAACCCTGAGGACCCCATCAAAAATCCACGAAACCATCTTTAGCTGCCGCCATCGTCTCTAGATCAGGGGGATCTGAAGTTCTTCCCGGCGCCCTGCCGGAGGGGAGATCATCTTGGAGGCCTTCTCTCCAGTATGATGCGTGAGTAGTTCCACCTTGGACTATGGGTCCATGTAGTAGCTAGATGGTTGTATATCCTCCTTGTGCTTTCATGTATATATCTTGTGAGCTACGTTCATGATCAAGATCTAATCTATTTGTAATCATGCATGTTGTGTTTGCGGGGATCCGATGGATATTGAGATTACTATGTCAAACTGATTAATGGTTTTGTCTATTTTATTCTATCATGTCTATGTTGTTTGTGATCTTGCATGCTCTCCGTTGTTAGTAGTTATCTTGGCCAAGTAGTTACTAGTGAATCCAAGAGGGGGTATTTATGCTCGATAGTGGGTTCATGCCTCTAGTTTCCAAGGGAAGTGACAATAATCTCTTCGGTTGTAGATGTGATGTTGCTACTAGGGAGAAAACAACGGTCTTTTGTTCATGGAACATGTGGACTATTTACCTTACACACTTTGCTTAAAGCAGTTGTCTGTTGCTTGCAACTTAATACTGGAAGGGGTTCAGATGATAACCTGAAGGTGAACTTCTAGTCATAGATGCAGTTGGATGGCGGTCTATGTATATTGTTGTATTGCCCGATCTAATCTCATAGGATCTTTTTGTCTGGTATTGCATTGTTATGCCTTGCTCAGTTCCTTTCAATTGCCCTGCTGTAATTTGTTTACCCTTCATGCCATGTTGTTTATCTAAGGAGAGCACCTCTAGTGAACTATGGACCCCGGTCCAATCTTTACTATTGATACATCTTCCATTGTTACTTGTTTACTTGCTGCAAACCATTACCTTCCACACCATACATTTAATCCTTTGTTACAGCAAACCGGTGAGCTTGACAACCTCACTGATTCGCTGGGAAAAGTCTTGAGTTTATGTTGTGCAGGTTTCCACGTTGCTTGCAACACCTTTGAGACGTTTCCTTCCTCCTACTAGTTCGATAACCTCGGTTTCTTACTGAGAGAAAACTTGTTGTTGTGATCATCACACCTTCCTCTTGGGGTTTCCAACGAAGCGTCCCACGACAGTGTTGGGCATCATCAATCCTAATAGTATATATGTCTCTGATGCTGAAACTGAGAGTGATAATGATAAAAATGAAGTTCCTAATAAGGAGGAAGTTGAGGAAGAACCCGAGAAGCACACTAAGAACAGTAGGTACACTAAGGTAGATTTTATTGCTAATAAACATGGTAAAGAGAGAGAACCTTGGGTGTAGAAACCTATGTATTTTATAGGTAAGAAACACAAGTCAAAGGAGGAAGAACACTACAACAAGTTTTGTGAGTGAATGAAGCCTTTATTCTTGCAAATTCCTTTGACTGATGCTATTAAGTTGCCTCCTTATTCAAAGTATATGAAGTATATTGTCTCTAATAAAAGGAAGATTCCTAATGAGGAGATTTCTACTTTGCTTGCTAATTATTCCTTCAATGGTAAGGTTCCAAAGAAACTTGGTGATCCAGGTATACCGACTATTCCTTGCTCTATTAAGAACAATTATGTTAGAACTGCTTTATGTGATTTGGGAGCAGGAGTTAGTGTTATGCCTTTTTCTCTCTACAAGAGACTCCATCTAGAAAAGTTGATACCAACTGATATATCTTTGCAAATGGTTGATAAGTCAACTACTATTCCTGTTGGTATATGTGAGGATGTTCCTATTCAAGTTGCTCATAATTGCTTGGTTTTAACTGATTTTGGTGCGCTTGAAATGCCTGAAGATGATAATATGTCTATTATTCTTGGGAGACCTTTTCTTAATATTGCAGGTGCTGTCATCAATTGTAATCAAGGAAAAGTAACTTTTAATATTAATGACAAAGAGCATACTGTCTATTTCCCCAAGAAGGTTTCTAAGAGCTATTGCCTGAATTCCATTGAAAATATTGAGAGCATCAAGGTTGGAGAAATATATTGTCCCATTCCACAAGAAAATTTTGAAACTATTATGATTGGGACCATTGCTATCAAGTATGAGGTAACATAATCACCTTGTGGATTGCAAAGTTTTGTTTCATATAAGATTGTTTTGGTAACAAGACTTGATCAACCTTGTTAACAAAAGGATTTTTAATGAACAAAATAATGTTTCCACCCTGGTTTTACTTGCTTTCTTTTACTTTTCTCCTTCCTAGTCTTTGCTCTTTCTCTTGTTAGCTTTAGATTAGCTAGTTGTTTTCTTGTTAGAGTGTCTTAGAACTTTTGTAGTTTGGTTTTTCTTTGCTTTTGCTTCTTCTGAAAAAGTCTTTTCTGCAACAAAATCAATTTTCATACCCTGAAAATTGGCCAAAAATAAAGTTTCCCGAAAAATCCCAGAAAATTCAAAATAAATTTTTCCTCGAAGAAAGGGGCAGAGGGACACGTGGAGTGACCCGGGGGCCACCCCAGGCACCCACACCCCTGGTAGGTGCGACCTACCTACAGGTGGCGCCCGGGTGGGGTGTGGCCCACCTGGGCCCCTCCAAAGTGTCTCCTCCCAGCCATCTTCTTTCTCTCTCCCGAAAAACACCAAAAAACTTTCTCAAGCTTGAGTTCTTGTTGTTCTTGCTCGTGATTTTCTCCTTGCTCAGCCCATCTTTGCTGCTGATTTTTGGAGGGATTGCTCCTTGGTATGTGCCTCCTCCACTTGTCCAATTAGATTTGTGATTGGTAGATTGTATCTTGAGTATTTTGCTGCTATAGGTGTTAGGTTATGTGAGCTTGCATGCTTGTTCTATGCTTAGAGGTATCATTTTGATGCATGTGTAGCCCTCTAGCAAGTTCCTATAGTAGTTGCTCATCATTTATCAACCTGGAAATCACTTGGTTTGATGTTTGTCTAAAAATTTCAGAAAAGGAGATGAGTGATTACCCACTGAATCAATATGATTTGATGGTACCTGAGCCAATGAAAGTTCATCGTGAGGAAGGAGTCTTCCCTTCCATATATCCATGCCATGTATTTATGAGAGCCGCAGGAATCCTGTAGGATTTCCAAACTATGATTACCAATGCAGGGTTGGAACACTTTGTTGAAGGTGAACCTTTTCAATATGTTAAGCTAACCATGGCTGTGGTGCAGGACTTCTAGTTTAGTTGGTCTTCGTCTAATCCCATGGTCCATTATAAAATATACAATATAGCTGTCGACCTGCCGTTTACTGATTTCTGTGCAGCTATTAGAGTGCCCCATTGGGGATCTTGTGAGAAGATCAAGGAGAGGCCTAAGTCACTTATGGATTTATATGCTAAAATTTTCCAAGGTTTCGAATTCTCGAAGGGAAGTGATAAAATTCGGAACATTCAGTTCCCATCTATTAGATACTTTGCCCATTTCATTACCAAGTGTGTTCTTGCTAGAAAGATTGCTAGAAATTATCCTCTTTTGATCTAGCTTTTATCACAGCTGCTTTGAATAGGTATAGATCCTTTAACCTGGCTGCTTTGATAGCTTACCTTCTTACCACTAACCACGAGAAGGGGGGAATTTGTGGAGGTACGCCTCTAGGTTGCTAGCTTTCCATGGTTTAGAGCCTCACCATTCAGATTATCGGTTCCCCATAGAGAGGCTTGATCTTGAATCCATGGTTCAGCATAACTTTGTTTCTTTAGGGGCTACTGTGAGAAGTTTAATGTTTGAACTATCTTTTGCCAAGCGTGGTTGGAGAGGGGGTAGGACTGAGAAAGTAGTTTATTTGCCTACACCTACTTTATTTAATTTTAATAACAGGCAAGGATGGTCGCTCACGGAGGAGCAGTTTGACACGTATGTGGCGGAGCTCTCCCAGCAAGAGGAGAATGTTGGAGAGGATGTCGAAGATGATTTGGTTCAGCCCTCCAACTTGGGAGAGTCTTCGTACCAGCAGCCCTCTTATGATTGGGGCCGCGTCTTCTTCTTCATCGCAAGTGCCTGACTATGATCATTCCTATGATGACCCACCAGCTTGGGGTTACTACCCGTTCTATTGAGCCCCACTTAGGCCAAAAGCCTAAGCTTGGGGGGAGGTATACCGACATCACACTCATCTATATATCATGTGCGGTCGGTTCTTTGTATATCCATTGTTTCGCTTTCTTTTTTTGGTTCTTGCTGCTGCTTTATCAAAAACACAAAAACACCAAAAATATTTTTGTTGTTTCTCTTGGTTTATTTCTTTGCTTTTTAGCTTTGGTTTTCCTTAAAAGAAAAATCCAAAAAGATTTTGCTTTGTTTGGTTTTGCTTTGTTTGCTTGCTTTAAAAAAATCGAAAACACCAAAAATATTTGTTGTTCTTCTTTGGTTTTGTGAGTTATTTGCAGGGTTCAGCCGTCCTTAGTGGATTTTGGTTTCATGTTATTATTCAAGTCACACAAGTGAAGGGCAATAATTAAGATTAAGACAACTTGAGGTGTGGTAAGTGGCTGGTAATGAACTCTATTTGTTTTCATTTTTGTACATATACTCATCATTGTGAGCATTCTTAGTCTGTTCATGTAAGGTGTATGTTATTATGGACGTTTAGTAGTTATTGCTTTCTTGTGATTAACTCCATCTTGCTAATAGTTTGTAGCATGTCATATAAATGTTTGCTTGCATTGTTTTATTCATAATTTGGTATGATATTGTGGTATCCTCCTCTGAATGTTTCATGTGAATCGACTTGGCACATGCTCACGCATGCATATGAATAAACAATAGTCAGTAAGCCTCGATGATTTATTTTGCCTCAGAGTTCTTGTATCACCTTCGTGCCATAATTAGTCATGTTTTGTTGCAAACATGATTATGATAGTTATTGCTCTCTCGTTTGTTGCTCCCTCTCTATTGCTAGCCTTCACTTGCACTGAGTATGAGATCTACCTATGCTTCCAACTCCCCAAAACCAATATTGCCAACTGTGTCCACCATACCTACCTATTAGCATCATTTGCTACTTTAGTGCATATTCATTATGCCTTGTTTTCTTCCAAATAAAATGTTTGACTATTTTGAGAAATTTAGTTAGTAAAGCTCTCACAAACTTGATGGCACACTTTATTCCTTGCACTTAATAATCCTGAACCATTGTGACCTGTCCATGAAAGTTATATGCTTGCAAATTATATGCTGGGAGTCAGCAGAACCATGTTGTCACGGGGAACGCTTTCAACACTTTTTGGATACATATCCAGTCGATACCTTGCTCTTTTGTTTGCGGATGTCGTCGGTGTGAAATGAAAGGGGAGCTTGTGAGTTCATGGAGTCTATACATTGTGTTAGAGAAATGCCTGGGCCACTAGCCTAAGCCATGCCTAATCATGGTGGAAACTTGCAGCATCACCATAATGAGCATCTATGAATCATCCTCAATAAAAAGCTATGCACATAGTAAATAAAAAAGATCACTGAGATGCTCATTGTCTGCTTGCCTTGTCATTTTGATCATGGGATAGCTGTTGTATCATGTGCAAGGGGTACCCCATTGGCGGTTCTCTATGATATGCATGTATTTACAATGACAAGAACTTACAGGTAACTAAAGTTGAGTAGCATGCGGAGCGGCCCTCGTACCCAAGGGACTTGGGATTTCCAGTTTATGGTATGTCAAGCATATAACTCAGATTGGACCTTACTTTCACCTTAACCAAATAAAGATGCCTATGATAGGGGCAATGAGAGCTCAAAGCTAATGAGTACCTTTCTTTCAGCATTTGTAAGCCTTTCAAACTTTTCAAAACCTTTTCACTTCCTTGTTGAGTCACCACTTACTCTTTGAGCACCTTCTTGAGAGCATAATTGTCATTCTTGTGTTTGTCTCAAAACTTGGTTTATTATGTCATGACTTTGATGCTTGTATCTCTGATATCTCTAATTTAGAGGTGCCTTGGCATTTATATTGTGCTCTTGAAACAAAGGCAAGCGATATACCACTCTATCATACCTTATTATGAGCATTGCAATGTTGCTTATGTTTATGTTGCATGCTACTTATTATTATTGAATTGGTTTCTCTTCATAGCTTGCAATGACTATTGAGTAGACTCAGTTGCATACTCTTTATTATGAATGGTTTAAGTATCTACTCCTGTGCTGAGAATATATACATCATATGAAGCAAATGTGTTCGTGAAAGTTCTTTTATCGCACTCAGTTTTCAACTGAATTGCTTGAGGACAAGCAATAAGGTAAGCTTGGGGAGTTGATACGTCCAAAACGTATCTACTTTCCCGAACACTTTTGCTATTGTTTCTCCTCTAAACTTGTGTGATTTGGATACAACTAACACGGACTGACGCTGTTTTTAGCTGAATTACCTTGGTGTCTAATTTTTGTGCAGAAAATCAACTATCAGGAAAAATCCCGGAAAATATGCCAAAAATCCTATTCCACCAGAAGATCCACGGAGCCAGAAGACGAGACAGAGTGGAGGCCTGGGGGACCCACACCCCTGCCAGGCACGGGGGGGCCCAGCCCACGCCTAGGGGGAGTGCGGCCACCCCAGGCACCCCCTGCCAGGCACGGGTGGGCCTAGCCCATGCCAGATTATTTGTGATCTTATCTGCAAGTTGTGTACACATATCATTGTCCGGATCCAAAGGCCCCGAAGTGACAGAAATTGGGACAACAGGAGGGGATGGCTATGGTGTGAGGATCACATGTGTTCACGGAGTGTTAATGCTTTGCTCCGGTTCTCTATTAAAAGGAGCACCTTAATTGTCAATAGTTACCTAGAGGCCCCGCTGCCACGGGTTGGCTGGACAGAAGATGTTGTGCAAGTTCTCATTGCGAGTACGTATGACTATATATGGAGCACATGCCTAGGATTGTTTAGTACTTGGATGCTTATTCTTATTGATCTGCAATGCCCTAGATCTTGAAGTTACATGTTTAGACTCGTCCATGCGACGCCCGTCCATCCATCCCTATGCCTACTGCGCTCATATCCTACTGTTTGCTACTACTGTTACTATTGCTCCTGTTTTGCTCCTGCTGTTGCTTTGCTGTTGCTACTACCAAACTGTTGCTACTGATAAACTTTTGTGAGCAAGAACTATTTGCAGGTGCAGCTGAATTGACAACTCAGTTGTTAAGGTTTGCAAGTATTCTTTGGCTCCCTTGTGTCGAATCAATAAATTGGGTAATACTACCCTCGAAGACTGTTGCGATCCCCTATACTTGTGGGTCATCACATGGTTCTTAGTATCTCTATTAGTGCTATTTGACTTTGTTGCAACTTGTTGTTCTTAATGTTTGTCACTAGGTCTCGAGTGCCATGATCTCAGATCTGAACTTATTATTGATTCATGATGATAGTATTGTTTGTGATCTTACCTGCAAGTTGTGTACATATATCATTGTCCGGATCCAAAGGCCCCGAAGTGACAGAAATTGGGACAACCGGAGGGGATGGCTATGATGTGAGGATCACATGTGTTCACAGAGTGTTAATGCTTTGCTCCGGTGCTCTATTAAAAGGAGTACCTTAATTGCCAGTAGATTCCCTTGAGGCCCCACTTCAACGGGCTGGCTGGACATAAGATGTTGTGCAAGTTCTCATTGCGAGCACGTATGACTATATATGGAGCACATGCCTATGATTGTTTAGTACTTGGATGCTTTATCTTATTTATCCGTAATAGACCTAGATCTTGAAGTTATATGATTAGTCTTGTCCAGGCAATGCCCATCCATCCACCCCTATGCCTACCACGCTCATATCCTACTGTTTGCTACTACTATTACTATTGCTCATGTTTTGCTGCTGCTGTTGCTACTGATAAACTTCTGTGAGCAAGAACTATTTCCAGGTGCAGTTGAATTGACAAGTCAGTTGTTAAGGCTTGCAAGTATTCTTTGGCTCCCCTTGTGTCGAATCAATAAATTGGGTAATACTACCCTCGAAGACTGTTGCGATCCCCTATACTTGTGGGTCATCAAGACTATTTTCTGGCGCCATTTCCAGGAAGCATAGCTTTATTTGTAAGTTCACTTGGATCTATTATTGTTCACTGCTATTCCTTTCATTATGGGAAAGTCTCGTGATGGAAAGTTTCCTATTTTACCATCCACTACAAGAAGAGGTACAGTTCTAAACACCTATGCTGCTCTTGATTCACCGTCTGTTATAAGTAAGCTTGTTACAACACCACCGCATACACATGCTACATACACTTCTACTACTACTGAATCTGAAATTTCTTCTAATACTCATGATGTTACTTCTACTGTGCTTGATGCGAGTGGTTCATTAGGTTCTTTACTAGATGCTACTATTGCTAGAACTATATTGGGAAACATTGAAACTCCTAATGAAGACACTATTACACCTGTTAGCTCACCTTAGTTTAGAGAGATATATGATATTAATGATGGTTACATTAAAATGACTGATGAATTTATTGAAGAGTACCAAAATACGTGGTGCTAGTGCTATTATGAGTATCCTTGAGAGACGTACTATTATTCCTAAACTTTCTCCTGATGCTAAGTTTTCTACTCCTCTCATAGATATTAAAGATAAAGATTATGATTTCTCTCTTGATTTGTCCTATATAAACATTGTTGAGAAAGAACCTTTTTGTGGGACTGAAAATGAAAGTGTTGTGGCTCATATGAATGAGCTTTCCACTATAAGTGCCTTATTCTCTGATGATTTTAATATGCGCAAGTACTTTGTTACAAAGATCTTCCCATTTTCACTAAAAGGAGAAGCTAAAGCTTGGTTTAATATATTACCTCCTAGATCCATTGATAGCCCTGATTGCTTCTTTCTTTCAGAAATATTTTCCTCCCAGTGCTAAACATGCTGCTTTGTAGAAACTTTTTGATTTTAAACAGGGAGAAGAAGAGAAATTTCCTGAGTCATGGACAAAGTTCTATGCCTTGATTCATGCACATCCCAGATGTCCATTACCTAAAAATGAGCTTCTTGATATTTATTATAATGGACTAACTGATGATTCTAGGACATACCTGGATAGTTTTGCTGATTGTGTTTTCAGGAAAAGAACTCCTACAAATTCTGAAGAATTAATGGCTAAAATGAGCAAGAATTATGATGATTGGACTTCAATTGAGCTAATTACACCTGAGCCTACTACTCCTGAACCAATTGTGCCTGAACCAACTCCAACACCAACACCAAAGAAGAGGGGAATGATTGAATTAAATGATGAAGTAATGAAAGAAGCTAAGAAATGTCTTAAGGAGAAGGGCATTAGAACTGAAGATGTGAAGAATCTACCTCCTATAGAAGAATTATGTAAGCCAATTCCCCATTCATCCACTAGTGAGGTACACCCTCTCCAACACTTTGATGAAGGTGATATTACTTATGGTAAACCTACTGATCAATGCTTAGAGGAACTTGACATTTTTATTGTTAAACAAGGTAATTTTAATAAACAAGTTCAAAATCATTTATTGGAAAACTCTAGAGCTATTAAGGAGTTGAAAGATATTGTGGAAAGAACTGCTAATGATGTTAAAATGCTTTGTAAACACTTCCAAATGGTTCAAACCCAAATTGATCAACTTGCTAAGGTACAAAAAGATATCCTAGTTAATGCTTCAGGAGATAAACTTGCTTATGGAATTAAAACTAGGAGTGGTACAGCCACTCAAGATCCTTTATATCCTGAAGGACACCCTAAAAGAATTGAGCAGGATTCTCAACAATCTGAAAATAGTGGTAGTCCTCATAAGAGAAAGAAAAAGAAACATAAAATAGTTGAGGAACCTCCTGAACCTGCCGTAGATCCTAATAGTATATCTGTCTTTGATGCTGAAACTAAAAGTGGTAATGATAAAAATGATGCTCCTGACAAGGAAGAAATTGAAGAAGAACCTGAGAAGCACACTAAGAACACTAGGTACACTCATGATGGCGCTTCATAGATATGGGAGCGCTTTGTCGGGAAACTCCAAGAGCAAGGTATTAAGCAGCATGATGGCGCCCACCACTTGTCGTGGGACGCTTCGTTGGAAACCCCAAGAGCAAGGTATGAAGCAGCACAGCAGCATGTTTCCCTCAGTAAGAAACCGAGGTTAGCGAACCAGTAGGAGGAAGGAAATATCACATAGGTGTTGCTAGCAACGTGGAGACCTGCACAACACAAACTCAAGACTTTGCCCCAACGAATCAGTGAGGTTGTCAAGCTCACCGGTTTGTTGTAACAAAGGATTAAACGTATGGTGTTGAAGGTAATGGTTTGCAGCAAGTAAACAAGTAACAGTGGAAGATGTATCAATGGTAAAGATTGGACCGGGGTCCATAGTTCACTAGAGGTGCTCTCCTTAGATAAACAACATGGCATGAAGGGTAAACAAATTATAGTAGGGCAATTGACAGGAACTGGGCAAGGCATAACAATGCAATACCAGACAAAAAGATCCTATGAGATTCGATTGGGCAATACAACAAGATACATAGACCGCCATCCAACTGCATCTATGACTAGAAGTCCACCTTCAGGTTATCATCTGCACCCCTTCTAGTATTAAGTTGCAAGCAACAGACAACTGCTTTAAGCAAAGTGTGTAAGGTAAATAGTCCACATGTTCCATGAACAAAAGACCGTTGTTTTCTCCCTAGTAGCAACATCACATCTACAACCGAAGAGATTATTGTCACTTCCCTTGGAAACTAGAGGCATGAACCCACTATCGAGCATAAATACCCCCTCTTGGATTCACTAGTAACTACTTGGCCAAGATAACTACTAACAACGGAGAGCATGCAAGATCACAAACAACACAGACATGATAGAATCATAAAGACAAAACCATTAATCAAACCAACATAATAATCTTAATATCCATCGGATCCCCGCAAACACAACATGCATGATTACTAATAGATTAGATCTTGATCATGAACGGAGCTCACAAGATCTATACATGAAAGCACAAAGGAGGAGATACAACCATCTAGCTACTACATGGACCCATAGTACAAGGTGGAACTACTCACGCATCATACCAGAGAGAAGGCCTCCGGGATGATCTCCCCTCCGGCAGGGTTCCGGGAAGAACTTCAGATCCCCCCGATCTAGGGACGATGGTGGCGGCGGCTATAGACGGTTTCGTGGAGATTTGATCGGGTGCTTAGGGTTTCTGCATCGGGGGTTTCTTATAGGCGAAGGGGGAGGCCGAGGAGGCGGCCAGGGGCCCCACACCCCTCCCAGTCACGGGGTAGGGCCCACCCGCGCCTAGGGGGGTCAGGGCGCCTGGCCCGCCTCTCCGGCTCTCCTCTAGACTTCTTATTCCCCACAGAAAGTAATTGAATTTGACGTTTGTCCCGTCCGATTCCGAGAACATTTCTTTACTAACTTTTCTAAAACCAAAAACAGCAGAAAACAGGCATCTAGCACTGTGGCAACTTGTTAATAGGTTAGTACCAGAAAACATGTAAAAAGCACCTCAAAGTGTAGACAAACAAATCAAAGTAGATACTAACAAGCATGGAGCATCAAAAATTATAGATACATTTCCGACGTATCAACATCCCCAAGCTTAACTATTGCTCGTCCTCGAGTAGATAAGTGGTAAAAGAATAATTTTTGAGGTGACATGCACCCTCACAATAAAGATCCAACCATTTGCAAGCATTGAAAGCTGGGATCAAAGAAGTCTAAACATGTGCATGAAAGATGGAGTTCTAACAATAGGACATAGTAACTATGCATGCAACATGAAAGGCTACAAATAAAGATCATGAATAACATGCATTGAAAAACATTTGTTTGTTTCACATACAAAAAACATAGCATAGTGGAAATCAACTTGTCCCTCATGGAGTAGCAATATAGATGCATAGGACACCTTCAAAGTTCACAAGGGTGACTAGAAACAAATAGCACAAGAACAAGTAATATCACAATATGCATCAATCAATAAGCTTTGGAACACTGCACACAGAATGACAACTATGCTCTCTTAATGGTGCCTAAAGGTAGAAGGTGGAGACTCAAAAGATGGTGGAAGAAAATCCTTTTTTAAAGGAAGCAGGGATTACAAGTTTTAAAAAGAGCTTCCAAAATTATGGTACTTGTTAGCTTTCAGCCCTCATTGCCCCTATCATAAGCATCTTGAAGTCGTTAAGGTTAAAGTGACAAAGATGGAGTATACTGTAAGGGGTCCCAACCTTTAATAAGTTAGAGATCCCTATGTTTACAATGCTAGTCCCTGGATCATTAGCTAGCATCCACAGTTAAGAAGTAATATCAAGAAACAAAGGTCATAATATAACTTTATAACCAGGAATAACATAATTTTATTACATCTTACATAGCTCATTGGGCTATTACATTACATTGAAGCGGAATAACTATAAGCATGGGGTCCTTCATCTTCAAAGTGCCACAGGCAAACATGTTGGTTGTAGACTTTGTAATCCTAATCAATCAACTTCACTAAAAATCAATCAAACCTGCAACATAACAAGTTACAACCACAAGGGTCAATACATTTGAATTGTATTGGCAAGTTTCACTACTATGTTGAATACAAGTGGATCCTATCATTACATGCATATTTGGCTAAGTGGGGTTTTAGGCTCATTTGCAGAAAGCAATAATTTATCCTATATTTTCAAAATGGTTTTGTTCCTTTGTCAAATCTTTCTGAACTCCTTGGTAATTCCCCAAGTGTCTTTGTCAAAATCTCTTGAGATCCTTGGTACCCCAAGTACTTCAAGTTTTTATCAAAATCTCTTGAGCTCCTTGGTAAATCACCAAGTGCTGCAAGTTTTTATCAAATCTCTTGAGCTCCTTGGTAAATCCCCAAGTGCTTCAAGTTTTTATCCAAATCTCTTGAGCTCCTTGGTAAATCCCCAAGTGCTGCAAGTCTTTTGTTATCACTTTAAAGTTTTTTTTTAGAAATTGGAATGTCGAGATTTCCCATAGCTTCAAACTTTAGTTGCTCAGTATTGTCCATAACCGAGGAAACGGCTAAGTACTTAGATTTTTATCTTCTGCAGAAGTTGTACACTTTACCCACATGACACTCTCTCATCTTGTTGCCACCAGTGGCCGTTGGATAGGTACTCACCAAGATGGAGTACTGGCACATTGAGAATGTGACGAAGTCTTTCCAAAGGGTCCTCCCATACACCATTGCTAGCTTGTCTTCAGGCACCCATGTAGGGTTTCGAGTTCCCTCATTTTCAGTACCTGGGACAATGCATGGGTCTTCCCAATGTAGTTGACCAAGCCAGAGCCGTAAGTAGCATGTGGCTGTACACGAAAGCCACAATTGGAGAAACATGTTCAATCTCTAAGTTCCTGGGTGGTTTTCTTTTGGTGCACAACACAAAGATATTGCCATAGACATGGTTCCTTTAGTTGCCACCTTCTCAAAAACTCAAAGTATCCTTGTCCACCCAGGTGGTTCATTGAGTCCTTGTTTTATTATATAAAACATAAGTCTTTTTCTCAACTTCATAAAATCTCAACATGTTTCTCTTCTCAAAATATATAGTATGGCTAAGAATTTTTACAACTACATTGTTTTCACTAAGATATATATATATAAGGGTATCCTATTAGGATTTAGCATAGCATAAGTATAGAAATTCTTTTCATGCATGTTTCAAAACCCACTAAGTATAATGAAAATAGTAGGACTTTAGATGATAGTGTCACTTGCCTTTTTGGTAGGGAATGATGGTTCACTTCTTGATCTTTCTAGTTTCACACTTTTCTAACTTCACTACAAATCAATCAAGCAAACACAATATCAACTAGCATTCCAATCAATAACCAATCAAACAAAACACACATAAAATAATAGAAGCTAAGTTATGCATGCAAGCATGCAAAAGATGGTTTTATTTGCAAAGGTGGTCTCCACTAGGCTCTAAACTTTGTAAGGTTCAAAGTGGTCATTTGGCAAAGTGGCAAAGTCATTTCAAAAGGGTTTTATCTAAAACCATTTTCAAATCCAATCATTATTTTATGTGGTGGAAAATGTTTTTATCAAAGCAACAACTTTATGTTGTTCACCAAATAAGTTGTTGTTTCTCAAAACTTGGTGTTTTAGGGTCAGTAGGTTTGATCCAAATCATTTCCCCAAAGTTTTTTACTCCAAAACATTTTCATAACAAAATCAATATTTTTATTTGACTAGAAATGGGCTAAATCAATTAATCCATCCTAATCTTTTCAAAATGCATCTTTTTAAATCCACAAGTTGGTTCCTAAGGTCAGTAGGTTCACAACAAACCAATTTGCAAAGATTTCCTCCTTAAAATAATTTTGGAATAATTTTTTTCTAATCTAAACAAGCATACAAATGTTTCGAAAAAAACAAACATTTTACTAGAGGCTTTTTACTAAACAAATTCCATGGTTGGCTAGGGCTTGTTCCACTGATTCCAATGATATAAAGTTTGCAAATTTTGGACGTGTGGATCAAAAGTTACAAGGGTTTCAAATCTGCATCTAAATCTGATTTCAAATTCTGTTTTAAACAAAGACTGGCCACGCGTCGCGTTTCTACTGGTCGATACCGGTTCGGGTGGATCACGCAACTACAGCCGTTGGATCTAAGTGAGGTGGTGCGGTTCAGATTAGCCCGTACCTCTTCGTTATATGAATCTATCGTGGCCGCCAGATGGAAATCTAACGGTGCTGGCTGGCTTGACCATACACGAGCGGCGCCGACGGTGGCTAGCGGCGGCGGCGTGTCTGCCTACGGCGGAGCCGGCGATGCAGTAAGCAAAGAGGCTAACGAGGATGCTTACCGTGTTCGCAGTAGCGTGGGGAAGCTCAACATGTTGTTGGTTCGACGAGGGGCGCACCGGGGTGAGGTTAATGGCTCGCCGGAGTTGCTCCTGGCATCGGGTTCGTCTGGTGGTCATCGAGGTCGACGCTACGGATCACGAGGAGGCAAACTGAGGGCATGGTTAGACGCGTAAGGTCAAGGCGATGACGCGTGCATGATCGAGAGGGCGCGGGGTGGTTGGTTCTTACCAGGGAAGGTCGTCGGAGATAGTAGCAGACGCGGCGGCGCTCAGAGCTTGTCGAAGACGACGTTCTGGGGCGCCCGCGGGTGAACGGATGACACGAGCAGGTGTGTCTGGGGGTGGGGATCACGGCGGTGTGCTCAGGAAGGCAAAGGGCGGCGAGGTTCGACCGGAATTTACTGGGGACGCTCGTCGGAGCAGTGGCGGTGCGAGCTCGAATTGAGGCAGCCTAGGGGCAGAAAGAGGGAGCTATCTGGGGGGAAAGAGAGGTAAGACGAGGGCGGTTAAATGGGAGTGGTCGCGGGGTGGAGTAATGCGGCCATTAACGCGAATTGATCGCCGGCGTTTACTGGCTGCAACGGCAGGGAGTAATCGGCACGAGGAAGAAGGAAGTGAGCTGGCGGTGGGGTCCGGGTGTCAGCGGGGAAGAAAGAGAGGGAGAGGGTCCACCTGTCTGCGACTTTGCGGGTGCGAGTTTAGGTGGAAAACGTTTCGCAGAGGGGGAGAGAGACTGGGCTGGTTGTTGGGCTTAGTGGGCTTGCTGGGTTGGGCCGGGTTTGTTTTCATTTTTTTCTTTCTGAATGTTTTATCTTTTTCCAATTCTATTTTCTGTTTTGGAATTCAAACAACAAATCAAGCATTCAAATCAATTCAAACATTCACCACACTTGTATTGGGTTTTGGTTCTGTTTAACAACAATAAACCAAAGTCCCAAAATACAATATTTTTTTTTATTTTAGGGTCCATTTATAATTAAATAAAATAGATCTTTGTTATTAAATCAAATAGATTTTGATTTATTCAAAAACTCCATTTTGAAATCTAAATATTATCAAAACCAAACCAGTAGGTTTTATTTAAAAATAAGGAATACTTGGAAAATTGTTTAAAATAAATAAATAAGTTTTGATGTTTTAATTAAAATAGTAAAACCTTTATTTTTAATAAACTTGGATATTAAATCCTTATTATTTTATTTTCAAATAAACCTTTACTATTTTTATCAAATGGAAATATTTTATTTCAAAGGCTTGGCCAAGTTTTAATTTGGCTCATAAAATAATCTTTACTATTATATTTCTACCTTTTCATTTGAAAACCAAATCTTTTTATAAAAAGATTCAAAATTAGTAATTTCAAATATTTAGATTTTTCTTTATTAAATGTTTATATTTTTAAATACTTTTAGGATTTATCTTGATCAAAATAGGTTTGAAGGTTCCCAATTGGAATCAAAAAGTTTCTTCTCACCCTAAAAATCAACAAAAGTTTTATTTTATTCAATTATTTTTCACATTACAAGATTTGGAAAATCTTGGGATGTGACAGGCTACCACCCTTAAAATAAATCTCGTCCCGAGATTTGGGAAGGCTAGGGTTACAAGTAGGCTCAAAAGCATCTAGGGTACTACCACCCTTAAAATTTTCAAACTAAATTACATGTTGGCTTGCCTGGGATCTTGGGGAAACTTCTCTCGGCAAACATCTGCATTGTGTCCTTTGTTTCCACACTTGACACATGTGTCAAGGCTGAGATCCTTCATAGGCTTGTTTATCTTGTTCTTCATCTTTTCTTCACAATTGCTTGCATAATGTCCTGGGTTTTTGCAATTGAAACAGTTGATGAGTTTGAGTCCTTCACGTGTCTCTTGTGGACAAGTTGCTGCATAATGGCCTAGCTCTTTGCAATTGTTGCACCATACTTGACCAATCTCTTTATACTTCTGTTTCTCTGGACATTCACTAGAATAGTGTCCCATTTCTTTGCAATGATGACATTGCACATGGCTTTTGTCCTTCTTTTTATTTTTGGGTTTCTCCAAAGCTAGGAGTGCATCTAGTTCATGTTGTTCATATGTTATATGGTAGGTAGGAATGTCTACATGCTTCTTGGACCTTCTATTGCTCTTTGGATAATTCATATGCCTCTTCTTTGGTCCTTTGAATTGGGTTGTATTGCATGGAGGTATAAGTGGACCTTTTCCTTTGTCATCAATCTTCTTGGTAGATTTGGATCCTTCTTGATAGTTTGCTATCATTTGTTGCACTCCACCTTGTTTCCTTTGTTCCACAATGGAATTGATGGGGCATTGGATAGGAACATGATTATTTCCTTCACATAGGTAGCAAGTAGCTTGAGAGGTGGGACATTGGCCAACAGGATGTTTCTCTTCACAGTTGGGGCATTGATCTCCATGCTCCTTAGAAGTGTGATCCTTGTCTCCACAAATATTGCAAGCTTTGGCTCCTTTTAGAATAACATCCTTGTCATCCTTGGAAAAGTTGCTTTCCATGTTGAGCATTTGGTCTGTCACCTTATGCAACATTTCAGCTTGGTTTTCCAAAAATCCTTGTAGGGTTGGATCTTCTCCACTGGTGCTGGCTATGAACTGAGCTGTCATTTGGTTCAACTGATTTTGGGTTGATATGAGTTCTCTCATGTGGTCCTCTTGGTTGGTGTTGGTGTCATCAACCTTGGAGTTTCTTGGAGTAGTCATCTGCTTGGGTTGAATGGAGATTAGAATAAGCAAAATATTTCTAAGGAAATAGTTCTAATCACACACATCACAATTCACACAAGTAATGCGCAAGCAATCACAACAACTTTTCACTCAAACAACAAAGTTCAAGCACTTACTTAGGCAACAAAATATTTTTGTTACACCACATAAGTTGGTGGGTTTGACTTAACTAAAATATGGTAGTCCATCTATATGGTTCAATTGTGATCTTTCCTTCCTTCTTGATTCTTCTTGTATGAGATCATGGTTTCCTTGGGGAAAACTCTTGGTTACAATACTTCAAGTGAAGTGAACTCCTTCTAATTTTGCATTTCCTTAGTCTCCACATCTTGAGCAAGATTTCCTTGTCTCACTTGTAGTCCTTAGTGGTATCCAAGTTGGAAGTCCTTGGTGAATATGCTGAAGATGTTGAAGTCATTAGAGTTGAAGAAGTTGAAGTCATTAGAGTTGAAGATGTTGAAGTCATTAGAGTTGAAGATGTTGAAGTCATTAGAGTTGATGGAGTCCTTTGCACATGGTGAAGTCTTTGGTCATGGGGTAGGCTTTTCCATCAAGTTGAAATAGATGAGATGTAGAATCAAAAACAAAAATGATTGAGGAAAGGGTTTACAAGATTGTTTGTAAATAAGTTTTGGAACAAATACAACTCCTATCTTTCTAAGGGTTTTTGTCCAATCCTAGGTTTACAAATCATACAGGCAACACAATGCTCTGATACCATCTGTAAGGGGTCCCAACCTTTAATAAGGTAGAGATCCCTGTGTTTACAATGCTAGTCCCTGGATCATTAGCTAGCATCCACAGTTAAGATGTAATATCAAGAAACAAAGGTCATAATATAACTTTATAACCAGGAATAACATAATTTTATTACATCTCACATAGCTCATTGGGCTATTACATTACATTGCAGCGGAATAACTATAAGCATGGGGTCCTTCATCTTCAAAGTGCCACAGGCAAACATGTTGGTTGTAGACTTTGTAATCCTAATCAATCAACTTCACTAAAAATCAATCAAACCTGCAACATAACAAGTTACAGCCACAAGGGTCAATACATTTGAATTGTATTGGCAAGTTTCACTACTATGTTGAATACAAGTGGATCCTATCATTACATGCATATTTGGCTAAGTGGGGTTTTAGGCTCATTTGCAGAAAGCAATAATTTATCCTATCTTTTCAAAATGGTTTTGTTCCTTTGTCAAATCTTTCTGAACTCCTTGGTAAATCCCCAAGTGTCTTTGTCAAAATCTCTTGAGATCCTTGGTACCCCAAGTACTTCAAGTTTTTATCAAAATCTCTTGAGCTCCTTGGTAAATCCCCAAGTGCTGCAAGTTTTTATCAAATCTCTTGAGCTCCTTGGTAAATCCCCAAGTGCTTCAAGTTTTTATCCAAATCTCTTGAGCTCCTTGGTAAATCCCCAAGTGCTGCAAGTCTTTTGTTATCACTTTAAAGTTTTTTTTTTCGAAATTGGAATGTCGAGATTTCCCATAGCTTCAAACTTTAGTTGCTCAGTATTGTCCATAACCGGGGACACGGCTAAGTACTTAGATTTTTATCTTCTGCAGAAGTTGTACACTTTACCCACATGACACACTCTCATCTTGTTGCCACCAGTGGCCGCTGGATAGGTACTCACCAAGATGGAGTACTGGCACATTGAGAATGTGACGAAGTCTTTCCAAAGGGTCCTCCCATACACCATTGCTAGCTTGTCTTCAGGCACCCATGTAGGGTTTCGAGTTCCCTCATTTTCAGTACCTGGGACAATGCATGGGTCTTCCCAATGTAGTTGACCAAGCCAGAGCCATAAGTAGCATGTGGCTATACACGAAAGCCACAATTGGAGAAACATGTTCAATCTCTAAGTTCCTGGGTGGTTTTCTTTTGGTGCACAACACAAAGAGATTGCCATAGACATGGTTCCTTTAGTTGCCACCTTCTCAAAAACTCAAAGTATCCTTGTCCATCCAGGTGGTTCATTGAGTCCTTGTTTTATTATATAAAACATAAGTCTTTTTCTCAACTTCATAAAATCTCAACATGTTTCTCTTCTCAAAATATATAGTATGGCTAAGAATTTTTACAACTACATTGTTTTCACTAAGATATATATATATAAGGGTATCCTATTAGGATTTAGCATAGCATAAGTATAGAAATTCTTTTCATGCATGTTTCAAAATCCACTAAGTATAATGAAAATAGTAGGACTTTAGATGATAGTGTCACTTGCCTTTTTGGTAGGGAATGATGGTTCACTTCTTGATCTTGCTAGTTTCACACTTTTCTAACTTCACTACAAATCAATCAAGCAAACACAATATCAACTAGCATTCCAATCAATAACCAATCAAACAAAACACACATAAAATAATAGAAGCTAAGTTATGCATGCAAGCATGCAAAAGATGGTTTTATTTGGAAAGGTGGTCTCCACTAAGCTCTAAACTTTGTAAGGTTCAAAGTGGTCATTTTCCAAAGTGGCAAAGTCATTTGCAAAAGGGTTTTATCTAAAACCATTTTTCAAATCCAATCATTATTTTATGTGGTGGAAAATGTTTTTATCAAAGAAACAACTTTATGTTGTTCACCAAATAAGTTGTTTATTCTCAAAACTTGGTGTTTTAGGGTCAGTAGGTTTGATCCAAATCATTTCCCCAAAGTTTTTTACTCCAAAACATTTTCATAACAAAATCAATATTTTTATTTGACTAGAAATGGGCTAAATCAATTAATCCATCCTAATCTTTTCAGAATGCATCTTTTTAAATCCACAAGTTGGTTCCTAAGGTCAGTAGGTTCACAACAAACCAATTTGCAAAGATTTCCTCCTTAAAATCATTTTGGAATAAATTTTTTCTAATCTAAACAAGCATACAAATGTTTCTGCAAAAACAAACATTTTACTAGAGGCTTTTTACTAAACAAATTCCATGGTTGGCTAGGGCTTGTTCCACTGATTCCAATGATATAAAGTTTGCAAATTTTGGACGTGTGGATCAAAGTTTACAAGGGTTTCAAATCTGCATCTAAATCTGATTTCAAATTCTGTTTTAAACAAAGACTGGCCACGCATCGCGTTCTACCGGTCGATACCGGTTCGGGTGGATCGCGCAACTACAGCCGTTGGATCTAAGTGAGGCGGTGCGGTTCAGATCAGCCCGTACCTCTTCGTTAAATGAATCTATCGTGGCCGCCAGATGGAAATCTAACGGTGATGGCTGGCTTGACCATACACGAGCGGCACCGACGGTGGCTAGCGGCGGCGGCGTGTCTGCCTACGGCGGAGCCGGCGATGCAGTAAGAAAAGAGGCTAACAAGGATGCTTACCGTGTTCGCAGTAGCGTGGGGAAGCTCAACGTGTTGTTGGTTCGACGAGGGGTGCACCGGGGTGAGGTTAATGGCTCACCGGAGTTGCTCCTGGCATCGGGTTCGTCTGGTGGTCATCGAGGTCGACGCTACGGATCACGAGGAGGCAAACATAGGGCATGGTTAGACACGTAAGGTCAAGACAATGACGCGTGCGTGATCGAGAGGACGCGGGGTGGTCGGTTCTTACCAGGGAAGGTCGTCGGAGATAATAGCAGACGCGGCGGCGCTCAGAGCTTGTCGAAGACAACGTTCTGGGGCGCCCGCGGGTGAATGGATGACACGAGCAGGTGCGGCTGGGGGTGGGGATCACGGCGGTGTGCTCAGGAAGGCAAAGGGCGGCGAGGTTCGGCCGGAATTTACTGGGGACGCTCGTCGGAGCAGTGGCGGTGCGAGCTCGAATTGAGGCAGCCTAGGGGCAGAAAGGGGGAGCTATCTGGGGGGAAAGAGAGGTAAGACGAGGGCGGTTAAATGGGCATGGTCGCGGGGTGGAGTAATGCGGCCATTAACGCGAATTGATCGCCGGCGTTTACTGGCTGCAACGGCAGGGAGTAATCGTCGCGAGGAAGAAGGAAGTGAGCTGGCAGTGGGGTCCGGGTGTCAGCGGGGAAGAAAGAGAGGGAGAGGGTCCACCTGTCTGTGACTTTACGGGTGCGACTTTAGGTGGAAAACATTTCGCAGAGGGGGAGAGAGACTGGGCTGGTTGTTGGGCTTAGTGGGCTTGCTGGGTTGAGTCGGGTTTGTTTTCATTTTTTTCTTTCTGAATGTTTTATCTTTTTCCAATTCTATTTTCTGTTTTGGAATTCAAACAACAAATCAAGCATTCAAATCAATTCAAACATTCACCACACTTGTATTGGGTTTTGGTTCTGTTTAACAACAATAAACCAAAGTCCCAAAATACAATAATATTTTTTATTTTAGGGTCCATTTATAATTAAATAAAATAGACCTTTGTTATTAAATCAAATAGATTTTGATTTATTCAAAAACTCCATTTTGAAATCTAAATATTATCAAAACCAAACCAGTAGGTTTTATTTTAAAATAAGGAATACTTGGAAAAATTGTTTAAAATAAATAAATAAGTTTTGATGTTTTAATTAAAATAGTAAAACCTTTATTTTTAATAAACTTGGATATTAAATCCTTATTCTTTTATTTTCAAATAAACCTTTACTATTTTTATCAAATGGAAATATTTTATTTCAAAGGCTTCGCCAAGTTTTAATTTGGCTCATAAAATAATCTTTACTATTATATTTCTACCTTTTCATTTGAAAACCAAATCTTTTTATAAAAAGATTCAAAATTAGTAATTTCAAATATTTAGATTTTTCTTTATTAAATGTTTATCTTTTTAAATCCCTTTAGGATTTATCTTGACCAAAATAGGTTTGAAGGTTCCCAATTGGAATCAAAAAGTTTCTTCTCACCCTGAAAATCAACAAAAGTTCTATTTTATTCAATTATTTTTCACATTACAAGATTTGGAAAATCTTGGGATGTGACATATACGCTTGACAAAGTATAAGTTGGCAATATCAAGTCCCTTGAATACGAGGGCCACACCTCATGCATACTCAACTTTGGGCCCAGGTAAGTGTAAGATCCCTCCTTTATAAAGGAAAAAGGATCCCTGTGATTGCAATGCTAGTCGCTGGATCAATGCTAGCATCCATAGTTTAAGATGAAGTACACAGATACAAAGGTCATTTATTACAGCCATTCCAGAGATAAACATAGTATTTACAACTCCAAGGCCACAGGCCTAATACAAGAGTTTGAATAAGTAAATAAATAAAAGTCTTCATCTTCATGTGCCACAGGCAAACATGTTGAGTGTAGACTCATGACACCTAATCCTCATCAGAGTAACCTGCAACATCACAAGTTACAGCCACAGTGGGTCAATACTTTGGAATAGTATTGGCAAGTGATACCTTAGTAAAATTTTAAATGGACTAGATACTATATGCAATTTGGCTATGTGTAGCTTGGCTTTCTTTGCTCAAAATAGATTTTTGCCTATTAGTTGAAATCACTAAGTTTTTCTTTGTCAAAACTCTTCCCAAGGAACCACCAATAGACATTGAGGTCCTTCACCCTTGTTCACCCACAAATTTTTACTTAGAAATTGGGATGAGGAGATTCTTGATAGCTTCCATGTCTTGATTCTCAAGTTGTCCATTGCCATGGACTTGGCTAAGTACTTAGATTTTTCCATCTGCAGAGGTTGTGCACTTTCCCCACCAGACTTGGTTTCACCAAGACAGGACCTTTCAGAAGCCTTCCCTTAGACCAAATGGACGCGTTCCAACCTATCATCCCACTAACACCATCTGTCCAAATGGCTCAGTTCTAGCAACCTATTTGATCCAGGCAGAGCCCATATTGCCAAGTGGCTGCACTAGAAGCTTCTTAACACTTGGCCTCTAAAATCTCTTTGTTCTGGGTGGCTTACCACAAGTGAGATACACAAGGTAAACCATAGAAATGGGCCTTGTGTAACCACTCAACATAAACCAAACCTTCCATTCCACCCAGGTGTTCCATTAACTTAGTTGTTTTATTAGGCAAAACACAAGTCCAAAGACTTAGAAATATTTTTATCATAGCATGTATATAATTTTCCAACCCTTGGTTGCTACTAGCAAGGCTAAGCATGGCATAGATAGTAACTTAACTCAGAGATTCCCTAGCAATTCTATTACTACTAGGATTTCCCAACATGGCATATAAGCAAAATAATAACATGCAAGACTTAGCAAAATATTTCTAATGCTTAGTATAAAACATGGGATAGAAATATTCATGAAGTACCACTTGCCTTGGTAGTTTGGAGAGTAGCACTCCTCACAATCACAATCACTAGCACCAAAATCTACACAAGGAATTGTAGCAACAAATTACACACAAAACATATACAACCAAAAATATATGCATGCATGCAAAATGGTATATGATGGTTTTTAAAATTCAACCAAGCAAGTAAACAGTACTGATTCACTAACAAGTTAAAAACTTGCCAAACAACCATTATTTATACCCTAAATTATTTCCTAAACATTTCATAAACTCTAATTAGTCCTACACAAGTTTCTGCAAATAAAACCTTTTTAACAGTAGCAAAATATTAAACACATTGCATATTCAGAAAGAGCTTGCTCTCCTGATTCCAACGGTATAAAATTTGTCAAATTCTAACGTGGGGATCAAAAGTTATAGCCAAATCAAATTCAAACATTAATCAGATTCAAATCCTGTTTTAAATCTAAACCCTAGCCACGCGTCTATTTCTAATTGGCCCGTACCGGATCGGGCAGATCGATCAACGAGAGCCGCACGATTTAACTAAAAATGCACGGCCAGATCTAACGCGTAACGGTTCGTTAAGTGAACTAATCCTACGCGCTGGATCTAGATCTGACGGCTACGAATCAATCGACCAAAACTGAGCGGCGCTGGCGGCGGCTACTGGCGGCGGCGAGCTCTGCCTACGGCGGCGCGGCGCTACAGGTCGTCCTAGGGTCGTCGGAGGAGCTTACCAGAACCGTGGCGACGTGCTGATGCTCAACCTGGCGGCGGCTTGGCAAGGGGCGCACGGAGTGGGCTGCTGGAGCTCGTCGGAGTCATGCACGGCGTCGGGTGGTTGCAGGCGAAGTTGTTGCCGATGCTCTGGGTCTTCCTAGTACCAACCAGAGGCATCAGTAGCTGCACAAGGACAAGGCGAACCTAGTCGTATGCGATAGAGGTCAAGGGGTGCTCAGTGCTTACCGCAATCGATCGCCGGAGAAGAAGAAAGCGTCAGGCACTTGCGGTCGTCGTTGTTGGCGAGTCTCCAGACGGTCCTAGCATGCACCAATAGGGTGAGAAGATGCGCATGGTTGTCGTGATCATTCTGGCAAACTTATACAACAAGGGGCAACGTGGTCTTACCGGAATCGCACGCCAGAGGTCGTCGGAGCTGCGGCGGTATGGGCAAGACTACGGGCAGCCTGGTGGCATGGAGAGGAAATTGAGTGAGGGGAAATGTTCACGGTGCAGAGGGGGTTAAGTAGGCAGGGGCTCGATAGGAAACGCCTGCGGATTCAATGGTAATTACGCCGCGTGATCAACGCCAGCAACGGCCCGCGGCGACGTGTTCTTCGCGAGATTTGGGGAAGACGACGGTGACGTGAACAGGGCCCAGTTGTCAGCGAGAAAAACAAAGGGGGTGTGGGGTCCTGGCGTCAGTCACTCGATGGGTGCGTTTGCGAGTGAGAGAGGGAGAGAGGGAACCCGGGTGGGCTAAATGGGCTGGTTTCTCTGCTGGGCTAGATTAGCAGCGCCGGCCCTTTTCCTTTTCTTTATTCCTTTTCTATTTCTGTTTGCATTTTCAGAAATCATTTTCAAATGGTTTCAAAAGCTATTTGAATTCAAACTTTTTCAGGATTTTTGTAGGGTGCAACATTCATATTTCTGGGCATACAAACATGTGGTCTCTCTGCTCAAGCTTGGTTCTTTTGAATAAACAAAATAAACAGTGCTATAGCACTTGATTTGGAAATGTTTTGAAAATGGTTTTGAAACCATATTTGTTCTGTGAATTTTTGTCCAAACTCCACATTCAATCCAATCAACAAGGAAGCAAACAAAACTTGGTTTAAAACACTTACGCTCTCAATTGAGGATAGTCATTTGATTTATGTTTGCTCACATAAAATAATAGCACTATGTGCTTCTGTTTTCTTGAAAGAGTTGGAAAATGAAAAACATATGATCATGGATGCATGGATGATATGCATAAGTTTAAAACATGATTTTAGGGATGTTACAAATCTAACCCCCTTAAGGTGAATCTCGCCCTCGAGATTCGGATTGGCTAGCAAATAGGTGAGGGTGGTCTTTCCGAAGATCATCTTCTCTTTCCCATGTTGCTTCTTCTTCGGAATGATGGTTCCACTGGACTTTACAAAACTTGATAGTCTTGGTCCATGTGACTCTTTCTGCAGTCTCAAGAATCTTGACAGGTTTCTCTTTATAGGTGAGATCACTCTCCAACTGAACCTCCTCCAAAGGTATGGTATCCTTCAAAGAAGTTTCTTCCATTTCTGGATGACATTTCTTAAGCTGACTCACATGAAACACATTATGGACAGCTGACAGAGACTCTGGCAATTCAATTTCATAGGCAACTTCTCCTTTGCGACTCAGAATCTTGAATGGTCCAACATATCTGGGGGCCAACTTTCCTTTGACTCCGAACCTCTTCACTCCACGAAGTGGTGACACTCTAAGATAATCTCTATCACCAACTTCGTAGGTGACTTCTTTACGCTTAGGATCTGTGTAGCTTTTCTGTCGGGACTGTGCTATCTTCAATCTTTTCTTAACCAACTTGACCTTCTCTTCGGATTCTTTGATAAGTTCTGGTCCGAACAAACTTATTTCTCCCACACCATTCCATAACAATGGGGTGGTACACTTCCTTCCGTAGAGAAACTCAAATGGTGCCATCTCAATGCTGGCTTGATAGCTGTTGTTATAAGAAAATTCTGCGTAAGGCAGACTTTCATCCCAACTAGCTCCATAGTCTAGGGCACATGCCCTCAACATGTCTTCAAGAATCTGATTAGTCCTTTCGGTTTGTCCATCGGTTTGAGGATGAAAAGCAGTACTGAATTCCAACCTCGTTCCCAATGACTCATGTAACTGTCTCCAAAAATGGGAAGTGAATTGAGTTCCCCTATCAGACACAATACTCTTGGGCACTCCATGTAGACATACAATTATACTCATGTAGATTTTGGCTAACTTAGCACTTGTATAGGTTGTCTTCACGGGTATGAAATGAGCCACTTTAGTTAGGCGATCCACTACTACCCAAATAGAATCGTATCCTGACCGGGTTCTTGGTAATCCGGTAATGAAATCCATACCAATCTTGTCCCACTTCCAATCAGGAATAGGTAGTGGTTGAAGCAGACCTGCTGGTTTCTGATGTTCCGCTTTCACTCTACTACACACATCACACAAAGCAATATGTTCGGCGATGTCCTTCTTGAGATTATTCCACCAAAATCTTTCTTTCTTTCATGTCCATGTACATTTTGGTGTTACCTGGATGAATGGAATACGGTGAGTTGTGTGCTTCCTGCAAAATCAGTTTCCGCAGCTCCGGATCTTGTGGAACACAGATACGTTTCCCATGCCATAAAGTACCCTATTCGTCTTCATGGAACCCTTTGGCTTTTCCTTTGCCAATATTTTCTTTAATCTCTTCAATTTCCTTATCAATCTTCTGGGCTTCTTTGATCTTGTCCAACAAAGTGGGTTGAACATCCAAAGACATGAGATGTCCTTCGGGCACAATCTCCAATCTGAGATCTCTAAATTGGGCACACAAATCATCTGGCAATTCTCCTTTTGTAAGGCCATTCACAAAAACCTTATGACTTAAGGCATCCGCTACAACATTTGCTTTACCGGGATGGTATTGCAAACTCAAGTCATAGTCCTTGATGAGTTCTAGCCATCTTATTTGTCTCATATTAATTTCCTTCTGGGTGAAGATATACTTCAAACTCTTGTGATCTGTGAACACTTCACAATGCTTACCTAGAAGATAGTGCCTCCATGTTTTGAGTGCATGGACGACAGAGGCTAACTCTAAATCATGAGTAGGATAGTTCACTTCATGAGTTTTGAGTTGTCTCGAGGCATACGCCACAACTTTTCCTTCTTGCATAAGTACTGCACCCAAACCCTGATGAGATGCATCACAATATACTTGGAAATCTTTTTCCAAGTTTGGCAGACACAAAACTGGTGCTGTCACAAGTCTCTTCTTCAATTCCTGAAAGCTGAGTTCACAACCTTCCGTCCAAGCAAATTTCTTGTCTTTCTTTAGCAATTCAGTCATAGGCTTAGCTACCTTGGAGAAATTTTCAATGAACCTTTTGTAGTAACCTGCTAAGCCAAGGAAACTACAAACTTCCTTTACTGACTTGGGAGATTCCCATTCCGTTACAGCTGAAACTTTAGCAGGATCAACTGCTACACCATCCTTTGTCATAACATGTCCAAGAAATCCAACTTCATTCAACCAGAATTAACACTTGCTGAATTTGGCATAAAGTTTATGCTCTATTAACTTCTCAAGTATTAAACGTAAATGTCCTTCATGCTCTTCTTTGCTCTTGGAGTAGACTAAAATGACATCGATGAAAACGGCAACAAACTTGTCAAGGAATTCCATGAACACCTTGTTCATCATATTCATGAAGTATGCTGGAGCATTGGTCAAACCAAATGGCATCATGGTATATTCATATAATCCATACCTTGTGGTGAAAGCGGTCTTAGGTATGTCTTGTTCTCTTATCTTGAGTTGAAAATAACCTGACCGAAGATCAATCTTTGAGAACACACAAGCTCCTTCTAGCTGATCAAACAAGTCATTGATTCTAGGCAAAGGATATTTGTTCTTGATAGTCACCACGTTGAGTGAACGGTAATCTATGCATAACCTTTGACTTCTATCTTTCTTCTCCACGAACAAAACTGGGGCTCCCCAAGATGAAGAACTTGGTTGAATAAATCCTTTCTGTAACTGTTCTCCAAGTTGTTTCTTGAGTTCTTTCAGTTCATCCACTGACATCTTGTATGGTCTCTTTGCTATTGGTCCAGATCCTGGTACCAAATCTATAATAAACTCCACATCTCTATCTGGTGGCATTCCCGGTATTTCTTCCGGAAACACATCCGGATACTCACTCACAATTGGCACACTGTCTATGCTAACCCCCTTAAGAGAATTTAGCATACTCCTTCTTGCTTCAAAGTTGGTCTTGAATCTGATCCTTTTATTTTCTGGAGTTGTGAGTGAGACAGTATGGTTGGCACAATCTATCACTCCCTTGTGCTTAGTCATCCAGTCCATTCCCAAAATGACATCCAATCCTTGGGAGTTTAGAATTATCAAGTTAACGGGAAACTTATACTTCCCAAACTCTATGACTAGATCATGACATCCTGAATTCACTATCATTTCTCCACCAGGAGAACTTACTTTTATAGGACACCCAATAGTTTCTACCGGCAGTTCATTTCTTTCAACAAATGCTCTTGATATGAATGAATGAGATGCACCAGTATCAAAGAGAACAAATGCTGGAACAGAATTGAGTTTGAACTTACCAGCCACAGCATCAGGCTCCTCATAGATTTCTTCCACATTGATGTGGTTCACCTGTCCCTTCTGAAAAGGGTTGGGCTTGTTGGGTCCTTCAACTTTCTTTTCTGGGCATTCATTTGCATAATGCCCCATCTTCTTGCACTTGAAGCATTCAACCTGACTAATGTCCTTCTTGACAGGCTGACTTCCACTTCCACTTCCATTACCACAGTGGTGGCTCTTGTATCCACCCTTGTGGTTCTTGTACTTGTCATTGTCATGACTATGGTGATGCTTGTTGTCATGACGGTTGTGGTTGTGGTGCTTGTTGAATTTCCCATGCTTGTGGGATCCTGAGCTTCCACTATCATCATAATGGGAACGTTTGTGAGACGATCCCGAGCTGTGCTTGTCTGAGTGCTTCCTCTTCTGCTTTCAACTTGCTTTATTTTGTTCTCCAAAATAGCAGCCTTGTCACAGAGAGACTGATAAGTGGGAACATAGGCCACAGCCAACTGCAGATTCAGCTCATCATTCAACCCTTCGAGGAACTTTTCTTTCCTCTTAGAATCAGTGTCAACTTCATCCGGTGCATATCGTGCCAGATTGTTGAACTCCTCAATATATTCAGCCACGCTGCGGTGGCGCTGCTTCAGGTTATGAAACTCTTTCTTTTTCATACTCATCACTCCAGATGAGATATGAGCAGTGCGAAAGCCATCCTCAAAGATAGCCCGTGTCACATCTTCTATGGGAGTGGTGATCTGGAAGTTATCCCACCATGTGGAGGCTGGTCCTTCCAGCAAATGTGCTGCAAATCTGACCTTTTCAGCATCCGTACAGCCCACGGTTACCAAGTCCTTGTTCACGGAGCGTAGCCAATCATTGGCCACCATGGGGTCAGCCGTCCCTGAGAACTTTGCTGGCCTCAATCTCAAGAACCTGGTAAGCATATCAAAACCCGGTGGGTTGTTGTTGTTGTTATTGTTGTTGTTGTTATTGTTGTTATTGTTGTTGTTTTGGTTCTAGATGAACATCGTCATCATCTGCATTAGCTGAGTTTGAGCGGTCATCATTTGCTGCATTTCTGGAGTGATGTTGTTGTTGTTGTTGGGGTTGGGGTTTGCACGACGGGGAGGCATCTGTGGTTTGTTCAATAGAGATGATAATGAGATACCCATAGATGCTTTCATGCACATTACATCACATAAGCAAACACAAAGCATGCAACACAATGATAAAGATTCAACAACAAAATAACAAGTTCGCAAAGTAAAACACACACAAATAACAAGCCATCCACATGTCGGATGGTCAATAACAAGTTCTCAAGCAACAAGTACGATAATAAATGATAAGTGAGTAGTCAAATCTACTCCTCGGCATCAATCTCCTCCTCGACAAAGGTAAGACCTGCGTTCTCCATCGCGGTCTTGTATTCCTCGACACTAGTGGTCAAGGTCTCTATCTTGGCTTTGAGAGCCCTCTTCTAGGAATGAAACCTCTCAATCACCGTCTGCTGATGCTCCAGCTCGAAGTCCTTGGACTGCAGTTCTTCAGTCATGTCCCGAATCTTCTTGTTTCTATCCTGGACTCGCTTCTCCTGACTCTTGAACTTCCTGTCCTGGCTCTCGAACTTCGCCTCCATCTCCTTGACTATCTCATCTTGCTCCGCGAAGAGCTTGTCCTTCTCGCGAAGCTGCACCTGGAGTTCGTCATTGTTGAGCATGACGTTGGTCCTATCAATGTCCACGTGCCTAATGAGAGACTCTAAGTCCTGAAGGTATAGACGAATCGGCTCTGCTGTGTCCCTCGAATCATCCTTGAAGTCAATGGACTCTCCATCCTCATCACGTCTACCAAAGACGTGGAAGTGAGTACCTCTAACCTGTCGGGAGTGTCTCCCCAGCAGACGTCCTATCAGATCCTGCATGACTACCTCAAGGCCTCTCTCCTTGTCATCATGCATGAGCTTGAAGACGATGGCCTCCGTGGTAGGCTCTGTCTGGCGTCCGGGCTGGTTGACCTTGAAGCCCCAGAGGTCCTTCCTCTCAAACTTGGTGAGGGGAAGCACCATGATGGTAGGAAGAGGAAGATTGAGCAAAGTAGTAAGCTCAACAATACGAGGACCAAAGCGAGTAACCTGGAACTCCTCAACAGTGCTGATGGTAACAGTAGGCATCTATTTATAAGATAGAAAAGTTAGAACAACACAATTCAAGATAAAACAAAAGACAAAACATCACATACGTATCCTTGGAAATCAAAAACACACAAGTCCTGGCATACATGGATCCATTACAACAACTAAGGTTCAACTTATTTTTAAAGCAACATTTTGGAAAATAAGGTGATAAGTGGTGGTCCAACTAACGAAGTACGTTTACAATCCTATCTCACTGGATCTGTTGGCTAACACAATGTTTCTAGAAGCAATCAGCCTATCTTGCTCACATGACTCCATTACTAAGTCTATAATGTCTCCTCTTAAGGTTTGGTTGGTAGCTTCCAACTCTTGGGTATGTTTCTTCTCTTCCTTTAGATCATTTTGGAGGTTGAGTATTCCGCACTTGACTCTATCACCAAGTTCTTTGATGGTCTTCCAAGCTGCATCCCTTGCTGATTCAAAGAATGTAGTGTGCACCACTGAATTGGTGAACATGCAGAATCCTTTTTCCTGGTGGTTGTCTTCCTTGTTTTTATACAAGTGAAGTTGCACCCACCAGTATTCCACTCCTTCATCCATCATAGGAAAACCTTTGTACATAGTTGCACCTTGTATCTCTAATGCAACCATGAGGTCCTTGAGAGCCTTGGGGAATTTTGTCTCACACTCCAAAGTCATTGTCATGAGTGGTCCTTTCCTTACGGCTTCGTTGATGGAGTTCATCTACAAATAGAGATGAGAAAGAAGATTAGAAAAGTTTAAGAGAAGAATAGACAAGTGTAGAAGCTGTTGAATTTTTTTCCTTAGTGGTTTCCAATCCTAGGGTCATAATCCTACAGGCAACACAGTGCTCTGATACCATTTGTAAGATCCCTCCTTTATAAAGGAAAAAGGATCCCTGTGATTGAAATGCTAGTCCCTGAATCAATGCTAGCATCCACAGTTTAAGATGAAGTACACAGATACAAAGGTCATTTATTACAGCCATTCCAGAGATAAACATAGTCTTTACAACTCCAAGGCCACAGGCCTAATACAAGAGTTTGAATAAGTAAATAAATAAAAGTCTTCATCTTCATGTGCCACAGGCAAACATGTTGAGTGTAGACTCATGACACCTAATCCTCATCAGAGTAACCTGCAACATCACAAGTTACAGCCATAGTGGGTCAATACTTTGGAATAGTATTGTCAAGTGATACCTTAGTAAAATTTTAAGTGGACTAGATACTATATGCAATTTGGCTATGTGTAGCTTGGCTTGCTTTGCTCAAAATAGAATTTTGCCTATTAGTTGAAATCACTAAGTTTTTCTTTGTCAAAACTCTTCCCAAGGAACCACCAATAGACATTGAGGTCCTTCACCCTTGTTCACCCACAAATTTTTACTTAGAAATTGGGATGAGGAGATTCTTGATAGCTTCCATGTCTTGATGCTCAAGTTGTCCATTGCCATGGACTTGGCTAAGTACTTAGATTTTTCCATCTGCAGAGGTTGTGCACTTTCCCCACCAGACTTGGTTTCACCAAGACAGGACCTTTCAGAAGCCTTCCCTTAGACCAAATGGACGCGTTCCAACCTATCATCCCACTACCACCATCTGTCCAAATGGCTAAGTTCTAGCAACCTATGTGATCCAGGCAGAGCCCATATTGCCAAGTCGCTGCACTAGAAGCTTCTTAACACTTGGCCTCTAAAATCTCTTTGTTCCTGGGTGTCTTACAACAAGTGAGATACACAAGGTAAACCATAGAAATGGGCCTTGTGTAACCACTCAACATAAGCCAAACCTTCCATTCCACCCAGGTGTTTCATTAACTTAGTTGTTTTATTAGGAAAAACACAAGTCCAAAGACTTAGAAATATTTTTATCATAGCATGTATATAATTTTCCAACCCTTGGTTGCTATTAGCTAGGCTAAGCATGGCATAGATAGTAACTTAACTCAGAGATTCCCTAGCAATTCTATTACTACTAGGATTTCCCAACATGGCATATAAGCAAAATAATAACATGCAAGACTTAGCAAAATATTTCTAATGCTTAGTATAAAACATGGGATAGAAATATTCATGAAGTACCACTTGCCTTGGTAGTTTGGAGAGTAGCACTCCTCACAATCACAATCACTAGCACCAAAATCTACACAAGGAATTGTAGCAACAAATTACACACAAAACATATACAACCAAAAATATATGCATGCATGCAAAATGGTATATGATGATTTTTAAAATTCAACCAAGCAAGTAAACAGTACTGATTCACTAACAAGTTAAAAACTTGCCAAACAACCATTATTTGTACCCTAAATTATTTCCTAAACATTTCATAAACTCTAATTAGTCCTACACAAGTTTCTGCAAATAAAACCTTTTTAACAGTAGCAAAATATTAAACACATTGCATATTCAGAAAGAGCTTGCTCTCCTGATTCCAACGGTATAAAATTTGTCAAATTCTAACGTGGGGATCAAAAGTTATAGCCAAATCAAATTCAAACATTAATCAGATTCAAATCCTGTTTTAAATCTAAACCCTAGCCACGCGTCTGTTTCTAATTGGCCCATACCGGTTCGGGCGGATCGATCAACGAGAGCAACACGATTTAACTAAAGATGCACGGCCAGATCTAACGCGTAACGGTTCGTTAAGTGAACTAATCCTACGCGCTGGATCTAGATCTGACGGCTACGAATCAATCAACCAAAACTGAGCGGCGCTGGCGGCGGCTACTGGCGGCGGCGAGCTCTGCCTACGGAGGCGCGGCGCTACAGGTCGTCCTAGGGTCGTCGGAGGGGCTTACCATAACCGTGGCGACGTGCTGATGCTCAACCTGGCGGCGGCTTGGCAAGGGGCGCACGGAGTGGGCTGCTGGAGCTCGTCGGAGTCGTGCACGGCGTCGGGTGGTTGCAGGCGAAGTTGTTGCCGACGCTCTGGGTCTTCCTAGTACCAACCAGAGGCATCAGTAGCTGCGCAAGGACAAGGCGAACCTAGTCGTATGCGGGAGAGGTCAAGGGGCGCTCAGTGCTTACCGCAATCGATCGCCGGAGAAGAAGAAAGCGTCAGGCACTTGCGGTCGTCGTCGTTGGCGAGTCTCCAGACGGTCCTAGCATGCACCAATAGGGTGAGAAGATGCGCATGGTTGTCGTGATCATTCTGACAAACTTAGACAGCAAGGGGCGACGGGGTCTTACCGGAATCGCACGCCGGAGGTCGTCGGAGCTGCGGCGGTATGGGCAAGACTACGGGCAGCCTGGTGGCGTGGAGAGGAAATTGAGTGAGGGGAAATGTTCACGGTGCAGAGGGGGTTAATTAGGCAGGGGATCGACAGGAAACGCATGCGGATTCAATGGTAATTATGCCGCGTGATCAACGCCAGCAATGGCCCGCGACGACGTGTTCTTCGCGAGATTTGGGGAAGATGACAATGACGTGGACGGGGCCCAGTTGTCTGCGAGAGAAACAAAGGGGGTGTGGGGTCATGGCGTTAGTCACTCGATGGGTGCGTCTGCGAGTGAGAGAGGGAGAGAGGGAACCCGGGTGGGCTAAATGGGCTGGTTTCTCTGCTGGGCTAGATTAGCAGCGCCGGCCCTTTTCCTTTTCTTTATTCCTTTTCTATTTCTGTTTGCATTTTTAGAAATAATTTTCAAATGGTTTCAAAAGCTATTTGAATTCAAACTTTTTCAGGATTTTTGTAGGGTGCAACATTCATATTTCTGGGCATACAAACATGTGGTCTCTCTGCTCAAGCTTGGTTCTTTTGAATAAACAAAATAAACAGTGCTATAGCACTTGATTTGGAAATGTTTTGAAAATGGTTTTGAAACCATATTTGTTCTGTGAATTTTTGTCCAAACTCCACATTCAATCCAATCAACAAGGAAGCAAACAAAACTTGGTTTAAAACACTTATGCTCTCAATTGAGGATAGTCATTTGATTTATGTTTGCTCACATAAAATAATAGCACTATGTTCTTCTGTTTTCTTGAAAGAGTTGGAAAATGGAAAACATATGATCATGGATGCATGGATGATATGCATAAGTTTAAAACATGATTTTAGGGATGTTACAGTAAGTTCTTGTCATTGTAAGTATTTGCATATCATTGAGAACCACCAACGGGGTACCCCTTGCACATGGTACAGGAGCTTTCCCATAACCAAAATGACAAGGCAAGCAGACAATGAGAATCTCAACAATCTTTTTATGTACCATGGGAATATGGTGCTTTTATCTCTCTTTCCTCTTTTCTCAATGTGTCTCTTTTTTTATAAGAAGAATGCTTCATAGATGTCCCTATGGTGATGCTGCAAGTTTTCACCATGATTAGGCATGGCTTAGGCTAGCGGCCCATGCATTTCTCTAACACAGGATACAAACTCCATGGACTTACAAGTTCCCTCTTTATTTCACACCGGTGACATCCATAGACAAATAGCATGATATCAACTTTGTACAAAGTACAAGTGCAATGTTAAAAACGTTCCCCATGACAGCACGGCTCTATTAATTCCAACGTATAAGTGCAAGCATATACAACAAATATGTCACAATGGTTCAAGTTTATTAGGGGCAAAGAATATA
The DNA here is from genome assembly GCA_916181665.1 of Avena sativa. Taxonomy (NCBI): domain Eukaryota; kingdom Viridiplantae; phylum Streptophyta; class Magnoliopsida; order Poales; family Poaceae; genus Avena; species Avena sativa. The sequence goes on from OV702297.1 coordinate 312,680,672, forward strand.
AAGTGTGCCATCAAGTTTGTGAGGGCTTTAATAACTAAGTTTTCACATAACAAAATAGTTTTTAATTGGAAGATAGCTGAAAACAAGAATATACTTGGAATGGTGTAACACACCATGCATGTAGTTTATAGTGGACACTCTGGAATAACTTGGTTTCTTGGGAGTTGGAAGCATGAGTAGAGCTTACTCATACAAGTGGAGGCTAGCAAAAGACTGGGAGCAACCAACTAAGAGAGCATAATGGCCATAATCATGCAGAGCAACAAAGCATTACTAATCAAAGCATAGAGTGGTACTACAAGCCAAATACTAAATGATCATAGAGGCTAATGGTGACTTGTCAAAGTCATAACATGGTGTGAGCATGTGCCAAGTCAACCCAAGCAAAGCATCAAAGGAGAATACCACAATACTATGCTTTTGCATGCTAAAACAACACATAATTTCTTCAAGGCACACTAAGAAATCCCAATTGTTTGGAACAAGACATGCTACAGCAATAATCACTAAGCATAAGGTAAAACAAGACCTAGCATGTCATGCTAAAGTCTAAGTCACAGTCAATGCAAACTCCTCTTGCACTTCAAGCAAGAACTTACTACTCCTTTCCAACACCAAGCAACTTATTTGCAAAACAACACAACGAGAATGGGGGTCCAAACTACTTTATTCAAGCAAATTAAACAACCTAAGCAAAGCAAACAAAAACTAAGACGCTCCAAGAACAACACAACTGTGCATGAAACAATAAAAACGAAGTGTCTAGATAGACCTGGGCTTTTTATTGATGAAGAAGGGGATGCCTTGGGCATAACCAAGCTTTAATGCTTGTACCTCTTGGATATTTCTTGGGGTGACACCATGGTGGCATCCCCAAGCTTGAGCTTTTGTCCATTCTTCATCTCATTGCATCATTCTCTCTCTACACCTAAATTTTTTCCTTCATACAAAACTTCACACAATCTTCATTAGCAACATTAGTTTATTCAAAAGATATTAGACCTCTGGCAAAGCTTTGGAACATCAAGGCTTTTCACTAAAAACAAAAGCTACTGTAGCAACTCCTTCAAAAAGCTCAATTCACCAAAAAAAACTCAAAAAGGAATCAATAAGAAGCAAATGCAAATAATGGCAGAAATCTATCAAAACAGACCAGCAGGTAGAAACCGATTTTTTCAAACATATTCTGTTGCTCAAATCAAAAAGTGTTGAACTAACGAAAGTTAGCTAACATACTGGGAGATTTATTCGTAAATTCTGAGCTCAATATGAATTACAGAGACTCCTCGTGATTTTTTTTGTGGAGGACAGAAATCTGTTTCGGGACTGCAACTCCCCAAATCTTACTTCCCTCTCATTAGAGGTCATTCTTGGCACAAAAAGCAAACAAAAAGGATAAGTAGAGGTCATTACTGAAGTAATAACTTCCAAGACTCAAGGAAACTCTTGGGTTATCTCCCAACAAATACTTTTCTTTAACGCCTTTAAGTTAGGCTTGATAACTTGAGAAGATGCTCACCTAAGAAATATGAATTGAAGTCAAGGAGAGCATAAAGAAGAAAATTCAAAACACATTTAAGTCTAACCCTCTTCCTATGCATCGGAATCTTGTACATAAATAAATTCGCAAAGAACAAAGTGACAAGCATAGGAAGATAAAACAAGAGTAACTTCAAAACTTTCCGAGCATAGAGAGGTGTTTCAGTACCATGAAAAATTCTACAACCATACTTTCCTCTCTCATAATAATTTTCAGTAGCATCATGAGTAAACTCAACAATATAGCTATCACATAAAGCATGCTTTTCATGATATACAAACACATAATTTTTATCAAGCTCAAAAATAGTGGGATTAAAACCTTCATAGGTTTTACCCAAAGTAGATATTTCAAAAAGATCCACAGGAACATAGCATTCATCCTCCTTTGGTAAGCACGGGGGACAATCAAATAATATAAGAGGTAAAGAGTTACTCTCATTAGAAGGTAGGCATGGGTAGATCCATTCTTCCTCCTTTTGTTCATCACTCTCCTCCTCTTTTTCATCTAATGAGCTTCCAGTTTCAATAATTTCTTCTTCCATAGGCTCCTGCAAGGCATTAGTCTCTTCCAAATGTGGAAAGCATCTATTAAAATATTCAAGAATATAGATATTTTCTTCCCTGTAATTATCAAAGCAAATTTAAGTATCTCCAAAACCTCATGTTCATAAGGTGCATCATCAGTATTTTCAAGCAAACTGGCAAGTTTAAATGCACCCTTGAAGGCAATAAATTCTTCAATTTGTTCCACATCATCAAAATCATAATTTCCTTTAAAATAAGAAGATATGGTAACATTATCATTATACTCACATTGAAAGGGAAGGTGTTTATACCTCCTGCAGCAACAAGCTTTATCAAAGCAATAAGTAACATTATAAGTAGAGCACACGTCTCTAGCAATAGTATTCAACTTATCAATTTGTTCCCATAAGTGTCTCCCTTTTTGTGACAAACGGTGTTCCGTATAATAATACTTTTGTTCTTCCGTGAACCCACCTTGCCAATAAGAACTAGTTTTAAAGAAACCATCTATTGATAGAAAGCATGACCAAGCAAGGCAATAACAGACCAGCAACCAGAGTGGGAACTAATTTTTGTGTGTTTTTGAATAAAGGAAGCAAACCAAACTAGACTAATTTTTTTGGTTTTTTTAAAAAGAGGCAAACAAAACCAAGTAAAAGAAACAAAGCAAACTAAAAACAAAGTAAAGAGAAAGGAAGTGAAGGACTCCCCTACTGAAGACTTCCTTACCCTACCTGGCAACGGCGCCAGAAAATAGATTGATGGCGCCCACCACTTGTCGTGGGACGCTTCGTTGGAAACCCCAAGAGCAAGGTATGAAGCAACACAACAACAAGTTTCCCTCAGTAAGAAATCGAGGTTATCGAACCAGTAGGAGGAAGGAAACGTCACACAGGCGTTGCTAGCAACGTGGAGACCTGCACAAAACAAACTCAAGACTTTGCCCCAACGAATCAGTGAGGTTGTCAAGCTCACCGATTTGCTCTAACAAAGGATTAAATGTAAGGTGTGGAAGGTAATGGTTTGCAACAAGTAAACAAGTAACAGTGGAAGATGTATCAATGGTAAAGATTAGACCAGGGTCCATAGTTCACTAGAGGTGCTCTCCTTAGATAAACAACATGGCATGAAGGGTAAACAAATTACAACAGGGCAATTGACAGGAACTGAGCAATGCATAACAATGCAATTACTAGTCAGAAAGATCCTATGAGATTTGATTGGGCAATACAACAAGATACATAGACCACCATCCAACTGCATCTATGACTAGAAGTCCACCTTCAGGTTATCATCCGAACCCCCTCCAGTATTAAGTTGCAAGCAACAGACAACTGCTTTAAGCAAAGTGTGTAAGGTAAATAGTCCACATGTTCCATGAACAAGAGACCATTGTTATATCCCTAGTAGCAATAGCACATCTACAACCGAAGAGATTATTGTCACTTCCCTTAGAAACTAGAGGCATGAACCCACTATCGAGCATAAATACTCCCTCTTGGAGTCACTAGCAACTACTTTGGCCAAGATAGCTACTAAAAACTGAGAGCGTGCAAGATCACAAACAACACAGACATGATAGAATCATAAAGACAAAACCATTAATCAAACCAACATAATAATCTCAATATCCATTGGATCCCCACAAACACAACATGCATGGTTACAAATAGATTAGATCTTGATCATGAACGGATCTCACAAGATCTATACATGAAAGCACAAAGGAGGAGATACAACCATCTAGCTACTACATGGACCCATAGTCCAAGGTGGAACTACTCAGGCATCATGCCGGAGAGAAGGCCTCCAGGATGATCTCCCCTCCGGCAGGGTGCCGGGAAGAACTTCAGATCCCCCCGATCTAGGGACGATGGTGGCGGCGGCTACAGACGGTTTCGTGGATATTTGATCGGGTGCTTAGGGTTTCTACATTGGGGGCTTCTTATAGGCGAAGGGGGAGGCCGAGGCGGCGGCCAGGGGACCCACACCCCTCCGAGGCACGGGGCAGGGCCCACCCGCGCCTAGGGGGTCTGGGCGCCCTGGCCCGCCTCTCCGGCTCCCCTCTAGACTTCTTGTTCCCATGGAAAGTAATTGACTTTGACGTTTGTCCCGTCCAATTCCTAAAATATTTCTTTACTAACTTTTCTAAAACCAAAAATAGCAGAAAACAGGCATCTGGCACTGTGGCAACTTGTTAATAGGTTAGTACCGAAAAACATGTAAAAAGCACCTCAAAGTGTAGACAAGCAAAGCAAAGTAGATACTAACAAGCATGGAGCATAAAAAATTATAGATATGTTTCCGACGTATCACAGCACATCAGCAAGTTTTCCCTCGGTAAGAAACCAAGGTTATCGAACCAGTAGGAAGAAGGAAACGTCTCAACGGTGTTGCGAGAAACTTGGAAACCTACACAACACAAACTCAAGACTTTTCCCAAAGGATGTCAATCTCACTGGTTGCTGTAACAAAGGATTAACTGTATGGTGTGTAAGGTGATAGTGGTTTGCAGCAAGTAAACAGTAACAATGGAAGAAGTATCAATGGTAAAGATTGGACCGCTGTCCATAGTTCACTAGAGGTGTTCTCCTTAGATAAACAAACATGGGATGCTGGGTAAACAAATTATAGCAGGACAATTGACATGACTGAGCAAGGCATAACAATGCAATACTAGACATCAAGATCCTATGAGATTCGATTGGGCAATACAACAAGATAGATAGACCACCATCCAACTGCATCTATGACTAGAAGTCCACCTTTGGGTTATCATCCGAACCCCCTCTAGTATTAAGTTGCAAGCAACAGACAACTGCTTTAAGCAAAGTGTGTAAGGTAAACAATCCACTTGTTCCATTAACAAGAGACCGTTGTTTTCTCCCTAGTGGCAACAACATATCTACAACCTTAGAGATTTATGTCACTTCCCTTAGATTAAATAGAGGCATGAACCCACTATCGAGCATAAATACCCCCTCTTTGAGTCATTAGCAACTAATATGCCAAGATAGCTACTAACAACAGAGAGCATGCAAGATCACAAACAACACAGACATGATAGAATCAATAAGACAAAATCATTAATCAATCTGACATAGTAATCTCAAAATCCGTCGGATCCCCGCAAACACAACATGCATGATTTCAAATAGATGAGATCTTGATCATGAACGGAGCTCACAAGATCTATACATGAAAGCACAAGGGAGGAGATACAACCATCTAGCTACTACATGGACCCGTAGTCGAAGGTGGAACTATTCACGCTTCATACCGGAGGTAGGCATGATGAAGAAGAAGGCCTCCAGGATGAACTTCCCTCTGGCAGGGTGCCGGGAAGATCTTCAGACCCCCCCGATCTAGGGACAATGGTGGCGGCAGCTACAGACGGTTTTGTGGAATATTGATCGGGTACTTAGGATTTTGGCATCTGGGGCTTCTTATAGGCAAATAGGCGAGTATGGGAGGCAGCCAGGGGGCCCGCACCCTGCCCAGGCATGACCTAGGGTGGGCCCGCACCTGGGGGGTGCGGCCGCCCTGTGGCTCCCCTTAGTATCTCCTTTGGACTCCGTATTCTCCTTGGTGAAATATTGACTCTAGGTTTTTTCCCGTCCAATTCCGAGAATATTTCCTTACTAGCTTTGCTGGAACCAAAAACAGAAGAAAACAACCAACTGGAACTGTGGCATCTTGTTAATAGGTTAGTACCAGAAAACATATAAAAACACCTCAAAGTGTAGACAAAGCAAAGAAAAGCAAAGTACATACTAAACAAGCATGGAACATAAAAAATTATAGATACATTTCCAACGTATCAAGCATCCCCAAGCTTAACCCCTGCTCGTCCTCGAGTAGGTAAGTGATAAAAAGAATAATTTTTGAGGTGACATGCACCATCAAAACCAAGATCAAACCATTTTGCAAGCATTGAAAGCTGGGATCAAAGAACTCTAAACATGTGCATGAAAGATGGAGTTCTAACACTAAGATAGAGTAACTATGCATGCAACATGAAAGGCTACAAACAAAGATCATGAATAACATGCATTGAAAAATGTTTGTTTGTTTCACATACAGAAAACATGGCATAGTGGCATCCAACTTGTCCCTCATAGAGTAGCAAATAGATGCATATGCCACCTTCAACGTTCATAAGAGTGACTAGATACAAATATCACAAGAACAAGTAATATCAACAATATGCATCAATCAATAAGTTTTGGGACAATTCACATAGAACTAAGAATGGCAACTATGCTCTCTTAACTGGTGCCTAAAGGTAGAAGGTGGAGACTCAATATAATAGTGGAAGAAAGGCCCTTCATAAAGGGAAGTAGGGATTTCAAGTTTCAAAAAGAGCTTCCAAAAATTATGGTACTTGTTAGCTTTCAGTCCTCATTGCCCCTATCATAAGCATATTGAAGTGATTAAGGTTAAAGTGAACAAAATATGGAGTATATGCTTGAAAAAGTATAAGTTGGCAATCTCATGTCCCTTTAATACGAGGGTCGCTACTCATGCTACTAAAGTTTATTTACTTGCAAGTTCTTGCCATAGTAAGCACATGTGTATCATAGAGAACCGCAAGCAGTGGCGGAGCCAGGAATTGAACTGAGCCAGGTCGAACAATAAGCTCTAAAACAATTTTAGGCAGAAAATGAAGTGTAATCAACAAAAATGGTCCAAACAGTTCAATTTTCATATTTCATTAAGTAACGAGAACTAGATACAAAATAGTGCTATATTTTGATAATATAGCATCATACCATTAAAAGTTGAATTCATCTTGAGAAGACAAAATTGTTGAGGAAGATGACCTTGATGGTCCTTGTAGGAATGAAAATGTAGCATAATATTCTTGTCATCAATTCTTCTCATCAATTTTAGGGGTACCATATCCGTCAATTGTGCTCCAAACTCCAGGATCGGCAACAACATTTGCTAGATCAAAGTTTTCTTTAACATTTACCTACAATATTGAAAATGAAAACAAAGTGTGAGCAATCCCACATTCTCACTCCTGCTGCATATATTCTACTAATTAGTCTACTTCTACTAATTAACAAACAAATAGACTGTGACACCCCCGGGATCAGGGCTAAACATATCCCAGACCTCCATCTGGTATAAGCTTAACCTTGAGCTCGAGGATATCCAGTGAAGAATCGGTAACACAGCAGTGACCCTACGACACAAAATTTATTACAGCAAGCTCTTAACTGAGCGAAGAGCCAAATTATTACAAGCAAAGGTCACTGACCACAAACATCAAACAACAGAAGGAAAATTATGCTATTAAGTATAGAAAACTTAACAAATGGCCTAAGAGGCCTGAAGCATAACGATGATGTCCCAGCCCATAGATTCCAGGATGCCGGCCGGGAACCCCAAGCTACTCGTCGATGTCGATGTAGTACCAAACTGATCTTCAGGGAACTCTTACTCTGCTACAAAAGTATCAACAAAGCAAGGGCGAGTATATGGTGTACTCCGCAAGACTTATGGCTGGTGGAGTTGTTTTGCATAAAGCCATCTTTGTTTATAAAACAAGGGATAGAGAAGAAGCTCGTCTATTCAGAATATTTTAAAAGGGGATAAGAGAGCGACATCTCCAAAATATTAATCATCATCATTGATATCCATCAAGTCATCATCTCTTGAACTAGGATCACCCCCTTGTACCCATGAGGAAGCATCCTTAAGCACACGTTGATCTACCAAGTTTTACGATTAGGTTAAAGTTCTCTATGATCTTAGAATCTGGTCACCAAGCATTCATAACCGTGAACATGGATTTTCGAAATGATTATTACCCTGCAGGGATGTACAACTTTACCCACACGTACTAACCTTCTCTTAATGCCACTAGATAAGCCCTCTTCCTTGGAAGGCCGACAGAGGGTGGTTAGACATGACATTTACCTTGCTTTCGCCGAGACCATGAGTCACGCAATAAGTATGGTTCCGCTGTAATGGGTCAAATCCCGAAGCCGGTAGTTAAAGATGTGAGGCGAGGTTGGTTTACCAGGGGCGCTATCAACCCCAAGCAATCGCGGCCATGCTTCCCTACCTTTTATGAATGCACCTTCACCCGGCAAATCTTTCAAAAGTTTTTCTATGCATATGTCGAAAGGAATGCCCGAAATATGTGACTCATGGAATCTACTAGGCAAGTTAGTTGCTCGAGAGGTTTTCTAGGCCCCGTGTGGTTGTACGCTCGTCTCGGTTCCAAAGTCAAGAACTTAGTTCCTAGTGGTGGCGAGCATGGGACTAGAAAAACCACATCCCATCGTGGCCTCCCATACAAGCCTTAGCATGTTTAATATCATATCACTGATCTCATCTCCTCACATTCTCTTGTCATACTAGGTTCTTTGCATCTGATACATCGTCTGGATGGACCAGTACTGACAGCTATGCATGGCTAAGCAAACACATATATAAGCTCTAGCAGTGCACACCAGCCAAACCTAGTTATGCTAGGAGCGGTGAATCAGGTAATATAAGCTCAAATGGAGTAATGCAATAGATAGGATACTCTATCTATCATTGAAAGACCACATTAGAATCGTATGCATCATGGAGAATTTAAATACTTTCGAAATCATAGGATTATATCCTGGTGGGGCTATGCTTGCCTTTGCCTGTTGATAACGGATAAGCAGATCTTCGGGAGCCTTGTAGTTGAGTTGATTACAGTTGGTCAAGTATTGTTCGTCGATCTTCGAACTTCGACGGTATTGATATATGGCTTTGATCTCGATCTCGATCTCGTATTCTACCGGGAAGAACCAAACACCGGAAAGAGAGGGAAACAATCAACACATGATATCGATGCAATGCTCAAGAAAGGATGATGATATGACAAGTTAAGTTGTATTGAAATTTAACCCTAAAGGATGCTCGACAGTTTAATCGTGGTTCCGAGGGGTGAAAACCCTAACTCGGGGAAACTCCGGAGGCATATGAGAGGGGTTGATTAGTTCTCTAATTAAACTTGTCATTGAAATTGTTGAACAATGCATGATTATAGCTCAGTTAGATAGTTCTCATTTTTATAAACATTTTGATATATTATTTGTATTTTTCTGATAAACAGATAATTAGTTATTGAATTTATAACATTATATCAATTTCTGGAGTTATTTAAACCATTTTTGAAATTATAACAAAACCAGGGATTATTTTTCACAGCGAGGCAGAAGCTACCCATAGCAGCTGACAGGAGGGCCCGAGGACACCTCATCTTCCACGTGGGCGGGAGGGGAACCTACCCAGGTTTGACTGGGCTTGACCCACGCATGATGACGTCAGCATGACGTCAGCACGATGTCATCACGCCAGACGCGTCAGATCGATCAAGCTTGCGACAGAGGAGGGCTCAAGGGGTTCTGCGGATGGGCTCATTCGAACAAGCTCATCTAGAGGAACCTAAAACTGGCAGCGGAACCATCTATTGAGCACCGGTGACTTGCCGACGACATGGCCAAGCGGCGTCCGATGGTGCCGCGTGGCCCTAGCGAGCTACAGAACGCGAGGAAGCAAGGCGAGGCTACTAGGAGGATCACCATCTCACCAGGAGCACGTCAGCGCGGTCGGTGAATCCATGCAAGGCCGAAATTGACAGGGACGACAGCGGCCAGAGCTCGGGAAGGAGGTCACGATTGGCTTGATTGCGGGCGCCCTTGCTAGCGTGACTTGATGGGGAGGAAGAGGACGACATGGCGGTCTTGATGGTGGCCACAGATTGGCCTGGGGCGGTCAGGAATGACAGCGATGGAGGGGTCCGACGAGCTAGGGTTCGGGCGCTGCATGGGAGAATGCTTGAGAGCGAGAGGGGCCGAGAAAAAGAGGATAGGGGAAGAGAGGAGAGACATGCAGTCTTCTGCATATCCTTGGATAGTCATCTAGGCCAGGGGCGGCGACGATGACGTGGCGGTCGGCGAACCGGAGGAAGGCACACAGCTGCCTCCTCATTTTCCTTCTATCTTGAGGAGGAAGAACAAAAAAGAGGGACGAAGGGGTACTGGGCCGGGAGTGGGCCACACTGGGTTGCGGGGGCGCTGCCGTGAGCAGCGAATAGAGCGAGGAAACGAGATGGGCCGACTGGGCTGACCCTAATTGCTGCTGGCTCTGATTTTTTTATCAAAACCCTTTTTATTTTTAGTTTTATTATTTCTTTCTTTTGCAAACCCATTTCAAATCTGTTTTAAATGCTTTTAAAACACAAGAGGCTTTTATAAAATATGTAAAATATTTATGAGCCCTTGTAATCCATTTGTCTCCAATTATTTTTGTCCTTTTCAAATTTAAACCATTTTGAATGGATTTCAAGAGAGGGGAAAAACTAGGGTTTTAGGTTTGCATTGTTCCTTGTTGCATGCATTTTAGAATATGATGCTAATGATGCACAATCAAACCCTAATTATATATTAGCTAAAACTGGGGTGTTACAGCTCTATCCCCCTTACGAGAATCTCGACCCGAGATTCCTAAGGTTGGAAAAGAGACAGAGAGATAAAGAATCAAGGTCACTCTAAGGATAAGAGGGAAACACACTAAACAACATACCGATTATCTCGAGGTCAACTCATAGATAGAGTGTTCAGGAACAACTTTGAGATGATAAGCATGAAACACATCAAGGTAGCGGAGGAAACAAGAGAAGAAGGTTTCAAGTTGTTAGATAGATGGTCTTCATAAGGATTGATACCATGGAACTCACTGAAGAATTTAATCTTCTAAGAAGAAAGGTTTCAACGGAAATAATATAACCATAGACTTCGAGACGAAACCTCTACTAAACGACTTAAGTAGAGATTTCAGGTTGCGGAGATATGGATCAACAAAACCAAGCAGTTGAACTACTTTTGACATAGAAGGTTCTCTCTTTCATTCAACAGAAGGCTCAGACAAAGAGGTGTTTTGTGGAGAGGACTCATAGGAGTCACAAAGAACATGTAGCAAGAGAAACTGTTGACTGCCAAAATCATAGTCACTCTTAAAACATGGTTGAGAAAAAAAATGAAGGAAACTCTTTATTCATCCAGGTCTATCAAAATCTTTGCCAAAAATCATGATATCACTTTACACCACTAGATGAATAGGTAAGAAGATTCCTGATGATACGAGAAGAAAGAAACTTCATTCTCAGACTTTAATTAGTTGACACAACAATATGATTGCCAACATAAAATGGTCTGGAGGATCGACCGAGAGACATTTAGCAACACTACTTTAAATGTTCTCCTTGATGTTCGAGAAAGCAAACATCGAGCGAAAGGTCGGACTTCGGATACAAAGGAAACCATAGACACATCTCCTATAATAAATCATAGAAGATGCCTCATGAAGAGTGGTTGATATTGCTGAGTTCAAGAGAATACGACAAATGGTCTTTCCGGCTAAGTGTGTCAACCATTACAATGATCTTGCCAGATTTACAAAGAGACCTATGTCAAAACCTTGAGGAACACCAACCATCATATCTACTTGAGATTCAACTTTGGTTAGGTGGAAAGATACTTCAGACTGAGCATGTCCGAATAGAAAGTTTGCAACATTTACCGCAAAGGTAAAGTTACTAGATTCTCAAGATATGGACTACAATGTCAAGCTCCAGAAGACTGAGCTAGGTTGTTATACCCATGTATTAGCATATTGTCGAAGGACAACTGCACACACATAAAGTACTAACAATAAAACACAATGTGTCCTTAGAGAAAAGAGCAGTTTAGAGAACTTGCTTGCTCAAGAACTTGACAACACGGTCATGTGGCAACATGACGATACTTCTAGTAAGACATCTAGAATATCACGGACCACCGATATGTCACTTAGTCCGAGAGGAAACTTGCTCGGTAAGGCAAGAAGACATAGTCTCAGAGTTTCGGCTCAAACCTAACTCTTTGACCTAAGAGAATGCACCAGAATAATGGACTTGGTATCACAATCATTCTTTGCTTAGTGATAAGGTTAAACAATCACGCTAAGGATGACCCAACTGTCCTTAGGGTTCAAAACAGTAAAAAATGCTAAGAATCTCAGATGGCCACATTATTACACACACACGCATCACTCACGAGCGCGAGAGATCAAGGAAGGGTGGGTAACGATGTGTAAAAACATCACTTCATTAAGGGTCAGGAAACTCAGCATGACCTCTTAGCATAAAAGGGTGTGATACTTACTTTAAGATAGAATAGATGGAAGGAAATCAATGCCTCTTGATCTGCGGATTACATCACTTTGACCTGGTCATAGATATGACGAGGTACTAGAGTTTGTTTCTCCTAACATCCCGAAATGGTTTGTCATGATGGACCATAGGAGTATCTTGCATCGGAAGACACTGATGCACATTTACTTCTTGGCTACCAACTAGTAGACAAAGGTCGGAAAACAACAAGGAAAAGGAGGAACATACTCAGGATAGAATTCCGAGATGTGGATGCATAAGTCGACAATCTTCCGAAAACCAATGTAGGGAAGGGGTAGAGTGTGGCAGAGTCACGAGTATAAATGCGAGACTCTCGAGGAGTACTCTTGTCGTGATCTATTTGGTTCCATTAAAGAACATCTGCCATGGCATGTGGTAGGGGAAGTCCTTAGTCGTCACAATTCAATCGTGACAATAACCACAAGCTTGAAGGCTAGAATTGTAGTACCAGCCATCCTGAGGTAATGTGTAAACATTAACAACAGGGATCAAAGGAAGGATCTTGGGTTAAATGTCAGCTTCATGTATAAGATTCACAACAATAGAATCCAGCACAATCCGGGATCTTCGGTTCAAGTCCAAGGGTTAAAACCCAAAGAAAGAAGTAACTACTACCTGAGTGACATAGCGTACACTGCAAGATAGTAATCACGAGGTAGCGTCCAAAAGAAGACACAACTTCTGAAGTACCCAAACAAATGAAAAAGGAGGCACACGAGGCGAAAAGAAACCCCGAAGCCTAGAGCAGAACACGGTGGAATAAACAATATAATATTGTGGGTCCCAAAAGATAGAGAGATCATGATAGAAAGGAATCTCTCATGTGAACAGGAGCAAAGGGGAACAAGGAATTCACAACACACGCAACTCTAGAGAACTTAACACTAGGTCAACTGGCTGAGGAACGGCATGCCAAGAAGGCACCTAAGATTTGAAAGACAAGAAGAGATATCAAAACTTTTCAAAGTCAACACCAGATAAGATAACCCAGAGCTAGAGCAAAACTAGATAAGGAGAAAAAAGAAGCATACTAGAGTTTTTGCAAATACTTTTCATCTTTAAAATAGTTTTCACAAGTACTAGACTCAACATCAACCAATAGCAAGGTTTTCCAACGGTCGGTACTGCTCTGATACCAAGAAATGTGACACCCCCGGGATCAGGGCTAAACAAATCCCAGACCTCCGTCTGACATAAGCTTAACCTTGAGCTCGAGGATATTCAGTGAAGAATCGGTAACACAGAAGTGACCCTACGACACAAAATTTATTACAACAAGCTCTTAACTGAGCGAAGAGCCAAATTATTAGAAGCAGAGGTCACTGACCACAAATATCAAACAACGGAAGGCAAATTATGCTATTAAGTATAGCAAACTTAACAAATGGCCTAAGAGGCCTGAAGCATAACGATGACGTCCCAGCCCATAGATTCCAGGCTGTCGGCCGGGAACCCCAAGCTACTCGTCGATGTCGATGTAGTACCAAACTGATCTTCAGGGAACTCTTACTCTGCTACAAAAGTATCAACAAAGAAAGGGTGAGTACAGGGTGTACTCCGCAAGACTTATGGCTGGTGGAGTTGTTTTTCATAAAGCCATCTTTGTTTATAAAACAAGGGATAGAGAAGAAGCTCGTCTATTCAGAATATTTTAAAAGGGGATAAGAGAGTGACATCTCCAAAATATTAATCATCATCATTGATATCCACCAAGTCATCATCTCTTGAACTCGGATCACCCCCTTGTACCCATGAGGAAGCATCCTTAAGCACACGTTGATCTACCAAGTTTTACGATTAGGTTAAAGTTCTCTATGATCTTAGAATCTGGTCACCAAGCGTTCATAACCGTGAACACGGCTTTTTGAAAAGATTATTAACCTGCAGGGGTGTACAACTTTACCCACACGTACTAACCTTCTCTTAATGCCACTAGATAAGCCCTCTTCCTTGGAAGGCCGGCAGAGGGTGGTTAGACATGACCTTTACCTTGCTTTCACCGAGACCATGAGTCACGCAATAAGTATGGTTACGCCGTAACAGGTCAAATCCCGAAGTCGGTACTTAAAGATGTGAGGCGAGGTTGGTTTACCAAGGCGCTATCAACCCAAATCAACCGCGGCCACGCTTCCCTACCTGTTATGAATGCACCTTCACCTGGCAAATCTTTCAAAAGGTTTTCTATGCATATGTCGAAAGGAATGCCCGAACTATGTGACTCATGGAATCTACTAGGCAAGTTAGTTGCTCGTGAGGTTTTCCAGGCCCCGTGTGGTTGTACGCTCGTGAGGTTTTCCAGGCCCTGTGTGGTTGTACGCTCGTCTCGGTTCCAAAGTCAAGAACTTAGTTCCTAGTGGTGGCGAGCATGGGACTAGAAAAACCACATCCCATCGTGGCCTCCCATACAAGCCTTAGCATGTTTAATATCATATCACTCATCTCATCTCCTCACATTCTCCAGTCATACTAGATTCTCTGCATCTGATACATCATCTGAATGGACCAGCACTGACAGCTATGCATGGCTAAGCAAACACATATATAAGCTCTAGCAGTGCACACTAGCCAAACCTAGTTATGCTAGGAGCGGTGGATCAGGTAATATAACCTCAAAGGGAGTAATGCAATAGATAGGATACTCTATCTATTGATGAAAGACCACAGTAGAATCGTATGCATCATGGAAAGAATTGAAATACTTTCGAAATCATAGGATTATATCCTGGTGGGGATATGTTTGCCTTTGCCTGTTGATAACGGATAAGCAGATCTTCGGGAGCCTTGTACTTGACTTGATTACAGTTGGTCAAGTATTGTTCACCGATCTTCGAACTTCGACGGTATTGATCTCTGGCTTTGATCTCGATCTTGATCTCGTATTCTACCGAGAAGAACCAAACACCGGAAAGAGAGGGAAACAATCAACACATGGCATCGATGCAATGCTCAAGCAAGGATGATGAGATGACAAGTTAAATTGTATTGAAATGTAACCCTAAAGCATGCTCGACAGTTTAATCGGGGTTCCGAGGGGTGAAAACCCTAACTCGGGGAAACTCCGGAGGCATATGAGAGGGGTTGATTAGTTCTCTAATTAAACTTGTCATTGAAGTTGCTGAACAATGCATGATTATAGCTTAGTTAGATAGTTCTCATTTTTCTAAACATTTTGATATATTATTTGTATTTTTCTAACAAACATATAATTAGTTATTGAATTTATAACATTATATCAATTTCTAGAGTTATTTAAACCATTTCTGAAATTATAACAAAACCAGGGATTATTTTTCACATCGAGGCAGAAGCTACCCATAGCAGCCGACAGGAGGGCCCGAGGACACCTCAGCTTCCACGTGGGCGGGAGGGGAACCTACCTAGGTTTGACTAGGCTTAACCCACGCATGCTGACGTTAGCATGACGTCAGCACGACGTCGTCACGCCGGACGCGTCAGATCGATCAAGCTTGCGACGGAGGAGGGCTCGAGGGGTTCTGCAGATGGGCTCATTCGAACAAGCTCATCGAGAGGAACCTAAAACTGGCGGCGGAACCATCTATTGACCACCGGTGACTTGCCGGCGACATGGCCAAGCGGCGGATGATGGTGGCGCGCGGCCCTAGAGAGCTACAGAATGTGAAGAAGCAAGGAGAACCTACCAGGAGGATCACCATCTCACCAGGAGCGCTTCAGCGTGGTCGGTGAAGCCATGCGAGGCCGGAATTGACGGGGACATCGGCGGCCAGAGCTTGGGAAGGAGGTCATGATTGGCTTGATTGCGGGCGCCGTTGCTAGCGTGACTTGATGGGAAGGAAGACGACGACATGGTGGTCTCGATGGTGGCCACGGCTTGGCCTGGGGCAGTCAGGAATGGTGGCGACGGAGGGGTCCGACGAGCTAGGGTTCGGGCGCTGCATGGGCGAATGCTTGAGAGCGAGAGGGGCCGAGAAAAAGAGGATAGGGGAAGAGAGGAAAGACGTGCGGTCTTCTGCATATCCTCGTATAGTCATCTAGGCCAGGGGCGGCGACGGCGACGTGGCGGTCGGTGAACCAGAGGAAGGCACGCAGCTGCCTCCTCGTTTTCCTTTTGTCTCGAGGATGAAGAAAAGAAAAGAGGGACGAAGGGGTACTGGGTCGGGAGTAGGCCACGCTGGGTTGCGGGGGCGCTGCGCGTGAGCGGCGAATAGAGCGACGAAACGAGATGGGCCGGCTGGGCTGAGCCTAATTGCTGCTGGCTCTGATGTTTTTATCAAAACCCTTTTTCTTTTTAGTTTTAATATTTCTTTCTTTTGCAAACCCATTTCAAATCTATTTTAAATGCTTTTAAAACACAAGAGACATTTATAAAATATGTAAAATATTTATGAGCCCTTGTAATCCATTTGGGCTCCAATTATTTTTGTACTTTTCAAATTCAAACCATTTTGAATGGATTTCAAGAGAGGGGAAAAACTAGGGTTTTAGGTTTGCATTGTTCCTTGTTGCATGCATTTTAGAAGATGATGCTAATGATGCACAATCAAACCCTAATTATATATTAGCTAAAACCGGGGGTTACATAGACATCAAAACTAAAATAAAAAAACAGAAATTAAAGGGGGAGGGGAGAATTCACCTCTTGGCGTGCCCTCTTGTTCCCTGCTCGTGCCTCTTCTTCAGCCACCAGTGATGATTCTTCTTCCTCTATCTAAATCAAAAAACAGAAATTAAAGGGGGAGGGGAGAATTCACCTCTTGGCGTGCCCTCTCGTTCCTTGCTCGTGCCTCTTCTTCAGCCACCGGTGATGCTTCTTCTTCCTCTATCTAGGATGCCTCCTTCTCAGCGTCCATCGTATCTCAGAGTTGGGAAGGGGCGGGGCAGAGCTTCCTTCTCAGAGATGTTACCGTTCAGTCAGGGGCGGGGGCGTGGGGACGGGGGCGTGGAGGCGGGGGCAGGTGTGCGGAGGCGGGGCTATGTCGTGCAGGGCGCCGGGGATGTGAGGTGGCGGCAGGAGAGGAGAAGATCGCGGCCATCGGGGCCTACACGGGGCACCGGGGTGGGAGACGAGCGGCTAGCGGTGGTGGGTAATTAGGATTAGATGTAGTGCGTAGCGGACACGAATACGACCGGGCATGGGGCAAAATTTTGTTCTATGGTGTACCGATTCGACGCATTGCTAGGCCTGATTTTTTCCTTGCTAATCTGAGCCGGGTCGACTGACCAGCCTCGACCCCCTACTGGCGCCGCCGATGAACACCAACGAGGTACCCCTTGAACATGGTACATGAGCTTTCCCATAACCAAAATGACAAGGCAAGCAGACAATGAGCATCTCAACATTCTACTTATTTACCATGGGATATGGTGCTTTTTTCTCTCTTTCCTCTTTTCTCAATATGTCTCTTTTTATCAATCTGTTTTTTTATAAGAAGAATGCTTCATAGATGTCACTATGGTGATGCTACAAGTTTCCACCGTTATTAGGCATGGCTTAGGCTAGCGGCCCAGGAGTTTCTCTAACACATATACATAACTCCATGGACTTACAAGCTACCCTTTCATTTCACACCGACGAAATCCATAGACAAAAGAGCATGATGTCAACTGTGTACAAAGTACAAGTGCAATGTTGAAAGCGTTCCCCATGACAACACGGTTCTGCTAATTCCAACGTATAAGTGCAAGCATATGCAACATAGATGACACAATGGTTCAAGTTTATTAGGGGCAATAAATATAAAGTGTGCCATCAAGTTTGTGAGAGCTTTAATCACTAAGTTTTCACATAACAAAATAATTTTTAGTTGGAAGATAGCTGAAAACAAGAATATACTTGGAATGGTGTAACACACCATGCATAAGAATTTATAGTGGACACTCTGGAATAACTTGGTTTCATGGGAGTTGGAAGCATGAGTAGAGCTTACTCATGCGAGTGGAGGCTAGCAGAAGACTATGAGCGACCAACTAAGAGAGCCATAATGGCCATAATCATGTAGAGCGACAAAACATTACTAATCAAAGCATAAAGTGGTACTATAAGTCAAGGACTAAATTATCATAGAGGATATGGTTACTTGTTCATAGTCATAACATGGTGTGACATTGTGCCAAGTCAACCCAAACAAAGCATCAAAGGAGAATACCACAATACTATGCTTTTGTATGCTAAAAGAACGCATGATTTTTTCAAGGCACACTAAGAAATCCCAATTGATTGGAACAAGTCATGCTACATCAATAATCACTAAGCATAAGGTCAAAACAACACCTAGCATGACATGCTAAAGTCTAAGTCACAGTCAAAGCAAGCTCCTCTTGCACTATTCAAGCAAGAGCTTTCTACTCCTTTCCAACACCAATCAACTTATTTGAAATAACACAGCGATAGCGGGGGTCCAAACTACTTTATTCAAGCAAACTAAGAAAACTAAGCAAACCAAACGAAAACTAAGACGCTCCAAGAACAACACAACAGTGTATGAAACAATAAAAACGAAGTGTCTAGAAAGACCTGAGCTTTTTATTGATGATGAAGGGGATGCCTTAGGAATCCCCAAGCTTTGATGCTTGTACCCCTTGGATATTTCTTGGGGTGACACCGGGGTGGCATCCCCAAGCTTGAGCTTTTGTCCATTCTTCATCTCATTACATCATTCTCTCTCTACACCGGAATTTTTTTCCTTCATATAAAACTTCACACAATCTTCATTAGCAACATTAGTGTATTCAAAAGATAATAGACCCTTAGGTTTAGCCTTAGAACAGCAAAACTTTTCACTAAAAACACAATCTACTGTATCAACTCCCTCAAAAGCTCAATTTCCCAAAAAGAACCCGAAAAGGAATCAATAAGAAGCAAATGCAAATAATGGCAGAAATCTGTCAAAACAGACCAGCAGGTGGAAACCAATTTTTTAGAAGACCTTATGGTTCTCAAATCAAAAAGTGTTGAACTAACGAAAGTTATCTAACATACTGGGGATTTATTCGTAAAATATCAGTTCAATCTGACTTACAGAGATTCCTCATGAATTTTTACGGTGGAGCACAAAAATCTGTTTTGGGACAACAACTCCCCAAATCTTACTTCCCTCTCATTAGAGGTCCTTCTTGGCACAAAAAGCAAATAAAAAGGATAAGGAGAGGTCATTACTGAAGTAATAACTTCCAAGACTCAAGAAAACTCTTGGGTTATCTCCCAACAAGTACTTTTCTTTAACGCCTTTAAGTTAGGCACAATAGTTTGAGAAGATGCTCACATAAGAAATATGAATTGAAGTAAAAGAGAGCATCAATAAGCAAATTCAAAACACATTTAAGTCTAATCCACTTCCTATGAATAGGAATATTATAAGAAAATAAATCAAAGAAGCACATAACAAGAATGGGTAGATTAAACAAGAGCAACTTCAAAACTTTCAGCACATAGAGTGGTGTTTTAGTACCATGAAAACTTATACAACCATATTTTCCTCTCTCATAATAATTTTCAGTAGCCTCATGAATAAACTCAGAAATATAACTATCACATAAAGCATGATTTTCATGATCTACAAACACATAATTTTTATCAAGCTCAAAAATATTGGGATTTTAAAACCTTCAAACCCACTCTTAACAATTTTATAACAAGAAGACTGACCATTCAATATAGGACCATCATCTATAGCTTTATCATAAACATTTTCTAAGCAAAAATCTTTAATATCATGCATTTCGAAGTTAGGCACAAATATAGGATTATCATAGATAATAGGAGCATAACTATTATCACAAGTTTTACCTATAGTAGATATTTCAAAAGAATTCATAGGAACATAACATTCATCCTCCTTTGGTAAGCATGGAGGACAATCAAATAACATTAGGGATGAAGAGTTACTCTCATTAGAAGGTAGGCATGGGTAGTTAATCCATTCTTCCTCCTTTTGTTCATCACTCTCCTCCTCTTTTTCATCTAATGAGCTTAAAGGTTCAGCAATTTCTTCTTCCATAGGCTCCTGCAAGGCATTAGTCTCTTTCGTTTGTGGAAAGCACTTATTAAAATATTCAAGAATATAGCCATTTTCTTCCTTGTAATTATCAAAGCAAAATTTAAGTATCTCATAAACCTCATATTCATAAGGTGCATCATTTGTATTTTCAAGCAAACTAGCAAGTTTCACCCTTGAAAGCAATAAATTCTTCCATTTGTTCCACATAATAAAAGTCATAATTTCCTTTAACATAAGAAGATATGGTAACATTATCATTATACTCACATTGAAAAGGCAGGTGTTTATACCTCCTACAACAACAAGATTTATCAAAGCAATAAGTAACATTATAAGTAGAGCACACCTCTCTAGCAATAGTATTCAATTTATCAATTTGCTCCCATAAGTGTTTCCCTTTTTGTGACAAACGGTGTTCCTTATAAAAATACTTTTGTTCTTCCATGAACCCACCTTGCCAATAAGAACTAGTTTCAAATAAACCATCCATTGATAGAAATCATGAAAAAGCAAGGCAATAACAGACCAGCAACTAGGGTAGGAACTATTTTTTTTGTGTTTTTGATAAGAGAAAGCAAACCAAACTAAACTAATTTTTTTTGGAGTTTTTGATAAAAAGAGGCAAGCAAAACCAAGCAAAAGAAACTAAGAAAACCAAAAACAAAGTAAAGAGAAAGGTTGAGAAGGACTCCCTTTGTGAAGAGATCCTTAGCCTCCCCGGAAACAGCGCCATAAAAGCTTGATGATGGCGCTTCGTTGATATGGGAGCGCTTCGTCGGGAAACCCCAAGAGCAAGGTATGAAGCAGCACATCAGCAAGTTTTCCCTCAGTAATAAACCAAGGTTATCGAACCGGTAGGAGGAAGGAAACGTCTCAAAGGTGTTGCAAGCAACTTGGAAACCTTCACAACAAAACTCAAGACTTTGCCCCAACGAACAGTGAGGTTGTCAATCTCATCGGTTGCTATAACAAAGGATTAACTATATGGTTTGGAAGGTGATAGTGCTTTGCAGCAAGTAAACAGTAACAGTGGAAGAAGTATCAGTGATTAAGATTGGACCGGGGTCCATAGTTCACTAGAGGTGTTCTCCTTACATAAACAAACATGGCATGCTGGGTAAACAAATTACAACAGGGCAATTGATAGGACTGAGCAAGGCATAACAATGCAATACTTGACATCAAGATCCTATGAGATTTGATTGGGCAATACAACAAGATACATAGATTGCCATCCAACTGCATCTATGACTAGAAGTCCACCTTTGGGTTATCATTCGAACCCCCTCCAGTATTAAGTTGCAAGAAACAGACAACTACTTTAAGCAAAGTGTGTAAGGTAAACAATCCACTTGTTCCATGAACAAGAGACCGTTGTTTTCTCCCTAGTGGCAACAACACATCTACAACCTTAGAGATTTCGGTCACTTCCCTTAGATTAAATAGAGGCATGAACCCACTATCGAGCATAAATACCCCCTCTTGGAGTCACTAGCAACTACTTGGCCAAGATAGCTACTAACAACGGGGATCATGCAAGATCACAAACAACACAAACATGATAGAATCAATAAGACAAAATCATTAATCAATCTGACATAGTAACCTCAATATCCATCGGATCCTCGCAAACACAACATGCATGATTACAAATAGATGAGATCTTGATCATGAATGGAGCTCACAAGATCTAGAAATGAAAGCACAAGGGAGGATATACAACCATCTAGCTACTACATGGACCCGTAGTCCAAGGTGGAACTACTCACGCTTCATACGGGAGGCTGGCATGATGAAGAATAAGGCCTACGAGATGATCTCCCCTCCGGCAGGGTGCCGGGAAGAGCTTCAGATCCCCTCGATTTAGGGACGATGGTGGCGCGGCTATAGACGGTTTCGTGGAATATTGATCGGGTACTTAGGGTTTAGGCCTCGGGGGCTTCTTATAGGCGAAGAGGCAAGGCTGGGAGGCAGCCAGGGGGCCCACACCCTGCCCAGGCGCGGCCTAGGGTGGGCCCACGCCTAGGGGTCCGGCCGCCCTGTGGCTCCCCTCCGTCTCTCCTATGGACTCCGTGTTCTCCTTGGTGAAATATTGACTCTGGCTTTTGTCCCGTCCAATTCCGAGAATATTTCCTTACTAGCTTTTCTGGAACCATAAATAGAAGAAAACAGGCAACTGACACTATGGCATCTTGTTAATAGGTTAGTACAAGAAAAAAATAAAACACTTCAAAGTGTAGACAAAGCAAAGCAAAGTAGATACTAAACAAGCATGGAACATCAAAAATTATAGATACGTTTCCGACGTATCATACACTAAGGAAGATTTTATTGCTAATAAATATGGTAGTGAAAGAGAAACTTGGGTGCAGAAACCTATGCCTTTTCCCAATAAGAAACACAAGTCAAAGGAGGAAGAACACTATAACAAGTTTTGTGAGTGGATGAAACCTTTATTTTTGCAAATTCCTTTGACTAATGTTATTAAGTTGCCTCCTTATTCAAAGTATATGAAGGATATTGTCTCTAATAAAAGGAAGATTCCTAATGAGGAAATTTCTACTTTGCTTGCTAATTATCCCTTCAATGGTAAGGTTCCAAAGAAACTTGGTGATCCAAGTATACCAACTATTCCTTGATCTATTAAAAATAATTATGTTAGAACTGCTTTGTGTGATTTGGGAGCTAGATTTAGTGTTATGCCTTTTTCTCACTACAAGAGACTCTAGCTAGAAAAGTTGATACCAACTGATATATATTTGCAAATGGCTGATAAGTCAACTACTATTCATGTTGGTATATGTGAGGATGTTCCTATTCAAGTGGATCATAATTTCTTGGTTTTAACTGATTTTGTTGTGCTTGAGATGCCTAAAGATGATAATATGTCCATTATTCTTGGGAAACCTTTTCTTAATACGGCAGGTGTTGTCATCAATTGTAATCAAGTAAAAGTAACTTTTAATATTAATGTCAAATATCATACTGTCTATTTCCCCAAGAAGATTGATAAGAGCTATTTCCTGAATTCCATTAAAAATATTGAGATCATCAAAGTTGGAGAAATATATTGTCCCATTCCACAAGAAAGTTTTGAAACTATTATGTTTGGGACTATTGTTATCAAGTTTGAGGTAACATAATCACTTTGTGGAATGCAAAGTTTTGCTTCATATAAGATTGTTTTGGTAACAAGACTTGATCAACCTTGTTAACAAAGGGATTTTAATGAACAAAACAATGCTTTCACAGTGGTGATACTTGCTCACTTTTACTTTTCTCCTTTCCAATCTTTCCTCTTTATCTTGTTAGTTTTAGGTTTGGTAGTTGTTTGCTTGTTGGAGTGTCTTATAACTTCTGTAGTTTTGGTTTTGGTTTGCTTTTTTGCTTCTTTAAAAAAACCTTTTCTGCAAGAAAATCAATTTTCATAACCTGAAAATTGGCCAAAAATAAAGTTTCCCGAAAAATTCCAGAAAATTCATATTAATTTTTTTCCTCAAAAAATGGGTAGAGAGACACCTGGAGTGGCCTAGGAGGACCCACCAGGCCAGCACACCCCTGGTGGCGTGGCCATCCCCAGGGCGCGCCTGGCCTGGGTGGGACCCACCTGTGGCCCTCCAAAGTGTCTCCTTCCAGCCACTTCTTTCTCTCTCCCAAAAGACACCGGAAAACTTTCTCAAGCTCGCGTTCCTTCTGTTATTGCTCCTGATTTTTTATCTCCTTGCTTAGCCCATCTTTGCTGCTGATTTTTGGAGGGATTGCTCTCCGGTATGTGCCTCCTCCGCTTGTCCAATTAGATTTTTGATTGGTAGATTGTATGTTGAGTATTTTTGTACTATAGGTGACATGTTGTGTGAGCTTGCATGCTTTCTCTATGCTTAGATATTTCATTTTGATGCATGTTTAACCCTCTAGCAAGTTCCTATAGTAGTTCCTCATCATTTATCAACTTGGAAATCACTTGGTTTGATGTTTGTCTAAAAATTTCAGAAAAGAAGATAAGTGCATACCAACTGAATCAACATGATTTGATGGTACCTAGGCCAATGAAAGTCCATCGTGAGGAAGAAGTCTTCCGTTCCATATATCCATGCCCTGAATTCATGAGAGCCACGGGGATCTTTCAAGATTTCCAAACTATGATTACTAATGCAGGGTTGGAACATTTTGTTGGAGAAGAACCATATCAATATGTTAAGCTAACCATGGCTATGGTGGAGGACTTCTGGTTTAGTTGGTCCTTGTCTAATCCTATGGTCCATTATAAAATTTACAATATAGTTGTCGACCTGCCTTTTGCTGATTTTTGTGCGGCTATTAGAGTGCCACATTGGGGTGCTTGTGAGAAGATCAGAGATAGGCCTAAGCCACTCATGGATTTATATGCTGAAATTTGCCAAGGTTGCGACTTCTCAAAAGAAAGTGGAAAGGATGGTCACTCACGGAGGAAGAACTTGACACACACGTGGCGGAGCTCTCCCAGCAAGAGAATGTTGGAGAGGATGCCATAGATGATTCGGTTTAGCCCTCCAACATGGGGGAGTCTTCATACCAGCAACCCTCCTATGATTGGAGCATGTCTTCTTCTTCATCGCGAGGGCCTGATTATGATCATTCCTACAATGACCCACCAGCTTGGGGTTACTAATAGCACTATTGAGCCCCACTTAGGCCAAAAGCGTAAGCTTGGGGGAGGTATACCGACATCACACTCATCCATATATCATGTTTCGTCGGTTCTTTGTATATCCATGTTTCGCTTTTTCTTTGTTTTTGTTTCTGTTTTCCCAAAACAAAAAAAGACCAAAAATATTTTAGTTGTTTCTCTTGGTTTGTTTCTTTGCTTTTTAGCTTTGGTTTGCCTTAAGAAAAAATCCAAAAAGATTTTGCTTTGTTTGTTTTTGCTTTGTGTGCTTGCTTTAAAAATCAAAAACACCAAAAATATTTGTTGTTCTTCTTTGGTTTTGTGAAGTTCGTTGCAGGGTTCAATAGTCCTCAGTGGAGTTTGGTTTGATGTTATTATTCAAGCCACACAAGTGAAGGGCAATAATGAAGATTAATGACAACTTGAGGTGTGGTAAGAGGTTGGTAACAAACTCTATTTTTTTCATTTTTGTTCATATACTCATCATTGTGGGAATGCTTAGTCTGTTCATGTAAGGTGTATGTTATTTATGGATGCTTAGTAGTTCTTGCTTTCTTATGATTAGCTCCAGCTTGCTAATAGTTTGTAGCATGTCGTATGAATGTTTGCTTGCATTTTTCTATTCATAACTTGGTATGACATTGTGGTATCCTCCTCTGAATGTTTCATTTGAATCGACTTGGCACATGCTCACACATGCATATGACTGAACAAATTCAGTTAAGCCTCGATGATTTATTTTGACTTAGAGTTCATCTATCACTTTCATAGCATAATTAGTCATGTTTTGTTGCAAGCATGATTATGACAGTTATTGCTCTCTCGTTTGTCGCTCCCTCTCTATTGCTAGCCTTCACTTGCACTGAGTATGATCTCTACTCGTGTTGCCAACTCCCCAAAACAAATATTGTCAAAAGTGTCCACCATACCTACCTACTAGCATCATTTGCTATTCCGTTCATATTTATTATGCCTTGTTTCCTTCCAAATAAAATGTTTGCTTGTTATGGGAAAACTAGTTAGTAAAGCTCTCACGAACTTGATGGGACACTTTATTTCTTGCACTTAATAAACCTGAACCATTGTGACTATCCATGAAAGTTATATGCTTGCAAATTATAGGCTGGGAGTTAGCAGAACCATGCTGTCATGGGGAATGCTTTCAACACCTTTAAATATTATACCCAGTTGATATCATGCTCTTTTGTTTACGGATGTCGTCGGTGTGAAATAAAAGGGGAGCTTGTAAGTCCATGGAGTTATGTATATGTGTTAGAGAAATGCCTGGGCCGCTATCCTAAGTCATGCCTAATCATGGTGGAAACTTGCAGCATAACCATAGTGAGCAATCTATGAAGCATTCTTCTTATAAAAAAAGAGATAGATATTGAGAAAAAGAAAAAAAAGAGAGATGAGAAAAGGGGAAAGAGAGAAAAAGCACCATTTTCCCATGGTAAATAAGAAGATTGTTGAGATGCTCATTGTCTGCTTGCCTTGTCATTTTGATTATGGGATAGATCATGTATCATGTGCAAGGGGTACCCCGTTGGCGGTTCTCTATGATACACATGTATTTACTATGACAAGAACTTATCGATAACTAAAGTTGAGTAGCATGAGGAGTGGCCCTCGTACTCAAGGGACATGAGATTTCCAGTTTATGGTATGTGAAGCATATAACTCATATTGGACCTCACTTTCACCTTAACCATCTAAAGATGCCTATGATAGGGTCAATGAGAGCTCAAAGATAATGAGTACCATACTTTCAGCATTTGGAAGACTTTCAAACTTTCCAAAACCTTTTCACTTTCTTGTTGAGTCACCACTTATTCTATGAGCACCTTCTTGAGAGAATAGCTGTCATTCTTAGTGTAATGTTCTAGTCTCAAAACTTGGTTAATTATGTCATAACTTTGATGTTTATATATTTGATATCTTTACTTCTAGTCTTCACTTGAAATTTAGAGGTGCCTTGGCATTTATGTTGTGCTCTACAAACAAAGGAAGGCGAGATACCACTCTATCATACCTTTTTATGAGCATTGCAATGTTGCTTATGTTTATGCTTCATGCTACTTATTATTATTGAGTTGGAATCTCTTAATAGCTTGCAATGACTATTAAGTAGACTTAGTTGCATACTCCTTATAATGAATTGTCTAAGTATCTACTCATGTGCTGGGAATATTTACGTCATATGAAGCAAATGTGTTCGTGAAAGTTCTTTTATCGCACTTAGTTTTCAACTGAATTGCTTGAGGACAAGTGATGGCTAACGTGAAGCCTGTTGGGAACCCCAAGAGCAAGGTGTGAGGAAGCACAGCAGCAAGTTTTCCCCCAGTAAGAAACTGAGGTTATCGAACCAGTAGGAGGAAGGAAACGTCACACAGGTGTTGCAAGCAATGCGGAGACCTGCACAACACAAACTCAAGACTTTGTCCCAACGAAACAGTGAGGTTGTCAAGCTCACGGGTTTGTTGTAACAAAGGATTAAACATATGGTGTGGAAGGTAATGGTTTGCAGCAAGTAAACAAGCATCCGTGGAAGATGTATCAACGGTAAAGATTGGACCGGGGTCCATAGTTCACTAGAGGTGCTCTCCTTAGATAAACAACATGGCATGAATGGTAAACAAATTACAGCAGGGCAATTGACAGGAACTGGGCAAGGCATAACAATGCAATACCAGACAAAAAGATCCTATGAGATTCGATTGGGCAATACAACAAGATACATAGACCGCCATCCAACTGCATCTATGACTAGAAGTCCCCCTTAAGGTTATCATCTGAACCCCCTCTAGTATTAAGTTGCAAGCAACATACAACTACTCTAAGCAAAGTGTGTAAGGTAAACAATCCACTTGTTCCATGAACAAGAGACCGTTGTTTTATCCCTAGTGGCAACAACACATCTACAACCGAAGAGATTTCTGTCACTTCCCTTGGAAACTAGAGGCATGAACCCACTATCGAGCATAAATACCCCCTCTTGGAGTCACTAGCAACTACTCGACCAAGATGGCTACGAACAACGGAGAGCAGGCAAGATCACAAACAACACAGACATGATAGAATCATAAAGATAATACCATTAATCAATCTGACATAGTAATCTCAATATCCATCGGATCCCCACAAACACAACATGCATGATTACAAATAGATTAGACCTTGATCATGAACGGAGCTCACAAGATCTATACATGAAAGCACAAGGAGGAGATACAACCATCTAGCTACTACATGGACCAATAGTCCAAGGTGGAACTACTCACGCATCATACCGGAGAGAAGGCCTCCAGATGATCTCCCCTCTGACAGGGTGCCGGGAAGAACTTCAGATCCCCCCGATCTAGGGACGAAGGTGGTGGCGGCTACAGAAGGTTTCGTGGAATATTGATCGGGTACTTAGGGTTTCTGCATCGGGGGCTTCTTATAGGCGAAGAGTCGAGGCCAGGAGGCGACCAGGGGGCCACACCATGCCTAGGCGTGGGCCCACCCCTAGTAGTACCTAGGGGGGTTTGGCCGCCCTGGTTTGCATCTCAGTCTCGTCTTCTGGATTCGTGTCCCTCACGGTAAAATATTGACTTTGGCTTTTGTCCCGTCCAATTTCGAGAATATTGATTTTCTGCCTTTCTGGAACCAAAAACAGAAGAAAATAGGCAACTGGCACTGTGGCAACTTGTTAATTGGTTAGTTCCAGAAAATATATAAAAACACCTCAAAGTGTAGACAAAGCAAAGCAAAGTAGATACTAAATAAGCATGGAACATCAAAAATTATAGATACATTTCTGACGTATCAATCATCCCCAAGCTTAACTCCTGCTCGTCCTCGAGTAGGTAAGTGATAAAAAGAATCAATTTTGAGGTGACATGCACCATCAAAACCAAGATCAAACCATTTGCAAGCATTGAAAGTTGGGATCAAAAAACTCTAAACATGTGCATGAAAGATGGAGTTCTAACAATAGGACATAGTAACTATGCATGCAACATGAAAGGCTACAAACAAAGATCATGAATAACATGCATTGAAAAATGTTCGTTTGTTTCACATACAGAAAACATAGCATAGTGGAAATAAGCTTGTCCCTCATAGAGTAGCAAATAGATACATAGGACACCTTCAAAGTTCACAAGGGTGACTAGAAACAAATAGCACAAGAACAAGTAATATCACAATATGCATCAATCAATAAGCTTTGGGACACTGCACACAGAATGAAAACTATGCTCTCTTAATGGTAGAAGGGGGAGACTCAATAATAGTGGAAGAAAGGCCCTTCATAAGGGAAGCAGGGATTTCAAGTTTCAAAAAGAGCTTCCAAAAATTATGGTACTAGTTAGCTTTTAGCCCTCATTGCCCCTATCAAAAGCATCTTGAAGTGATTAAGGTTAAAGTGAACAAACTATGTAGTATATGCTTGAAAAAGTATAAGTTGTCAATCTCAAGTCCCTTGAATACGAGGGCCACACCTCATGCTACTCAACTTCAGTCACATGTAAGTGCTTGTCATTGTAAGTATTTGCATATCATAGAGAACCGCCAACGGGGTACCCCTTGCACATGGTACAGGAGCTATCCCATACCAAAATGACAAGGCAAGCAGACAATGACCATCTCAGTGATCTTTTTATTTACTATGTGCATAGCTTTTTATTGAGGATGCTTCATAGATAGCTCAGTATGGTGATGCTGCAAGTTTCCACCATGATTAGGCATGACTTAGGCTAGCGGCCCAGGCGTTTCTCTAACACAAAATACAAACTCCATGGACTTACAATCTTCCTCTTTATTTCACACCGGTGACATCCATAGACAAAAGAGCATGATATCAACTGATTACAAAGTACAAGTGCAATGTTGAAAACGTTCCCCATGACAGCATGGTTCTGCTAATTCCAATGTATAAGTGCAAGCATATACAACATAGACGACACAATGGTTCAAGTTTATTAGGGGCAAAGAATATAAAGTGTTGCATCAAGTTTATGAGGGATTTAATTACTAAGTTTTCACATAACAAAATAGTTTTTAATTGGAAGATAGCTGAAAACAAGAATATACTTGGAATGGTGTAACACACCATGCATAGGAGTTTATAGTGTACACTTTGGAATAATGTCGTGGTGGTATCACGACATATGCCATGGGTAGGCTAAAGTTGGGGCCGATGGACGTGGAGGAATCCAGGGAGGGATGATGCAGTGAAGACCGCACTCGTATGAACAAAGAGAAATACAATGTATCTAGGATTGAGGCTCTCATGTGGAGATAACACATCTTCCTCTACATCTAATCTCTTATCATCTTGCCATACTTGTGGCTACAATCATGCTCCTTGAGTTGTATCTCCTATGCCTCTATCTAGATCTCTCTGTGAGAGTGGAGGAAGAAGAAGAAGGAGAGCTCCTATTGAGCAGAGAGGGGAGGAGCCCTTCGGGGCCTCCCTCTGAATGATCCCCCTGGTGCTCCTTATAAAGGGGAACCCAGGGGACAAAGCTTGTTCCCCATGCTTGGCATCTGTGTAGCATATTACTGGCATCTTCTTAGATGCTCAGCATATGCCTTGGCATCTTTGGAGATGCCATGGCATATTCCTTAGCATATTCTTGATGCCAAGGGCATATTCCATATGCCCATGTGATAGTCTGAGCCATGGGCGTCCCAAGACTGGCATCATACCGATTGAGATTGTCTTGGCTCGCTGGGGTGTTGTTGTAGATGTTGGAGTGCGTCTGGGAGTAGATGCTAGGGCGGATTGGGTGATCTGATTCGGCCCAGATGCCTCCCGTTTAGATAAAACTCGGCCTATCTTGCTTCTGATTCGGCCTGGAGGGATGAGTGGCCCAGCCGGACTAATGGTGGGCCCTAGCCGGGTCATTCTCAGCCGACCCGAGTAGGAGAGGTCTTATAGGAAACTGCCCCGCGGTGGGCCGAGCTGTTCATGTCGGCCCACCCGGGGGAAGGACACTTGGGCGACGGGGGAGCACCGAGGTAGGCGGAATCGGCTCCCAGCCGGCCCACCCGGGCGAAGAGCTTGCGGGCGACGATGGAGCTCCATGGTGGGCTGAATCAGCTCCCAGCCGGCCCACCCGAGCGATGCTGGGACGGGCGGTGGCGACCTCGTCCTTCTGTCGAGGCGCGGGAGCGTCGGGGTTGCAGCGATGCTGTCGGGAGAATCGACCTAGCGAAGCGGGAGATGGCGATACCTCGGCAGGAGCGGGAGATAACCCAAGGTAAGTGGGCCGAGGAAGGTTAACCCGACCCAACTAAATGGCTGTTATGCTGTGTAGGCCGAATCAGCCTTGATTCTTCCCGGGTAGTGCAACCTAGGCCTGGGACGAATCCTGATCTGGCCGGGCTTGTATTGATTCGGCCTAGGTCCCTTTCTCTTATCCTTTTTGATTACTCTATTTATATTTTTCATCTTTTATTTAACTGATTCAACATTTCATCAAATCACTTAATTCATCAACTCTGGGGTACCCGGGGGTACACCCCTGACATTAGTCCCCGAGGCTATGTGTGACTCGTAGAGTCGTGCATAGGCTTTATACAAAATATCTCCAGAGTTGTTTATTCGGTCTATAGTCTTTTCACATATCATTGATTCCTGCCCTCTAAGGTACTGGTTCATAACCCTTCTGGGTAAGTTTTCTGACTTCTGGCCTGCCTTGGCTCTGGCCTTAACCCTTTTGGGTAATTGTGACTTCTGGCCCGCTTTGGCTCTGGTCTTATAACCCCTTTGGGTAAATTATGACTTCTGGCCATTTTAGGCACTGGTCTTTTAACCTCTTTGGGTAAGTTCTTGACTTCTGGCCTGCTTTGGCTCTGGTCTTATAACCCCTTTGGGTAAGTTGTGACTTCTGGCCCGCTTTGGCTCTGGTCTTATAACTCCTTTGGGTAAATTATGACTTCTGGCCATTTTAGGCACTGGTCTTTTAACCTCTTTGGGTAAGTTCTTGACTTCTGGCCTGCTTTAGCTCGAGTCTTATAACCCCTTTGGGTAAGTTGTGACTTCTGGCCCGCTTTGGCTCTGGTCTTATAACCCCTTTGGGTAAGTTATGACTTCTGGCCATTTTAGGCACTGGTCTTTTAACCTCTTTGGGTAAGTTTTGATCCGAGTTATCTGATTTCAAATCCGAGTTATTTTACTCAATTTTCACTTACATCTCAAATCTGAGTCAACTGACTCAAATCCGAGGTATATGACTCAAATCCGAGTTATCTGATTTCAAATCCGAGTTACTTTTCTCAATTTTGACTTACATCTCAAATCTGAGTCATCTGACTCAAATCCGAGGTATATGACTCAAATCCGAGTTACTTTACTCAATTTCGACTTACATCTCAAATCCGAGTCATCTGACTCAAATCCGAGGTATATGACTCAAATCCGAGTCATCTGATTCCAAATCCGAGTTACTTTACTCAATTTTGACTTACATCTCAAATCTCAGTCATCTGACTCAAATCCGAGGTATATGACTCAAATCCGAGTCATATGATTCCAAATCCGAGTTACTTTACTCAATTTTGACTTACATCTCAAATCTCAGTCATCTGACTCAAATCCGAGGTATATGACTCAAATCCGAGTCATCTGATTCCAAATCCGAGTTACTTTACTCAATTCTGACTTA
The DNA here is from genome assembly GCA_916181665.1 of Avena sativa. Classification (NCBI taxonomy): domain Eukaryota; kingdom Viridiplantae; phylum Streptophyta; class Magnoliopsida; order Poales; family Poaceae; genus Avena; species Avena sativa. The sequence continues at coordinate 312,713,240 of OV702297.1, forward strand.
CATCTCAAATCTGAGTCATCTGACTCAAATCCGAGGTATATGACTCAAATCTGAGTCATCTGATTCCAAATCCGAGTTACTTTACTCAATTTTGACTTACATCTCAAATCTGAGTCATCTGATTCAAATCCGAGTTATATGACTCAAATCCGAGTCATCTGATTCCAAATCCGAGTTATTTTACTCATATTTGACTTATGTCTCAAATCTGAGTCATCTGGCTCAAAATACGAGTTATATGACTCAAATCTGAGTCATCTATTTGCCACGATATAACTTGATTTGGTGAGATGATGTCAATTTGCCTTTGATATGGATCCAAGATATAGATCCGAGATTAAGTTTTGGGATATGATAATAGGGCTAACTTCTGAGAGATCGGATTCGAGATGTAGATATGAGATATAGATTCGAGATATGATAAGCTGGCAAATATTCGTCCGAGATATAGGGTAACCTGGCAACATAGTGAAACATTAATCCGAGTCATAACATAACCTGGCAATCTGGCGAGCTGAATCAAGCTCCGGCCTGAATCAGAGATATGCTTAGTCCGCCGAGCCCAAATACAAATCTGAATTATAATATACCCTGGCAAGCTGAATCAAATGTTAGTCCGAGTCAGAGATAAGCTTCTGAGATGAGTTAAAGGCTAATCCGAGGCATAGATAAACTGACTCAAATTCTATCTGAATCATCAATAAGCTGACTCAAATTCTATCCGAATTATAAATAAGCTGACTCAAATTCTATCTGATTCATAAATAAGCTGACTCAAATTCTATCTGAATCATCAATAAGCTGGCTGGCGAGCTGAGTTAAAGGTTAACCCAAAGTGTAAATAAACTGACTCAAATTCTATCCGAGTTATAAATAAGCTGACTCAAATACAGATCTGAATCAACATAATGTTCTCTCAATCTAAAGGTGACTCTACGAATACGTTGACTAGTCCCCGGGTTAAGTTATTTTCTCCCCGGGGTGAAGGATTGAGTGTAGGTGGCTGAGTTATCTGGCACTTACAGTATACTTGGAGAAGTGTTTGAGTGAGTCTTGCTAAGTCATACCTGCCCTGCTGAGTTACCTGGTACTTATAGTAAGCTTGGAGTAGTGCTTGAGTCCTTCTTGCTGAGTCTTACCTGCTTTGATGAGTCAGACTTGGAGAGCCCCTGCGCTTATCTCTTTGTTCTATGTTCGCTTGGTGGAGCTGAATGATCCCTATGAGGAAGTAGTTGATGAAGATGCTCCCGTCCGGATGGAAACCCAACCAACACCACTAAAAGGCCCCACGGTGGGCGCCAAATGTCGTGGTGGTATCACGGCATATGCCATGGGTAGGCTAAAGTTGGGGCCGATGGACGTGGAGGAATCCGGGGAGGGATGATGCAGTGAAGACCGCACTCGTATGAACAAAGAGAAATACAATGTATCTAGGATTGAGGCTCTCATGTGGAGATAACACATCTTCCTCTACATCTAATCTCTTATCATCTTGCCATACTTGTGGCTACAATCATGCTCCTTGAGCTGTATCTCCTATGCCTCTATCTGGATCTCTCTGTGAGAGTGGAGGAAGAAGAAGGAGAGCTCCTATTGAGCAGAGAGGGGAGGAGCCCTTCGGGGCCTCCCTCTGAACGATCCCCCTGGTGCTCCTTATAAAGGGGAACCTAGGGGACAAAGCTTGTTCCCCACGCTTGGCATCTGTGTAGCATATTCCTGGCATCTTCTTAGATGCTCAGCATATGCCTTGGCATCTTTGGAGATGCCATGGCATATTCCTTAGCATATTCTTGATGCCAAGGGAATATTCTATAGCATCTTCTTGATGCCAAGGGCATATTCCATATGCCCATGTGCCAGTCTGAGCCATGGGCGTCCCAAGACTGGCATCATACCGGTTGAGATTGTCTTGGCTCGCTGGGGTGTTGTTGTAGATGTCGGAGTGCGTCTGGGAGTAGATGCTAGGGCGGATTGGGTGATCTAATTCGGCCCAGATGCCTCCCGTTTAGATAAAACTCAGCCTATCTTGCTTCTGATTCGGCCTGGAGGGATGAGTGGCCTAGCCGGACTAATGGTGGGCCCTAGCCGGGTCATTTTCAGCCGGCCCGAGTAGGAGAGGTCTTATAGGAAACTGCCCCGCGGTGGGCCGAGCTGTTCATGTCGGCCCACCCAGGGGAAGGACACTTGGGCGACGGGGGAGCGCCGGGGTAAGCCGAATCGGCTCCCAGCCGGCCCACCCGGGCGAAGAGCTTGCGGGCGACGATGGAGCTCCGTGGTGGGCCGAATCAGCTCCCAGCCGGCCCACCCAGGCGATGCTGGGACGGGCGATGGCGACCTCGTCCTTCTATCGAGGCGCGGGAGCGTCGGGGTTGCAGCGATGCTGGCGGGAGAATCGACCTAGCGAAGCGGGAGCTGGCGATACCTCGGCGGGAGCGGGAGATAACCCAAGGTAAGTGGGCCGAGGAAGGTTAACTCGGCCCAACTAAATGGCTGTTATGCTGTGTAGGCCGAATCAGCCTTGATTCGGCCCGGGTAGTGCAACCTAGGCCTGGGACGAATCCTGATCTGGCCGGGCTTGTATTGATTTGGCCCAGGTCCCTTTCTCTTCTCCTTTTTGCTTACTCTATTTATATTTTTCATCTTTTATTTAACTGATTCAACATTTCATCGAATCACTTAATTCATCAACTCTGGGGTACCCGGGCGTACACCCCCGACAAATAACTTGGTTTCTTGGGAGTTGGAAGCATGAGTAGAGCTTACTCATACAAGTGGAGGCTAGCAAAAGACTGGGAGCAACCAACTAAGAAAGCATAATGGCCATAATCATGCAGAGCAACAAAGCATTACTAATCAAAGCATAGAGTGGTACTACAAGTCAAGGACTAAATGATCATAGAGGCTATGGTGACTTGTCATAGTCATAACATGGTGTGAGCATGTGCCAAGTCAACCCAAACAAAGCATGAAAGGTGTCACATCCCAAAATTTTCCAAATTTTGAAATGTGAAAAAAATAAATAAACAAAATAAATAATTGTTGAAATTTAGGGTGAAAAGAAACTTTTGGTTCCAAATGGAAACATTAAAACCCATCTTGAACAAACTTTGAATAAAATTTGAATCCAACTAAATTCAAATCAAGTGAAATGCATTCTTCATAAATGCATCTTGAAATTTAAACACTTGGAAAATAAACCAAAACTCTAAAACCCTAAATGGAATAAATCATTTCCAAGATTACTCTAAGACCATGGATTTGATCCATAAAAAAATTTAGCAACAAGAATTTATAAATGATCAAAAATGATAAATAAAAATATTATGAAACCATAGAAATTGATTCCATTCAATTTGGAACCATGGATAAAAACTTATGAATTTAATAAGATGAAGAGAAATAATTTCCAAAGATAATAAAGATCCTATCTAAAAACCATACCAAATTGTGAGCAAAATAATCCTAAAGAGATTTAAAAGGATAAGACAATATCAAATAAAATTTTACAAATTGGAATCACCAAGTTTGGATCTTTAAATAAAAAGTTATGGATTATATAAGATAAGGAAAGGAATAAATAAATATGGAATATTTAAAAGCCAAATTAAATCTTGGCCAAATCCATAATCAAATGAAATAAAGATAATCCAAATAAAATAAAGGGATAAAGATTATTCCAATAAAATTATATGGCATTAAACCATATTCTAAATATATATGGATAAAGATAAAATTCCTAATAGAAATGATTAACTAAATAATGAGAAAATAATAAATGGAAATTTATCAAAGTGGATTAAAAAGTTATCAAGTTAACTTAAAAGAGTTATTTTAATAAAATTTATATGGTATTAAAACCATAAACAAATTTTATTTAATTAAAGACAAATGCCCAAATTAAATGATTGATAAATCATATTAAAATTATTTCAAATAATTCAAAGTGAATTATTTGGCACCCCAATAAATAAATGAAACCTACTGAAAAGGATTTGGTAAAATTTGGAATTTAAATAGGAGTTGGAAAACATATTTAAAATCCTATTTAAATAAAGACAAAAGTCCATTTTAAATAAAATATAAACCATAAAAGAACAAAAGAATTATTCCTAAAATGGTATTTAAAATATATGTTTAATCAGCATTAAAACTTACTAAAAGTTTGGTAGAAATTTGAATTAAAATGGTTGTTTGAATTGTTTGAACAAATTCAAAACATAATAAAAGAAACAGAAAAAGAAAAGTAAACATGAAGAAAAAATAAGAAACAAACCATTCCAGCCCAGCTAGCTAGGCTGGCCCAACTAGCCCACTCCTCCTCTTCCCCCGCAGAAAAACGTATCACACTCGCGAACTTACCCGCACCGCCACTGACAGAAGGCCCCCACCGCGAAACCCCCTCACCCGCTGACCAGCCGGCCCCACCTGCTAGACATCGTCTTCAACCCCGCGATGACCACGCCCTCTCCTCGCTGTCGTTTTTGGCCGCGGTTAAACCCCATAAATACGCGTTGATTCTGCGAGTAATTAGCCCTGCGACTGCGCACGATAACTCGCCTCCCCTCTCCGCTCCTTTCCCCTCATTCCCCAGCTTCTCCCCGCCCCTAGGCTGCTCGGATTCTTCCTCACACCACCACTGCCTCCGACGCCCTCCGGCGAAGATTCCGGCCGCTCCTCGCCTCCCCTTGCCCCCTCGACCACTCGAGCCTACTCTCCAGCCTCAGGCGCACCTGCCAGTGTATCCCACTCACCCGCGCGCGCTCCAGATACTCGGCAACGACGTCGACAGTACATCGCCGCCGTCCATTTCGACTCCGGCGACGTTTTCCCGTAAGCCTCATCCTCCCCTCTCTCTATGATTGTTGCTACCGAGTTCGCCATTTCCCTACGCGTCTAACACCACCTCTTATTCTCTCTGGCATGCACCATGGCCTCGCCTCTGTCATCGACAAAGCGTGCCCGAGCCAGTGAGCAAGTCCGGCGAGCAATCCCTAACGACCCCGTGCGCCCCTCGACAAACGGCGACCACCTCGAGAACCAGCACATCACGGCGAGTCTGCTGAGCTATTTATATCCCCCTCTCGCTTCCTATAACATCGGCTCCGTCCTTGTCTGACCGCTCCACCGCCAGCCACCGCTGCATCGCCACCAGTTCATGGTCAGTGCGATGGTGACCGTCAGATCCCGATCCAGCGGAGAGGATAGATTGACTAACCGAAGGGATACGATTGATTCTGTGCCGCACGATCTGTTTTAGATCCAACGCTCCACGTAGCACGATCCTCACGAATTGGTACCCGCAAATCAGAACATGACGCGCGGCCTATAGTTTGTTTTAAAACAGAAAACATGTCTATTAGATGATAGATTTGAAATTTTCATAACTTTAAATCTACACGTCCAAATTTTACAAATTTTATATCAATGGAATCAGCAAAACAAATAATTTCCAACCATGCACTTTGTTTAGTGATTTGCTTCTAAAAACTTAGTTGTTTTTGCAGAAACATGTGTAGGCATATTTTGTGTATAAAATTCATTCTAAAAATGTTTTTGAGATAAAATCTTTTGTAAATGGATTGTTTTGAACCTACTGACCATAAAAACCAACTTATGGATTTAAAAGTGTATTTTGTGAAGCTAACGAATAAATCTTTGAATTAAAGCATTTCTAACTAAATAAAATTGTTGAATATGTTTTAGAATGCTTTTTGAGTAAAACCTTTGGAAAATGATTTGATTTAAACTCTCTGACCCTAAACACCAAGTTTTTGGATTTAAAAATATATTTGGTGAACTCTAGAAAATTATTACTTTGTTTAAAGGCATTTCTAATGAAATAAAATGTTATTTGATTTAAAAATGGTTTATAGGTAAAACCTTTTGCAAATGGTTTTAATAATAAACACTTGACCATAAAACACTAACATTTGTGTTAAAAATGTATTAGTCAAACACTAGAAATTATTACTTTAATTTAAACCATTTTTAGCAAAACAAAAATGACTTAAAGTGGCCATTTTCACTAACTTAATATCAAATGATTTTGCCACATTTATAAATGACCAATAGGTGTTTTAAAATGTTTATAATCTATTAGAAACCACTTTTCCAAATAAAACAATCTTTGGCATTCTTGCATGCATTGCTTTGTTTTTATTATTCTATGTGATGAATTGCTTGAATGGTAGATTGCATTTGTGCCTTGATTGAATTGTACTGAAATTTGAAGAGTGTGATTATTGCAAGATCAAGGAGTGAACTTATATTCTCTACCAAAAAGGCAAGTGGTGCTTCATACTTTTGTCCCAATATTTTCACTATGCATTAGTGATATTTCTAAGTAGGACTTGCATGGAATTTTTACTAAGTATAAACTATGCCATGGGAAATCCTAGTAGATGAAACCTTAGTAGAATTTTCCTAAGTTAAAATTCCTACTACTATCATTCTTAGCCTAGCTAATAGAAAAAAAGGGTGGATTATATACATGCTATGAAATATTTCTAAGTTAAGGACTTATGTTTTGTTTAATAAAACAACTATGTGAATGAATCACCTCGGTGGAAAGGGACTTGCATGGATGGATTTTTGTTGAGTGGTTACCAGGGCCCATTTTTCAATGGCCTACCCTATGTATCTCACTTGTGGAATGCCACCCAGGAACAAAGAGATTTGAGATTTCATATGTTGAGAAGCTTCAAGTGCAGCCACTTGGCATTATGGGCTCTGCCTGGATCATATAGGTTGCAATAACTTAGCCAAATGGATAGTTGGTGGTAGGGGATAATAGGTTTGGAACGCGTCCATTCTGGTCTAAGGGAAGGCTTCTGAAAGATCTTGTCTCGATGCATGTCGAGTCTTGTGGGGAAAGTGCACCACCTCTCGAGAAAGTAAAATATAAGTACTTAGTTGTGTCCCCGGTAATGGACAATTTGAGCATCAAGACATGGAAGCTATCAAGAATCTCCTCATCCCAATTTCTAAGTTAAAAACTTGTGGTTGAACAAGGGTTAAGGGATCACCAATGTCTATTGGTAGATGCCTTGGGTGATTTTGACAAACAAAAACTTAGTGTTTTCAAATAATAAGGAAAATCTATTTTGAGCAAAGCAAGCCTAAGTTCCATTTAGCCAAATGCATATAGATGATAGATACCACTATATTACCATAGTATCACTTGCCAATACAATTCAAATGTATTGACCCTTATGGCTGTAACTTATTATGTTGCAGGTTTGTTTGATGTTAGTGAAGTGTGTTGATTAGGATTACAAGTCTACAACCAACATGATTGCCTGTGGCACTTTGAAGATGAAGGACTCCATGCTATATAGTTATTTCTGCTGCATTGTAATGAGATAGCCAAATGAGCTATGTAAGATGTAATGAAATATTTTTTCCTGGTTATAAAGTTGTATTATGACCTTTGTTTCTTGATATTACATCTTAACTGTGGATGCTAGCTATTGATCCAGGGACTAGCATTGTAAACACAGGGATCTATACCTTATTAAAGGTTGGGACCTCTACAAAAGGAGAATACCATAATACTATGCTTTTGCATGCTAAAACAACGCATAATTTCTTCAAGTCACACTAAGCAATCCCAATTGTTTGGAACAAGACATGCTACAGAAATAATCACTAAGCATAAGGTTAAAACAACACCTAGCATGTCATGCTAAAGTCTAAGTCACAATCAATGCAAGATCCTCTTGCACTTTCAAGCAGGAACTTCCTACTCCTTTCCAACACAAAGCAACTTATATGCAAAACAACACAGCGAGAACGGGGGTCCAAACTACTTTATTAAAGCAAACTAAACAAACTAAGCAAAGCAAACAAAAACTAAGATGCTCCAAGAACAACACAACAGTGCATGAAACAATAAAAACGAAGTGTCTAGACAGACCTGGGATTTTTATTGATGAAGAAGGGAATGTCTTGGGCATCCCCAAGTTTTGACGCTTGTACCTCTTGGATATTTCTTGGGGTGAAACCAGGGTGGCATCCCCAAGCTTGAGCTTCTTTCCATTCTTCATCTCATTACATCATTCTCTCTCTCTCTACACCTGAAAATTTTCCTTCATACAAAACTTCACACAATCTTCATTAGCAACATTAGTGTATTCAAACGATATTAGACCTTAGGCAAAGCTTTGGAACAGCAAGACTTTTCACTAAAAACACAAGCTACTGTAGCAACTCCTTCAAAAAGCTCAATTCCCCAAAATAGAACTAAAAAAGGAATCAATAAGAAGCAAATGCAAATAATGGCAGAAATTTGTCAAACCAGACCAGCAGGTAGAAACCAATTTTTTCGAACATCTTATGTTGCTCAAATAAAAAAGTGTTGAACTAATGAAAGTTATCTAACATACCGGGGTATTTATTCGTAAATGTTTAGCTCAATCTTAGTTACAGAGACTCCTCAAGAATTTTTATGGTGGAGGACAGAAATCTGTTTCGGGACAGCAACTCCCCAAATCTTACTTCCCTCTCATTAGAGGTAATTCTTGGAACAAAAAGAAAACAAAAAGGATAAGGATAGGTCATTACTGAAGTAATAACTTCCAAGACTCAAGGAAACTCTTCGGTTATCTCCCAACAAGTACTTTTCTTTAACGCCTTTAAGTTAGGCACAAGAAGCAAGAAGAATCAAGTATTTTCAAATGATGAATTCACCCTCTTGTTCTTTCCTTTCTTACCTTTCTTCTTCTATTTAGGGAAAATATGGTTGCTTACCGAAGGAGCAAAATGCATAATTCCTTTTCCCACATCTATTACCGCTCCAAGGTGTTTCAGTAGGGATCTTCCAAGTGTGATCTGTCCTTTGCCTACACATTCAATAACAAGATAATCAGTAGACACCATTTTCCCTGAGACTTTTGTAAACACACCTTCAGCTACTCCAAAGGGTAATAAGGTGGCATTATTAGTAAGAGAGATTTCCTCTCCTCCTTCATAAATCCCCCAAAGACACAAAGAATCATAAAAATCTTTAGGCATGAGACAAAATTCAGACATGATATCAAAGCGAGCATCAAAAAGTGTAGTATTTATAGAGACTTTGATTGTGGGAAACCACTTTGAAGGCTCATAGTTTATGGGAACATAATCATGGTAAGCCCTAAGCGTGTGATAGCAACTATTCATAGCATCAATACTAGTCTCAAGAGTGTTCAACCTAGCAAAAATATTTGTGAAAGAGGAATCAGACTTGCCAGGTGTATTATAAATTGCAATCAACTTCTTTATGGCATCAAAAGCTTCATCCTTAGTACATTGAAAAATATCTTTCTCATCCACATCATCCAAAGCATATGAATAACGAAGAGCAATACCATGGTAGAAACTATTCATAACCATGCTAAGACTCATCTTAGGCTCATTTTCCCTTTGTAAAGCAGTGATTCTAGACCAAGCTTCTTTCAAACTCTCTTCACTGTTTGCTTAAAAGTAAAGATCTCTTCTAAAGGTGTAACAAAGATTGGTCCAAAACCAGACATGGTAGCAACTAGGGTAGGAACTAATTTTTTTGTGTTTTTGAATAAAGCAAGCAAACCAAACTAGACTAATTTTTTGCGGTTTTTAAAAAAGAGGCAAACAAAACCAAGCAAAAGAAAGTAAACAAACTAAAAACAACGTTAAGAGAAAGGAAGTGGAGGACTCCCATTGTGAAGACGTCCTTAGCCTCCCCGGCAACGGCACCAGAAAGAGCTTGATGGATAACGTGAAGCCTGTTGAGAACCCCAAGAGCAAGGTGTGAGGGAGCACAACAGCAAGTTTTCCCTCAGTAAGAAACCGAGGTTATCAAACCAGTAGGAGGAAGGAAATGTCTCACAGGTGTTGCAAGCAATGCGGAGACCTGCACAACACAAACCCAAGACTTTGCCCCAAAGAAACAGTGAGGTTGTCAAGCTCACCGGTTTGCTGTAACAAAGGATTAAACGTATGGTGTGGAAGGTAATGGTTTGCAGGAATTAAACAAGTAACAGTGGAAGATGTATCAATGGTACAGATTGGACCGGGGTACATAGTTCACTAGAGGTGCTCTCCTTAGATAAACAACATGGCATGAAGGGTAAACAAATTACAGCAGGGCAATCGACAGGAACTGAGCAAGGCATAACAATGCAATACCAGACAAAAAGATTCTATGATATTCGATTGGGCAATACAACAAGATACATAGACCTCCGTCCAACTGCATCTATGACTAGAAGTCCACCTTCAGGTTATCATCCGACCCCCCTCCAGTATTAAGTTGCAAACAACAGATAATTGCTTTAAGAAAAGTGTGGAAGGTAAACAACCCACTTGTTCCATGAACAAGAGACCGTTGTTTTCTCCCTAGTGGCAACAACACATCTACAACCGAAGAGATTATTGTCACTTCCCTTGGAAACTAGAGGCATGAACCCACTATCGAGCATAAATACCCCCTCTTGGAGTCACTAGCAACTACTCGGCCAAGATAGCTACTAACAATGGAGAGCATGCAAGATCACAAACAACACAGACATGATATAATCATAAAGATAAAACCATTAATCAATCTGACATAGTAATCTCAATATCCATCGGATCCCTGCAAACACAACATGCATGATTACAAATAGATTAGATCTTGATCATGAATGGAGATCACAAGATCTATACATGAAAGCACAAGGAGGAGATACAACCATTTAGCTACTACATGGACCCATAGTCCAAGGTGGAACTACTCACGCATCATACCAGAGAGAAGGCCTCCGGGATGATCTCCCCTCCGACAGGGTGCCGGGATGAACTTCAGATCCCCCGATCTAGGGACGACAGTGGCGGCGGCTACAGAAGGTTTCGTGGAATATTGATCGTGTACTTAGGGTTTCTACATCGGGGGCATATTATTGGCGAAGAGGCGAGGCCGGGAGGCGACCAGGGGGCCACACCCTGCCTAGGCACAGGCCTACCCCTGGCCGTGCCTAAGGGGTTTGGACGCCCTAGTTTGCGTCTCCGTATCGTCTTCTGGATTCGTGTCCCTCACGGTAAAATATTGACTTTGGCTTTTGTCCCGTCCAATTTCGAGAATATTGATTTTGTGCCTTTCTGGAACCAAAAACAGAAGAAAACAGGCAATTGGCACTGTGACAACTTGTTAATAGGTTAGTTCCAAAAAAGATATAAAAACACCTCAGAGTGTAGACAAAGCAAATGAAAGTAGATACTAAATAAGCATGGAACATAAAAAATTATAGATATGTTTCCGACGTATCAACAAGCAATAAGCTAAGCTTGGGGGTAGTTGATACGTCCAAAACGTATCTACTTTCCCGAACACTTTTGCTATTGTTTATCCTCTAAAGTTGTGTGATTTGGATACAACTAACACGGACTGACGCTGTTTTCAGCAGAATTACCTTTAGTGTCTAGTTTTTGTGCAGAAAATCAACTATCAGCAAATCCCAAAAAATATGTCAAAAGTCCTATTTCACTAGAATACTCATGGAGCCAGAAGACGAGATAGATGAGGGCCACGAGGGGCCCACACCCCATGGCCGTGCGGGCCAGCCTAGGCCGCGCCTGGGAGGGGTGTGGCCACTTCGGGCACCCCCTCAGCCTCCCTCTTCGCCTATAACATGCATGTTGAATGCCTCTTGTGCAAGTTCTCATTGTGAGCGTGTATGACTATATATGGAGCACATGCCTATGATTGTTTAGTACTTGGATGCTTTATCTTATTTATCTACAATAGCTCTAGATCTTGAAGTTATATGATTAGTCTTGTCCATACAACGCCCGTCTATCCATCTCTATGCCTACCACACTCATATCCTACTGTTTGCTACTATTGTTACTATTGCTCTTGTTTTACTGCTGTTGTTACTTTGCTATTGCTACTACAAAACTGTTGCTACTGATAAACTACTGTGAGCAAGACTATTTCCAGGTGCAGCTGAATTGATAACTCAGTTGTTAAGGCTTATAAGTATTCTTCGGCTTCCCTTGTGTCGAATCAATAAATTAGGTAATACTACCCTCGAAGACTGTTGCGATCCCCTATACTTGTGAGTCATAAGTGAACTGAGGACCCTGGTCCATTCCTTTTCATTGATTTACCATCTACTGTTTACTGTTTACCTTTTGCAATTACTTTATTCCATACTATACTTTTAATCCTTTGTTTTCAGCAAAACCAGTGAGCTTGACAACCTCACCTTAAGTTGGGGGCAAAGTATTTTGGTTGTGTTGTGCAGGTTCCACGTTGCTAGCAACACCTTTAGAAGTTGATTCTTTCTCCTACTTATTCTGCCTTATCTTCAGCCGCCGCAGCATATGGTGTGACCTTGTCGTCCTATTCCTCTGTCTTATCTTCATCGTACATATTTATTTTTGGATCTGCTTCCCTCTGGGGCCCTCTTTCCCTACCGAAGATTTCCGCCACCTCTGCCAACCTCGTCGTGGTTTCTCTCCTGATGTTTTTTATCAAGCTTCCTATCATCCTTTTGTAACATCCCAAAAATCAAGAATTACAAAAGCTTTCATATCATTCATGCATTCATAGCATCCTTGGTTTGCACAAAAAATTTCAAAACAAAATTCCAAATAAAACCATTTTTATGCCTATTATCTATATACCAATAAGGCATGGTTTTTTTTATTTTTCAAAGTGTCAAAGTGCATTTGACTAATCAGTAGTGTTTTATACACAAATAAGTACAAGGTTTACACTACAAAAATCTAGAGGTGGTTTGAATTCAAACTTATTTGAAATAGGGTTTGAATTTGATTCTTGGAAATCAAAACAGAAATAGAAAAGGAGAAAAGAAATGGAAAAGGGCCAGCGCCACCATTTCTGCCTAGTGCCAGACCCAACCCATCAAGCCCACCCGGCTGATTTTCCCTTCCCTCTATTTCTCACGCACCCGCGCCACACCCACTCGCTGACAGGCATGGCCCACTGCCACATCAGCTCATTATCCCCAAATCCCCGCGCGACGACCCGCTCCGTCGTTTCTTCCTTGCAGTGACGCCATGATTGATTTCGCTTAAATTCCATTAATTCCTGGCATGAATGTCGGCCTTGCTCTGGCTACTTAAGCACCACCACACCGCAAGCCTTTCCTCTCACTCGCCACCCCCTCTCCGCCTCCAGGCTGCCAGTATTTCGATTTGCAACGCCGCTGCCCGAGCGACTCCGGCGAGACATTACGGTGAGCTCCGTCCACACCGCCTTTTCTCGTACGCGCTAACATGATCCCCTTGCTCGTGCGCTTCGAATCATGCCTCTATTTTGTCTGCTCATGACCTAGGTCATCGGATTCGACAACCACTGCAAGTGCCCGATGCCCCTCTCATCTCCGGCGAGAAATTACGGTAAGGAATCGAGCGCCCCTTGTTCTCTGGACCAAACACCCATGTGCGTCGTGTCCTTGCGCAACCACTTATGCAATGTGTTTGTCCTAGGGAGTCCTGGAACGTCGACGTCGTCTCCGTCAAGTCATGCCTGACGCCAGCTAGGTTTTCGACGATGTAACATCCCTAAAATCATGATTTCAAAGTTTACATACCATTCATGCATGCATATAGATTTGAGAACATTTTCAAACTCATTTCAGAAAAACAGAAGCACTTGGTGCTATGCTTTTATGTGGGAAGATTTAAATCAAATGACCATCATCATTTGAAAGTTTGAAAGTTTAGGAACCTTGATTGTTTGCCTTCTTTTGCTGAAAGGTTGGTGTGTAGAATTTAAACCAAAGTTTACAACTTGGAAATGGTTTCAAAACCATTTTTCAAATAGTTGCAAATCAGATGCAAGTCCCTGATTATTTTGTTTCCCAAGTTGACCAAGCCTTTATTTAGCAAACCACTTGACTTTGTGCCTAATTTTGAGACTACTTCACACTGCAAAAATCCCAGGAAAGTTCGAATTCAAATGGAACTTGAATTCATTTGAAAACCTATTTAGAAAATCGAATCAGAAAAAGAAAAAGAGCAAACAAATGAAAAGGGCCTAGCGCCACCAATCTAGCCCAGCAACGGAACAGGCCCAGCTAGCCCACCCGGGCCATTTCTTTCCTCCCGCACACGCGAGCACACCCACTCAGCCGCTGACAGCCAGACCCCACACCCCCTCTGCTTATTTCGCTGACAAGCGGGCCCCGTCCACGTCGCCCTCGTCTTCCCCAAACCGCGCCCGCGACCACGTCGCCGCTGCTGTCAAGTCCGGTAATGGCGCGGCGTAATTAGCCATTATGCCGCAGGCGTTTCCTGTCGCGCCTGGGCTTATTTAAACCCCTCTGCACCGCGAGCTTTTCCCCCCACTCTCCTCGCTCACTCCGCCACCAGGCTGCGCGCAATTGCTCTCGTAGCCCCGCAGTACCAACGACTCCGGCGACCGATTACGGTGAGCCTCGACCACCCCCTCTCTCTGGTTCAAACGAGGATGCTCAGCACGATCTTGCGCACCTGCTGACACTTTTCTTTTGCCTGCTCATGACCCAGATCGTTGTCTCCGTTCACGGCCGAAACCATCTGCGCCGCCGATAGACTCCGGCGACCAATTCAGGTAAAACCCGAGCGCCCCTTACCCCCTCCTTCACGCGAGTTTGTTCGCCTACGTCTTGCGCAACTCCTGATGCCTCTGTTTCGTGCTAGGGCGACGCCAAGCCTCGGCAACAACCACGACTGCAAGCTACTGACGCCGCCCGCAACTCCGACGAGCCCCTGAGACCGTGCCAGCGTGCCCCTTTGCAAACCAACGCCACCTTGAGCATCAGCAGCCTCCTGCGGTTCTGGTAAGCGCCTCCTTTCTTCCCCGGGCAGCGCACCCCTTTGCAAACCAACGCCACCTTGAGAGTCAAGTGCAGAATGCTCAACCTCCAAAAAGACTTAGAGAAAGAGAAGGAACATACCCAAGAGTTGGAAGCCACCAACCAAACCTTAAGAGGAGATATTATAGACTTAGTGATGGAATCATGTGAGCAAGATAGGCTGATTGCCTCTAGGAACATTGTGTTAGCCAATAGATCCAGTGAGATAGGATTGTAAACGCACTTCGTTAGTTGGACCACCACCTATCACCTTATTTTCCAAAATGATACCTTAAATAAGTTTGGACCTTGATTGATGTAATGGATTCATGTATGCATGACTTTTGTGATTTTGTGTTCCAAGGATATGTATGAAATGTTTGTCTTGTTTTATCTTAAATTGTGTTGTCCTAACTTTTCTATCTTATAAATAGATGCCTATTACCATCAGCACTGTTGAGGAGTTCCAGGTTACCCGCTTTGGTCCTTGTATCGTTGAGCTTACCACTTTGCTCGATCTCCCTCTTCCCACCATCATGGTGCATCCACTCACCAAGTTCGAGAGGAAGGACCTCTGGGGCTTCAAGGTGAACCAGCCCGGACGCCAGACAGAGCCTACTACGGAGGCCATCGTCTTCAAGCTTATGCACGATGACAGGGAGAGAGGCATGGAGGTAGTCATGCAGGACCTGATAGGACGTCTGCTAGGCCGTCACTCCCGACAGGTTAGAGGCACCCACTTCCACGTCTTCGGAAGACGTGATGATGATGGAGAGTCCATCGACTTCGAGGACGACTCGAGGGACGCAGCAGAGCCGATACGTCTCTATCTCTAGGACTTAGAGTCTCTCATTAGGCACGTGGACACGGACAGGACCAATGTCATGCTCAGTAATGACGAGCTCCAGGTGCAGCTTCGCGAGAAGAACAAGCTTTTCGCTCAGCAGGACGAGATAGTCAAGGAAATGGAGGCGAAGTTCGAGACCCAGGACCGGAAGTTCAAGAGTCAGGAGAAACGCGTCCAGGATAGGAACAAGAAGATTCGGGACATGACTGAAGAACTGAAGTCCAAGGATTTCAAGCTAGAGCAGCAGTAGATGGTGATTGAGAGGCTTCGCTCCCAGAAGAGGGCTCTCAAGACCAAGATCGAGTCCTTGACCACTACTATTGAGGAGAACAAGACCGCGATGGAGAACGCAGGTCTTACCTTTGTCGAGGAGGAGATTGATGCTGATGAGTAGACTTGACTCCTCGCTTATCTTTCATTATCGTACTTGTTATTTGTGAAACTTGTTATTGGACCATCCGACATGTGGATGGCTTGCCACTTGTGTGTTTTACTTTGAGAACTTGTTATTCTGTTGTTGAACTTTTATCTTTGTGTTGCATGCTTTGTGATTGCTTATGTGATGTATTGTGCATAAAAACATCTATGGGTATCTCATTCTTATCTCTATTTGAACAAACCACAGATGCCTCCCCGTCGCGCAAACCCCAACCCCAAAAACATCACCCCGGAAATGCAGCAAATGATGAATGCGCAAACACAGCTTATGCAGATGATGACAACATTCATCCAAAACCAGAATAACAACAACAACAACCCCAATAACAACAACAATAACAACAACAACAACAACCCTCCGGGCTTCGATATGCTCACCAGATTTCTGCGTTTGAGGCCAGCTAAGTTCTCGGGGACGACTGATCCCATGGTGGCCAATGATTGGCTACGTTCTGTAACAAGGACTTAGTGACCGTGGGCTGCACGGATGCTGAGAAGGTCAGATTTGCAGCATATCTGCTAGAAGGGCTAGTCGCCACCTGGTGGGACAACTTCCAAATCACCACTCCTATAAATGAGGTGACTTGGGCTATCTTTGAAGATGGCTTTTGCACTGCTCATATCTCATCAGGAATGATGAGCCTGAAAAAGAAGGAGTTTCACAACCTGAAGCAGCGCCACCGCAGCGTGGCTGAATATATAGAAGTGTTCAACAATCTGGCGCGTTATGCACCGGATGAGGTTGACACAGATGCCAAAAGAAAGGAAAAGTTTCTGGAAGGCTTGAATGATGAGCTGAATCTGCAGTTGGCTGTGGCATATGTTCCCACTTATCAGTCGCTCTGTGACAAGGCTGCTATATTGGAGAACAAAATGAAGCAAGTCGAGAGTAGGAAGAGGAAACACTCCGACAAGCATAGCTCGGGATCTCACAAACGATCTCACTATGATGACAGTGGCATCTCAGGATCCCATAAACAATCTCAAGAGAGACATCGCCGAACATATTGCTTTGTGTGATGTGTGTAGTAGAGTAAAAGCGGAGCATCAGAAACCAGCAGGTTTGCTTCAACCACTACCTATTCCTGATTGGAAATGGGACAAGATTGGTATGGATTTCATTACCGGATTACCAAGGACCAGATCAGGATATGATTCCATATGGGTAGTAGTGGATCGTTTAACTAAAGTGGCTCATTTTATACCCGTGAAGATAACCTATACAAGTGCCAAGTTAGCCAAAATCTACATGAGTAGAATTGTATGTCTACATGGAGTGCCCAAGAGTATTGTGTCTGATAGGGGAACTCAATTCACTTCCCATTTTTGGAGATAGCTACATGAATCATTGGGAACGAGGTTGGAATTCAGTACTGCTTTTCATCCTCAAACCGATGGACAAACAGAAAGGACTAATCAAATTCTAGAAGACATGTTGAGGGCATGTGCCCTAGATTATGGAGCAAGTTGGGACGAAAGTCTGCCTTACGCAGAATTTTCTTATAACAACAGCTATCAAGCCAGTATTGAGATGGCACCGTTTGAGTTTATCTATGGAAGAAAATGTACCACCCCATTGTTATGGAATGGTGTGGGAGAAAGAAGTTTATTTGGGCTAGATCTTATCAAAGAAGCCGAAGAGAAGGTCAAATTGGTTAAGGACAGGTTGAAGATAGCACAATCCCGACAGAAAAGCTACGCAGATCCTAAGCGTAGAGAAGTCATCTACGAAGTTGGTGATAGAGCCTATCTTAGAGTATCACCACTCCGTGGGGTGAAAAGATTCGGAGTCAAAGGAAAGTTGGCACCAAGATATGTTGGGCCATTCAAGATTCTGAGTCGCAAAGGAGAAGTTGCTTATGAAGTTGAACTGCCAACATCTCTATCAGCAGTCCATAATGTATTTCATGTGAGTCAGCTTAAGAAATGTCACCCAGAAATGGAAGAAACTTCTTTGAAGGATACCATACCTTTGGAAGAAGTTCAACTAGAAAGTGATCTCACTTATGAAGAAAAGCCTATCAAGATTCTTGAGACTGCAGAAAGAGTCACGAGAACAAAGACTATCAAGTTTTGCAAAGTGCAATGGAACCATCATACCGAGGAGGAAGCAACATGGGAAAGAGAAGATGATCTTCGGAAAGACCACCCTCACCTATTTGCTAGCCAATCCGAATCTCGAGGGAGAGATTCACCTTAAGGGGGTTAGATTTGTAACATCCCTAAAATCATGATTTCAAAGTTTACATACCATTCATGCATGCATATAGATTTGAGAACATTTTCAAACTCATTTCAGAAAAACAGAAGCACTTGGTGCTATGATTTTATGTGGGAAGATTTAAATCAAATGACCATCATCATTTGAAAGTTTGAAAGTTTAGGAACCTTGATTGTTTGCCTTCTTTTGCTGAAAGGTTGGTGTGTAGAATTTAAACCAAAGTTTACAACTTGGAAATGGTTTCAAAAACCATTTTTCAAATAGTTGCAAATCAGATGCAAGTCCCTGATTATTTTGTTTCCCAAGTTGACCAAGCCTTTATTTAGCAAACCACTTGACTTTGTGCCTAATTTTGAGACTACTTCACACTGCAAAAATCCCAGGAAAGTTCGAATTCAAATGGAACTTGAATTCATTTGAAAACCTATTCAGAAAATCGAATCAGAAAAAGAAAAAGAGCAAACAAATGAAAAGGGCCTAGCGCCACCAATCTAGCCCAGCAACGGAACAGGCCCAGCTAGCCCACCGGGCCATTTCTTTTCCTCCCGCACGCGCGAGCACACCCACTCAGCCGCTGACAGCCAGACCCCACACCCCCTCTGCTTATTTCGCTGACAAGCGGGCCCCGTCCACGTCGCCCTCGTCTTCCCCAAACCGCGCCCGCGACCACGTCACCGCTGCTGTCAAGTCCGGTAATGGCGCGGCTTAATTAGCCATTATGCCGCAGGCGTTTCCTGTCGCGCCTGGGCTTATTTAAACCCCTCTGCACCGCGAGATTTTCCCCCCACTCTCCTCGCTCACTCCGCCACCAGGCTGCGCGCAATTGCTCTTGAAGCCCCGCAGTACCGACGACTCCGGCGACCGATTACGGTGAGCCTCGACCGCCCCCCTCTCTCTGGTTCAAACGAGGATGCTCAGCACGATCTTGCGCACCTGCTGACACTTTTCTTTTGCCTGCTCATGACCCAGATCATTGTCTCCGTTCACGGCCGAAACCACCTGCGCCGCCGATAGACTCTGGCGACCAATTCAGGTAAAACCCGAGCGCCCCTTGCCCCCTCCTTCACGCGAGTTTGTTCGCCTGCGTCTTGCGCAACGCCTCTTTTTCGTGCTAGGGCGACGCCAAGCCTCGGCAACAACCACGACTGCAAGCTACTGACGCCGCCCGCAACTCCGATGAGCCCCTGAGACCGTGCCAGTGCGCCCCTTTGCAAACCAACGCCACCTTGAGCATCAGCAGCCTCCTACGGTTCTGGTAAGCGCCTCCTTTCTTCCCCGGGCGACCTAGAGCGCCATCACCGCCGCTGTCAGACGCGCCGTCGCCATACGCCGCCGCTAGCGCCGCTCGAGTTTGGTTAGTTGATTCTCAGCCGTCAGATTTAGATCTAGCGTGTAGAAACAGTTCACTTAACGAAAGGGTATGGTTAGATCTGAGCCGTGCAGCGATAGTTAGATCCAACAGCACGGAAGGGTGATCCGGTGTGAACCGGTACGCGCCAATATAAACACGACGCGTGGCTAGGGTTAGATTCGAAATTAGAATTCAAATCAGATTTAGATCCAATTTTCAAATGGCTATAACTTGAGATTCCCACGTTAGATTTTTGCAAATTTTATACCGTTGGAATCAGTGAGTCAAGCCCTTTCTGAATCTGCAATGTGTTTAACAAAAAGTTTCTGTTAAAATGACTTTGTATGCAGAAACTTATTTAAGATCATTTTGAGTATAGAAATTGTTTAGTATTTGGTTTTAGTCCTAAATAAGTTTGGTTAGCAAACTTTTTGACTTGGTTATGTTTCTGTATCATGCACTTGCTTGGTGGAGTTTTCAAAAATCATCACTTAGCATTTTCTTGCATGCATGCATTCATATTTTTGTTTGTATATAAATTGTGTGTAATTGTGTGCTACAAATTTTTGTGTAGATTTTGCTAGTGACTGTGATTGTGAGGAGTGCTACTCTCCCCATTACCAAGGCAAGTGATACTTCATGATATTTTCATCCCTTTATTTTGAATAAGCATTAGAATTATTTTTGCTAAGTCTTGCATGCTACTTTTGCCAAATGCTATGTTGGGAAATCCTATGTAGTTGTAGAAATATAGAATTGCTAGGGAATTTTCCTAAGTTAAGTTACTATTCCATGCTTAGCCTAGCTAGTAGAAAACAAGGGTTGGTAAAGTATGTGCATGCTATGATGAAAATAATTCTAAGTCTTATGGACTTATGCTTTTCTTAATAAAACAACTAAGTCAATGAACCTCCTGGGTGGAATGGGACTTGAATGGTGGTTTTTGGTTGAGTGGTTACACAAGGCCATGGATATGGCTTGTGTATCTCACTTGTGGTATGCCACCCAGGCACAAAGGGATTTGGAGGCCAAGTGTTGAGAAGCTTATAGTGCAGCCACTTGGCAATATGGGCTCTGCCTTGATCATATAGGTTGCTAGAACTTAGTCATTTGGACAGTTGGTGGTAGTGGGATGATAGGTTGGAACGCGTCCATTTGGCTAAGGGAAGGCTTCTGAAAGGTCCTGTCTTGGGACACCAAGTCTGGTGGGGAAAGTGCACAACCTCTGTAGATGGAAAATCTAAGTACTTAGCCAAGTCCATGGCAATGGACAACTTGAGCATCAAGACATGGAAGCTACAAGAATCTCATCACTCCAACTTCTAAGTAAAACTTGTGGGTGAACAAGGGTAAAGGACCCCAATGTCTATTGTTGGTTTCTTTGGAAATTTTTGACAAAGAAAAACTTAGTGATTTCAACTAATAGGAAAAACCTATTTTGAGCAAGCAAGCCAAGATACACTTAGCCAAAATGCATATAGTAATATAATCCACCTAAAAATTTACTAAGGTATCACTTGCCAATACTATTCCAAAGTATTGACCCACTGTGGCTGTAACTTGTGATGTTGCAGGTTACTCCGATGATGATTAGGAGTCATGAGTCTACACTCAACATGCTTGCCTGTGGCACATGAAGATGAAGACTTATGTTTATTTACTTATTCCAAAAACTCTTGTATTAGGCCTATGGCCCTGAGTTGTAAAAGACTATGTTTTATCTCTAGAATGAATGTAATAAATCACCTTTGTATCTATGTACTTCATCTTAAACTGTGGATGCTAGCAATGATCCAGGGACTAGCATTGCAATCACAGGGATCCTTTTCGTTTACAAAGGAGGGATCTTACAGAAGAGCTCTTCCGGCCACCACAACACGCCCCGCCCACGCCAGTGACACTTTGAGCTTCAGCGTGACCTCGCGAGTTTGGTAAGCACCCCCGCAACCCCCAGCCCCCTCTGCATTCGCCGGACCGTCGCCGCCAGAGCGCCACCGCCGCGCAACCGTCGCTAGCGCCGCGAGGCTATGGTCTCATGCACAGCAGCCGTTAGATCCAGATCCAGTGGCCACGATAGATCACTTAAGCGAAGCGTTTTCATTTGATCTGAGCCGTGCGTTGTCACTTAAATCCTACGGCTCTGGATGATCGATCCAACCGAACCGTTATCGACCAATCAGATACAGCCACGTAGCTAGAGTTTCGATTTAAAATCTGTTTTTATATCTATTAGAGATTCAAACTTGTAAAATTCATAACTTTTGTTCTGTTTGGTCAAATTTTGCAAATAATATATCATTGGATTCAGAAAAATAAATCCTACCCTACTGTGGGCTTGAATTTGTATTTTCTTCTGTAAAATTGGTTTTATTTGCATAATAAAATGTAGGCCTATTTTGGCTATATAAATTATTTAGAAAATGATTTTAAAACAAATTTAAGTTTATTTATACTATAAATAATTGGTTTTATGTTCAGTACTATTTGAATTGTCTTGTTTAGTTTAGAAAAAGTCATCACATGGCATTTGCATGCATTCATAATATTTTAGCTTGAATATTGGAATGTGAATTTGGTGCTATTATTTTATGTGTAGATTTTGGTGCTAGTGGTGATTGTGATTGTGAGGATTGTTGCTACTCCCCCAACTACCAAGGCAAGTGGTGCTTCATGTATATTTGTCCTATTAGTTTTGACTATGCACTAGTGATATTTTGTATAGGGCTTGCATGAAAGTTTTGTTAAGTATCTATATGCTATACTATGGGAAATCCTAGTAGTTGTAGTCTTGGTAGAATTATTCTCTAAAGCTAAGATACTTGTTGATATCATGGTTAGCCTAGCTAGTAGCAACCAAGGGTGGATTATATACATGCTATGGAAATTTTGCTAAGTCTTTGACTTATGTTTTTGCTTAATAAAATAGCCAAATGAATGAATCACCTGGGTGGAATGGAAAGAATGGTTTGTGTTGAGTGGTTACTCAGGGCCCATTTCTGTGGCCTCCCTGGTGTATCTCACTTGTGGAAAGCCACCCAAGAACAAAGGATATGAGATAGTTAGTGTTTAGTAGCTTCTAGTGCAGCCACATGGCATATGGGCTCTACCTTGATCATATAGGTTGCAATAACTTAGTCAAATGGATAGATGGTGATAGGGTGATAGGATGGAACACGTCCATTTGGTCTAAGGGAAGGCTTCTGAAAGATCTCGTCTTGATGCATGTAGAGTCTTATGGGGAAATGCACCACCTCTCGAGAAGGAAAAATCTAAGTACTTAGTCGTGTCCCCGGCAATGAACAATTTGAGCATCAAGACATTGAAGTTATCTAGGATCTCCTCATCCCAATTTCTAAGTTAAAAACTTGTGGTTGAACAAGGGTTAAAGGTTCACCAATGTCTATTGGTGGTTCCTTGGGTAACTTTCATCAAACAAAAACTAGTGTTTTTCAACTGATAAGGAAAACCTATTTTGAGCAAAGCAAGCCTAAGCTACACTTGGCCAAATTCATATAGAAGTTAGAAACTACTATTCTACTATGGTATCACTTGGCAATACTATTCCAATGTATTGACCCACTGTGGATGTAACTTATGATGTTGCCGGTTACTCTGATGAGGATTAGGGTTATGAGTCTACACTCAACATGCTTGCCTGTGACACATGAAGATGAAGACTTTACTTTATTTACTTATGTATGAACTCTTGTACTAGCCTTGGCTATGGAGTTGTAAAAGACTATGTTTGTCTCTGGAATGACGATGTAATAAAGACCTTTGTATCTGTGTACTTCATCTTAAACTGTGGATGCTAGCATTTGACCTAGGGACTAGCATTGAAATCATAGGGACCTTTACCTTATAAAGGTGGGGTCTTATAGATGGTATCAGAGCACTGTGTTGCATGTAGGATTATGACCCTAGGTTGGATTAGACTAAGAAAACCACTAAGGAAAAATGCAACTCTTTGCAAATTCCACACTTGTCTTTTTCTTCTCGTAAACGTTTCCTAATCTTCTTTCTCATCTCTATTTGTAGATGGCCGCCATCAATGAAGCCGTCAAGAAGGGACCACTCATGACCATGACTTTAGAATGTGAGATGGAGTTTCCCAAAGCACTCAAAACCCTTATGGTTATCTTGGGGATACATGGTGAGGCCGTGTACAAAGGATTTCCAGTAATGGATGAAGGAGAAGAATATTGGTGGGTGCAACTTCACTTGTACAAAAACAAGGGATACAACCAGAAAGAGTCAGGATTTTACATGGGCACCAACTCAGAAATGTATAAAACAGTCTTCGACTCTGCAAGAAATGCAGCTTGGAATGCTATCAAAGAGCTTGGTGAAAGACTCAAGTGTAGAATGCTCAACACTAAAAGTGACCTTCAAGAGGAGAAGAAGTATACCCAAGACTTAGAGACCACCATAAAACATCTAAGGGAGGATATCATAGACTTAGCATATGAGTGAGAATTGTAACGTATCCCGCTAGTTGGACCACCACACTTATCGTATTTTCACAAAAAAATGTCTAAGTTATGTTGAACCTTAGTGTTTGTATTGGGTTGTGTATGCCATGACTTGTATGTTTTACTATGGAAATGTGCTTTGTGTTTTTGTTGTCTTACAAATTTTCTCTACTTGTATTGATTCTTATCTTTCTCTATCGTATATAATAGATGCCTAACATTGTTATCAGCACTGCCGAGGAGTTCAAGGGAACTCGTTTCGGTTCTCGTATTGTGGAGCTCACTAGTGTGCTCAACCTTCCACTTCCTAGTATCAAGGCACTCCAGCTCACCAAGTTCGAGAGGAAGGAACTTTGGGGCTTTAGAGTCACACAGCCAGGACGCCAGACGGAGCCACCCACGGAGGAGATCACTTTCAAGCTGATGCATGATGACAAGGAGAAGGGATTAGATGTAGTCATCCAGGAGTTACTTGGATGCCTTGTAGGACGAAACTCCACTGAGCTCAGGGGCCTCTACTTTCACCCGTTCGGGAGACGTGACGAGCAGGGTGAGGCTATAGTGTACTGTGATGCTACTAGAGAGACGATTGAGCCAATTCGTCTGTACCTCCAGGACCTCGAGGGTCTTATTAGACACCTCGACATAGATAGGACCAACGTCATGCTTAGCAACGAGCTCCAGGTTCATTTGAGGGAGAAGGACAATCTCTTCACAGAGCAAGACGAGATCATCAAGGAGATGGAGGCCAGATTCGAGAGCCAGGACAAGAAGTTCAAGAATCAGGAGAAAAGAGTCCAAGACAGAAACAAGAAGATCAAGGACATGAAGGCTGAGATAGAGGCCAAGGACTTCGAGCTCGAGACCCAACAAGGAGTGATTGAGAGGCTTCGCTCACAGAAGAGATCTCTCCATGCGAAGATCAAGGCCTTGACCACCAATGTTGAGGAGTACAAGACAGCCATGGAGTCAGCCGGACTTACACTTGTTGACGTGGAGGTCGACATGGAGGAGTAGTATAGACTACTCGACTATCATTTATCTATCATACTTTGATTATTCAGTCGCAATGACCATCTAACATGTGGATGGCTTGCTATTGTGTGTTTACCTTTTTCCAAAACTGGTTGTTTACTTTGTTTAAACTCTATGTTTTATCTCGTGATTGTTATTTGTGTTTGTTGCAATATGATGTATTGTGCATTGCATCTATGGGTTATCTCATTTCTTATCCTTATTGAAACCATAGATGCCTCCCCGTCGTGCCAACCCCAACCAAAACAATAACAATAACGTCACTCCCGAGATGCAGCAGTTGATGACAGCTCAAGGTCAACTAATGTAGATGATGACTCAGTTCATGCAAAATCAGAATCAGAACAACAATAACAACAACAATAATAATCAGAACAATCCTCCAGCATTTGACATGCTCACCAGATTTCTGAGACCGAGGCCTGCAAAGTTCTCGGGAACCACTGATCCAATGGTAGCCAATGACTGGTTACGTTTAGTGAACAAGGACTTAGCCACTGTTGGCTGCACATATGAAGAAAAGGTCAGATTCACAGCACATCTGCTCGAAGGACCAGCAGCTACCTGGTGGGATAACTTTCAGATCACCACTCCCCTTGAGGATGTGACTTGGGATATTTTTGAGGATGGTTTTCGTACAGCTCACATTTCATCCGGGGTGATGAACTTAAAGAAGAAAGAGTTCCACAATCTGAAACAGCGCCACTGCAGCGTGGTTGAGTACATTGAGGAGTTCAACAATCTGACGCGCTATGCACCGGATGAGGTTGATACAGATGCCAAAAGGAAGGAGAAGTTCCTTGAAGGACTTAATGATGAGTTAAACCTGCAGCTATCTGTTGCCTATGTCCCAACATATCAATCACTTTGTGACAAGGCCACCATCTTGGAAAACAAGATGAAACAGGTTGAGGGCAGGAAGAGGAAGCATAATTTTGATAAGCACAACTCGGGATCGTCTCACAAGCATTCCCATAATGATGATAGTGGAAGTTCTGGATTCCACAAGCATGGGAAGTACAACAGCCACCACAACCACAACCATCATCATGACAACAAGCACCATCGCAGTCATGATAGTGACAAGTATAAGAACCACAAGAGTGGACACAAGAGCCACCGCAGTGGAAATGGTAATGGAGTCAGCCTGTAAAGAAAGATCTCAGTCAGGTTGAGTGTTTCAAGTGTAAGAAGATGGGGCATTATGCAAATGAATGCCTAGAAAAGAAAGTTGAGGGAGCCAACAAACCCAAAACTTTCCAAAAGGAACAAGTGAACCACATCAGTGTGGAAGAAATATATGAAGAGTCTGATGTTGTGGCTGGTAAGTTCAAGCTCAATTCTTTTCCAGCACTTGTTCTTTTTGATATTGGCGCATCGCATTCATTCATATCAAGAACATTTGTTGATAAAAATGGACTCCCAACCGAAACTATTGGGTGTCCTATAAAAGTAAGCTCTCCCGGTGGAGGGATGATAGTGAACTTTGGATGTCATGATCTAGTAATAGAGTTTGGAAAGTATAAGTTTCTGGTTAGTTTGATAATCCTAGATTCCCAAGGATTGGATGTTATTCTAGGCATGGATTGGATGACTAAATATGAAGGAGTACTAGATTGTGCCAATCATACTGTCACACTCACTACCCTAGATAAGAAATGGATTAGGTTCAAGTCTAACTTTGAATCTAAAGGGAGTAAGCTAAATTCTCTTAAGGGGTTAGCATAGATAGTGTGCTAATTGTGAGAGAGTTTCCGGATGTGTTTCTGGAGGAATTACCTGGAATGCCACCAGATAGAGATGTAGAGTTTTTCATTGACTTGCTGCCAGGATCAGGACCAATAGCAAAGAGACCCTACAATATGCCAGTTGATGAGTTGAAAGAACTCAAGAAACAGCTTGGAGAGCAGTTGCAAAAAGGATTTATTCAACCAAGTTCTTCATCTTGGGGTGCACCAGTTCTGTTCGTTGAGAAGAAAGATAGAAGTCAAAGGTTATGCATAGATTACCGTTCACTCAATGAGGTGACTATCAAGAACAAATATCCTTTGCCTAGAATCAACGGTCTATTTGATTAGCTAGAAGGAGCCCGTGTGTTCTCAAAGATTGATCTCCGATCAGGCTATTTTCAGCTTAAGATTAGGGAACATACCTAAGACTGCTTTCACCACTAGGTATGGATTGTATGAGTACACCGTGATGCCATTTGGATTGACAAATGCACCAGCATATTTCATGAACATGATGAACAAAGTGTTCATGGAGTTTCTTGACAAATTTGTTGTCATATTCATCAACGACATTTTGATCTATTCCAAGAGCAAAGAAGAGCATGAAGAGCATTTACGTTTGATACTTGAGAAGCTCAGGGAGCACAAGTTGTATGCCAAGTTCAGTAAGTGTGAATTCTGGCTGAATGAAGTTGGATTTCTCGGACATATTGTGTCAGGAGATGGTATAGCTGTCGATCCTGCAAAGGTGTCAGCTATGACTGAGTGGGAATCTCCCAAGTCAGTGAAAGAAGTTCGTAGCTTCCTTGGCTTGGCAGGATACTATAGAAGGTTCATCGAGAATTTCTCAAAGGTAGCTAAGCCAATGACAGAATTACTCAAGAAAGAAAAGAAGTTTGATTGGACTGAAGGATGTGAACTCAGTTTCCAAGAATTGAAGAAGAGACTAGTGACAGCACCAGTCTTATGTCTGCCAGATTTGGAAAAGGATTTCCAAGTAAATTGTGATGCATCTCGCCAAGGATTGGGTGGAGTTTTGATGCAAGAAGGGAAAGTTGTGGCTTATGCCTCGAGACAACTCAAAACTCATGAAGTGAATTATCCTACTCATGATTTAGAGTTACCCTCTGTTGTCCATGCACTCAAGACATGGAGACATTATCTTTTGGGAAAGAGTTGTGAAGTGTTCGCATATCACAAAAGTTTGAAGTATATCTTCACTCAAAAAGAAATCAATATGAGACAAAGAAGATGGCTTGAGCTCATCAAGGACTATGACTTCAGTTTGCAATACCATCCCGGTAAATCAAATGTTGTAGCGGATTCTCTAAGCCGTAAGTTTTATGTGAATGGCCTTACTAAGGGAGAATTGCTAGATGATCTATGTGCCCAATTCAAAGATCTCAGATTGGAGATAGTACCTGAAGGACATCTCATGTCATTAGATGTTCAACCCACATTATTGGACAAGATCAGGGAAGCACAAAAGATGGACAAGGAAATTGAAGTGATCAAAGGTAAAATTAATAAGGGGAAAGCCAAAGGATTCCATGAAGACGAACAGGGTACCTTATGGTATGGAAAACGTATCTGTATTCCGCAAGATCCGGAACTCCAGAAACTGATTCTGCAAGAAGCACACAACTCACCATATTCCATTCATCCAGGTAACACCAAAATGTACATGGATGTGAAGGAAAGATTTTGGTGGAATAATCTCAAGAAGGACATCGCAGAACATATTGCTTTGTGTGATGTGTGTAGTCAAGTGAAAGCGGAACATCAGAAACCAGCAGGATTGTTACAACCACTACTTATTCCTGATTGGAAATGGGACAAGATTGGTATGGATTTCATCACCGGACTGCCAAGGACTAGATCTAGATATGATTCCATTTGGGTGGTGGTAGATCGCCTAACTAAAGTGGCTCATTTCATACCCGTGAAGAAAACCTATACAAGTGCTAAGTTAGACAAGATTTATATGAATAGGATTGTGTGTCTGCATGGAGTACCCCAAGAGTATTGTGTCTGATAGAGGAACTCAATTCACCTCGCATTTTTGGTGACAAATACATGAGTCATTGGGAACGAGATTGGAATTCAGCACAGCTTTTCACCCCCAGACAGACGGACAGACAGAAAGAACCAATCAAATTTTGGAGGATATGTTGAGGGCATGTGCCCAAGACTATGGTGCTAGTTGGGATGAAAGTCTGCCTTACGCAAAATTCTCTTACAATAATAGCTATCAAGCCAGTATTGAGATGGCACCGTTTGAATTTCTCTATGGAAGGAAGTGTACTACACCTTTGCTATGGAGTGGTGTTGGAGAGAGAAATTTGTTCGGGCCAGAATTAATCAAGGAAGCTGAAGAGAAAGTCAAATTGGTAAAGGACAGATTGAAGATAGCACAGTACCGACAGAAGAGCTACGCAGATCCAAAGCATAGAGAGGTCAACTATGAAGTAGGTGATAGAGCTTATCTTAGAGTCTCACCACTTCATGGTGTGAAGAGGTTTGGAGTCAAAGGAAAATTGGCACCAAGATATGTTGGACCATTCAAGATTTTGAGCCGCAAGGGAGAAGTGGCTTATGAGATTGAATTTCCTGAATCACTATCTGCAGTTCACGATGTGTTTCACGTAAGTCAGTTAAATAAATGCCATGCGGAGATGGAAGAAACTTCTTTGAAGGATACTATACCTTTGGAAGAGGTTCAGTTGGAGAGTGATCTCCCCTACGAGGAGAAACCCATCAAGATTCTTGAGACTGCAAAAAGAGTTACTCGTACCAAGACTATCAAATTCTGCAAAGTTCAGTGGAACCACCATTCCGAAGAAGAAGCAACTTAGGAAAGGGAAGATGACCTCCAGAAAGATCACCCTCACCTATTTGCTAGCCAATCTGAATCTCGAGGGCGAGATTCATCTTAAGGGGGTTATATTTGTAACATCCCAAAAATCATGAATTACAAAAGCTTTCATATCATTCATAGCATCCTTGGCTTGCACAAAAAAATTCAAAACAAAATTCCAAATAAAACCATTTTTATGCCTATTATCTATATACTAATAAGGCATGGTTTTATTTTATTTTTCAAAGTGTCAAAGTGCATTTGACTAATCAGTAGTGTTTTATACACAAATAAGTACAAGGTTTACACTACAAAAATCTAGAGGTGGTTTGAATGCAAACTTATTTGAAATAGGGTTTGAATTTGATTCCTGAAAATCAAAACAGAAATAGAAAAGGAGAAAAGAAATGGAAAAGGGCCAGCGCCACCATTTCGGCCCAGTGCTAGACCCAGCCCATCAAGCCCACCCGGCTGATTTTCCCTTCCCTCTGTTTCTCACCACACCCGCGCCACACCCACTCGCTGACAGGCATGGCCCACTGCCACATCAGCTCATCGTCCCCAAATCCCCGCGCGATGACCCGCTCCGTCGTTTCTTCCTCGTAGTGACACCGTGATTGATTTCGCTTAAATTCCATTGATTCCTTGCATGAATGTCGCCCCTGCTCTGGCTACTTAAGCACCACTGCACCGTGAGACTTTCCCCTCACTCGCCACCCCCTCTCTGCCACCAGGCTGCCAGTATTTTGATTTGCAACGCCGCTGCCCGAGCGACTCTGGCGAGACATTATGGTGAGCTCTGTCCACACCGCCCTTTCTTGTTCATGCTAACATGATCCCCTTTCTCGTGCACTTCGACTCATGCCTCTATTTTGTCTGCTCGTGACCTAGGTCGTCAGATTTGACAACCACTGCAAGTGCCCAACGCCCCTCTCATCTCCGACGAGAAATTAAAGTAAGGAATCGAGCACCCCTTGTTCTCTGGACCAAACACCCATGTGCGTCGTGTCCTTGCGCAGCCACTGATGTGATTTGTTTATCCTAGGGAGTCCTGGAACATCCCGTCGTCTCCATCAAGCCGTGCCTGACGCCAGCTAGGTTTCCGACGAGCTCTTCCGGCTACCACAGCATGCCCCCGCCCATGCCAGTGACATGTTGAGCTTCAGCGTGACCTCGCGAGTCTGGTAAGCACCTCCGCAACCCCTAGCCCCCTCTGCATTCGCTGGAGCATCGCCGCCAGAGCGCCGCCCCGCAACCGTCGCCCGCGCCGCCAGGCAATGGTCGCATGCACAACAGCCGTTAGATCCAGATTTAGTGGCCACGATAGATCACTTAAGCGAAGAGTTTTTATTTGATCGGAGCCATGCGTTGTCACTTAAATCCTATGGCTCTAGATGATCGATCCAACCTAACCATTATCGACCAATCAGATACAACCACGTAGCTAGGGTTTCGATTTAAAATCTGTTTTTTATATCTATTAGAGATTCAAACTTGTAAAATTCATAACTTTTGTTCTGTTTGGTCAAATTTTGCAAATAATATATCGTTGGATTCAGAAAAATAAATCCTACCCTACTGTAGGCATGAATTTGTATTTTGCTTCTGTAAAATTGGTTTTATTTGCAGAATCAAATGTAGGACTATTTTGGCTATATAAATTATTTAGAAAATGATTTTAAAACAAATTTAAGTTTATTTAGACTATAAATAATTGGTTTTGTGTTCAATACTGTTTGACTTGTCTTGTTTAGTTTAGAAAAAGTCATAACAAGGCATTTGCATGCATTCAAAATATTTTTGCTTGAATATTGGAATGTGAATTTGGTGCTATTATTTTATGTGTAGATTTTGGTGCTAGAAGTGATTCTGATTGTGAGGATTGTTGCTACTCCCCCAACTACCAAGGAAAGTGGTGCTTCATGTATATTTGTCCTATTATTTTTGACTATGCACTAGTGATATTTTGTATAGGGCTTGCATGAAAGTTTTGCTAAGTATCTATATGCTATGCTATGGGAAATCCTAGTAGTTGTAGTCTTGGTAGAATTATTATCTAAAGTTAAGATACTTATTGATATCATGCTTAGCCTATCTAGTAGCAAACAAGGGTGGATTATATACATTCTATGGAAATTTTGCTAAGTCTTTGACTTATGTTTTTGCTTAATAAAACAACTAAGTGAATGAATCACCTGGGTGGAATGGAAAGAATGGTTTGTGTTGAGTGGTTACTCAGGGCCCATTTATATGGCCTCCCTGGTGTATATCACTTGTGGAAAGCCACCCAGGAACAAAGGGATTTGAGATACTTAGTGTTTAGAAGCTTCTAGTGCAGCCGCATGGCATATGGGCTCTGCCTTGATCATATAGGTTGCAATAAGTTAGTCAAATGGACAAATGGTGGTAGGGTGATAGGATGGAACACGTCCATTTGGTCTAAGGGAAGGCTTCTGAAAGATCTCGTCTTGATGCATGTCGAGTCTTGTGGGGAAAGTGCACCACCTCTCGAGAAGGAAAAATCTAAGTACTTAGCCGTGTCCCGGGCAACAGAAAATTTGAGCATCAAGACATTGAAGCTATCAGGGATCTCCTCATCCCAATTTGTAAGTTAAAAACTTGTGGTTGAACAAGGGTTAAAGGTTCATCAATGTCTATTGGTGGTTCCTTGGGTGATTTTCATCAAACAAAAACTTAGTGTTTTTCAACTGATAAGGAAAACCTATTTTGAGCAAAGCAAGCCTAAGCTACACTTGGCCAAATTCCTATAGAAGTTAGAAACTACTATTCTACTATGGTATCACTTGCCAATACTATTCCAATGTATTGACCCACTATGGCTGTAACTTATGATGTTGCGGGTTACTCTGATGAGAATTAGGGTTATGAGTCTACACTCAACATGCTTGCCTGTGGCACATGAAGATGAAGACTTTACTTTATTTACTTATGTATGAACTCTTGTACTAGCCTTGGCTATGGAGTTGTAAAAGACTATGTTTGTCTCTGGAATGACGATGTAATAAAGACATTTGTATCTGTGTACTTCATCTTAAACTGTGGATGCTAGCATTTGATCCAGGGACTAGCATTGCAATCACAGGGACCTTTACCTTATAAAGGTGGGGTCTTACACCTTTCCTCCTCTAACTCTCACTCTCCCTCTCCCTCTCCCTCTTCCTCTGCTTCTATGTCTGCATCTGGTCGATCTCGGCATCGGGAACCTCCTCTCCTGTGAGGACCTCCGCTACCTCCACCGCCCTCACTGGGGGTGTTTTCTCTCAACATTGCCTTTCGTAGAGGATTTGTGGACTGGAGTGCCGTGCTATAGGTTTATGGGGCATTCAGGTTTAGTACTAGTTCCCGAGGATCGTATTGTTTGCGTTGTGTGTTTGTGTGACTTGAAAGGGTTGGTATTACCAAAAATAATAAGACACTTTCTCTATATAACCAGCCTATGAAATGAATTAAGAGCATCATCTCCTAAACTTGAATCCTAAAGATATGTTTTGGATAGGCTTTTTAAAATTTATAGGAGCTAAAAGTTATCACCTAGTGGATTTCCTAAACCTAACTGTTGGGTTCGCAGCATAGATAACCAAAATTTTCCTATGATATAAACAACTGAGCATCAAGATATATCTATCTAGATACAAGCAACAGGTGGAAATAAATTAATAGAGAACTTACCCTCGAAGACCGACAAAGCGTTACGAGATTGGTTCTCGTGGATGATGTAGTCGTTCACTTGTCGATCTAAAGATCGTGATGAAGTCTAGCAGGTCCAAGACCAGCAAGTCCAGCACCGCAAAGTAGTGGTGCATCCGTTATCGCACAGATGTCCGGTACCCATACAACCTCCGAGTCCTCGCTCCAGCGAAGCAGCGGAAGCAAAAAAATCCTTCTAGAAAAATCCACTGGGAACATGTATCTCGCTAAGCCTAGACCATGGGGAATATTCTAGAGGAGGAGAGAGATCCTTCACGAGGAGGTGTGAGAGTGGAGGAGGAGGAGGTGCTCCTTATATAGGGAAGGGGGCTGCCCAAGGGCCATGGCCGTCGGCCATGGTGGGTGCCCCCACCTCTCCCTCATTCATGTGGGTGGATGCTTCACTCACATAAACACACCTCCACTCAAAGTTCCACTCACATCCATTAAATTTCCACCAAATTTAATGCAATATCTCATTTAATAAAACTAGTTTATTTATTTTATTCAGAATTTTGTCAATTATATTAATTAAAAAGCATTCACATAAAACCCCTTGCAACATTTCAATTTCACATGTTGAACCAATTTCACCCGAAACAATTTTGGTGTCCATTGAAATAATTCCAGCTCGTTGATATTCTTTCTCTAGCATTTCATTTGCTCCAAATGGTGTCGGTATCCCTTAAGTGTGTCATCCTACGGTTCACGAATAATGAAGACATGATCGAGACCCTCTCCGATCAATAATCAACAGCGAGACCTGGAGAACCGTACTAACTCCCACACATTCAATGATGACTTCTTGCGATCGTGTGAACCTTTAACATTGTAACTAAATCACTTTGTCTCTGATATTTATATGTCCAAGATTCGATCATCGGTATCCCCATACCTATTTTAATCTCGTTACCAACATGTACTCTTTTCTCGTTCCCATGATATAACATTATAGTGATCCCCATCACTTGCTTACAAGCTAAATCAATGTGATATCACCAAG
This sequence comes from Avena sativa, assembly GCA_916181665.1. Classification (NCBI taxonomy): domain Eukaryota; kingdom Viridiplantae; phylum Streptophyta; class Magnoliopsida; order Poales; family Poaceae; genus Avena; species Avena sativa. Next base: position 312,747,706 of record OV702297.1, read on the forward strand.
AGGGCCCAAAGTATATCTCTCCTTCATTTGGAGGGACAAATCCCACTCTTGATTCATGAGCCTCTATATAACACTATCGGAGTATCTGAACCCACCTTTTTAGTCACCCTGTTACGGTGTGACGTTTGATGTTATCAAGCTACTCTTCCTATGTTAGTGATTGACATAATCTCATGGTCTAAGGACTAAAGTTACTTGTAGTGATGTTATAGCAATTTAAACATAATGACTTTGATCGTATTACTATACTTCGGATGAATGTTCATCATATCATTCCACCAATGTTGGGACCTCATTATTAACAACATCCAATGTCCATGATCAGCAAACCTTGATCATCTTGTTAATCAACGAGCTAGTTTATATGAGAGGCATAACTAGGAATACTTTATTTGTTTATTAAACACACATGTATTAATGTTTCCGACTAATACAATTATAGCATGAAAAATAAAAATTTATCAAAAACAAGGAATAAGATAATAACCACTTTATTATTGCCTCTCGGGCATATTCCTCTTAGTCTCCCACTTGCAATAGAGTCAATGATCTAGTTTGAAAAACTTGCGCATTCAATACCTATGGCTTTCTAGTGTTGTATATACGCGTTTGCTAGTGCTAAACATAATCTCCAAATCTTACACCTTGAGGTACGTGTGTATTTGCATGTCTTTGCGTCTCTACGCATCACTCATTCTCCAATGAGATAGCATTGTATAAAATTGGTCCTTTGGTGAGACCTTTAGTTCCTTGGGGTTAAATCATGTCGATACTATTATCGTACAATATATCTTCATAGTGTTAGCCTGCTGTGAACCACACCTAGTTTGATAACAAACAACTTGACACAAATGACCTCTTTTGCTGCTACAATAGCAGTCATATACTTAGCCTTTTGTTGTAGTATCCGTCATAATGTCTTAACTTTGGAACTCATCCAAATCCATCATGGAATATCCTTTCCATTGCATTGTGCCACCCATAGTTTAAATTGAGATAAACTTAATTTGTATCTTGTGACAAAACTAGCATCAATGTAACACTTTACAATGAACTATGTGTAACTGTTTATCACCTCTACATAAATATATTCTTAGTTCTTCCAAATATCATAAGAATATCCTTATTGTCATCCAATGACCATCTTATGAGTCATTCTGGTATATGATCATAACATTTAGAGCATATTTCATATCTGGATGTGTATATATCACGGCATGATTGATCAAAATATTCTTGTGATTTCACTCACCAAGTGTCAAAACACTTGAATCTCGTTTCACTTACCAAGTTTCAATACACTTAAATCTTGATTCAGTCCTTTTCCATGCGACAAAAACCTTTCTTGTCGTTTCCATATTGAACTCTTTCAATATCTCATATATTTACTTCTGGCACAACCATATTAGCGCCTTAATCTATCCATATAGACATTGATACCTAATATTTGGGTTATGCCTAAGTTATTCATAAAAATAAAATTTTAATGAAATTCTTACTCTCTGTCAATAAAAGATACATCATTTCCAATCAACAATATGTATTTCATATAATGTATTAGAAATATGTCTCAGCGCTCCCACTTAATTTATTGCGAATTCAAGCATCTTCATCGTCTTCGATGAAATTAAACTCTTTTAACAATTTCTCACGGTGAAGATTTCAACTCCGCTATGCTTACTTCAACCATTGAAGTTTGGATGCCCTTTTTAGCATCATTTGAATTAATAAAACCCTTTGGACTATATCATGTAAACGTCCTAGGTAACCATTCTATTAGAAAAACTTTGTTTTGTTTGTTCAACTACCATATACCAAAAATATATGTAGTGGTTGCTACAAAAATCCATCCAGACTAAATATCGCTATGAAAGATCAAATCTTGTCATAGTCAACTCCTTGAACATTGTCATAAAACTCTTTTCCGACATGTCAACTATTTCATAGATGTGAAACATCCATGTGTATTTCTTTATATATCCAAATACGACTAATAGGCTTCATGCCTTTTCAGAGGGTCTTCCAAGTTCAAAAACTTGATTTCTCATTTATGGAAACTATCACGGATTCTTTATGACTTCTAGTCATTTGATGGATTCAGGGCCCATCGTCGCTTCTTTGCATGTAGTCGGTTCATCATTGTCAAAAAAATAACGACTTGTTCTTCAAATCTTACTATTTGATTGTCACCCGACCTACTGGTTTTAATAAAAACTCAAATCCCCGAGATCACAACCTTTGTAACCAAGAGAAACATGAGCATTGTGGCCGCCTCTAGGACAATTTCCGATGCTGTGATACTTAGCACATGTTGCTTAGGTTCATCAACCTAATCAAAATTCTATTATCCTCCCACTTAATTTTTGCAAAAAATTCCTTCTTAAGAAACTTGACGTTCCAAGCAACAAAATCTTTTATCCTTGGTGTTATGGAGGAATACCCAACAAATTCTTTGGGATAACCTACAAAGACGTGTTTATCCGACTTTGGTTATAAACATTTTACTTATGCCTAGCATACCAAAATTTAAGAAAGGACAACTTGGGTTTTATCCCAAACCATAACTCATATGGTGTCATTTCAATAGATCACGATGGTGCTCTTTTCAGTATCAAAGCTTTAATCTTTAAAATATAATGGCAGTCTTATAAATAATACCTTTGATCTTACCATGTCAAACAAGGTTCTGTTACATATCAATGTAAGTGATCTTTGTTCGTTCTTCCTTGACCTTTGAACAAAGTTTCAATTATCTCCATGAAAGTCTCACAAGCGTCATTTGATCAAAATCCAAAGACTCCAAAATTCCATCAACATGGAGTTTCTTCATGTTTTTCTTTCCAATATAATTTAAACGGCAATGTCACTTCATAAGTGATCTTTCAATCATTTGTCTTGCGACATTTTTAGCATTAGTTTTATGGATGTGATTTCCCCAACTAGACATGTAAATGATCCATATTCTATGGACAAATCCCACTCTTGATTCATGAGCCTCTACATAACACTATCGAAGTATATGAACCCACCTTTATAGTCACCTTGTTACGTTGTGACTTTTGATGTTATCAAGCTAGTCTTACTGTGTTATTGATTGACATGATCTCATGATATAAGGAATAAAGTTACTTGTAATGATGTTATAGCAATTTAAACATAATGACTTTGATCGTATTAATATACTTCAGATGAATATTCATCACATCATTCCACCAATGTTGTGACCTCATTATTAACAACATCCAATTCCATGATCAGGAAACCTTGATCATCTTTTTAATCAACGAGCTAGTTTATATGAGTGGTATAACTAGGAACACTTTATTTGTTTATTAAACACACATATATTAATGTTTCTGATTAATACAATTATAGTATGAAAAATAAACATTTTTTATAATCAAGGAATAATATAAAAAAAAACCACTTTATTATTGCCTCTGGGGCATATTCCCTTCACTAACACCCTAATATTTTTGTTTTTCATTTATCACCTATTTTGAACGGTCCATAAGAAACACTATTTCGGCTTCATTTTGACGTAATAATTCATTTTTTGATGTTTCAACCACATATTACAACATTTCAAATCCATCATTTTGGAAATTTCAAATTCAAACACAACATAAAGCCTAAATGAAGCAATTAACCCAAACGCGTCACAATAAAAATAAAACATGATGAACTTAATGAACATTGCCCATGACGTTGCGGCATGTGATCGACAAGGTCTTCTCGGAGTTATGCATATGTGTGCCCATATAATAAAAAATACCCCCGTCTCCGGCACTATTTTAGTGGCGACACAAGCAAAAAGTACCTGCAAAAGTTAGTTAGCCGATAGCTGAGCTATCGCAACACCATTTTGACGCGATGGTCACATATTCGTGTGGCAGACACGATACCAGGAAATATTTGTGACATGGTAAGTGGTACACAAGAGTGGCGGTATTTAATGCCAGACTTGGCCAACAGAGGCATTTATCATTCACTGCATGCACCATTGATTATGGTGGACTAGTCAAAGACCTTCCACTGGCTGGCAAGGTATATCTCACTGATACGTGTGTCCAACCTTGAATTTTATGTTGTGTCATCCATTGCATATGTTATTTTCTTATTTATCTACCACTAGATCCGTATTACTTTCGCAATGGAAAATACAAACATTTTAGCTCCCATGAACCCCATGGTCCCTGCCCACCACACATCCTTTGGACGCTAGTCATACCAAGCCAGATCGGTGGCTCTAGGCCCCACACACGATGATCCACCAAGACGCAGGTCCTCGTCGACATCCTCGCCACTTAGGAGAAGAGGTCGGTGAACAATCTCACGTTTGTACATGGGTCGCCAAACACGAGTCGATGACACATGGGACCCATCAATTATACCAGCAAGAGTGAGCATTTATGGCTTCCTGGGCCTTTGAGCAAGTGAGGCTTAGAGTTTTACAATATAGGGAACACTTTCCCTCTAACCACGCCACCGCACTCCAAACTCTATATATCATGGTACAAGATCCCAACCCCATCCCTCCCAGTATCCACTAACTCAAGATCTCATCTCTCATCTCTCATCTCTAGTGTGTATTACTAATCCCCAAGATCCCATCCTCTTTTCTCGCAAGTAGTGATAGAGCAAGCAGAAGTGCTGGAGGTTGGCATCGGGCGGTACTGTATCGGCCGACATGCTCATGCCGTGTCGGAGGCTTTCACCGCCGTTCCTGTTCTGCAGGTCTCTTCTTCATTGAGATCCTCTGTGAGGCAGCCGACTGCTAGATCAGTTATGCGGTTCCCAGGTGCTAGATCAGCTGCAGGGATGCCGCCTTCTAGATCCTCTATGAGCAGGTTGGCTAGGAGATCCTCTCGAGGTCGTGTTGATCGGAAGATGCTTGTAGATCGGTAGTAGATAGATTCTATGTATCACGAATATCTTGTAATCCTGATCTATGTAAAATCGCAACATGCGCAAGGACTATAAAAAGATTGAGGTTTTTCTTAACAGTTTTTTAGCCTTTTGGGTTTAATTAGAAATTGAGGAACTCATGAGTTCCTTCTTAGAAAAATTCCTACTCATTAACATTCGGGCCGAAACTGGTGCGGATGTTAATCAAAATAGAATTTTATACCTTAAATGTAATGGAGGAAAGTGAAATTTTGTATCCTAAATATAATGTAAACTATTCTTTATTTGTCAGTGACCAAAATTATTTGTTACTAATTGATCATCATTAATATTTGTGTCGTTTAATTGAATCTAACACGACAAAAAAAATACTCTATATGCGGCTCTTATTCTAATGGGCGGATTTCATGTTACCAGGCGTATCCTTTTGCACCGTCGTGATAGCGATTGCTTGGCGGATGATGATGTGCCGAGCCAAAAAAAAGGGCCGCCTAAAAACTTTTCTCGACGTTGTTATCCCTGACGGTTTTTTTATCGCGCCAACACGAGCGCGGCAACTAGGCATGTGCCTCGACGTTTATATGCGCTAGAGCACGCGAACCGTGTTGTAGTGATATTCAAATAGGGTTTATCCATAAAACTGTAGCCATATTTGTGCTCCTATCCACCCCACCCCTTATTTTCTTTTGTCATAGACAGAAGTTCCGGGAACAATTGCAAAGCGTGTTTGCAATGCCACGTGAGGTCTCCCCATATTCTTTCTCACAACTTCTTTAGCTGGGCAAGGTGAGATCTCTTGTTGCCTTTGGGTGTGGAATTTTCTTCACAAATATGGACTAGAAGGGATAGATATCATCTCCAAGGTAATACCACAAATCATGCTCGTGACATTGAATACAAAGTTGCATGCTGGAGCTTGCTCGGTTATACTATCCTATTATCTACCAATGGAAGGTGAAAGCTGATCGATAAATTAATTGGGTAATTTATATTTTGAGTTTCTTTTGTTCACAAAATTGCAAATGTCTTCAGTTCTTATGTTTACATATGAAAAAAAAGTAGTATATCTACTTTAGAATTAAGATTAAGATTTCATCCCTTATTGTCATACATATTGTTTAAAAATTAACAAGGCGAACCTTGAGCCCTCCCTATCTTCCTTGGGTGTGGTCTGTTATTCACAGGAAATTTACAATCTAGTGCGAGTTTTTTTGGATACGCGGGTTTCATTAGATAAACCTTTTATAAACATGGAAGGCAAAAGTCATAGTATTATTCTCCACAAAGTATAGCCATGAAAAATGTGGGGTCACAATATGTATCTAAGTAATGAGGGTTATAGGGGCCTTTTGGGTTGAAGAACGTCCATAGAAATTTTATAAGATCCAAATACCTATAAATTTATATTATTTAATGGTGCTTCTAATCAAAGGAATGAGATCACCAAAAAATCATAGGAATTGCTTCTTTTAGACTTTAATCATTTTAACTTTCAATAAGTAGATATACCATATAGAAATTTCCTTCTCTATTTTACGACATTTATATCTTCCATAATTTATGTTTTGCTTTTTCTTAGATTTAGCATCTTAATTCCAACGATTCCTATCTACACTAGAACAAAAATGTTCCAAAGTAGCTCTGAGACTTATTGTGTAGGTGTGGTTGGTTGTGCGGTGGCCTAGAACAAGCAAAGTATGGAGGGATTTAATTGAGAGTACAACTAGAAAAAGATCAAGTAATATGGATAAAGACTTATATTTTATTTCATTCGGACTTTAATCTTAACATGAGTGAGCAATAATGAATGTGCGTTAAATAAGTGAAAATGTTAACAATATTTCCTTGCCCTTGCATGGGAAAATGAATATCATGTTTGCTTCTGATCGGAAATGTTAATAATATTGTTTTCTTACTATACACCTTAGAAAAGTAAATCCAAAATAATTCTTATTGAACCATTCACTAACACATTCTCCATGCAATGAAATTGAAACCCAGCATTTTACTAAAGTCGGTATTGGTTACAAAAAGTGCATGGTAAACTAAGAGTTGACTTATTGACTCACTATTGCGAGAAAGGTGGTGGGATGAGGACATGGAGAACAAGTTCTAGAAGGACATGAAAGGTAGCAACAAGAAAATGTAATGAAATAATAAGAACCAAAATATAAAAATAGTATGTAATGAGCAATTAATCAATTAACGTTGTTTGATTGTAAAATTTAGTACACAAGTAAAGCTTATTCTAGGGGTCGATTAAAAATAAAATGCCCAACTCAAACTTATATATATATGTTATATATATGGCTGGTATCGTTTGAATTACGCGAACTCGGATTTTTTAATGCTTGTACAGGAAAATGCATTAAAAAGTAGCACTTCCAGTGTGCCAAATAAAATTTTGTGCATCGAGTTAATCATGGAACCTACTTAGCATATATTTATGTACTATCGGTGTGTCCATAAGAGAGAGATACTAGAATCTTAACTCCACTCAGTATTGTTGATTAGATGTGTTTGTTCATATACTATAATTATAGGGGTTCGTAGTATGGAAAACAAAAAAATTCTATCGCATGAACACACATAAGCCAAGATCTATCTACTAGATTGTAGCAACGAGTCGATAGAGTACTCACCCTCGAAGATTTCAAAGCGGGTAACGAGAGAAGATTCTCATGGGTGATATAGTCATTCACTTGCCGATCTCAAGATCACGTAGACGATCCTTCCGGCGCCACATTTCGGCGGCGCTCCCGCAGTCGGTCACACGTTTGGTACTCGATGAAGACATTCCTCTCCCTTGTTCCAGCAGGCAGCGAAGGTTGTAGCTCTCTCCTCGCGATTCCGGCAGCACGACGGCATGGTGTCGAAGTTTAGGGGGGGAGATCCCGCAGGGCTTCACCTTAAGCCGGAGCGGGTAGGTGGAGTAGAGGGGTTCCCGGCGTCTAGGTTTTAGAGGCCGAAGAGGAGGAGGTGGGGCTGGAGGCGGCTTGTGGGTATAGGGTCGTTGTGGTGTGTGTCTTGGGGCAGCCCCCTCCCCTCTATATATGAGAGGGAGGGGCGGCTAGGGGAGGGGAGGCCGTATCCTCCCCCAACTCCCTCTCCTTGGCGCGCGCGCCACCAGGAACCATTGTCCCAGTTTGACTATTCAAAAATGCATTTTGATTTTCAATTTTGGAGTTTGATTTCTTTCTTTTAAATGCACAGCCAAGTGACCTAGGACATGATGCAATCATTCCACTTAGTCATGACACATTCATGTACCCTTCCCCTTCCGGTTCGGTGAACCTATTAGACCCTTCTAGATCATTCCGTTGAAAACACCGGAATCATTCCTGAACTCCGGAATTGGACTTTCCTTATATCAATCTTATCCTTCGGACCATTCCTGATCTCCTCATGATATCCCGGATCCCATCCGAGACTCCGAACAACATTCGGTCTTCTTACTCACATTCTATATCTACTAAACAACATCGAATCCTTAAGTGTGTCTCCCTACGATTCGTGAATTATGCAGACATGACCGAGACTCTTCTCTGATCAATAACCAATAGAGGAATCTGGAAATTCATATGGCTCCCACACATTTCTACGATTAATTTGTGATCGAATAAACCATTTACATACGATACCAATTTCCTTTTGTCTCGCGATATTTTACTTATTCGAGGTCTGATCGTCGGTATCTCTGCATACCTAGTTCAACCTTGTTACCGATAAGTACTCTTTACTCGTTCTTGTGATATGTCATCCCTTGTGAGCCAGTCACATGCTTCAAGATAATTGGATGACATTCCACTGAGAGGACCCAGAGTATATCTATCCGTCATATGGATGGACAAATCGCACTCTTGATCCATGTGCCTCAACACATACTTTCCGAACACTCAATCCCACCTTTATAACCACCAAGTTATGAAGTGGTGTTTGATGTCATCAAAGCATCCATCCGGTGATGGTGATTCGCATGATCTCATGGTCGAAGAAATTAGGTTACTATATATCTGAAAGCTTATAGAAAACAAACTATTGAAATGACTTGATCTTTATGCTATGCTTATCTATAGGAGTATGTCCATCACACCATTCTTCTAATGATATGATCTTGCTGTTAATAACATCTCAATATTCATGATCAGGAAACCATGATCATCTATCAACCAACAAGCTAGTATTATAAAGAGGCTTTACTAGAGACTCTAATAAGTTTACAAATCACATAATTATTAATGTTTATGGTTAATACAATTATAGCATGAATGTAAAAAATTTATCATAAACACAAAGATATAATAATAATTACTTTTATTATTGCCTCTAGGGCATATCTCCAACAGTCTCCCACTTGAACTAGAGTCAACTAATCTAGATTACATGGTAATATACCGAACACCCATGGTGGTTTGGTGTTGGTCATGTTTTGCACTCGGGAGAGGTTTAGTCAACAGATCCGCCACATTCAGATCTATGTGTACTTTGAAAATCTTTATGTCACCATCTTGGACATGCTCTTGAATAGCGTGAAAAATGTAGCTTGATATGCTTCAGCTTCTTGTGTGACCTTGGCTCCTGCGCATTGGCTATGGCGCCCATGTTATCGCAGTAGATAGACATTGGGTCCAGCGCACTGGGAACCACACCGAGCTCCATAATGAACTCCTTCATCCATATCGCCTCTTGTGAATCCTCTGAAGCAGCTATGTATTCCGATTCAGTTGAAGATCTCGCCACAAGGCTTTGCTTTGCACCTACAGCTCACTACTGCACCAAGTACATACGTATCCAGATTGAGATTTAGAATCATCTGGATTGGTGTTCCAACTAGCATCGGTGTAACCATTAACAACGAGTTGTTCATCACCTCCATAAGAAAGAACCATATCCTTAGTTCTTCTCAAGTACTTAAGGATGTTTTTGACCGCTGTCCAATGATCCTGGATCACTTTGATATCTGCTAGTCAAAATAACATCATATGTAGTGTTGGGTCTAGTACATAGCATGGCATACATGATAGATCCAATGGCTGAGGCATAGGGAGTCTTACTCATGCTCTCTCTATCTTCTGCCGTAGCGGGACTTTGATTTTTACTCAAGGTCGTATTGGGCAACATGGGAAAGAACCCTTTCTTGCTATCTTCCATTCCAAACCTCTTTAGAACTTTTTCCAAATATGTACTCTGTGAAAGCGATATTAGGCGTCTTGATCTATATCTATAAATCTTTATGCCTAATATGTAAGCAGCTTCGCCAAGATCCTTCATTAAAAAACTATTATTCAAATAATACTTGACACTATTAAGAAGGTCTACATCATTCCCAATCAACAATATGTCATCCACATATAGTACTAGGAATGCTACATAGCTCCCACTCACTTTCTTGTAAATACAAGCTTCTCCATAAGTTTGTATAAAACCAAAACTTTTGATCACCTTATCAAAACGTTGATTCCAACTTCGGGATGCTTGCATCAATCCATAAATGGACCGTTGAAGTTTGCACACCTTGTTAGCATCTTTATGATTGACAAAACCTTTGGGTTGTACCATATACAACTCTTCATCAATGTCTCCATTGAGGAACGCCGTTTTGACATCCATCTGCCATACCTCATAATCGTAATATGCAGCGATTGCTAACAAAATCCTCAGAGACTTTAGCTTCGCTACCGGTGAAAAAGTCTCATCTTAGTCAACTCCTTGAATTTGTCAAAACCCTTTTGCAACCATTCGAGCTTTATAGACGGTAACATTACCATCAGCATATGTTTTCTTCTTGAAAATCCACTTGTTCTCGACAGCCTTCCGGCCATCTGGTAAGGCCACCAAAGTCCACACATGGTTTTCGTGCATGGATCCAATCTCGAATTTCATGGATTCTTGCCATTTATTGGAATTTGGACTCATCATCGCTTCCTCATATGTCGCAGGGTCATCGGTGTTGTCCACCAACATGACACTCATAACGGGATCATACCAATCGGGAGTGGTATGAGTTCTCGTTGACCTGCGAGGTTCCGTAGTAACTTCGACCAAAGTTTCATGATCATCACCATTAGCTTCCTCTCTTATTGGTGTAGGTGCCACATGAACTTCTTCCGGTGCTGCGCTACTTTCAAATCCAAGAGAAGGTTCGACAACCTCGTCGAGTTCTACTTTCCTTTCAGTCACTTCTTTTGAGAGAAACTCATTCTCAAGAAAGGATCCATTCTTGGCAACAAAGATTTTGCCCTCTGATCTATGATAGAAGGTATACCCAATAGTTTCCTTCGGGTATCCTATGAAGACGCATTTTTCCGCTTTGGGTTCTGATATGTCCAAAATGTATCTACTTTCCCGAACACTTTTGCTATTGTTTCTCCTCTAAACTTGTGTGATTTGGAAGCAACTAACACGGACTGACGCTGTTTTCAGCAGAATTACCTTGGTATCTAGTTTTTGTGCAGAAAATCAACTATTAGGAAAAAACCCGGAAAATATGCCAAAAATCCTATTTCACCAAATGACTCACGGAGCCAGAAGACGAGGCGGAGTGGGGCCCTGGGGGCCCACACCCCCCAGCCGCGTGGGCCAGGCTTGGACGCACCTGGAGGGGGGTGTGGCCACCCCAGGCACCCCTCGGCCTCCCTCTTCGCCTATAATATGCCTCTTGACCTAAAAACCGAGGGAGATTTGACGTTTTTCCAGAAAGAGTTCCACTGCGCCGCCACCACCAGAAACCGCGATTCAGAACCAGAACTCTGTTCTGGCACCCTGCCGGAACGGGGAATTTGGAGAGGATCATCGCCATCGTCATCACCAACGCCTCTCCATCAACCATCCATGTTTCCCTCATCCATGTCACATCCCAAAATTTTCCAAATTTTGAAATGTGAAAAATAAATAAACAATTGTTGATTTTTAGGGTGAGAAGAAACTTTTTGATTCCAAATGGAAACATCAAAACCTATTTTGATCAAATAAAATCCTAAAGGGATTTAAAAAGATAAATAAATAAAGTTATGATAGTTGGAATTACTATTTTTGGATCTTTTAATAAAAAGATTTGATTTTCAAAAGCAAAGGTAGAATTATAAACAAGGATTATTTTATAGAGCCAAATTAAACCTTGGCCAAGCTTTTGAAATAAAATATTTCTATTTGATAAAAAAAGTAAAGGTTTATTTAAATAAAATAATGAGGATTTATTAATATCCAATTTTATTAAAGTAAAGGCTTTTCCATTTTAAATAAACACTAAAACTTGTTAATTTATTTTAAATAAGATTTCCAAGTGTTTTATATTTTCAAATAAAACCTACTGAAATGATTTTGGTATTATTTTAGTTTTCAAATAGAGTTTTTAAATAAATTAAATCCTATTTGAATTAATGACTAAGGTCTATTTATTTAATTGTTAATGGATCCTAAAAAGAATAAAAAAATTATTTTGTTTTGGACCTTAGAATGTGTTGTTAAACAGAATTAAAATCAATACAAAGTTTGGTGGTGATTTGATTTGATTTGTTGGTTGAATTATTTGTTTGAATATCAAAATAGAAAAAGAAAAGGCATTCTGTATAAAAAAATGAAACAGACCCAGCCCAGCAGCCCAGCAACACAGCCCACCAGCTCTCACTCGCTGTGAAACGTTTTCCACCCAGAGATTAACCCGCCGAGTCACAGACAAGTGGCCCCATCTTCCCCTCTCTCTCTCTCACTGTTAGACGGACCCCACCACGCCAGCACATCGTCTTCAACCCGCGACCACGTCCCCCTGCCGTTGCTGCCGATTAACTCCGACGATCAATACGAGTTATTGGCTGCGTTATTCTCTCCCCCGACCACGCATACTTAAGCGCCTGTCTCTCCTCTCTCATTCCCCTCGCTCACCCCACCATCTCTGCCCCCAGGCTGCCCGGATTTCCGTCGGCAACGCCACTGCTCCGACGAGCTTCTCCAGCGAATTCCGTCCACACCTCGCTGCCCCTCGCCTCCCACTGCACTCAGCCTTGCTCCCCACCTCCTGGCGCATCTCCCTGTGCCACTCGTTCGCCCGCGCTTACCCCAGAGCGTCGGCAAGGACAACCTTAACACGTCGCCGCCGTCTGTCTCAACTCCGTCGAGCTTCCCCGGTAAACTCCGACCGCCCCGAGCTTTCCTATTCATGCTCTTATCATCTATGCACTCGCCCGCGTCTAACCGTACCTTCCGTTTGCCTTGGGGTGAACTGAAGCCTCGCCCCCATCGTCAAACAGAACCGCCCGACGCCGACGCGGTCTCCGACGAGCAATTTCCTCCGTTCCTAAGCGCCCCTCGCCAAACCGACAGCACCTCGAGCTTCACCTCGACCACGCGAATGCTGTAAGCCATTTTCCCCTCTCCCTTGCTTCCTGCATCGTCGGCAATCTCACCGTCTGCCGTCCGTCGCCGCTAGCGCCGCCAGTTACTGGTCGAGCTGCTGTGAGCCGTATGATGAGAATCATCTGGCTAGGATTAGATGCAAGCGAAGCGGTATCACTCGATCTGCGCCATGCGATTTAAGTGCAATCCAACAGTTTGCAGAGGCTGATCCGCACGAAGCAGTACCGTCCAGTTATATTGCGCCACGTGGCTAGGCTGTTTGAATAAAACCAGAAAATGTTCTATTTGATTTGCAAACTTGTAAAATTCATAACTTTAGTTCTACATGTCCAAATTTTGCAAATTTTATATCAATGGATTCAGCGGAACAAGTACTTTGCAACCATTCAATTTGTTTAATGTTTTGCTTCTGAAAAATTGGTTGGATTTGCAGAAACTTATGTAGGCATAATTTGAATATAAAAATTGTTCTACATATATTTTTGAGATGAGATCTTTGAAAAATGGTTTGTTGTGAACCTACTGACCCTAGGAACCAACATATGGATTTAAAAATGTATTTTGTAAAGTTAAGGAATAAATATTTGAGTTAGCTCATTTCTAGTCAAATAAAAATATTGATTATGGTTTAGAAATGATTTTTGAGTGAAACCTTTGGGAAATGATTTGATTCAAACCTTCTGACCCTAAACACTAAGTTTTGAGAATTAAAATATATTTGGTGAACTCTTTAAAGAATATTGCTTTACTAAAAGCATTTTCAACCACATAAAATATTGATTTGATTTAAAAATGGTTTATAGATAAAACCTTTTGCAAATGGTTTTACCACTTTTGTAAATGACCACTATGAACTTTATAATGTTTAGAGCCTAGTGGAAACCACTTTTTTCAAATAAAAACTATCTTTTGCATGCTTGCATGCATGACCTTGTTTCTATTATTTTATGTGTGATAAATTGGTTGGAATGCTAGTTGAATTTGTGTTTGCTTGATTGATTTGTTGTGGAATTAGAAGAGTGTGATATTTGCAAGATCAAGAAGTGAACCAACATTCTCTACTAAAAAGGCAAGTGACACTATCATCGAAGTCCTACTATTTTCATTACACTTAGTGGATTTTGTAACATGCATGATAAGGATTAGTATATTTTATGCTATGCTAAATCCTAATAGGATACCCTTATATCTCCCTTAGTGGAGACATTGTAGTTGTAGTATGCTTAGCCCTGCTATATATTTGGATGGGATACATGAAGTGTTGAAAAGATATATGTTTTATATAATAAAACAAGTACTCAATGAACCACTTGGGTGGACAAGGATACTCAAGTTTTGGACAAGGTGGAAACAAAAGGAACCATGTTTATATGGATATCTCTTTTTGTATGTGCACTAGAAGAAAACCACCCAGGGAATTAGAGATTGAACATGTTTCTCGTACAGTGGCTTCCGTGTACAGCCACATGCTAAATGGGCTCTGGCTTAGTCAACTACATAGTGGAAGACCCATGCATTGGCATCTTCAGGTTGACTAGAATTGTGTAAGGGAAGTATATCCCTACATTGGTGCCTGGATGACAAGCTAGCATTGTGTATTGGGAGGACTCCTATGGAAAGACTTTGTCACATTCTCGATCTGCCAGTACTCCATCTTGGTGAGTACTTATCCAGCGGCCACTGGTGGCAACAAGACGAGATTGTGTCATGTGGGTAAAGTGTACAACTTCTACAGAAGATCAAATTCTAAGTACTTAGCCATGTCCCCGGTTATGGACAACTCTGAGCAACTAAGGCCTGAAGCTATGGAAGATCTCGACATTCCAATTTCTCAAAGTAAAACTTGATGGTGACAACAAGGGATTTGAAGCACTTGGAGTTTTCCAAGGAGTTCAGAAAGATTTGACAAAATATCAAAACTATTTTGAAAAGATAGGATAAAATTATATTGCTTTCTGCAAAAAAGCCTAAACCCTACTTAGCCAAATATGCATGTAATGATAGGATCCACTTATTTCTACATAGTAGTGAAACTTGCCAATACAATTCAAATGTATTAACCCTTGTGGCTGCAACTTATTATGTTGCAGGTTTGTTTGATGTTAGTGAAGTGTGTTGAATAGGATTACAAGTCTACAACCAGCATGATTGCCTATGGCACTTTGAAGATGAAGGACTCCATGCTATATAGATATTCTGCTGCATTGTAATGAGATAGCCAAATGAGCTATGTAAGATGTAATGAATTATTTTATTCCTGGTTATAAAGTTGTATTATGACCTTTGTTTCTTGATATTACATCTTAACTATGGATGCTAGCTATTGATCCAGGGACTATTATTGTAAACACAGGGATCTCTACCTTATTAAAGGTTGGGAACCTTACAGATGGTATCAGAGCACTGTGTTGCCTGTAGGATTGTAACCCTAGGATTGGACAAAACCCCTTAGAAAAATAGGAGTTGAATTTGTTCCAAAAACTTATTTACAAACAATCTTGTAAACTCTTTCCTTAACCTTTTGGTTTTGATTCTACATCTCTTCTATTTTAACTTGACGGACAAGGCCATGACCAATGACTTCAACTTTAGTTTCACCAAGGACTTCAACTTAGACATCACTAAGGACTACAAGTGAAAACCAAGAGACATTAGATTGCCTACCAAAGACATGGATATCATGTTAGAGTATGGGTCATATTGACCTATGAGGTATGACTATACTAGGTTGATTATTTCAAGAAAATTTGTTGTTTCCCTCAACTCATGAGTTAAGCTCATAAGTTGTTAAGTGGATAGTTGTTTGTTGCTTGATTGATTGTTTGATTGAACTTGGTTGTTTTGAGTTGTGTGTTAGAACTTCTTAAAAACCTATCCATCATTACTCATCCCTATCAAACCAATAGATGCCTCCCCGTCGTGCCAACCCCAACCAAAACAACAACATCACTCCTGAGATGCAGCAGATGATGACAGCTCAGACTCAACTGATGCAGGAGTTCATACAGAATCAGAACAACAACAACAACAACAACAACAACAACAACAACAATCAGAATAATCCTCCAGCACTTGACATGCTCACCAAGTTTCTGAAACTTAGGCCTGCAAGGTTCTCTGGAACAACTGATCCAATGGAAGCCAATGACTAGTTACGTTTGGTGAATAAGGACTTAGTGACTGTTGGCTGCACCGACGAAGAAAAAGTTAGGTTTGCAGCATTTTTACTTGAAGGACCAGCAGCAACATGGTGGGACAACTTTCAGATCACCACTCCCCTTGAAGATGTAACTTGGGCTATTTTTGAGGATGGTTTCCGTACAACTCACATCTCACCTGGAGTGATGTACTTAAAGAAAAAGGAGTTTCACAATCTGAAACAGCGTCACCTCAGTGTGGCTGAGTATATTGAAGAATTCAACAATCTGGCACGATATGCACCGGATGAAGTTGATACAGATGCTAAGAGAAAGGAGAAATTTCTTGAAGGACTTAATGATGAGTTGAACCTGCAACTAGCTGTTGCCTATGTCCCAACTTATCAATCACTCTGTGACAAAGCCACCATTTTGGAAAACAAGATGAATCAAGTGGAGAATAGAAAGAGGAAGCATAAACTCAAGTATCACTCAGGATCATCAAAAAGAAGCATTCATTCAAAAAGAGCAAGGAAGATTCTGAACCACATCAGTATCACCACAACAACAATGGAAGTGATAATAATGGAAATGATACTGACAATGGTGATGACCTTGGTCAGAACCAACATGACACTTTCAGGAAGAAAGACATTAGCCAGTTGTAGTGCTATAATTGTAAGGAACTTGGACACTATGCATCAGACTGTCTTGAGAAGAAAAAGAAAAAGGATGCTAGAAGATCTAATGGAAATGACTCCAATGTGACCCAGAAAGGACATGTGAACCACATTGAAATGGATGGAAACTTTGAAGATATAGAAGAAGTGGATGTCAGAAACTAGTTAACTCAGAAGAGTCAAATAAGGATTCCTTGTCTGGATATTAGGTGTTGAACCGATAGTCAAGTGAACCATCAATGTAATCCTATGAGACTTTATTTTAAGGGTGGTAGTACCCTAGTTTCCTTGAAGCCAACTTGTAACCCTAGCCTTCCCAAATCTCGGGACGAGATTTATTTTAAGGGTGGTAGCCTATCACATCCCAAAATTTTCCAAATTTTGAAATGTGAAAAATAAATAAACAAAATAAACAATTGTTGATTTTTAGGGTGAGAAGAAACTTTTTGATTCCAAATGGAAACATCAAAACCTATTTTTATCAAATAAAATCCTAAAGGGATTTAAAAAGATAAACAAATAATAAATAAAGTTATGATAGTTGGAATTACTATTTTTGGATCTTTTAATAAAAATATTTGATTTTCAAAAGCAAAGGTAGAATTATAAATAAGGATTATTTTATACAGCCAAATTAAACTTTGGCCAAGCTTTTGAAATAAAATATTTCTATTTGATAAAAAAAGTAAAGGTTTATTTAAATAAAATAATGAGGATTTATTAATATCCAATTTTATTAAAGTAAAGGCTTTTACATTTTAAATAAACACTAAAACTTGTTAATTTATTTTAAATAAGACTTCCAAGTGTTTTATATTTTCAAATAAAACCTATTGAAATGATTTTGGTATTATTTTAGTTTCCAAATAGAGTTTTTAAATAAATTAAATCCTATTTGAATTAATGACTAAGGTCTATTTATTTAATTGTTAATGGATCCTAAAAAGAATAAAAAAATTATTTTGTTTTGGCCCTTAGAATGTGTTGTTAAACAGAATTAAAATCAATACAAAGTTTGGTGGTGATTTGATTTGATTTGTTGTTTGAATTATTTGTTTGAATATCAAAACGGAAATTCAAATAGAAAAAGAAAAAGCATTCTGTATAAAAAATGAAACAGACCCAGCCCAGCAACGCAGCCCACCAGCTCTCACTCGCTGTGAAACGTTTTCCACCCAGAGATTAACCCGCCGAGTCACAGACAAGTGGCCCCATCTTCCCCCCTCTCTCTCTCTCACTGTCAGACGGACCCCACCATGCCAGCACATCGTCTTCAACCCGTGACCACGTCCCCCTGCCATTGCTGCTGATTAACTCCGGCGATCAATACGAGTTATTGGCTGCATTATTCTCTCCCTCGACCACGCATACTTAAGTGCCTGTCTCTCCTCTCTCATTCCCCTCGCTCACCCCACCATCTCTGCCCCCAGGCTGCCCGGATTTCCGCCGGCAACGCCACTGCTCCGACGAGCTTCTTCAGCGAATTCCGTCCACACCTCGCCGCCCCTCGCCTCCCACTGCACTCAGCCTTGCTCCCCACCTCCTGGCGCATCTCCCCGTGCCACTCGTTCGCCCGCGCTTACCCCAGAGCATCGGCAAGGACAACCTCAACACGTCACCGCCGTCTGTCTCAACTCCGTCGAGCTTCCCCGGTAAACTCCGACCGCCCCGAGCTTTCCAGTTGATGCTCCTATCATCTACGCACTCGCCCGCGTCTAACGGTAACTTCCGTTTGCATTGGGGTGAACTGCAGCCTCGCCCCCATCGTAAAACAGAACCGCCTGACGCCGACGCCGTCTCCGACGAGCAATTTCCTCCGTTCCTGAGCACCCCTCGCCAAACCGACAGCACCTCGAGCTTCACCTTGACCACGCAAACGCTGTATGCCATTTTCCCCTCTCCCTCGCTTCCTGCATCGTCGGCAAGCTCACCGTCCGTCGTCCGCTGCCGCTAGCGCCGCTAGTTACTGGTCGAGCTGCTGTGAGCCGTATGATGAGAATCGTTTGGCTAGGATTAGATGCAAGCGAAGGGGTATCACTCGATCTGCGCCGTGTGATTTAAGTGGAATCCAACGGTTCGCAGAGGCTGATCCACACGAAGCGGTACCGTCCAGTTATATTGCGCCACGTGGCTAGGCTGTTTGAATAAAACCACAAAATGTTCTATTTGATTTGCAAACTTGTAAAATTCATAACTTTAGTTCTACACGTCCAAATTTTGCAAATTTTATATCAATGGATTCAGCAGAACAAGTACTTTGCAACCATGCAATTTGTTTAATGTTTTGCTTCTGAAAAATTGGTTGAATTTGCAGAAACTTATGTAGGCATAATTTGAATATAAAAATTGTTCTACATATATTTTTGAGATGAAATCTTTGCAAAATGGTTTGTTGTGAACCTACTGACCCTAGGAACCAACATATGGATTTAAAAATGTATTTTGTAAAGTTAAGGAATAAATATTTGAGTTAGCTCATTTCTAGTCAAATAAAAATATTGATTATGGTTTAGAAATGATTTTTGAGTGAAACCTTTGGGAAATGATTTGATTCCAACCTTCTGACCTAAACACCAAGTTTTGAGAATTAAAATATATTTGGTGAACTCTTTAAAGAATATTGCTTGACTAAAAGCATTTTCAACCACATAAAATATTGATTTGATTTAAAAATGGTTTATAGATAAAACCTTTTGCAAATGGTTTTACCACTTTTGTAAATGACCACTATGAACTTTATAATGTTTAGAGCCTAGTGGAAACCACTTTTTTCAAATAAAAACTATTTTTTGCATGCTTGCATGCATGACCTTGTTTCTATTATTTTATGTGTGATAAATTGGTTGGAATGCTAGTTGAATTTGTGTTTGCTTGATTGATTTGTAGTGGAATTAGAAGAGTGTGATATTTGCAAGATCAAGAAGTGAACCAACATTCTCTACTAAAAAGGCAAGTGACACTATCATCCAAGTCCTACTATTTTCATTACACTTAGTGGATTTTGTTACATGCATGATAAGGATTACTATATTTCATGCTATGCTAAATCCTAATAGGATACCCTTATATCTCCCTTAGTGGAAACATTGTAGTTGTAGTATGCTTAGCCCTGCTATATATTGGGATGGGATACATGAAGTGTTGAAAAGATATATGTTTTATATAATAAAACGAGTACTCAATGAACCACCTGGGTGGACAAGGATACTCAAGTTTTGGACAAGGTGGAAACAAAAGGAACCATGTTTATATGGATATCTCTTTTTGTATGTGCACTAGAAGAAAACCACCCAGGGAATTAGAGATTGAACATGTTTCTCGTACAGTGGCTTCCGTGTACAGCCACATGCTAAATGGGCTCTGGCTTAGTCAACTACATAGTGGAAGACCCATGCATTGGCATCTTCAGGTTGACTAGAATTCTGTAAGGGAAGTATGTCCCTACATTGGTGCCTGGATGACAAGCTAGCATTGTGTATTGGGAGGACTCCTATGGAAAGACTTTGTCACATTCTCGATCTGCCAGTACTCCATCTTGGTGAGTACTTATCCAGCGGCCACTGGTGGCAACAAGACGAGATTGTGTCATGTGGGTAAAGTGTACAACTTCTACAGAAGATCAAATTCTAAGTACTTAGTCGTGTCCCCGGTTATGGACAACTCTGAGCAACTAAGGCCTGAAGCTATGGAAGATCTAACATTCCAATTTCTCAAAGTAAAACTTGATGGTGATAACAAGGGATTTGAAGCACTTGGAGTTTTCCAAGGAGTTCAGAAAGATTTGACAAAAGATCAAAACTATTTTGAAAAGATAGGATAAAATTATATTGCTTTCTGCAAAAAAGCCTAAACCCTACTTAGCCAAATATGCATGTAATGATAGGATCCACTTATTTCTACATAGTAGTGAAACTTGCCAATACAATTCAAATGTATTGACCCTTGTGGCTGCAACTTATTATGTTGCAGGTTTGTTTGATGTTAGTGAAGTGTGTTGAATAGGATTACAAGTCTACAACCAACATGATTGCCTGTGGCACTTTGAAGATGAAGGACTCCATGCTATATAGATATTCTGCTGCATTGTAATGAGATAGCCAAATGAGCTATGTAAGATGTAATGAATTATTTTATTCCTGGTTATAAAGTTGTATTATGACCTTTGTTTCTTGATATTACATCTTAACTGTGGATGCTAGCTATTGATCCAGGGACTAGCATTGTAAACACAGGGATCTCTACCTTATTAAAGGTTGGGAACCTTACAATCCATGAGTGAGTAATTCCCCGCTGTAGGCTATGGGGATGGTCGGGCTTGGATGAGTTCTATCACGTAATCGAATAAGATTGTTAGGGCATGGTGCCTACTAGCTCTATTAGTGCTAATTGACTTTGTTGCAACTTGTTGTGCTTAATGCTTGTCACTAGGACCCAAGTGCCATGATCTCAGATATGAACTTATTATTGAATCATTATGATAGTATTGGTTGTGATCTTATCTGCAAGTTGTGTACACATATCATTGTCCGGATCCAAAGGCCCCGAAGTGACAAAAGTTGGGACAACCTGAGGGGATAGATATGATGTGAGTATCACATGTTTTCATGGAGTGTCAATGCTTTGCTCCGGTGCTCTGTTAAAAGGAGCACCTTAATTGCCAGTAGTTCCCTTGAGGCCCCGCTGCAATGGACTGGCAGGACAAAATATGTTGTGCAAGTTCTCATTGCGAGCACGTATGACTATATATGGAGCACATGCCTATGATTGTTTAGTACTTGGATGCTTATTCTTATTTATCTACAATATCCTAGAACTTGAAGTTACATGTTTAGACTCGTCCATGCAACGCCCGTCCATCCATCCCTATGCCTACCGTGCTCATATCCTACTGTTTGTTACTACAGTTACTATTGCTTTTGTTTTACTGATTCTATTACTTTTCTATTGCTACTACAAAAATGTTGCTACTGATAAACTTCTGTGAGCAAGACCTATTTCCAGATGCAGCTGAATTGACAACTCAGTTGTTAAGGCTTGCAAGTATTCTTTGCCTCCCCTTGTGTAGAATCAATAAATTGGGTAATACTACCCTCCAAGACTGTTGCGATCCCCTATTCTTGTGGGTCATCAACACTATTTTCTAGCGCCGTTGCCGGGGAGCATAGCTTTATTTGTAAGTTCACTTGGATCTATTATTGTTCACTGCTACTCCTTTCATCATGGGGAAGTCTCATGATGGAAAGTTTCCTATTTTACCGACCACTACAAGAAGAGGTATAGTCCTAAACACCTCTACTATTCTTGATTCACCGTCTGTTATAAGAAATCTTGTTACACCACCACCACATACTCATGCTACACACACTGCTACTACTGCTGAATCTGAAACTGCTTTGATACTCATGATGTTACTTCTACTATGCTTGATGCGAGTGGTTCATTAGGTCCTTTCCTAGATGCTATTATGGCTAGTCTAGGAAATACTGAAACTCCTAGTGAAGACACTGTTACACCAGTTAGCTCACCTGAGTTTAGAGAGAGATATGATATTAATGATGGTTACATTGAGTTTACTGATGAATTTATTGAAGAGTGTCAAAACACACATGATGCTAGTGCTATTAAGAGTCTCCTTGAGAGACGTACCATTATTCCTAAACTGTCCTCTGATCCTAAGTTTTCCACCTCTCCCATAGATATTAAAGATAAAGATTATGATTTCTCTCTTGATTTATCCTATTTGGACATTGTTGAGAAAGAACCTTTTGTGGGACTGAAAATGAGTGTGATGTGGCACATATGAATGAGCTTTCCATTATGAGTGCTTTATTCTCTAATGATTTTAAGATGCACAAGTACTTTGTTACTAAGATCTTCCCTTTTTTTCACTAAAAGCAGAAGCTAGTGCTTGGTTTAATAGATTACCTCATGGATCCATTGATAGTCCTGATTGTTTGATTGCTTCTTTCTTCCAATATTTTCCTCCCAATGCTAGACATGATGCTTTGCAGAGAATTTTTGATTTTAAAACAGGGAGAAGAAGAGAAATTGCCTGAGTCATGGACAAGGTTTTGTGCCTTGATTTATGCACATCCTGGATGTCCATTACCTAAAAATGAGCTTCTTGATATTTATTATAATGGACTAACTGATGATTCTAGGACATACCTAGATAGCTTTGCTGATTGTGTTTTCAGGAAAAAAAACTCCTACAGATGCTGAAGAATTACTGGATAAAATAAGCAAGAATTATGATGATTGGACTTCAACTGAGCAAGAATTACTCCTGAACCAGTTGTGCCTGAACCAGTTCCAATACCAACACCAAAGAAGAGGGGAGTAATTGTATTAAATGATGAAGTGATGAAGGAAGCTAAGAAATGTCTGATACGTTGGAAACATATCTATAATTTTTGATGCTCCATGCTTGTTTAGTATCTAATTTGCTTTACTTGTCCACACTTTGAGGTGCTTTTTACATGTTTTCTGGTACTAACCTATTAACAAGTTGCAACAATGCCAGGTGCCTATTTTATGTTGTTTTTGGTTTCAGAAAAGTTAGTAAATAAATATTCTCGGAATTGGACGGGATGAAGGACAAAGTCAATTACTTTCCGTGGGGAACAAGAATCTAGAGGGGAGCCTGGAAGGCCAGCCAGGGGGGCCAGACCCACCCTAGGCGCGGGTGGTCCCTAGCCCGCGTCTGGCTAGGGTTTGGGCACCCTGGCCGCCTCCTGGTATTGCCCCTTCGCCTATAAGAAGCCCCCGATGCAGAAACCCTAGGGACCCGATCAGAAATCCACAAAACCGTTTGTAGCCGCCGCCACCATCGTCCCTAGATCGGGGGGATCTGAAGATCTTCCCGGCACCCTGCCGGAGGGGAGATCATCCCGGAGGCCTTCTCTCCGGTATGATTCCACCTTGGACTATGGGTCCATGTAGTAGCTAGATGGTTGTATCTCCTCGTTTGTGCTTTCATGTATAGATCTTGTGAGCTCCGTTCATGATCAAGATCTAATCTATTTGTAATCATGCATGTTGTGTTTGCGGGGTCCGATGGATATTGAGATTATTATGTTGGTTTGATTAATATTTTTATCTTTATAATTCTATCATGTCTGTGTTGTTTGTGATCTTGCATCCTCTCTGTTGCTAGTGGTTATCTTGGCCAAGTAGTTGCTAGTGACTCCAAGAGGGAGTATTTATGCTCGATAGTGGGTTCATGCCTCTAGTTTCCAAGGGAAGTGACAATAATCTCTTCGGTTGTAGATGTGATGTTGCTACTAGGGAGAAAACAACAGTCTCTTGTTCATGGAACATGTGGACTGTTTACCTTACACACTTTTCTTAAAGCATTTGTTTGTTGCTTGCAACTTAATACTGGAGGGGGTTCGGATGATAACCTGAAGGTGGACTTCTAGTCATAGATGCAGTTGGATGACGGTCTATGTATATTGTTGTATTGCACAATCAACCTCATAGGATCTTTCTGGCTAGTAATTGCATTGTTATGCCTTGCTCAGTTCCTGTCAATTGCCCCGCTGTAATTTGTTTACCCTTCATGCCATGTTGTTTAACTAAGGAGAGCACCTCTAGTGAACTATGGACCCCGGTCCAATCTTTACCATTGATACATCTTCCACCGTTACTTGTTTACTTGCTGCAAACCGTTACCTTTCACACCATACGTTTAATCCTTTGTTACAGCAAACCGGTGAGCTTGACAACCTCACTGAATCGTTGGGACAAAGTCTTCAGTTTGTGTTGTGCAGGTCTCCACATTGCTTGCAACACCTTTGAGAAGTTTCCTTCCTCCTTCTGGTTTGATAACCTCGGTCTCTACTAAGGGAAACTTGCTGCTGTGCTCCATCACACCTTGCTCTTGGGGTTTCCAACGAAGTGCTTCAACCTCTTCCTCCCATCAAGCATGCATCAAGATTTCTGGCGTTGTTGCCGGGGAGGCTAAGGACGTCTTCACAAGGGGAGTCCTTCACTTCCTTTCTCTTTACTTTGTTTTAGTTTGCTTTGTTTCTTTTGCTTGGTTTTGTTTTCCTCTTTCCAAAAAAACCCAAAAAAGTAGTCTAGTTTGGTTTGCTTTCTTTATTCAAAAACACAAAAAATTAGTTCCTGCTCTAGTTGCCACCTTGCCCTAGCTCACCATGTTGCTCCCCTAGTTCTCTCTGAAAAAATCTTGCAATAGGTAGTGGCTCCATAATTGGTAAAGATAATATGGAAGAATTCTTTAATTATGTTAGCAAGCATGAGGTTATTGAGGATAAATCTATAGATGAACTTGCTCCTAATTATGAGATTGCTGCAGCTTCTTTAGTTCATATGTTGGAGGCTTGGTTTGTTAGCCTTAACCCCTTCATACAATTCTTATTCCTAAAACTAAAAGAAGAGAAGAATGTTGAAAAAAGGGAATTCATCCTTGAAACTTTATCAAAAGAATTCTACGATGTTGCTAGGGAGGCCAAAAAGGTTTTTGAACATTTCAATATGCTATGTTCAAGTGTAGATGTTGTGGGTATTTCTGATAAAACTAAGCCTAGAGAGGAATTCAATATACCCATACCCTATAAGCTTGTTGGAATGCATGAAGCCTTTGAAAATAACTTTGATTGGATTACCCCTGAAAATCTTTTTGATGAAGGTAGTAGACAAAAGAGAGATGAGAAAGGATCCTCCAAAACCCATTTGGATGAGATACCTTTCATAGTTGAAGATTTTGCAAGCATGAATGTTAATGCTTCCTCATTTGAAGATACTTGATTCTTCTTGCTTCTTGTGCCTAACTTAAAGGCTTTAAAGAAAAGTACTTATTGGGAGATAACCCAAGAGTTTCCTTGAGTCTTGAAAGTTATTACTACTGTAATGACGTCTCCTTATCATTTTTGTTTGCTTTTTGTGCCAAGAATGACCTCTAATGAGAGGGAAGTAAGATTTGGGGAGTTGCTGCCCCGAAACAGATTTATGTCCTCCACCAAAAAAATCGTGAGGCTCTGTAACTCAGATTGAGCTCCAAATTTACGAATAAATACCCCAGTATGTTTTCTAACTTTCATTAGTTCAACACTTATTGATTTGAGCAACAAAAGATGTTTGAAAAAATTCGTTTCTACCTGCTGGTATTTTTTGACAAATTTCTGCCATTATTTGCATTTGCTTCTTATTGATTCCTTTTTGAGCTCTCTTCAGGTAAATTTAGTTTCTTTGAAGGAGTTACTATGGTAGCTTGTGTTTTTAGTGAAAATCCTTGTTGTTCCAAAGCTTTTCCAAGGTTCTAATATCTTTTGAATAAGCTAATGTTGCTAATGAAGATTGTGTGAAGTTTTGTATGAAGGAAAAATTTCAGGTGTAGAGAGAGAATGATGCAATGAGATGAAGAATGGACAAAAGCTCAAGATTGGGGATTCCACTATGGTGTCACCCCAAGAAATATCCAAGAGGTACAAGCATCAAAGCTTGGGGATGCCCAAGGCATCCCCTTCTTCATCAATAAAAAGCTTAGGTCTGTCTAGACACTTTGTTTTTATTGTTTCATGCACAGTTGTGTTGTTCTTGGAGCATCTTAGTTTTCTTTTGCTTTTCTTAGTTTCTTTAGTTTTATTTAGTAGTTTGGACCCCCGTTCTCTCTGTGTTGTTTTGCAAATAAGTTTGCTTGGTGTTTGGAAAGGAGTAGTAAGTTCTTGCTTGAAGTGCAAGAGGAGTTTGCATTGACTGTGACTTAGACTTTAGCATGACATGCTAGTTGTTGTTTTTTTCATTATGCTTAGTGATTATTATTGTAGCATGTCTTGTTCCAAACAATTGGGATTAATTAGTGTGCCTTGAAGAAAGTATGTGTTATTTTAGCATGCAAAAGCATAGTATTGTGGTATTCTCCTTTGATGTTTTGCTTGGGTTGACTTGGCACATGCTCACACCATGTTATGACTATGAACAAGTCACCATAGCCTCTATGATAATTTAGTCATTGAATTATAGTACCACTCTTTGCTTTGATTAGTTTGCTTTGTTGCATTGCATAATTATGGCCATTATTGCTCTCTTAGTTGGTTGCTTCCAGTCTTTTGCTAGCCTCCACTTATATGAGTAAGTTCTAATCATGCCTCCAACTCCCAAGAAACCAAGTTATTCCAAAGTGTCCACTATAAACTCCTATGCATGGTGTGTTACACCATTCCGAAGTATATTCTTGTTTTCAACTATCTTCCAATTAAAAACTATTTTGTTATGTGAAAACTTAGTGATCAAAGCCCTCACCAACTTGATGGCACACTTTATTCTTTGCCCCTAATAAACTTAAACCATTGAGACAACTTTGTTGTATATGCTTGCACTTATAAGTTGGGATTAGCAGAACCGTGCTGTCACGGGGAACGTTTTCAACATTGCACTTGTACTTTTGTACTCCGTTGATATCATGCTCTTTTGTCTATGGATGTTACCGGTGTGAAATGAAGTGGGAACTTGTAAGTCCATGGAGTTTGTATTCTGTGTTAGAGAAACGTCTGGGCCGCTAGCCTAAGCCATGCCTAATCATGGTGGAAACTTGCAGCATCACCATAGTGACATCTATGAAGCATTCTTCTTATAAAAAAGAGAGACACATTGAGAAAAGAGGAAATATAGAAAAAAGCACCATATTCCCATGGTACACAAGAAGAATTGCTGAGATGCTCATTTTCTGCTTGCCTTGTCATTTTGGTTATGGGAAAGCTATTGTACCATGTGCAAGGGGTACCCCATTGGAGGTTCTCAATGATATGCAAATACTTACAGTGACAAGAACTTACTAGGGCCCTAAGTTGAGTATACATGAGGTGTAGCCCTCATATTCAAGGGACATGAGATTGCCAACTTATAGTTCGTCAAGCATATACTCTAGCTTTGCAACTTTAACCTTAACCACTTCAAGATGCTTATGATAGGGGCAATGAGGGATGAAAGCTAACTAGTATCATAATTTTTGGAAGCTCTTTTTGAAACTTGTAATCCCTACTTCCTTTATAAAAGGCCTTTCTTCCACCATTATTGAGTATCCACCTTCTACCTTTAGGCACCATTAAGAGAGCATAGTTGTCATTCTGTGTGCAGTGTTCCAAAGCTTATTAATTAATGCATATTGTGTTATTACTTGCTCTTGTGCTATTTGTTTATAGTCACCCTTGTGAACTTTGCAGGTGTCCTATGCATTATATTGCTACTCTATGAGGGACAAGCTGATTGCCACTATGCCATGTTTTCTGCATGTGAAACAAACAAACGTTTTTCAATACATATTATTCATGATCTTTGTTTGTAGCTTGCCATGTTGCATGCATAATTACTATGTCCTATTGTTAGAACTCCATCTTTCATGCACATGTTTAGAGTTCTTTGATCCCAGCTTTCAATGCTTGCAAATGGTTGGATCTTTATTGTGAGGGTGCATGTCACCTCAAAAATTATTCTTTTATCACTTACCTACTCGAGGACGAGCAGGAGTTAAGCTTGGGGATGCTGATACGTTGGAAACGTATCTATAATTTTTGACGCTCCATGCTTGTTTAGTATCTACTTTGCTTTACTTGTCCACACTTTGAGGTGCTTTTTACATGTTTTCTAGTACTAACCTATTAACAAGTTGCAACAGTGCCATATGCCTGTTTTCTGTTGTTTTTGGTTTTAGAAAAGATAGTAAAGAAATATTCTCGGAATTGGACGGGATGAAGGACAAAGTCAATTACTTTCCGTGGGGAACAAGAAGTCTAGAGGGGACCCCGAAAGGCCAGCCAGGGGGGCCAGACCCACTCTAGGCGCGGGTGGGCCCTAGCCCGCGCCTAGCTAGGGTTTGGGTACCCTGGCCGCCTCCAGGTCTTGCCCCTTCTCCTATAAGAAGGCCCCGATGCAGAAACCCAGGGGACCCGATCAGAAATCCATGAAACCGTTTGTAGCCACCGCCACCATCGTCCCTAGATCGGGGGGATCTGAAGCTCTTCCTGGCACCCTACCGGAGGGGAGATCATCCCGGAGGCCTTCTCTCTAGTATGATTCATGAGTAGTTCCACCTTGGACTATGGGTCCATGTAGTAGCTAGATGTTTGTATCTCCTCCTTTGTGCTTTCATGTATAGATCTTGTGAGCTCCGTTCATGATCAAGATCTAATCTATGTGTAATCATGAATGTTGTGTTTGCGGGGATCCGATGGATATTGAGATTATTATGTTGGTTTGATTAATGGTTTTATCTTTATGATTCTATCATGTCTGTGTTGTTTGTGATCTTGCATGCTCTCCGTTGCTAGTGGTTATCTTGGCCAAGTAGTTGCTAGTGACTCCAAGAGGGAGTATTTATGCTCGATAGTGGGTTCATGCCTCTAGTTTCCAAGGGAAGTGACAATAATCTCTTCAGTTGTAGATGTGTTGTTGCTACTAGGGAGAAAACAACGGTCTCTTGTTCATGGAACATGTGGACTATTTACCTTACACACTTTGCTTAAAGAAGTTGTCTATTGCTTGCAACTTAATACTGGAGGGGGTTCAGATGATAACCTAAAGGTGGACTTATAGTCATAGATGCAGTTGGATGACGGTCTATGTATATTGTTGTATTGCCCAATCAACCTCATAGGATCTTTTTGGCTAGTAATTGCATTGTTATGCCTTGCTCAGTTCCTGTCAACTGCCCCGCTATAATTTGTTTACCCAGCATGCCATGTTGTTTACCTAAGGAGAGCACATCTAGTGAACTATGGACCCCGGTCCAATCTTTACCATTGATACATCTTCCACTGTTACTTGTTTACTTGATGCAAACCATTACCTTGCACACCATACGTTTAATCCTTTGTTACAGCAAACCGGTGAGCTTGACAACCTCACTGATTCGTTGGGACAAAGTCTTGAGTTTGTGTTCTGCAGGTCTCCATGTTGCTTGCAACACCTTTGAGACGTTTCTTTCCTCCTTATGGTTCGATAACCTCGGTCTCTACTGAGGGAAACTTGCTGTTGTGCTCCATCACACCTTGCTCTTGGGGTTTCCAATGAAGTGCTTCAACCTCTTCCTCCCATCAAGCACGCATCAATGTCTTAAGGAGAAAGGTACTAGACCTGAAGATGTGAAGAATCTACCGTCTATAGAAGAATTATGTAAGCCAATTCCCCACTCATCTACTATTGAGGTACACTCTCTCCACTCTGATGTAGGTGATATTCCCTATGGTAAGACACCTGATCAATGCTTAGAGGAACTTGACACATTTATTGTTAAACAAGGTAATTTTAATAAAAAAAGGTCAGAATCATTTATTGGAAAACTCTAGAGCTATTAATGAGTTGAAAGATATTGTGGAAAGAACCGCTAATGATATTAAAATGATTTGTAAACAGTTTCAAATGGTTCAAAAGCAAATTGATCGACTTGCTAAGGTACAAAAGGATATGCTAGTTAATGCCTCAGGAGATAAACATGCTTATGGAACTAGAACTAGGAGTGGTATAGCTACTCAAGATCCTTTATATCCCGAAGGACACCCTAAAAGAATTGAGCATGATTCCCAACAAGATGAAAGTAGTGGTAGTCCTCGTAAGAGAAAGAAAAAGAAACACAAAATAGTCGAGGAACCACTTGAATCTGCTGTAGATCCTAATAGTATATATGTCTCTGATGCTGAAACTAAAAGTGGTAATGAGAAAAATGATGCTCCTAATAAGGAGGAAGTTGAGGAAGAACCTCATAAGCACACTAAGAATACTAGGTACACTAAGGAAGATTTTATAGCTAATAAACATGGTAAAGAGAGAGAACCTTGGGTGCAGAAACCTATGCCCTTTCCCAATAAGAAACAAAAGTCAAAGGAGGAAGAACACTACAACAAGTTTTGTGAGTGGATGAAACATTTAGTTTTGCAAATTCCTTTGACTGATGCTATTAAGTTGCCTCCTTATTCAAAGTATATGAAGGATATTGTCTCTAATAAAATGAAGATTCCTAATGAGGAAATCTCTACTTTGCTTGCTAATTATTCCTTCAATGGTAAGGTTCCAAAGAAACTTGGTGATCCAGGAATACCAACTATTCCTTGCTCTATTAAGAATAATTATGTTAGAACTGATTTATGTGATTTGGGAGCGGGAGTTGGTGTTATGCCTTTTTCTATCTATAAGAGACTCCAGTTAGAAAAGTTGATACCAACTGATATATCTTTGCAAATGGCTGATAAGTCAACTACTATTCCTGTTGGTATATGTGAGGATGTTCCTATTCAAGTGGCTCATAATTGCTTGGTTTAAACTAATTTTGTTGTGCTTGAGATGCCTGAAGATGATAATATGTCTATTATTCTTGGGAGACATTTTATTAATACTGCAGTTGCTGTCATTAATTGCAATTAAGGAAAAATAACATTTAATATTAATGACAAAGAGCATACTGTTTATTTCCCCAAGAAGGTTGCTAAAAGCTATTGCATGAACTCCATTGAAAATATTGAGAGCATAAAGGCTGGAGAAATATTCGTTCCATTCCACAAGAAAGTTTTGAAACTATTATGATTGGGACCATTGCTATCAAGTTTGAGGTAACATAATCACTTTGTGGAATACAAAGTTTTGTTTCATATAAGATTGTTTTGGTAACAAGACTTGATCAACCTTGTTAACAAAAGGATTTTAATGAACAAAATAATGTTTTCACTTTGGTTATACTTGATCACTTTTACTTTTCTCCTTCCTAGTCTTTGCTTTTTCTCTTGTTAGCTTTGGTTTTGCTAGTTGTTTGCTTGTTAGAGTGTCTTAGAACTTCTGTAGTTTTGGTTTTGGTTTGTTTTTGCTTCTTGTAAAAAATATTTTCTGCGAGAAAATCAATTTTCATACCCTGAAAATTGGCCAAAAATTAACGTTCCCAAAAAAATCCCAGAAAATTCATAATAAATTTTTCCTCGAAAAAAGGGATGGAGGGACACCTGGAGTGACCCAGGCCCCCCTAGGCCATCACACCCCCTGGTGGCGCGGCCAGGCCCAGGGGCGCGCCTGGCATGGGTGTGGCCCACCTGTGGACCTCCAAGATGCCTCCTCCCAACCACCTTCTTTCTCTCTCCCGACAAACACTGGAAAACTTTCTCAAGCTCGAGTTCTTGCTGTTCTTGCTCCCGAATTTCGATCTCCTTGCTCAACCCATCTTTGCTGCTGAATTTTGGAGGGATTGCTCCTTGGTATGTGCCTCCTCCGCTTTCCAATTAGATTTGTGATTGGTAGATTGTATCTTGAGTATTTTTCTGCTATAGGTGTTAGGTTATGTGAGCTTGCATGCTTTTTCTATGCTTAGATATTTCATTTTGATGCATGTGTAGCCCTCTAGCAAGTTCCTATAGTAGTTTCTCATCATTTATCAACTTGGAGATCACTTGGTTTGATGTTTGTCTAAAATTTTCAGAAAAAAGTGGTCATGGACAACCACACCTATGGTGAAATATTTGAGAATGATGCACCTAGAAGGACAAGGACTTCAAGATCATCCTCCCTAGCCAGGCCCTCATACCATGAGGATCTCATTACACCGCGATTTGGCGACGAGGGGGATGCACACCCTTCTACCTTTCCTTGTCCAACCTTTTTGAAGGCTGCTAGGATTCTTAATGATTTTCTAACCTTGATTCGGAGGGTTGGACTAACAAGTTATATGCAGGATGAGAGCGTGCAGTATGCTACGCTTACTAAAACCTTTGTGGAGAGTTTCTCTTTTTCTAACAGCGCTTTCAAGAAAGATGTGTCTTTCAAAATCTATAACAGTCCTTACTCCATGACATTGAAGAAATTT
This sequence comes from Avena sativa, assembly GCA_916181665.1. NCBI lineage: Eukaryota > Viridiplantae > Streptophyta > Magnoliopsida > Poales > Poaceae > Avena > Avena sativa. The sequence continues at coordinate 312,780,585 of OV702297.1, forward strand.
TGTGAGATCCTAGACATTGGTACGGCTGGGACGGTGAAGAAGATTCCAGCTCAACCCGCTGATTTGTTGGAGCTCTACCGCGGAATAACTAATGATGATGATCATAAAGCCCAGCGGGAAAATATAAGAAATATTCAACTCCTAGCTATCAGGTATTTTTCTTATTATCTTGCCACTAGTGTTCTTGGTAGGGAGAACACTAGCAATATTTCCAACTATCATTTGGCCTTCCTAGCTGCTGCGCTCAGCAATGAGACTAGGTACAATCTTGGTTCCCTCATTGCTCGTCGTTTAGCTGCTAAGGGAAAAATTTATGGGCGTATTATTGTTGCACGTGTTGTTGCTGCCTTAGGCCTTTCTGTTGATCCAAATGATACAGTTTTGGCTCCTTAGAGGCTTGACTTAGTTGCCATGAAAGCGCATCACTTTGTCACTACTGGCTCTACCCTTGAGAGTTTGGTTTATAGAATGTTGTTTACTAACGGGGAAGAGAGAGAGATCCCTCTACCCCAAACCACTTTGTTTAGTATTTCCCAGAGACCTTTCTCATGCTCCAAGGAGGAGATGGATGAGAAGATGCACATTCTTGGCTTCCATGGGCACTATCAGGGGGACGCGCCCTCATACGACCCCTCTATGCACTACACATGGGAATCCTCGAGCTCTTGCCAGGACGAAGGGGCCTCCTCATCGTACTACGGAGGTACACCTTTTTGGTCACCATGGGGTTGAGCCCCACTTAGGACAAAAGCCTAAGCTTGGGGGAGGTATACCAACATCACACTCATCTATATATCATGTTTCGTCGGTTCTTTGTATATTCATGTTTCGCTTTCATTTTGGTTTTTGTTCTGCTTTCCCAAAACACAAAAATACCAAAAAAATCGTTGTTTTTCTTGGTTTGTTTCTTTGATTTTTATCTTTGGTTTGCCTTAAAGAAAAATCCAAAAAGATTTTTGATTTGTTTGTTTTTGCTTTGTTTGCTTGCTTTAAAAAATCGAAAACACCAAAAATATTTGTTGTTCTTTTTTTGGTTTTGTGAAGTTCTTTGCAGGGTTCAGCCGTCCTCGGTGGATTTTGGTTTCATGTTATTATTCAAGTCACACAAGCGAAGGGCAATAATGAAGATTAAGACAACTTGAGGTGTGGTAAGAGGCTAGCAACAAACTCTATCTGTTTTCATTTGTGTACATATAGTCATCATGGTAACCATGCTTAGTCCATTCATGTAAGGTGTATGTTATTTATGGATGCTTGGTAGTTCTTGCTTTCTTGTGATTAGCTCCAGCTTGCTAATAGTTTGTAGCATGTTATATGAATGTTTGCTTGCATTGTTTTATTCATAACTTGGTATGATATTGTGGTATCCTCCTCTGAATGTTTAATGTGAATCGACTTGGCACATGCTCACGCATGCATATGACTAAACAATAGTCAATAAGCCTCGATGATTTATTTTGCCTCAGAGTTCTTGTATCACTTTCATGCCATAATTAGTCATGCTTTTGTTGCAAGCATGATTATGACAGTTATTGCTCTCTCGTTTGTCGCTCCCTCTCTATTGCTAGCCTTCACTTGCACTGAGTATGAGCTCTACTCGTGTATCCAACTCCCCAAAACCTATATTGCCAACAGTGTCCACCATACCTACCTATTAGCATCATTTGCTATTTCAGCGCATATTCACTATGCCTTGTTTTCTTCCAAATAAAATGTTTCAATGTTTTGAGGAAGTTAGTTAGTAAAGATCTCACGAAATTGATGGCACACTTTATTTCTTGCACTTAATAAACCTGGACCATTGTGACCTGTCCATGAAAGTTATATGCTTGCAAATTATAGGATGGGAGTTAGCAGAACCGTGCTGTCACCGGAGAGCTTTCAACACCTGTAAATATATACGCAGTTGATATCATGCTCTTTTGTTTGCGAATGTCATTGGTGTGAAATAAAAGGGGAGCTTGTAAGTCCATTGAGTTATGTATATGTGTTAGAGAAAATGCCTGGGCCGCTAGCCTAAGCCATGCCTAATCATGGTAGAAACTTGCAGCATAACCATAATGAGCAATCTATGAAGCTTTCTTCTTATAAAAAAGAGAGACACATATTGAAAAGACGAAAGAGATAAAAATGCGCCATTTTCCCATGGCAAATAAGAAGATTGCTAAGAAGCTCATTGTCTACTCTCCTTGTCATTTTGGTTATGGGACAACTCATGTACCATGTGCAAGGGGTACCCCGTTGGCGGTTCTCTATGATACGCATGTATTTACAATGACAAGAACTTACCGGTAACTAAAGTTGAGTAGCATGAGGAGCGGACCTCGTACTCAAGGGACATGAGATTTCTAGTTTATGGTCTGTCAAGCATATAACTCATATTGGACCTCACTTTCACCTTAATAATCTAAAGATGCCTATGATAGGGGCAATGAGAGCTCAAAGCTAATGAGTACCTTACTTTCAGCATTTGGAAGCCTTTCAAACTTTTCAAAACCTTTTCACTTCCTTGTTGAGTCACCACTCATTCTATTAGCACCTTCTTGAGAGCATAGTTTTCATTCTTGTGTTTGTCTCAAAACTTGGTTAATTATGTCATTACTGTGATGCTTGTATCACTGATATCTTTACTTCTAGTCTTCACTTCAACTTTAGAGGTGCCTTGGCATTCATATTATGCTCTACAAACAAAGGCAAGTGAGATACCACTCTATCATACCTTTTTATAAGCATTGCAATGTTGCTTATGTTTATGTTTCATGCTACTTATTATTATTGAGTTGGAATCTCTTCATAGCTTGCAATGACTATTGAGTAGACTTAGTTGCATACTCCTTATTATGAATTGTTTAAGTGTATACTCCTCTGCTGAGAATATTTACATCATATGAAGCAAATGTGTTCATGAAAGTTCTTTTATCGCACTCAGTTTTCAACTGAATTTCTTGAGGACAAGCAATAAGCTAAGCTTGGGGGGAGTTGATACGTCCAAAATGTATCTACTTTCCCGAACACTTTTGCTATTGTTTCTCCTCTAAACTTGTGTGATTTGGATGCAACTAACACAGACTGACGCTGTTTTCAGTAGAATTACCTTGGTGTCTAGTTTTTCTGCAGAAAATCAACTATCAGGAAAATCCCGGAAAATATGCCAAAACTCCTATTTCAACAGAAGACTCGCAGAGGCAGAAGACAAGGCGGAGTGGGGCCCTGGGGGGCCACACCCCCCAGCCACGCGGGCCAGGCTTGCCGTGCCTAGAGGGGGTGTGGCCACCCCAGGCACCCCCTTGGCCTCCCTCTTTGCCTATAATATGCCACTTAACCTAAAACCGAGGGGGGTTCGACGTTTTTATAGAAAGAGTTCCGCTGTGTCACGACCATCAGAAACCGCGATTCGGAACCAGAAACTCCGTTCTGGCACCCTGCCGGAACGGGAAATTTCGAGACGATCATCGCCATCGTCATCACCAATGCCTCCCCATCAACCATCCATGTTTCCCTCATCCATGAGTGAGTAATCCCCCGCTGTAGGCTATGGGGATGGTAGGGATTGGATGAGTTCAATCATGTAATCGGATAAGATTGTTAGGGCATGGTGCGTAGTATCTCTATTAGTGCTATTTGACTTTGTTGCAACTTGTTGTACTTAATGCTTATCATTAGGGCCCGAGTGCCATGATCTCATATCTGAACTTATTATTGAATCATTATGATAGTATTGTCTGTGATCTTATCTGCAAGTTGTGTACACATATAATTGTCCGGATCCAAAGGCCCCGAAGTGACAGAAATTGGGACAACCTAAGGGGATGGCTGTGATGTGAGGATCACATGTGTTCATAGAGTGTTAATGCTTTGGTCCGGTGCTCTATTAAAAGGAGCACCTTAATTGCCAGTAGTTCCCTTGAGGCCCCGCTACAACGGGCTGGCAGGACAAAAGATGTTGTGCAAGTTCTCATTGCGAGCACGCATGACTATATATGGAGCACATGCCTATGATTGTTTAGTACTTGGATGCTTATTCTTATTTATCTGCACTGCCCTAGATCTTAAAGTTACATGTTTAGACTCGTCCATGCAACGCCCTTCCATCCATCCCTATGCCTACCGTGCTCATATCCTACTGTTTGTTACTACAGTTACTATTGCTCTTGTTTTACTGATGCTATTATTTTGCTATTGCTACTACAAAACTGTTGCTACTGATAAACTTATGTGAGCAAGAACTATTTCCAGGTGCAGCTGAATTGACAACTCAGTTGTTAAGGCTTGCAAGTATTCTTTGGCTCCCCTTGTGTCGAATCAATAAATTGGGTAATACTATCCTCGAAGACTATTGTGATCCCCTATACTTGTGGGTCATCATGGACCTCCTCCGTCTCGTCTTCTGGCTCCGTGTTCTCCTCGGTGAAATATTGACTTTGGCTTTTGTCCCGTCCAATTCCGAGAATATTCATTTTCTGGCTTTTCTAGAACCAAAAACAACAGAAAACAGGCAAGTGGCACTGTGTCATCTTGTTAATAGGTTAGTTCCAAAAAACGTATAAAAATACCTCAAAGTGTAGACAAAGCAAAGCAAAGTGGATACTAAACAAGCATGGAACATTAAAAATTATAGATACGTTTACGACGTATCACTATCCCAAACACCCAGACTCGAGACCTTTTCCACAATACATTGTCTCATCAACTGCCGATCCTACCTCTTGTTCTAGCCCTTGTGAAGTCAACAAAAATGATTAATTTTTTTAATGTGAATGGAAAGTGAACTCGTGATGATGATATGATAAATAATTGAGAAGAAGATGTGTATTAACATTATATTGATAATTTATAGAGAGCCACAAATTAGTAATAATATACACATTAGAATAAAGAAAATAAAAACCAACCATGGCCACAAGTATAGACAAATGATCCAACCTAAAATCCATCTGAAATCATTGATGAGAGACCAATGAGCAGGCCATTTGAGATCAACCAATAGCTAGCCCTAGTTAACAATATGTAACACCGATTTTGCACACAATTTTTTCTAGAAGTAAACCAACAAAATAATAAATCTAATTTTCTGAATTAAGGTTACGTTCTAAAGAAGAAATATGTAATCGAGGCTAACACATAGGCCTTGAAAACAGGGCGACCATCCTAGGTCCGAGAGAAGGAGGGCCCAAATAAATTATACTATAAAAACTATACTATTTTCCTATAGATCCAAAAAATTATTTCAATATATTAAGAAGGTCCAATTTGCATAAGTAGGTATATGCCAAGAACCGGTGATATTACTGTTGGAGATATGCCCTAGAGGCAATAATAAAAGTAGTTATTATTATATCTTTGTGTTTATGATAAATGTTTACATTCATGCTATAAATGTATTAACCGGAAATATTAATACTTGTGTGATTTGTAAACTTATTAGAGTCCCTAGTAAAGCCTCTTTATAATACTAGATTATTGGTTGATAGATGATCATGGTTTCCTGATCATGAATATTGAGATGTTATTAACAACAAGATCATATCATTAGGAGAATGTGTGATGGACATACTCCTATATATAAGTGTAGCATAAAGATAAAGTCATTTCAATAGTTCGTTTGCTATAAGCTTTCAGATACATATTAACCTAATTCCTTCGACCATGAGATCATGCTAATCACCATCATCAGATGGATGCTTTGATGACATCAAACACCACTCCGTAACTGGGTGGTTATAAAGGTGGCATTGAGTGTTCGGAAAGTATGTGTTGAGGCACATGGATCAAGAGTGGGATTTTTCCAGCCATATGACGGATAGACATACTATGGGACCTTGATGGCGCCTCGTCGGTGTTGACGTGGGCACTTCGTTGGAAACGCCAAGAGCAAGGTATGAAGAGCACAGCAGCAAGTTTTCCCTCAGTAGAGACCGAGGTTATCGAACCAGAAGGAGGAAGGAAACATCACACAGGTGTTGCAAACAACATGGAGACCTGCACAACGCAAACTCAAGACTTTGTCCCAACAAATCAGTGAGGTTGGCAAGCTCACCGGTTTATTATAACAAAGGATTAACTGTATGGTGTGGAAGGTAATGGTTTGCAGCAAGTAAACAAGTAACAGTGGAAGATGTATCAATGGTAAAAATTGGACCGGGGTCCATAGTTCACTAGAGGTGCTCTCCTTAGACAAACAACATGGCATGAAGGGTAAACAAATTACAGCAGGGCAATTGACAGGAACTGAGCAAGGCATAACAATGCAATACTAGTCAGAAAGATCCTATGTGATTCGATTGGGCAATACAACAAGATACATAGACCGCCATCCAACTGCATCTATGACTAGAAGTCCACCTTCAGGTTATCATCCGAACCCCTTCCAGTATTAAGTTGCAAGCAACAGACAACTGATTTAAGCAAAGTGTGTAAGGTAAACAGTCCACATGTTCCATGAACAAGAGATCGTTGTTTTCTCCCTAGTGGCAACAACACATCTACAACTGAAGAGATTTCTGTCACTTCCCTTGGAAACTAGAGGCATGAACCCACTATCGAGCATAAATACCCCCTCTTGGAGTCACTAGCAACTACTTGGCCAAGATAGCTACTAACAACAGAGAGCATGCAAGATCAGAAACAACACAGACATGATAGAATCATAAAGACGAAACCATTAACCAATCCAACATAATAATCTCAATATCCATCGGATCCCTGCAAACACAACATGCATGATTACAAATAGATTAGATCTTGATCATGAACGGAGCTCACAAGATCTATACATGAAAGCACAAAGGAGGAGATACAACCATCTAGCTACTACATGGACCCATAGTCCAAGGTGGAACTACTCACGCATCGTACCAGAGAGAAGGCCTCCAGGATGATTTCCCCTCCGGCAGGGTGCCAGTAAGAACTTCAGATCCCCCTAATCTAGGGATGACGGTGGCAGCGGCTACAGAAGGTTTCGTGGAATATTGATTGGGTACTTAGGGTTTCTGCATCGGGGGATTCTTATAGGCGAAGGGGCGAGGCTGGGAGGCGGCTAGAGGGCCCACACCCTCCCCATGAGCGGGCCAGGCTTGGACGCACCCAGGAGGGTCTGGCCGCCCTATGGTGCCTCTCTGTCTCGTCTTCTGGATTCATGTCCCCCATGGAAATATATTGACTTCGGCTTTTGTCCCGTCCAATTCCAAGAATATTGATTTTCTGCCTTTCTAGAACCAAAAACAGAAGAAAACAGGCAACTGGCACTGTGGCAACTTGTTAATAGGTTAGTTCCAGAAAAGATATAAAAACACCTCAAAGTGTAGACAAAGCAAAGCAAAGTAGATACCAAACAAGCATGGAACATAAAAAATTATAGATACATTTCCGACGTATCAGCCCTCTCGATGGAATGTCATCCAATTAGCTTGCAAGCATGTGATTGGATCATAAGGGATCACATATCACAGGAACGAGTAAAGAGTACTTATCTGTAACGAGGTTGAACTAGGTATGCAGAGATACCAACGATCAGACCTCGGATAAGTAAAATATCGCGAGACAAAGGGAAATTGGTATCATATGTAAATGGTTCATTTGATCACAAAGTAATTGTAGAAATATGTGGAAGCCATACGAATTTCCATATTCCTCTATTGGCTATTGATCGGAGAAGAGTCTAAGTCATGTCTGCATAATTCACGAACCGTAGGGAGACACACTTAAGGATTCGATATTTTTTAGTAGATAGGAATGTGAGTTAGAAAACCGAATGTTGTTCGGAGTCTCGGATGGGATCCAGGATATCACGAGGAGATCCGAAATGGTCCAGAGAATAATATTCATATAAGGAAAGTCCAATTTCGGAGTTCGGGAATGATTCCGGTGCTTTCACCGGGATGATCTAGAAGGGTCTAGAAGGTTCACCGAACCGGATAGGGAAGGGTACATGAATGTGTCATGACTAATTGGAATGATTGCATCATGTCCTAGGTCACTTGGTTGTGCGTTTAAAATAAAGAAATCAAACTCCAAAATTGAAAGTCAAAACGCAAGTTTGAATAGTCAAACTAGGACAATGGTTCCTGGTGGAGGGAGGAGAGGATACCTCCTCTCCCTCCACCGTGTGCGCCAAGGAGAGGGATTTGGTGGAGGATACGGCCTCCCATCCCCTAGCTTCCCCTCCCTCTCATATATAGAGTGGAGGGAGGTGCCCCAAGACACACACCACAACGACCCCAGCCCCACAAGCCGCTGCCGCCACCGCGACGCCGCCCAGCACCGTCGCTGTCCTAGCCGCCGCTAACCCTACCTACTCCTCTTTAGACTATAAACCCTAGATGTCGGGGAACCCCTCTACTCCACCTACCTGCTGAGTCTTAAGGCGAAGCCCTGTGGGATCTCCCCTCTAAAATCCGACACCATGATGTCGTGCTGCCGGAATCGCGAGGAGAGAGCTACAAACTCTGCTGCCTACTGGAACAAGGGAGAGGAAGGTCTTCATCGAGGAATGTGTGACCGACTGCAGGAGCGCTACCGGAATGCGGCACCATAAGGATCGTCTACCTGATATTGTGATCGGCAAGTGAACAACTATATCACCCACGAGAATCTGCTCTCGTTAACCGCTTTGGAATCTTCGAGGGTGAGTACTCTATCGACTCGTTCCTACAATCTAGTAGATAGATCTCGACTTGTGTGTGTTCATGCGATAGAATTTTTTTGTTTTTCATGCTATGAACCCCTACAGTGGTATCATATCCGTGTCTATATGTAGATCTGTTGCACGAGTAGAACACAATGGTCATTATGGGCGGTGGTGCTTTCATTATCAATTGCTTCTTGTGTACTTTACATATTGCGGTATAGTGGGATGAAGTGGCCCAAGCTAACCTTACATGACATCGTTCATGAGACTTGCTCCACGCTCAACATGCAACGTGTATTGCATAAGTGGCTTTGCGGGTGTCTGTATCTCCCATCATAGTAAAGATTCAATTTACAATGGTCACTTGATAGTTCAAGCATCAACGTTATGGTTCTTGTCCGTAAGTTAGAACGGTACTTATTGAAATCCCCAAACCATGTAAAATATGCAAAGAAAATTAGAGGCATATAAATTTGTTTTGCAGGGGTGTGTTGTGATGTGATATGGCCATGATTGTGGTTATATGTGATGTATGCAATGATCCTTATTATAAGTCGGCAACCGGTATGAGCCTTATGGTTGTCTTTTAATTTTGTTAAGACCTGTGTGTCTATTGTTCAAAGTAGTTGTAATAGTTGATGTTGGTGGACGACAACCATGGAGTGGTGCCATTGACCTTGACGCCACACCGGTGATGATGGAGATCATTTTCGTGCTTGAAGATGGAGATCGGAAGCACAAGAAGAAAGGCCATATCATATCACATATTTTGAATTGCATGTGATGTTAATCCTTTTATGCATCTTGTATTGCTTAGATCGCGATGTTAGCATTATAAGATGATCCCTCTCACAAAATATCAAGTTATAAAGTGTTCTTCCTTAGTAGGCATTGTTGCCAAGACTCGTTGTTTCGAAGCACCACGTGATGATCGGGTGTGTTAGATTCTACGAGTGTATACAACGGAAGCAAGCCAGATTTTCTCATACGGAAACTAAGGTTACATCTTGACGGGCCTAGCGTGTAGACATGGTCTCGGAACATGGATCACTGAAAGGTAAAGCATGAGTCATATAGTAGATATGATGAACATGTTGATTGTTCGCCTTTGAAACTACATCATGTCTCATGATGATCGGACTTGATGTAGTGGATTTGGTTTGTGTGATCACTAAAACAATGTGAGGTATGTTGTTTCGAGTGGGAGTTCACCTAGATTAATTTAACTATTAATTAGAACTCAATTTGTTATAAACTTAGTCTAAACTATTGCAAATATGTTGTAGATCAATGGAGGCCCCTACCATCAATTTTAATGCATTCCTAGAGAAAGAGAAGTTGAAAAACAATGGAAGCAACTTCGCGGATTGGTTCCGCAATTTGAGGATTGTCCTCAATGCTGGTTAGTTGACCTATGTGATGGATGCACCACTAGGTGACCCACCTGCAGATGATGCTACCGATGATGAGAAAAAAATTCATGCTCGGAAGAATCAGTACTCCACGGTTCAGTGTGCTATCTTGTATGGTTTGGAATCGGAGCTTCAAAAGAGGTTTGAGAAATTTGACACACATGATATTGTCCGTGAACTCAAAATGATATTTGAGGATCACGCGACAGTTGAGAGTTATGAAGCTTCTCAAAAGTTCTTTAACTGTGAGATGGAAGAGGGCAGGTCCATCAGTGAGCATGTGCTTAAGATGTTTAGGCACTCTAATAAGCTCCAGAGCTTGGGCATAATAACTCCTAATGCGTTGGGGATTCATCGTGTCCTCCAATCACTACCACCAAGTTACACGAACTTTGTGATGAACTACAACATGTAGCGCATGGATAAGACGTTGCTAGAACTCTTGTCTATGTTGAAGTCTTCGGAAGTGGAGATCAAGAAAGAGCACCAAGTGTTGATGGTCAATAAGACCACCAATTTCAAGAAGCAAGGCAAGTCTAAGAAAAAGGGAACCTTCAAGAAGGGTGGTAATAAAGCTACCGCGCCGGCGAAGAAGACCAAGGCTAGGCCTAAGACCAATACTGAGTGCTTTTACTACAAAGGAGAAGGTCACTGGAAGTGGAATTTCCCCAAGTACTTGGCGGATCTGAAGGACAGCAACATTAAGACGAAAGGTATAGCCGATATACATGTTATTGATGTGTATCTTACTAGTAGTCGTAGTTGTTCTTGGGTATTTGATACTGGTTCGGTTGCTCATATTTGTAGCTCGAAACAGGTGCTGCAGAATAGACGGAAACTAGAGAAGAACGAGGCGACGATGCGCATTGGAAATGTATCAAAGGTTGATGTTATTTGGTGCCTGCGTTGAGCATGAACATTATATCCGGATCATGTTTATTGCAAGACAGTTACTTGTTTAAGTCAGAGAATAATGGTTGTTTGATTTATATGATTAATATGTTTTATGCACATTCATCTTTGATAGATGGCATATTCTTGTTGAATCTCGATTGTAGTAATACACATGTTAATAATGTTGAAGCTAAACGTTTGAAATTAAGCGATAACTCAACATATATGTGGCACTGTCGTCTTGGTCACATTGGAGTGAAACGTATGAAGAAACTCCAATCCGATGGACTTCTTGAATCACTTGATTTCGAATCACTTGAAACATGCGAAGCATGTCTGATGGGTAAAATGACTAAGACTCCATTTTATGGTATGATGGAGTGAGCTACGGACTTATTGGAAATCATACATACCGATATGTGTGGCCTGGTGAGTATATCATCGTGTGGTGGTTATCGTTATGTTCTTACTTTCACGGATGACTTGAGTAGATATGGGTATATCTATTTCATGAAACATAAGTCCGAAACTTTCAAGAATTTTAAGGAATTTCAAAGTGAAGTAGAGAATCAACATAACAAGAAGATTAAAATTTTACGATCCGATCGTGGAGGTGAGTATCTAAGTTACGAGTTTGACGAGCATTTGAAGAAATGTGGAATACTTTCACAATTGACACCGCCGGGAACACCACAATGTAATGGTGTGTCCGAACGTCGTAATCAAACTCTCTTAGATATGGTTCGTTCTATGATGTCACTTACAGATTTACCTTTGTCATTTTGGGGTTATGCATTAGAAATAGCCGCATTCACTTTAAATGGGGCACCATATAAATACGTTGGAACGACACCGTATGAATTATGGTTTGGAAAGAAACCTAAATTGTCCTTCCTTAAAGTTTGGGGTTGCGAAGCTTATGTAAAGAAGTTACAGCCCGACAAGCTTGAACTTGATGACCCACAAGTATAGGGGATCGCAACAGTCTTCGAGGGTAGAATTACCCAATTTATTGATTCGACACAAGGGGAGCCAAAGAATACTTGCAAGCCTTAACAATTGAGTTGTCAATTCAGCTACACCTGGAAATAGTTCTTGCTCACAGAAGTTTATCAGTAGCAACAGTTTTTAGTAGCAATAGCAAAGTAATAGCAGCAGTAAAACAAGAGCAATAGTAACTGTAGTAACAAACCGTAGGATATGCGTAGTAGGCATAGGGATGGATGGACAGGCGTTGCATGGACGAGTCTAAACATGTAACTTTAAGATCTAGGGCAGTGCAGATAAATAAGAATAAGCATCCAAGTACTAATTAATCATAGGCATGTGATCCATATATAGTCATGCATGCTCGCAATGAGAACTTGCACATCTTTTGTCCTGCCAGCACGTTACAGCGGGGCCTCAAGGGAACTACTGGCAATTAAGGTACTCCTTTTAATAGAGCACCGGAGCAAAGCATTAACACTCCGTGAACACATGTGATCCTCACATCACAGCCATCCCCTCAGGTTGTCCCAATTTCTGTCACCTCGGGGCCTTTGGATCCAGACAATGATATGTGTACACAACTTGCAGATAAGATCACAAAAAATATTATCATAATGATTCAATAATAAGTTCAGATCTAAGATCATGGCACTCGGGCCCTAGTGACAAGCATTAAGCACAACAAGTTGCAACAAAGTCAAATAGCACTAATAGAGATACTAGGAACCATGCCCTAACAATCTTATTCAATTACAAGATAGAACTCATCCAATCCCTACCATCCCCACAGCCTACAACGGGGGATTACTTACTCATGGATGAGGGAAACATGGATGGTTGATGGAGAGGCATTGGTGATGATGATGGCGATGATCCTCACCAAATTCCCCATCCCGGTAGGGTGCCAGAACGGAGTTTCTAGTTCCGAATCGCGGTTTCTGGTGGTAGCGGCGCAGCGGAACTCTTTCTGAAAAACGTCGAACCCCCTCAGTTTTTAGGCCAAGAGGCATATTATAGGCAAAGAGAGAGGCCGGGGGGTTGCCTAGGGTGGCCACACCCCCTCCAGGCGCGGCCAAGCCTGTCCCTCATGGCTGGGGTGTGTGGGCCCCACTCTGCCTCGTCTTCTTTCTCCGTGAGTCTTCTGGTGAAATAGGATTTAGGCATATTTTTCGGGATTTTTTCTGATAGTTGATTTTCTGCACAAAAACTAGACACCAAGGTAATTTTGCTGAAAACAACGTCTGTCTGTTTTACTTGCATCCAAATCACACAAGTTTAGAGGAGAAACAATAGCAAAACTGTTCGGAAAAGTAGATACGTTTTGGACGTATCACCTCCCCCAAGCTTACCTTATTGCTTGTCCTCAAGAAATTCAGTTGAAAACTGAGTGTGATAAAAGAACTTTCACGAACACATTTGCTGCATATGATGTAAATATTCTCAGCACAGGAGTAGACACTTAGACAATTCATAATAAGGAGTATGCAACTAAGTCTACTCAATAGTCATTGCAAGCTATGAAGAGATTCCAACTCAATAATAATAAGTAGCATGAAACATAAACATAACCAACATTGCAATGCTCATAAAAAGGTATGATAGAGTGGTATCTCGATTGCCTTTGTTTGTAGAGCACAATATGAATGCCAAGGCACCTCTGAAGTTCAAGTGAAGACTAGAAGTAAAGATATCAGTGATAAAAGCATCAAAGTAATGACATAATTAACCAAGTTTTGAGACAAACACAAGAATGGCAACTATGTTCTCAAGAAGGTGCTCATAGAATAAGTGGTGACTCAACAAGGAAGTGAAAAGTTTTTGAAAAGTTTGAAAGGCTTCCAAATGCTTAAAGTAAGTTACTCATTATCTTTGAGCTCTCATTTCCCCTATCATAGGAATCTTTAGATGATTAAGGTAAAATTGAGGTCCAATATGAGTTATATGCTTGACAGACCATAAACTGGAAATCTCATGTCCCTTGAGTACAAGGGCCGCTCCTCATTCTACTCAACTTTAGTTACCAGTAAGTTCTTGTCATCGTAAATACATGCGTATCATAGAGAACCGCCAATGGGGTACCCCTTGCACATGGTACAGGAGCTGTCCCGTAACCAAAATGACAAGGCAAGCAGATAATGAGCATCTTAGCAATCTTCTTATTTGCCATGGGAAAATGGCGCATTTTCTCTCTTTCCGCTTTTCAATATGTGTCTCTCTTTTTTTATAAGAAGAAAGCTTCATAGATTGCTCATTATGGTTATGCTGCAAGTTTCCACCATAATTAGGCATGGCTTAGGCTAGCGGCCTAGGCGTTTCTCTAACACATATACATAACTCCATGGACTTACAAGCTCCCCTTTTATTTCACACCGATGACATCCGCAAACAAAAGAGCATGATATCAACTGGGTATATATTTACAGGTGTTGAAAGCGTTCCCCATGACAGCACGGTTCTGCTAACTCCGAGTCTATAATTTGCAAGCATATAACTTTCATGGACAGGTGACAATGGTCCAGGTTTATTAAGTGCAAGAAATAAAGTATGCCATCAAGTTCGTGAGAGCTTTACTAACTAACTTTCTCAAAACAGTCAAACATTTTATTTGGAAGAAAACAAGGCATAGTGAATATGCGCTGAAATAGCAAATGATGCTAATAGGTAGGTATGGTGGACACTGTTGGCAATATTGGTTTTGGGGAGTTGGATACATGAGTAGAGCTCATACTCAGTGCAAGTGAAGGCTAGCAATAGAGAGGGAGCGACAAACAAGAGAGCAATAACTGTCATAATCATGCTTGCAACAAAACAGGACTAATTATGGCATGAAAGTAATACAAGAACTCTGAGGAAAAATAAATCATCGAGGCTTACTGACTATTGTTTAGTCATATGCATGCGTGAACATGTGCCAAGTCGATTCACATGAAACATTCAGAGGAGGATACCACAATATCATACCAAGTTATGAATAAAACAATGCAAGCAAATATTCATATAACATGCTACAAACTATTAGCAAGCTGGAGCTAATCACAAGAAATCAAGAACTACTAAGCATACATAAATAGCATACACTTTACATGAATGGACTAAGCATGCTCACCATGAAGAGTATATGTACAAAAATGAAAACAAATAGAGTTCGTTACTAGCCTCTTACCACACCTCAAGTTTTCTTAATCTTCATTATTGCCCTTCACTTGTGTGACTTGAAAAATAACATGAAACCAAAATCCACTGAGGACGGTTGAACCCTGTAAAGAACTTCACAAAACCAAAAAAGAACAACAAATATTTTTGGTGTTTTCGATTTTTTAAAGGAAGCAAACAAAGAAAAAACAAACAAAGCAAAAATCTTTTTGGATTTTTATTTAAGGAAAACCAAAGCTAAAAAACAAAGAAACAAACCAAGAGAAACAACGAAAATATTTTTGGTATTTTTGTGTTTTGGCAGAACAAAAACCAAAAAGAAAGTGAAACATGGATATACAAAGAACCGACAAAACATGATATATTGATGAGTGTGATGTCGGTATACCACCCCCCAGGCTTAGGCTTTTGGCCTAAGTGGGCCTCAACCCCATGGTGACCAAGAAGGTGCACCTCCGTAGTACGACGAGGAGGCCCCTTCGTCCTTGTAAGAGCTCGAGGACTCCCCTGTGTAGTGCACAGAGGGGTCGTATGAGGGTGCATCCCCTGATAGTGCCCATGGAAGCCAAGAATGTGCAGCTTCCCGTCCATCTCCTCCTTGGAGCGTGACAAAGGTCTCTGGGAAATACTGAACAAAGTGGTTTGGGGCAGAGGGATCTCTCTCTTCCCCATCAGTAAACAACATTCTATAAACCAGACTCTCAAGGGTAGAGCCAGGAGCTAAGTCAAGCCTCTGAGGAGCCAAAACTGTATCATTTGGATCTACAGAAAGGCCTAAGGCAACAACAACACGTGCATCAATAATACCCCCATAAATGGGTCCCTTAGCAGCTAAACGATGAGCAATGAGGGAACCAAGATTGTACCTAGTCTCATTGTTGAGCGCAGCAGCTAGGAAGGCCAAATGATAGTTGGAAATATTGCTAGTGTTCTCCCTACCAAGAACACTAGTGGCAAGATAATAAGCAAAATACCGGATAGCTGGGAATTGAATATTTCTTATCTTTCCCCGTTGGGCTCTACGATCATCATCTTTAGTTATTCCGCGGTAGAGCTCCAACAAATCAGCGGGTTGAGCTGGAATCTTCTTCACCATCCCAGCCATATCAATGTCCAGGATCTCATAAAATTTCTTCAATGTCACGGAGTAAGGCCTCTTATAGATTTTGAAAGACACATCTGGCTTGAAAGCGCTGTTAGAATAAGAGAAACTCTCCACAAAGGTTTTAGTAAGCGTAGCATACTACACGCTCTCATCCTTTATATAACTTGTTAGTCCAACCCTCCGAACCAAGGTTAGAAAATCATTAAGAATCCCAGCAGCCCGCAAAAAAGTTGGATAGGGAAAGGTAGAAGGGTGTGCATCCCCCTCATCTCCCTCGTCGCCAAATCGCGGTCTAATGAGATCCTCATTGTATGATGGCCTGGCTTAGGAGGATGATCTTGAAGGCCTTGTCCTTCTCAAATATTTCACCATAGGTGTGGTTTTCCATGACCACTTTATTTTCTGAATTTTTTAGACAAACATCAAACCAAGTGATTTCCAAGTTGATAAATGATGAGAAACTACTATAGGAACTTGCTAGAGGGTTACACATGCATCAAAATGAAATATCTAAGCATAGAACAAGCATGCAAGCTCACACAAACTGACACCTATAGTATCAAAATACTCAAGATATAATCTACCAATCACAAATCTAATTGGACAAACGGAGGAGGCACATACCAAGGAGCAATCCCTCCAAAAATCAGCAGCAAAGATGGGTTGAGCAAGGAGATCGAAATTCGGGAGCAAGAACAGCAAGAACTCGAGCTTGAGAAAGTTTTCCATTGTTTTCGGGAGAGAGGAAGAAGGTGGCTGGGAGGAGGCATCTTGGAGGGCCACAGGTGGGCCACACCCATGCCAGGTGTGCAACTGGGGCTGGCCGCGCCACCAGGGGGTGTGCTGGCCTGGGGGGGCTGGGTCACTCCAGGTGTCCCTCTGCCCCTTTTTTCGAGGAAAAATTTATTATGAATTTTCTAGGATTTTTCTGGGAACTTTATTCTTGGCCAATTTTCAGGGTATGAAATTTGATTTTCTCGCAGAAAAGATTTTTTAGAAGAAGCAAAAACAAACCAAAACCAAAACTACAGAAGTTCTTAGACACTCTAACAAGCAAACAACTATCAAAACCAAAGCTAACAAGAGAAAAAGCAAAGACTAAGAAGGAGAAAAGTAAAAGTGAGCAAGTATAACCAAAGTGAAAACATTATTTTGTTCATTAAAATCCTTTTGTTAACAAGGTTGATAAAGTCTTGTTATCAAAACAATCTTATATGAAACAAAACATTGTATTCCACAAAGTGATTACGTTACCTCAAACTTGATAGCAATGGTCCTGATGACCCACAAGTATAGGGGGTGTATCGTAGTACTTTCTATAAATAGGAGTGTCGATCCCAACAAGGAGCAGAAGGTGCTGAGCAGTGGTATGGAGCAGGAAGTCCATGTGAATACTTAGCAACGGATTTTTAGTGGTTTTCTGATAAGGCAACAAAACAAGGAGCAAGAAGCAAAGGTAACAAACAAACAGAGCAAGTGGCCCAATCCTTTCTTAGCAAAAGACAAGCCGGTGGAAATACGTATAAGGATCGCTTCAAATAGCTGAGTACTCTTCTTTGGTGTTGTAAGTGTTGTGTGGGTGAACCTATGCTAATGTACCGACCTTACTTGTACTAATACATACTTGTGATTAAACCCCCTGCAAACATCCGTAACTACAGTGTAACATCCCAAAAATACTAAGCTTGGATCATCAAAATTAGGGTTAGCAAAAACTTTTCTAAATAAAATCATGAATGCATGCATATGTGTATGCATGGATTTTGAATTCCTTTAAAACCACCTTGTTTGTTTGTTTCATTGCTTGTAAAATGTTTCTTAGGTGAAATAAACATCATCTAAAACATTTCCCACACTTTTCCTAAAGACAAGTAAATCAAAACACATATATGAAATGAATGGTCATTTTGGCCAATTTAACTCCCATGCCTACTTTGGCTATCTCAAACTTTCAGAACCTAACAGAAACTTTTCTGGATCTTTGCACCCCTTGAATGTACTCATAACAAGGTATCAAGGCCCACTTTGTGATCATCCAGAAACTTTCAAATGCATAGTTTAAATGATAACTCAAAATTGAATCTTTATCATATGGGAAGATCCCACTTTTTTTTCAAAAACCACTCAAACAAGATCAACTTTCAAAATCCAAGCATCTGCAGACTCACCAGCACCAATCTAGCAAACCCACCAAAAATCTTTTCAAAATTCAAAACTTGAGTTCATGCGGCCATTTCATCAAACAGGTTGCAGACACAAATCAAACAAACATCAAACACTATTGTGAGCACTGATTCTTGCCTAACTTGTTCCCTAGTTAGCTCACACACAGCTCAGTAGATCATCTAGGAAGTTTAACTAAGGACTAGCACCCCTGTGAGCTTGCCATTGCCATCAATGGTGAACAGTCGAGCACCCCATTGTGGACAGCAGGCTAGAGGAAGAACTAGCCGTGCCAACCTTGTCTGGGAGGAAGCCCACCGTCCATCGCCACTACCTGTCCCAGCCGCGAGCGTTGCCAAGCCCTGGACCACGTGCACAAGCCGCGCCCAGACCGCCAGAGACCATGCCAAGCATGCGCCAGAGCACCACCCTCGACCAGCGCCCACAGACCGCGCGCCACCCTCACCGCGTGCACACACGATCACCATCAACCCAGGAGACCGCCAGACATCCCCGTTTGTCGCCCCGTGCCGCACAGCCACCGCCCGCCATCGAAGACGCCGCCTCTGCCGCGCAGAGCACCGCCCGTTCCAGACCAAACCACACCGCCCCATGCCTCGATACCATGTCGGTGAGCATCGCCAGGAGACACCGCACCTAGTTGAAACACCACTAGTTACCACCCCTCATTAGTACTACCCCCACCTGTAGATGCTAGTGCTAAGCATAAAACTAGATCAACTTTTAGATGGGAATACTTGGTGGAAAAATGGTTATGAAAACCTTGGAATGATGGATCATTCTATTGAAATGTTTTGGGACATGTGTTTCCAAACACTTGAGGATTTTGGTGATAAAAATGTTGAGGCATGAGCCTTAGCCCTTTATAAAACTGATGGTTGTCTGGATGCGATACCATTCCAATTTTATCGTACAACCACAATACCCGAATATTGGGTAGGGCTTGACTAGAAACTTATATTCCTTAGTATTAGTTCCCTCACGGCCTAGGTCTAAGCTGAGGCTACCTTGTGAAGATTGTCCACCTGTGCAGTACCCAAGATGGCAGTTGGTCATGGTTGGGAGGCCAAACTCACAGGAGAGGTGCTTATACTAGGGCATGTAATTGAAAGGTTAGGATCGATTATCCGCATACTGAGTATGGTGAATTCAGGATTTGTTCCTGACGGATGTATCGAATGTTGTGGTGAAAGTGTACAATCTCTGCAGAGTGTCAAACTATTCGAATATCCGCGTCCGCGGTTATGGACAGTTGGAGTGGCCATACTGTTCCCCGTCAGACTTTTCAAAATGACCCGTGAAATGAATTAAGACTTTGACTTGACCACAACAGAGTTGTGACATGAGTTACAAGATCCCAGTTAGGAGTTATAAAATTGTGACTAGCTTTAGAACTTAGTAGAGATAAATCTGGCTTTTGCAAAACAACCCTAGAGCCTAGTGTCCTATTATCCAAAAAACCCCTTTACTTGTTAGTATTAGTTTGCGAGTACTTAAAGAGTACTCATGGCTTTGTCCCTGGCTATTCCCATGGACAGACTATGAAGAGGAGTACCTGGAAGATGGACCCCAGGAAGGTTACGACAACTAGGATCATCTCCCATCGTCAGCATTGCCTGTGACCCCGAAGATGGAGCTTCGCCTACGCTACCGTTATTATTACGTATTCTGCTTCTTGATGTTGTATTAAGAACTGGATCATGAGATCCCTATTTGTGTAAGAACTTATGTATCGTTTGTAATGGATGATGTACTATGGTATCCAATTCTGTTATGTCTCGCAAAAATGGTAATCCTGGGATTGCGATGTATGGCATAACAGGCATCTAGGATTGAAAAATCCAGGTGTTGACATACAGGAAGGTAATTAAGATATAAATCTAATCACAACCTTAAACTCTAAGATCCTACGCTCCCTTGTGCAAAGGTGTCCTAACGGGGTTCAGGTTTCTGTCACTCCGGCAACCCCACAATTAGTAGCCAAATACACAATGCATTCCCCTAGGCCCATAAATGGTGAAGTATCATGTAGTCGATGTTCACATGACACCACTAGAACAATAGCACCAAAACTTAAATCCTAAACCATTGAATAATAACTCATCACAAATTCACTACTAACAAGATGACTTCTCCCATGTCCTCAAGAACACAACGAACTACTCACAAGACATCATATGGATCAAGATCAAAGATGATATGGTAATGGATAAAAATCTGAACATAAACAATAATCCAATGGTTCCACTCACAAGCATCAACTACAATAGTAATTAACACCGGAAAAATTTCCTTTAAGAACTAAAGCAATATCCAACACAATTGTTACAGTGCGACGGAGTGGTGATGATGGTGCTGGTGGATATGATGGTATGGATGATGGTGATAATGATCCCGATGAAGCCTAGCTTGATGATGGTGTCGATGGCGACGGTCTCCCCTCTCCGGGAAGGAATTCCCCCGGCAGAAATCTGTCTGCCAGAGAGATCTTTCTCTCTCGGTGTTTTCCGCCCCCCAGAGGCGGCAGTAATCTATCTGTGGTTGCTCCCCGAGGCTTAGGGTTCCGTAGGAAAGATATAGGCGAAGGGGCGGAGTCGGAGGCCAGGTAGGTGGGCCACACCTGCCCTAGGAGCAGGGTCAGGTGGGCCCGTGCCTAGGGGGTGTGGGCCCCCTACAGCCCCTCTTCGCTCCTCCTTCTGGCTTCCTTCGTCTTCTGGGAAAATAATATGTTTCCATATTTTTCTGGTATTTTTCTGATCTTCGTGAAATTGCACCTAAACGCCTTATTTTCCATCAGAATCCAGACTCCAGCAGTCCATCCTCCAAGAATCATCCAACATGCATAAACAGATGAAAATCCATAGGTAATACCTCATAATAAGACAAATATCAATGAATAGAGGTAAATTATGATATAGAATGGTGATGCAAATTGGGCGTATCAACTCCCCCAAGCTTAGACTTCGCTTGTCCCCAAGCGAAAACTAATCTCAGTAAACATGTCCACAGGTTTATGGAGTGAAGTGTCGATAAAAAGAAAACAAACAAGAAGCATCACACTTACCATTGCATAACTCGTAGAAGAAAGCAACTCACCATTATATAACTTAGCTTGCAACCAAGTACAGCAGTCACAATAGAGATGCATAAAGATAAATCATAATTGGAATTGGCAAACTTGTTCTTGGTTAGAGAACACCTGGTAAATAGTTTCACAGAAGCTTTTTGCAGAAGTTTCAAAACAGGAGCACTCTGTGTTCAAAAAGGTTTTTCACAAGTAAAGGCTTTCAAAGTAATACTCAATAAATAAGAGTTTTGTGCAAACAAGGAAGATAAAGAGCATGATTGAATAAATCACCATATGAATGCTTGAAACACAACAACTCAAATGCTTGCTGGAGAAAGAGAGCAAGTAGGTTTACTGACTCAATTTGGAAGTGGGATAAAGGTCCCTTTATAGAGGGAAGCAGGGATTACAAATCATAAAGAGCTTCCAAAAGATTATGGTACTTACTAGCTTTGAGCCCTTATTGCCCCTATCATAGGCATGTTGAGATGATTAAGGTTAAAGTGCACAAAGATGGAGTATATGCTTGATGAAATATAAGTTGATAATCTCATGTCCCTTGAATATGAGGGCCACTCCTCATGCCACTCAACTTTGGTCACAAGTAAGTTCTTGTCATTGTAAGTATTTGCATATCATTGAGAACCGCCAACGGGGTACCTCTTGCACATGGCACAGGAGCTTTCCCATAACCAAAATGGCAAGGCAAGAAGACAATGAGCATCTCAGCGATCTTTTTATTTACCATGTGCATAACTTTTTATTGAGGATGCTTCATAGATAGCTCACTATGGTGATGCTGCAAGTTTCCACCATGATTAGGATGGCTTAGGCTAGCGGCCCAGGCGTTTCTCTAACACAGGATACAGACTCCATGGACTTACAAGTTCCCTCTTTATTTCACACCGTTGACATCCATAGACAAAAGAGCACGATATCAACTGTGTACAGAGTATAAGTGCAATGTTGAAAACGTTCCCCGTGACAGCACGGTTCTGATAATTCCAATGTATAGGTGCAAGCATATACAACTTCGATGGCACAATGGTTCAAATCTATTAGGGGCAAGAAAATAAAGTGTGCCATCAAGTTCTTGAGAGCTTTACTAACTAGTTTTCACATAACAAAATACTTTTTAATTCGTAAGGTAGATGAAGCTTGAGAATTTGCTTGAAATATAAAAATCTACTAGGTAGATATGGTGGACACAGGTGGCACCGGATTTGGTTCAAAGGGATTTGGAAACATGAGAAGTATGCCTTCTCAAAACAGGATTTTGGCTAGCAAGGCTGGGTAGCAAGCAAGAGAGTTGAAATAAACAAGCAAACATACAAGTAATAAAGACAAACATGCAATATTCCTTGAAGACACAAAAAGATCTTAAATAAAGAATACTAAGCTTATGAGCCAACAAGAAAGAAAAATAAATGATACAAAATACATGTAAGCTTTTTCTCTTTTTCTTTCAAACCTCAAAAAGTATTGCTACTGACCAGAACTCGGTTTGCCAAAACCAATTTAGATCCACTTGATGCTCCCAAAGTGGTGCCAATACTGATCAACAAGATCCATCGTATAATAGAGATTGCAAACTAAAATAAGTGCAAAAAGTAAAAGATGAGACTTCTCATTAATATTCAATAAAGGCACTCATACCAAGGGATATATAGATAATCAACTAAAGGAGAGATACTTCCACATGCAAACCAAACTATAAGATAACTTCTCTACCAAATATATGAATCCACTAAAAAGGTAAAAGATAAAATATAATGGTGGTGATACCGCGACACTCCCCCAAGCTTGGAACAAGCCCAGGGATGCCAAACCTGATGACGAATTACTCCTTTGGTGGTGGTCGTGTTCTCTTGATAAGCTCTTAAATAAGTTTCCTTAACTCCTCGAACTCAAAATTAAGAGTACGGATTAGCTCCGAGTTTTGCTCTATATGGTTCATGATCATGTCAGACCGAGAATCCCAGTCCTTGTTATTCTTTCTCCACTCTTCATACTGAGCATGATCCTTCTCTGCATTGTTAGAACGGGGCATATCCCAAACCGAAGGCAAGTTCCCTTTGGGAACCTGTTGGTATTGATATTCATGTATAAGTGTATGTAAGGGTCTCTTGTTACGTGGAGGATATGACCGTGGATTGTAGAAGAGACGTGGAGGTTTCCCTCCTATAGACATCCGTGCTGTCCTCTTAAGCTTGGTAGGTTGTGCCACCAAACCAATGCTTGCGACGGTAGCGCGGGTGTCCGGATGCTTGTCCTCCTTCATGTCCTCTTCATCCCCAACAAGAATCTCCTCCTCCTTGGGATCTTGAGGTTCTTCTTCCTTGGTTTTCTTGCCTTTATCGTTGGCAGAGACCATGGTGCTCTAAACTTGAGAAGATTTCCTGACAGAAACAGATCAAAACGAAAACACGATGAGAACACGATGCAAGAACCTCGGGGAACCTGGGGGGTTATATATTACGAAGTTTCAAGGCATAAGGAAGGTACTGACATGGAAACAAAGTGGAGACGGAGTTCGGGGGTGGCACACCCCCTCTAGGCACGACCAGGATGGGCCCGCGCCTGGGGTGGGTCTGTCCACTCTGGACTCCATTTCCTCTTCAATTCCTCCTCATAACTTGCCTTATGTAATAAAAACATCAAAAAAATATAAAGATTGGAGTTTCACGAACCTTCTGTTTTCACCACTTTTACCTATTCAAAGACGAACTCTGCAGATTCCTCTTCTCCTTCTCCTGAAAATTTCCTTCATACAAAACCCTTGCACAAACTCAATGACAACATTAGTGTAAGCAAAAACAATAACCTTTAGGTACACACTTCAACTGAAAACCCATCAACACAAAAGCTTCTATAAGAGGCAAATGCAAATGACGGCAGAAATCTATCAAAATAGACCAGCAGGTAAAGAATGATTTTTTCGAGAACCTTCTGTTGCTCAATCAAAAAGTGCAGAACTGATGAAAGTTGGGTAACAACTTGGATAACAATCTCAGAAAAATGCAGCTCCATCCGGCGTACTGAGCTTCCTCACGAATTTTTACAATACAACACAAAAATCTGTCCCAGGACAGCCACTTTTCACAACTCCTCTACTTCACAAAAGTAGTTGAACTTGACACAAAAACCAAAACAAAAAGGATAAGGAGCGGTTATTACTGAAGTAATAACTTCCAAGACTCGACAAAACTCTTGGGTTATCTCCCAACAAGTACTTTTCTGTAATGCCTTTAAGTTAGGCTTGAAACTTCCAAAGATGCTCACATAGGGCATATTTATTTGAAGTGAAAGAGAGCACCAAGAAGCAAATAACCAACACACTTGAGTCTAACCCACTTCCTATGCATGGGGGTATCATGAGAAAACGAATTTTTGAAACAAAAGGCCACAAGCATAGGAAGACAAAACAGATGCAACTTTAAAGCTTTCAACATAAAACGGGGAAACTTAACATCATTGAGATGCATAAAACTATGTTTCTCTCTCTCAAAATAACTTTCAGTAGCACTTTGAATAAAGTTGACAATATAACTATCACTGGAAACAACTTTATCATCAGAATTAGCATACTTACAGTCATCAAAAAGAGGTCCAAGGTCATAAACTGGATCAATAGAAGCAAGTTGTTCCATCCTGAAATCTTTATTAGGCAAGCTATTTTCACAGGGAGCTTTAGCAAATTTGGAGAAGTTAAACTCATAAGAATCTCCATCAAA
The DNA here is from genome assembly GCA_916181665.1 of Avena sativa. Classification (NCBI taxonomy): domain Eukaryota; kingdom Viridiplantae; phylum Streptophyta; class Magnoliopsida; order Poales; family Poaceae; genus Avena; species Avena sativa. The sequence continues at coordinate 312,805,750 of OV702297.1, forward strand.
CTTAGTTAAAACTTTTTCCTTCTTATAATCAATAATAGCTCCACCAGTGTTCAAGAAAGGTCTACAAATATGATAGGACAAGTTTTGCTAGCTGCTGAATTAAGCACTAGAAAATCAGCAGGATACTTAATCTTACCACAGAGAACCTCCACATCTCTTACAATACCAATGGGGCAAATGGTTTCCTTATTAGCAAGGTGAATAACCACATCAATGTCCTCAAGCTCACAAGGATCAATCTCATGCATAATTTCTCTGTAAAGCTCATAAGGAATAGCACTAGAACTAGCACCAATATCACATAAACCATAATAGCAATGATCACCAATTTTAACAGAAAGCACAGGAACACTAGCTTTTCTAGCCTTACTAGGATGAGATATAATATTAGAAGCGTCTTCATAGAAGACAATGTGCTCATCCTCTATATTTCTAGTGACAGTGTCTTTCACAATAGCTACCACATGTTCATCACTCTAATGCTTACCAGGCTCCACAGTTTTCTTTGTACCTTTGTTATTTGCACTAATAATCATAGAATACTCCTTTACCTTAGCTAGGAAAGGCATTTTCTCAACATGAGATTCAGGCACAATATGATTAGTAGTACAAACTTGAGTACTTCTAACTGGAACATGATTAACAACATCTTTATAAGGAGAATGGTACTTATTCCACTTCTTCTTGGGAATTTCTATGTAAGAGGCAAAGGCCTTAAAAAAGTTGGCAATACTTTGGGAATCAAGACAAACTCATTTCTAATATCACAGAAGTCATCGGTTCCCATAAAAGATTTAATGCATTCATAATCATAGTTTATACCTGACTTTCTTCCTTTGTCATTCTCCCAAGCTTCAGTGTTTTCTTGAATACGGTCTAAGAGATCCCATTTAGCTTCTTACTTCATACGTGTGAATGATCCAGCACAAGAAGCATCTAGTAAATCTTTATCATGAAGAGAAATCTTAGCATAAAAGTTATTGAGAATAATATTGTTAGGGAGTTCAGACATTTAAGCATTAGTAACTTCAATCTCCCCCAAGCTTGAGCTGTACTTTCTCCATTAAGAGGCCAAAAGTTATATATAAGATTTCTATCCTTATGAATCTCACTGGCAGGATAAAATTTAGAGTAAAAGAGAGATGTCATCTCCTCCCATTCCATGGATTCTCCATTCTTCAGCAACTTATACCATTCTTCAGCTCTCCCTTTCAAGGATATGGAGAGTAACTTCTTCTTCACCTGTTCAGTTGTGATACCTGCACACTTAAACAACCCGCATAATTCATGGATAAAAAGCAAGTGATCACCGGGATGGATAGTTCCATCCCCAAAATAATAATTATTTATAACACGATTAACAATACTTGTAGGTATCTTAAAAGGATCTATCTCAATAGGAGGTGGTTCATCTACTACCCTAGCATTAGTAGTAGTTTTCCCAAACATAAAACCAAGTGGGTTGTCCATATTGGAAACAAAATAACAAGCAGTAACAAAAGCTATACTCACAGTAAAAGTTTCCCTTACCAGTTCCACTCTTCAATAGCGCTTCACTCCCCGGCAACGGTGCCAGAAAATAGTCTTGATGACCCACAAGTATAGGGGTGCATCGTAGTACTTTCGATAAATAGGAGTGTCGATCCCAACAAGGAGCAGAAGGTGCTGAACAGTGGTATGGACCAGGAAATCCCTGTGAATACTTAGCAAACGGATTTTTAGTGGTTTTCTGATAAGGTAACAAAACAAGGAGCAGGTAGAAAAGGTAACGAACAAACGGAGCAATTGGCCCAATCCTTTCTTAGCAAAGGACAAGCCGGTGGAAATACTTATAAGGACCAAACATTCTCAAGGACACATGGGAATTATGTCAAGTGCTTTCGCTTCAAATAGCTGAGTACTCTTCTTTGGTGTTGTAAGTGTTGTGTGGGTGAACCTATGGTAATGTACCGACCTTACTTGGACTAATACATACTTGTGATTAAACCCCCTGCAAACATCCGTAACTACAGGAAGGTAATTAAGATATAAATCTAACCACAGCCTTAAACTCTAAGATCCTACACTCCCTTGTGCAAAGGTGTCCTAACAGTGGTTTAGGTTTCTGTCACTCCGGCAACCCCACAATTAGTAGCCAAATACACAATGCATTCCCCTAGGCCCATAATTGGTGAAGTATCATGAAGTCAACGTTCACATGACACCACTAGAAGAATAGCACCACAACTTAAATACTAAACCATTGAATAATAACTCATCACAGATTCACTACTAACAAGATGACTTCTCCCATGTCCTCAAGAACACAACGAACTACACACAAGACATCATATGGATCAAGATCAAAGATGATATGGTAATGGATAACAATCTTAACATAAACAATAATCCAATGGTTCCACTCACAAGCATCAACTACAATAGTAGTTAACATCGGAAAAGTTTCCCCTAAGAACTAAAGCAATATCCAACACAATTGTTACAGCGGGACGGAGTGGTGATGATGGTGCTGGTGGAGATGATGGTGTGGATGATGGTGATGATGATCTTGATGAAGCCTAGCTTGATGATGGTGTTGATGGTGACGGTCTACCCTCTCTAGGAAGGAATTCCCCCGGCAGAAATATGTCTGCCAGAGAGATCTTTCTCTTTCGGTGTTTTCCGCCCCCAGAGGCGGCGGAAATCTATCTGTGGTTGCTCCCCGAGGCTTAGGGTTCCGTCGGGAAGATATAGGCGAAGGGGCGGAGTCGGAGGCTGGGCAGGTGGGCCACACCTGCCCTAGCCATGGGGTCAGGTGGGCCTACACCTAGGGGGTGTGGGCCCCCTGCGGCCCCTCTTCGCTCCTTCTTCTGGCTTCCTTCTTCTTCTGGGAAAATAATATGTTTCCATATTTTTCTGGTATTTTTCTGATCTTCGCAAAATTGCACCGAAACGCCTTCTTTTCCATCAGAATCTAGACTCCGGCAGTCCATCCTCCAAGAATCATCCAACATGCATAAACAGATGAAAATCCATAGGTAATACCTCATAATAAGACAAATATCAATGAATAGAGGTAAATTATGATATAGAATGGTGATGCAATTACTCCCCTCTTCTTTGGTGTTGGTATTGGAACTGGTTCAGGCACAACTGGTTCAGGATTAATAGGCTCAGGTGTATTTAGCTCAGCTGAAGTCCAATCATCATAATTCTTGCTTATTTTAGCCACTAATTCTTCAGCATATGTAGGAGTTATTTTCCTGAAAACACAATTAGCAAAGCTATCTAGGTATGTCCTAGAATCATTAGTTAGTCCATTATAATAAATATCAAGAAGCTCATTTTTAGGTAATGGACATCCAGGATGTGCATAAATCAAGGCACAGAACCTTGTCCATGACTCAGGCAATTTCTCTTCTTCTCCCTGTTTAAAATCAAAAAGTCTCTGCAAAGCAGCATGTCTAGCACTGGGAGGAAAATATTTTTGGAACAAAGAAGCAATCAAACAATTAGGAATAACAATGGATCCAGGAGGTAATCTATTAAACCAAGCCCTAGCTTCTCCTTTTAGTGAAAAAGGGAAGATCTTAGTAACAAAGTACTTGCACATCTTAAAATCATCAGAGAATAAAGCACTCATAGTGGAACGCTCATTCATATGTGCCACAACACTCTCATTTTTAGTCCCACAAAAAGGTTCTTTCTCAACAATGTCCAAATAGGATAAATCAAGAGAGAAACCATAATCTGTTTCTTTAATATCTATGGGAGAGGTGGCAAACTTAGGATCAGAGGACAGTTTAGGAATAATGGTACGTCTCTCAAGGAGATTCTTAATAGCACTAGCACCATGTGTGTTTTGGCACTCTTCAATAAATTCATCAGTAAATTCAATATAACCATCATTAATATTATATCTCTCTCTAGACTCAGGTGAGCTAACAGATATAACAGTGTCTTCACTAGGAGTTTCAATATTTCCTAGACTAGCCATAGTAGCATCTTGGAAAGGACCTAATGAACCACTCGCATTAAGCATAGTAGAAGTAACATCATGAGTATCAAAAGAAGTTTCAGATTCATCAGTAGTAGCAGTGTGTGTAGCATGAGTATGTGGTGGATGTGTAACAAACTTACTTATAACAGACGGTGAATCAAGAGTAGTAGAGGTGTTTAGGACTGTACCTCTTCTTGTAGTGGATGGTAAAATAGGAAACTTTTCATCATGAGACTTCCCCATGAAGAAAGGACTAGTAGTGAACAATAATAGATCCAAGTGAACTTACAAATAAAGCTATGCTCCCCGGCAATGGAGCCAGAAAATAGTCTTGATGACCCACAAATATAAGGGATCGCAATAGTCTTCGAGGGTAGTATTACCCAATTTATTGATTTGACACAAGGGGAGCCAAAGAATACTTGCAAGCCTTAACAACTGAGTTGTCAATTCAGTTGCACCTAGAAATAGTTCTTGCTCACAGAAGTTTATTGTCACATCCCAAAATTTTCCAAATTTTCAAATGTGAAAAATAAATAAACAAAAGAAATAATTGTTGAAATTTAGGGTAAAAAGAAACTTTTTGTTTCTAAATGGAAACATCAAAACCCTTCTTGAACACAATTTGAATAAAAGGGAACCCAACAAAATTTCAACAAGTGAAAAGAATTTATCAATGAATGTATCTTGAAATTTAAACATTTCAAAAAGTTAAACCAAAACCTTAAACTCTACTGAAAGAAATCATTTCCAAGATCTCTCTAAGACTATGGATTTGATCCATATAAAAGTCTATCAACAAACATTTATAGATGATCAAAAATGATAAAAAAAAATATTACAAAACCATAGAAATTGGTTTCATTGAATTTGGAGCCATGGATAAAAACTTATGAATTCAATAAGATAAAAGGAAATAATTTCCAAAGCTAATAAAGCTCCTATCTAAAATCCATACCAAATCATTAGCAAAGTAATCCTAAAAGGATTTTAAAAGATAAATAAATATTAAATAAAATTATACAAATTGGAATTACCAATTTTGGATCTATAAATAAAAAGATATGGATTTTATAAGATAAAGAAAGAAAGAAAGAAAGAAATAAGGAGTATTTAAAAGATAAATTAAATCTTGGACAAATCCATAAACAAATGAAATGAAAGTTATAGAATAATAAAAAGGAGAAAGGATTATTTAAATAAAATCATGAGGATTGAACAATATCCAATTTCATTTAAATAAAGACAAAATTCCTAAACTAAATAATAAATCCCAATAAAATCATTTATAAGACAATTTAAATTTTGAATTAATTCCATAAGCAAATGGAATAAAGATAATACAAATAAAATAAAGGGATAAATAATATTCAAATAAAAACATATGGGATTAAACCATATTCTAATTATATTTGAATGAAGACAAAATTCCCTAATATAAAGGATTAATTAAATCATGGGAAGAATAATTCAAATTGCCAAATGGATTAGAAGTTATCCAATTAACTTAAAAAGAATAAAAGAATTATTTGAATAAATTATATGGATAGGAACCATATTTAAAATCTTATTTAAATAAAGACAAGTTTCTAATTTAAATAAATAATAAACCATAAACGAATAAAAGAACTTATTCAAAAATGGACTTTAAATAAATTGTTAAAACAGTATAAAAACTTACTGAAAATTTGGAAAAGTTTTGAAATAAAATAAGGGTTTGAAACATTTGAATTAAGTGAAATCAGGAAATGAAATTGGAAAAAAGAAAAGGAAACAGAATAAAAAAAGGGAAAGAACCAGCCCAACTCCTGGCCCAACTAAAGCCCACCCGTCTCACCTCTAACACGTGAAACGTCTTCTCACCAAAACCCCCACCCGCAAAGTAACTGACGTGATGACCCCACCGTACCCCTCTCCCATTCGCTAACAACGGACCCCACTGCCGCGCTGGCATCTTCTTCCTCGCGCTGACCCCGCCCCCTTTTTCCTCCGGTCGTTTCTGCCATTGATTGATTTGATAAATTCGCGTTGAAAGCAGCCGTGATTCTTGCCCGCGACAACGCGTACATAAGCGTCTGCCTTCTCTCTCTCTTTCCCCTCACTCACCGCATCCCCTCTGCCCCAGGGCTGCCCAAATTTCTCGCTGCAACCTCAACTACTCCGGCGAGCTTCTGTGCCGATTCCGACCACCCCAGCCACCCCCACTGCCCCTGGTTTCCTCGAGCTTGCTCGCCAGTGTCTCCTGCACCTGCCAGTAGTCTCTGTTCATCCGTGCGTGCCCCACAGACTCGCCTTCGTCAACGTCTGAGCGTCGATGGCGTCTGCCTCAACTCCGGCGAGCAGTAACCAACGAATCAGCGCGCCCCTTACTCTCTGGTGGGTATCCTCGCAATCCTCGAACTCTTCGCATCTTCCTAACTAATTTCCTTGACTTATTACACCACAGGAACTTTCCCCCTTCGATGACCGTGCGAGCCCGAGCCAGTAGACAACTCCGACGAGCAATTCTCGTCAACCTCGTGCGCCCCCTTCTCTCCGACGACCACGTTGAGCATCAGCAACGCGCTGCGAAACTGGTGAGCACCTTCTCCCCCTCCCTCTCTTCTTGTAGTCACCACAATGTTGTATCCAGTGTGTAGCCGTCGCGCGTCGTCGTCGAGCACCACCAGGTAATGGTCGCTTCCTCATCAGCCGTTAGATCCAGATCCAGCGGCATAGATAGATAACTTAACGAACCGTTATAGCTTGATTTGTGCCGCATGGTTATAATTAGATCCAACGACTGTAGCTGCATGATCCACACGAACCGTTATCGGCCAGTAAGAACGTGACGCGTGGCAGAGACTTCGTTTTAAAAACAGAAACATTTCTATTTAGTGTTTGGATTTGAAAAATTCATAACTATTGATCCACACGTCCAAATTTTGCAAATTTTATATCATTGGAATCAGGAAAAAGAAACCTTTGCAACCATGCCCTTACTTTAGTATTTTGCTTCTGCAAAATTGGTTGTTTTTACAGAAACATTTATAGGCCTATTTTGAGTATAAAAATTATTCTAGAAATGATTTTTGAGTAAAATCTTTTGAAAATGGTTTGTTTTGAACCTACTGACCATAAAAAACAACTTTTGGATTTACAAATATATTTTTTGGCACTAAGGAATTATTCCTTTGAATAAAAAGCATTTCTAGTAAAATAAAAATGTTGCTTTGATTTGAAAATAGTTTTTGAGTAAACCTTTTGAAAATGAATTTTATTTAAACAACTTGACCATAAACACTAACATTTGTGTTTAAAAACATAATTGACAAACACTAGAAGCTATTACTTTGATTTAAATCATTTCTAGCAAAACAAAAATGATTTAAATGGCCCATTTTCACTAACTTCATTCCAAATGGTTTTGCCACTTTTATAAATGACCAATAAGTTTTTTAAAATGTTTATAGTATATTAGAAACCACCTTTCCAAATAAAACAATATTTTGCATGCTTGCATGCATTTTTTTTGTTTTCTTTATTTTATGTGGTGAATTGTTTGAATGCTAGATTGAATTTGTAACTTGATTGAATTGTAGTGAACTTTGAAGATTGTGACCATTACAAGATCAAGGAGTAAATCTAGTTTATCTACCAAAAAGTCAAGTGGTGCTTCATACATTTTGTCCTAATATTTTTACTATGCATTAGTGAAGTTTTGAGTAGGACTTGCATGAAATTTTTACTAAGTATGCTATGCCATGGGAAATCCTAGTAGATGATGCCTTAGTAGAATTTTCCCTAAGTTAAGATTCTTGCTACTAGAATGCTTAGTCTAGCTAGTAGAAAACCAGGGCAGATTATATTCATGCTATGAAATATTTCTAAGTCAATGACTTGTGTTTTGTTTAATAAAACAACTATGTGAATGAATCACCTGGGTGGAATGGAAGGAAAGGTTTGTGTTGAGTGGTTACACAAGTCCAGTATTCTGGGGAAAACTTGTGTATCACAAGTCCAGTATACTAGGGAAAACTTGGTATCACACATGTGGAAAGACACCAAGGAACAAATTGATTTGAGATGTCAAATGTTGAGAAGCTTCAAGTGCAGCCACATGGCATTATGGGCTCTTCTTGGATCATATAGGTTGCAATAACTTAGCCAGATGGAAACTTGGTGGTAGGGGGTGATAGGATGGAGCGCGTCCATTTGGTCTAAGGGAAGGCTTCTGAAAGATCTTGTCTCGATGCATGTCGAGTCTTGTGGGGAAAGTGCACCACCTCTCGAGAGAGTAAAACCTAATTACTTAGTCGTGTCCCTGGCAATGGACAATTTGAGCATCAAGACATGGAAGCTATCAAGGATATCATCATCCCAATTTCTAAGTTAAAAGCTTGTGGTTGAACAAGGGTTAAAGGATCACCAATTTTATTGGTAGATGCCTTGGGTGATTTTGACAAACAAAAACTTAGTGTTTTCAAATGATAAGGAAAATCTATTTTGATAAAAGCAAGCCTAAGCTCCACTTAGACAAATGCATATAGATGATAGATACCACTATTCTACCATAGTATCACTTGCCAATACAACTCAAATGTATTGACCCTGGTGGCTGTAACTTATTATGTTGCAGGTTTGTTTGATGTTAGTGAAGTGTGTTGAATAGGATTACAAGTCTACAACCAACATGATTGCTTGTGGCACTTTGAAGATGAAGGACTCCATGCTACATAGTTATTTCTGCTGCATTGTAATGAGATAGCCAAATGAGCTATGTAAGATGTAATGAATTATTTTATTCCTGGTTATAAAGTTGTACTATGACCTTTGTTTCTTGATATTACATCTTAAACTGTGGATGCTAGCTATTGATCCAGGGACTAGCATTGTAAACACAGGGATCTATACCTTATAAAGGTTGGGACCTCTACAGATGGTATCAGAGCACTGTGTTGCCTGTAGGATTGTAACCCTAGGATTGGACAAAACCCCTTAGAAAATAGGAGTTGTATTTGTTCCCAAACTTATTTATAAACAATCTTGTAAACTCTTTCCTCAACCTTTTTGGTTTTGAATCTACATCTCTTCCATTTCAACTTGTTGGATAAAAACCTCAACATGGACAAAGCCTCCAACATGAGCAAAGACTTCAACATCACCAATGACTTCAACTTTAGTTTCACCAAGGACTTAAATTGGACATCACTAAGGACTACAAGTGAGACAAGAAATATTACTCAAGACTTGGAGACTAAGGAAACACAACCTAGAAGGAACCATCATCACCGTTGAGTTTTGTGACCAAGATGCAAGAATTTTTTCGAAGGATACCATGATCTTGTTCATGAAGAAAACAACTAAGAAGAATGGAATGATCTCAAGTGAACCATATAGTTGGACCACCATACTAGTGTTTAGTTTAGATCATATATTGATCACACCAACCTATGGGGTGTAGCAAAAATATTTTGTTGCCTAAAAATATGCTTGAACCTTGTTGTTTGAGTGGAATGTTTGATTGTGATTGCTTGCACATTGCTTTGTGTGAATTGTTGTGTGTGAGTAGAATTCTCCTCTAGAAATCTTTTGCCTATTCTAATCCCAATCCAACCAAAACAGATGACTTCCCCAAGAGACTCCAACATCAAGGATGGTGACAACAACAACCAAGAGATGCACATGAGAGAACAACTTCTAGCAACCCAAGCCCAGTTGAGTCAAGTGACAACTCAGTTTTTAGCCAACAACAATGAGTTAGACCCAACCATGCAAAAATTCTTGGAAACCCAATCTTAATTGTTGCAAACGATGACCAATCAAATGATCAACATGAGAAACAACCTTTCCCAAGGAGATTGTGACAACAATGATATCAAGGATGATATTATAGAAGGAACTAAAGCTTGCAATATATGTGGAGACATAGGACACACTTATAAAGAACATGTGGACCAATGCCCTAATTGTGAAGAGAAACATCCAACTAAACAATGCCCCACATCTCAAGTGACTTGTTTCCTATGTGAAGGAAATGATCATGTCCCTATACAATGCCCTATCTATCCTATAGTTCAATAAATGAAACAAGATGGAATGCATCAAATGTTTGGAAAACTCCATAAGGGAACAACTTCTACCAAGAAGGATGAAGGCAAAGTCAGAACCATGCCTTATAAGGCCACATCCAAAGTGACCACAAAGTGTTGCTACTCATGTGGAGAAGAAGGTCATATCTCTAGTGACTTCCCCAAGAAGAGAGAAAGATTTCCCAACTTTGTGGTGAAATATGAAGAGCATGAACTAGAAGAACTCCTAGCTTTGGAGAGACCCAAGAAAAATAAGAAAATCCCCAACCACAGCAAGCAAGACATTAGCCAGGTGCAATGTTACCATTGCAAAGAGATGGTACACTATGTCAAAGAATGTCCGAAAAGAAGAAGAGTCAAGGAAATAATCAAGAAATAGTGATGCCAAAGAAGAAGAAGGATATTAACCAAGTGATGCGCCACAAATGCAAAGAGCTAGGCCATTATACATCACATTGTCCAGAAAAGAAGGAAGACAAGACAAGCAAACCTATAAGAGACATCAGCCTTATCACATGTTTCAAGTGTGGTGACAAAGGACATTATGACAACAACTGTCCAGAGAAGTTACATCAAGATCCCAAGTGAGCCAAGATGTAATCTAGTTAAAAACCTTTTTAAGTGTGGTAGTACCCTAGTTGTCTTGAAGCCAACTTGAACCTCTAGCCTTCCCAAATCTCGGGACGAGATTTCTTTTAAGGGTGGTAGCCTGTCACATCCAAAAAAAATCCAAATTTTGAAATGTGAAAAATAAATAAACAAAAGAAATAATTGTTGAAATTTCGGGTAAAAAGAAATTTTTTGTTTCTAAATGGAAACATCAAAACCATTCTTGAACAAAATTTTAATAAAAGGGAACCCAACAAAATTTCAATCAAGTGAAATGCATTCATCAATGAATGTATCTTGAAATTTTGGAAACGTTAAATCAAAACCTTAAACTCTAATGAAAGAAATCATTTCCAAGATCTCTCTAAGACTATGGATTTGATCCATATAAAAATCTATCAACAAACATTTATAGATGATCAAAAATGATAAATAAAATTATTACAAAAACATAGAAATTGGTTTCATTTAATTTGGAGCCATGGATAAAAACTTATGAATTCAATAAGATAAAAGGAAATAATTTCCAAAGCTAATAAAGCTCCTATCTAAAATCCATACCAAATCATGAGCAAAGTAATCCTAAAAGGATTTTAAAAGATAAAAAATATTAAATAAAATTATACAAATTGGAATCACCAATTTTGGATCTATAAATAAAAAGATATGGATTTTATAAGATAAAGAAAGAAATAAATAAATAAATAAATAAATAAATAAGGAGTATTTAAAAGATAAATTAAATCTTGGACAAATCCATAAACAAATGACATGAAAGTTATAGAATAATAAAAAGGAGAAAAGGATTATTTAAATAAAATCATGAGGATTGAACAATATCCAATTTCATTTAAATAAAGACAAATTGCCTAAACTAAATAATAAATCCCAATAAAATTATTTAGAAGACAATTTAAATTTTTAGTTAAATCCATAAGCAAATGGAATAAAGATAATCCAAATAAAATAAAGGGATAAAGAATATTCAAATAAAAACATATGGGATTAAACCATATTCTAATTATATTTGAATGAAGACAAAATTCCCTAATATAAAGGATTAATTAAATCATGGGAAGAATAATTCAAATTGCCAAATGGATTAGAACTTATCCAGTTAACTTAAAAAGAATAAAAGAATTATTTGAATAAATAATATGGATAGGAACCATATTTAAAATCTTATTTAAATAAAGACAAGTGTCTAATTTAAATAAATAATAAACCATAAACGAATAAAAGAAATTATTCAAAAATGGACTTTAAATACATTGTTAAAACAGTATAAAAACTTACTGAAAATTTGGAAAAGTTTTGAAATAAAATGAGGGTTTCAAACATTTGAATTAAGTGAAATCAGAAAATGAAATTGGAAAAAAGAAAAGGAAACAGAATAAAAAAAAGGAAAGAACCAGCCCAACCTACCTAGCCCAACTTCTGGCCCAACTAAAGCCCACCCGGCTCACCTCTAACACGTGAAATGTCTTCTCACCAAAAACCCCACCCGCATAATCACTGACGTGAGGACCCCACCATACACCTCTCCCATTTGCTGACAACGGCCTCACTGCCGCGCTGGCATCTTCTTCCTCGCGCTGACCCCGCCCCCTCTTTCCTCTGGCCGTTTTTGTCATTGATTGATTTGATAAATTCGCGTTGAAAGCAGCAGTGATTCTCACCCGCGACCACGCGTACATAAGCGCCTTCCTTCTCTCTCTCTCTTTCCCTTCACTCATTGCACCCCTCTGCCCCAGGGCTGCCCAAATTTCTCGCTGCAACCTCCACTACTCCGTTGAGCTTCTGCGCTGATTCCGACCACACCAGCCATCCCCACTGCCCATGGTTTCCTCGATCTTGATCGCTAGCGTCTCCTGCACCTACCAGTAGTCTCTGTTTGTCCGCGTGCACCCCACAGGCTCGCCTTCGTCAATGACTGAGCGTCGATAGTGTCTGCCTCAACTCCGACGAGCAGTAGCCGACGAATCAGCGCGCCCCTTACTCTTTGGTGGGTATCCTCGCAATCCTCAAACTCTTGCGCATCTTCCTAACTGATTTCCTTGACTTATTACGCCACAGGAACTCTCCCCCATTGACGAACGTGCGAGCCCGAGCCAGTAGACAACTCCGACGAGCAATTATCGTCAACCTCGTGCGCCCCCTGCTCTCCGACGACCATGTTGAGAATCAGCAGTGCACTGCGAACCTGGTGAGCGCCTTCTCCCTCTCCCTCGCTTCCTGTAGTCGCTTCAACAACGTATCCAGTGTGTCGCCTCCGCACGCCGTCGTCGAACGCCGCCAGGTAATGGCCACTTGCTCATCAGCTGTTAGATCCAGATCCAGCGGCGTAGATAGATAACTTAACGAACCGGTATAGCTTGATCTGTGCTACACGATTCTAATTAGATCCAACGGCTGTAGCTCCATGATCCACACAAACCGTTATCAGCCAGTAAGAACGTGGCGCGTGGCACAGACTTCGTTTTAAAAACATAAACATTTCTATTTAGTGTTTGGATTTTAAAAATTCATAACTATTGATCCACACGTCCAAATTTTGCAAATTTTATATCATTGGAATTAGGAAAAAGAAACATTTGCAACCATGCCCTTACTTTAGTATTTTGCTTCTGGAAAATTGGTTGTTTTTACAGAAATATTTCTAGGCCTATTTTGAGTATAAAATTATTCTAGAAATGATTTTGGAGTAAAATCTTTTGCAATTGGTTTGTTTTGAACCTACTGACCATAAAAACCAACTTTTGGATTTACAAATATATTTTTTGACACTAAGGAATTATTCCTTTGAATAAAAAGCATTTCTAGTAAAATAAAAATGTTGCTTTGATTTAAAAATAGTTTTTGAGTGAAACCTTTTGAAAATGGATTTTATTTAAACAAATTGACCATAAACACTAAGATTTGTGTTTAAAAACATAATTGAAAAACACTAGAAACTATTACTTTGGTTTAAATCATTTCTAGCAAAACAAAAATGATTTAAATGGCCCATTTTCACTAACTTAATTCCAAATGGTTTTTCCACTTTTATAAATGACCAATGGGTTTTTTAAAATATTTATAGTCTATTATAAACCACCTTTCCAATAAAACAATCGTTTGCATGCTTGCATGCATTGTTTTGTTTTCTTTATTTTATTTGGTGAATTGTCTGAATGCTAGATTGAATTTGTACCTTGATTGAATTGTAGTGAACTTTGAAGATTGTGACCATTGCAAGATAAAGTAGTAAATCTAGTTTCTCTACCAAAAAGGCAAGTGGTGCTTCATACATTTTGTCCTAATATTTTTACTATGCATTAGTGAAGTTTTGAGTAGGACTTGCATGGAATTTTTACTAAGTATGCTTTGCCATGGGAAATACTAGTAGATGACGCCTTAGTAGAATTTTACCTAAGTTAAGATTCTTGCTACTAGAATGCTTAGTCTAGCTAGTAGAAAACCAGGGTGGATTATATTCATGCTATGAAATATTTCTAAGTCAATGACTTGTGTTTTGTTTAATAAAACAACTATGTGAATGAATCACCTGGGTGGAATGGAAGGAAAGGTTTGTGTTGAGTGGTTACACAAGTCTAGTATACTGGGGAAACTTGTGTATCACAAGTCCAGTATACTAGGGAAAACTTGGTATCACACTTGTGGAAAGCCACCCAGGAACAAAGAGATTTGAGATGTCAAATGTTGAGAAGCTTCAAGTGCATCCACATGGCATTATGGGCTCTACCTGGATCATATAGGTTGCAATAACTTAGCCAGATGGACAGTTGGTGGTAGGGGGTGATAGGATGGAGCGTGTCCATTTGGTCTAAGGGAAGGCTTCTGAAAGATCTTGTCTCGATGCATGTCGAGTCTTGTGGGGAAAGTGCACCACCACTCGAGAGAGTAAAACCTAAGTACTTAGCTGTGTCCCCGGCAATGAAAATTTGAGCATCAAGACATGGAATCTATCAAGGATCTCCTCATCCCAATTTCTAAGTTAAAAGCTTGTGGTTGAACAAGGGTTAAAGGATCACCAATTTTATTGGTAGATGCCTTGGGTGATTTTTACAAACAAAAACTTAGTGTTTTCAAATGATAAGGAAAAACTATTTTGAGCAAAGCAAGCCTAAGCTCCACTTATCCAAATGCATATATATGATAGATACCACTATTATATCATAGTATCACTTGCCAATACAATTCAAATGTATTAACCCTTGTGGCTGTAACTTATTATGGTGCAGGTTTGTTTGATGTTAGTGAAGTGTGTTGAATAGGATTACAAGTCTACAACCAACATGATTGCATGTGGCACTTTGAAGATGAAGGACTCCATGCTATATAGTTATTTCTTCTACATTGTAATGAGATAGCCAAATGAGCTATGTAAGATGTAATGAATTATTTTATTCCTAGTTATAAAGTTGTACTATGACCTTTGTTTCTTGATATTACATCTTAAATTGTGGATGCTAGCTATTGATCCAGGGACTAGCATTGTAAACACAGGGATCTCTACCTTATAAAGGTTGGGACTTCTACATTTATCAATAGCAACAATTTTGTAGTAGCAATAGCAAAGTAATAGCAGCAGTAAAACAAGAGCAATAGTAACTGTAGTAACAAACAGTAGGATATGAGCACGGTAGGCATAGGGATGGATGGACGGGCGTTGCATGGACAATTCTAAACATGTAACTTCAAGATCTAGGGCATTGCAGATAAATAATAACAAGCATCCAAGTACTAAACAATCCTAGGCATGTGCTCCATATATAGTCATACATTCTCTAAATGAGAACTTGCACAACATCTTCTGTCCAGCCAGCCCGTGGCAGCGGGGCCTCTAGGGAACTACTGGCAATTAAGGTGCTCCTTTTAATAGAGCACCGGAGCAAAGCATTAACACTCTGTGAACACATGTGATCCTCACATCACAGCCATCCCCTCCGGTTGTCCCAATTTCTATCACTTAGGGGCCTTTGGATCCATACAATGATATGTGTAAACAACTTGCAGGTAAGATCACAAACAATACTATCATAATGATTCAATAACAAGTTCAGATCAGAGATCATGGCACTCGGGCCCTAGTGACATGCATTAAGAACAAGAAGTTGCAACAAAGTTAAATAGCACTAATAGAGATACTAGGCACTATGTCCTAACAATCTTATTCGATTACATGATAGAACTCAGCCAATCCCTACCATCCCCATAGCCTACCACGGGGGATTACTCACTCATGGATGAGGGAAACATTGATGGTTGATGGAGAGGCATTGATGATGATGATGGCGATGATTCTCCCCAAATTCCCCGTCCCAGCAGGGTGCCAGAACGGAGTTTCTGGTTCCGAATCTTGTCTCTGGTGGTGGCGACGCAGCGGAACTCTTTTTCTGGAAAACGTCGAACCCCCTCGGTTTTTAGGTCAGGGGGTAACTTATAGGTGCAAAGGGAGGCCGAGGGGGTGCCTGGGGTGGCCACACCCCCTCTAGGGACGGCCAAGCCTGGCCCACGCGGCTGGGGCCACTCTGCCTCGTCTTCTGGCTCTGTGAGTCTTCTGGTGAAATAGGATTTTTGGCATATTTTCCAGGATTTTTCCTGATAGTTGATTTTCTGCACAAAAACTAGATATTGATACGTCCAAAATGTATCTACTTTCCCGAACACTTTTGCTATTGTTTCTCCTCTAAACTTGTGTGATTTGGATACAACTAACACAGACTAACGTTGTTTTCAGCAGAATTACCTTGGTGTCTAATTTTTGTGCAGAAAATCAACTATCAGGAAAAATACCGGAAAATATGCCAAAAAATTATATTTCACCAGAAGATCCACGGAGCCAGAAGACGAAACGGAGTGGAGGCCTGGGGGCCCACACCCCTGTCAGGCGTGGGTGGGCCCTACCCGCGCCTAGGGGGTGCGGCCACCCCAGGCACCCCCTTGGGCTCTATTAAAAGGAGCACCTTAATTGCCCTGCAAGATGTGTACACATATCATTGTCCGGATCCAAAGGCCCCAAAGTGACAATAATTGGGACAACCGGAGGGGATGGCTGTGGTGTGAGGATCACATGTGTTCACGGAGTGTTAATGCTTTGCTCCGGTGCTCTATTAAAAGGAGCACCTTAATTGCCAGTAGTTCCCTAGAGGCCCCGCTGCCACGGGTTGGCTGGACAGAAGATGTTGTGCAAGTTTTCATTGCGAGCACGTTTGACTATATTTGGAGCACATGCCTAGGATTGTTTAGTACTTGGATGCTTGTTATTATTTATCTGCAATGCCCTAGATCTTGAAGTTACATTTTTAGACTTGTCCATGCAACGCCCGTCCATCCATACCTATGCCTACCGCACTCGAATCCCATTGTTATCGTTACTGTTACTATTGCTTGTTTTATTGTTGTTGCTTTGCTGTTGCTACAATCAAATTGTTGCTACTGATAAACTTCTGTGAGCAAGAACTATTTCCAGGTGCAGCTGAATTGACAACTCAGTTGTTAAGGCTTGCAAGTATTCTTTGGCTCCCCTTGTGTCGAATCAATAAATTGGGTAATACTACTCGCGAAGACTGTTGTGATCCCCTATACTTGTGGGTCATCAAGACTATTTTCTAGCGCCATTGCCGGGGAGCATAGCTTTATTTGTAAGTTCACTTGGATCTATTATTGTTCACTGCTACTCCTTTCATCAAGGGGAAGTCTCGTGATGGAAAGTTTCCTATTTTACCATCCACTACAAGAAGAGGTATAGTCATAAACACCTCTGTTGCTCTTGATTCACCGTCTGTTATAGGTAAGCTTGTTACACTACCACCACCACATACTCATGCCACACACACTGCTACTACTGCTGAGTCTGAAACTGCTTTTGATGCTCATGATGTTACTTCTACTGTGCTTGATGTGAGTGGTTCATTAGGTCCTTTCCTAGATGCTACTATGGCTAGTCTAGGAAATACCAAAACTCCTAGTGAAGACACTTTTACACCTGTTAGGTCACCTGAGTCTAGAGAGAGTTATGATATTAATGATGGCTACATTGAGTTTACTGATGATTTTTTTGAAGAGTGCCAAATCACACATGGTACTAGTGTATTAAGAGTCTCCTTGCTAGACGCACCATTATTCCTAAGTTGTCCTCTGATCCTAAGTTTTCCACCTCTCCCATAGATATTAAAGATAAAGATTATGATTTCTCTCTTGATTTATCCTATTTGGACATTGTTGAGAAAGAACCATTTTGTGGGACTGAAAATGAGAGTGCAGTGGCTCATATGAATGAGCTTTCTACTATGAGTGCTTTATTCTCTGATGATTTTAAGATGCGCAAGTACTTTGTTACTAAGATCTTCCTTTTTCACTAAAGGGAGAAGCTAGGGCTTGATTTAATAGATTACCTCCTGGTTCCATTGATAACCCTGATTGTTTGATTGCTTCTTTGTTCCAGAAATATTTTTCTCCTAGTGCTAGACATGCTGCTTTGCAGAGACTTTTTGATTTTAAACAAGAAGAAGAAGAAGAGAAATTGCCTTAGTCATGGTCAAGGTTCCGTGCCTTGATTCATGCACATCCTGGATGTCCATTACCTAAGAATGAGCTTCTTGATATTTATTATAATGGACTAACTGATGATTCTAGGACATACCTAGATAGCTTTGTTGATTGTGTTTTCAAGAAAAGAACTCCTACAGATGCTAAAGAATTAATGGCTAAAATAAGCACGAATTATGATGATTGGACTTCAACTGAGCTAAATACACCAGAGCCTATTACTCCTAAACCAGTTGTGCCTGAACCAGTTCCAACACCAACACCAAATAAGAGGGGAGTTATTGCATTAAATGATGAAGTGATGAAGGAAGCTAAGAAGTGTCTAAAGGAGAAAGGTATTGGAGCTGAAGATGTGAAGAATATACCTCCTATAGAAGAATTATGTAAGCCAATCCCCCACTCATCTACTGTTGTCTCCAACACTTTGATGAAGGTGATATTCCTTATGGTAAGCCTCCTGATCAATGCTTAGAGGAACTTGAAATTTTTATTGTTAAACAAGGTAATTTTAATAAACAAGTTCAGAATCATTTATTGGAAAACTCTAGAGTTATTAAAGAGTTGAAAGATATTGTGGAAAGAACTTCTAATGATATTAAGATGCTTTGTAAACACTTTCAAATGGTTCAAACCCAACTTGATCAACTTGCTAATTACAAAAGGATATGCTAGTTAATGCCTTAGGAGATAAACATGCTTATGGAATTAGAACAAGGAGTGGTATAGCTACTTAAGATCCTTTATATCTTGAAGGACACCCTAAAATAATTGAGTAGGATTATCAACAAGGTGAGAGTAGTGGTAGTCCTTGTAAGAGAAAGAAAAAGAAACATAGAATAGTTGAGGAACCCCTTGAACCTGCTGTAGATCTAATAGTATATCTATTTCTGATGCTGAAACTGAGAGTGGTAATGATAAAAATGATGCTCCTGATAAGGAGGAAGTTGAGGAAGAACCAGAGAAGCACAGTAAGAACACTAGGTACACTAAGGAAGATTTTATTGCTAATAAACATGGTAAAGAGAGAGAACCTTGGGTGCAGAAATCTATGCCTTTCCCAGGTAAGAAACACAAGTCAAAGGAGGAAGAACACTACAACATGTTTTGTGAGTGGATGAAGCCTTTATTTTTGCAAATTTCTTTGACTGATGCTATTAAGTTGCCTCCTTATTCAAAGTATATGAAGGATATTGTCTCTAATAAAAGGAAGATTCTTAATGAGGAGATTTCTACTTTGCTTGCTAATTATTCCTTCAATGGTAAGGTTCCAAAGAAACTTGGTGATCCAGGTATACCAACTATTCCTTGCTCTATTAAGAATAATTATGTTAGAACTGCTTTATGTGATTTGGGAGCTAGAGTTAGTGTTATGCCTTTTTCTCTCTACAAGAGACTCCAGCTAGAAAAGTTGATACCAACTGATATATCTTTGCAAATGGCTGTTAAGTCAACTACTGTTCCTGTTGGTATATGTGAGGATATTCTTGTTCAAGTGGCTCATAATTGCTTGGTTTTAACAGATTTTGTTGTGCTTGAAATGCCTGAAGATGATAATATGTCTATTATTCTTGGAAGACCTTTTCTTAATACTGCAGGTGCTGTCATCAATTGTAATCAAGGAAAGGTAACATCTAATATTAACGACAAAGAGCATACTGTCTACTTCCCGAAGAAGGTTGCTAAGAGCTATTGCCTGAATTCTATTGAAAATATTGAGAGCATCAAGGTTGGAGAAATATATTGTACCATTCCACAAGAAAATTTTGAAACTATTATGATTGGGACCGTTGCTATCAAGTATGAGGTAACATAATCACCTTATGGAATGCAAATTTTTGTTTCATATAAGATTTTTTTGGTAACAAGACTTGATCAACCTTGTTAACAAAAGGATTTTAATGAACAAAATAATTATTTCACTTTGGTTATACTTGCTTTCTTTTACTTTTCTCCTTTCCAATCTTTGCTCTTCGTTGTGCCTAACTTAAAGGCGTTAAAGAAAAGTACTTGTTGGGAGATAACCCAAGAGTTTCCTTGAGTCTTGGAAGTTATTACTTCAGTAATGACCTCTCCTTATCCAATTTGTTTGCTTTTTGTGCCAAGAATGACCTCTAATGAGAGGGAAGTAAGATTTGGGGAGTTGTTGTCCCAAAACAGATTTCTATCCTCCACCATAAAAATTCATGAGGATTCTCTGTAAGTAGGATTGAGCTTAAAATTTATGAATAAATCCCCTAGTATGTTATCTAACTTTCTTTATTTAAACACTTTTTGATTTGAGCAACATAAGGTCTTCGAAAAAATCAGTTTCTACCTGCTGGTCTGTTTTGACAGATTTTTGCCATTATTTGCATTTGCTTCTTATTAATTCCTTTTCGGGTTCTTTTTGGGAAATTGAGCTTTTTGTGGGAATTGCTACAGTAGCTTGTGTCTTTAGTGAAAGTTTTGCTGTTTTAAAACTAAACCCCAAAGGTCTTTTATCTTTTAAATGCACTAATGTTGCTAATGAAGATTGTGTGAAGTTTTGTATGAAGGAAAAATTTTAGGTGTAAGGAAAGAATGATGTAATGAGATGAAGAATGGACAAAAGCTCAAGCTTGGGGGAGCCACCTCGTGTCACCCCAAGGAATATTCAAGAGGTACAAGCGTCAAAGCTTGGGGGTGCCCAAGGCATCCCCTTCTTCATCAATAAAAATCTCAGGTCTTTCTAGACACTTCGTTTTTATTGTTTCATACACAGTTGTGTTGATTCTTGGAGCGTCTTAGTTTTTGTTTTTGGTTTTCTTTTACTTTGCTTTGGTTTGCATTAAAATAAAAATCCAAAAAGATTTTGCTTTGTTTGGTTTGCTTCGTTTTTGTTTGGTTTTTCTTTGTTTTCTTGTTTCTAAAAAAACGAAAACACCAAAAATATTTGTTGTTTTTCTTTGGTTTTGTGAGTTCTTTTCAGGGTTCAGCCGTCCTCAGTGGATTTTGGTTTCATGTTAATTATTCAAGTCACACAAGTGAAGGGCAATAATGAAGATTAAGACAACTCGAGGTGTGGTAAGAGGCTGGTAACGAACTCTATTTGTTTCATTTTTGTACATATACTCATCATTGTGAGCATGCTTAGCCTGTTTGTGTAAGTTGTATGTCATTATGGATGCTTAGTAGTTCTTGCTTGTCTATAATTAGCTCCAGCTTGCTAATAGTTTGTAGCATGTCATATAAATGTTTGCTTGCATTGTTTTATTCATACTTTGGTATGATATTGTGGTATCCTCCTCTGAATGTTCATGTGAATCGACTTGGCACATGCTCACGCATGCATATGACTAATCAATAGTCAGTAAGCCTCGATGATTTATTTTTCCTCAGAGTTCTTGTATCACTTGCATGCCATAGTTATTCCTGTTTTGTTGCAAGCATGATTATGACAGCTATTGCTCTCTCGTTTGTCGCTCCCTCTCTATTGCTAGCCTTAATTTGCACTGAGTATGTGCTCTAACTGTGCTTCTAAATTCCCAAAACCAATATTGCCAGTTGTGTCCACCATACATACCTATTAGCATCATTTGCTATTTTCAGTGCATGTTCCATATGCCATGTTTTCTTCCAAATAATGTTTGTCTGTTTTGAGAAAGTTAGTTAGTAAAGCTCTCACGAACTTGATGGCACACTTTATTCCTTGCGCTTAATAATCCTGAACCATTGTGACTAGTCCATGAAAGTTATATGCTTGCAAATTATATGCTGGGAGTCAGCAGAACCGTGTCGCCATGGGGAACGCTTTCAACACTTTTTGGATATCTCATCCAGTTGATTCCTTGCTCTTTTGTTTACAGATGTTGACGATGTGAAATAAAAGGGGAAGTTGTTAGTTCATGGAGTTTATACATTGTGTTAGAGAAACGCCTGGGCCGCTAGCCTAAGCCATGCTTAATCATGGTGGAAACTTGCAGCATCACCATAATGAGCATCTATGAAGCATCCTCAATAAAAAGCTATGCATATGGTAAATAAAAATATTGCTGAGATGCTCATTGTCTGCTTGCCTTGTCATTTTGGTTATTGGAAAGCTCTTGTACCATGTGCAAGGGGTACCCCGTTGGCGGTTCTCGATGATATGCATGTATTCACAATGACAAGAACTTTCAGGTGACCAAAGTTGAGTAGCATGCGGAGCGACCCTCATACTCAAGGGACTTGGGATTTCCAGTCTATGGTCTGTCAAGCATATGATTCAGAGTGGACCTCACTTTCACCTTAACCACATGAATATGCCTATGATAGGGGAAATGAGAGATCAAATCTAATGAGTACCTTCCTTTCAGCATTGGGAAGCCTTTCAAACCTTCACAAAACCGTTTTTCACAACCTTGTTGAGTCACCACTTATTCTATGATCACCTTCTCGAGAGCATAGATGTCATTTTTGTGTTTGTTCCAAAACTTGGTTAACTATGTCATGACTTTGATGCTTGTATCTCTGATATCTTTATCTCTAGTCTTCATGTGAACTTCAGAGATTCCTTGGCATTTATATTGTTCTCTTCAAACAAAGGCAAGCGAGATACCACTCTATCATACTTTATTATGAGCATTGCAATGTTGCTTATGTTTATGTTTCATGCTAGTTATTATTATTGAGTTGGTTTCTCTTCATAGCTTACAATGACTATTGAGTAGACTTAGTTGCATACTCTTTATTATGAATTGTCTAATAATCTACTCCTGTGATGAGAATATTTACATCATATGAAGCAAAGTGTTCGTGAAAGTTCTGTTATCGCACTCAGTTTTCAACTGAATTGCTTGAGGATAAGCAATAAGCTAAGCTTGGGAGAAGTTGATACGTCCAACACGTATCTACTTTCTCGAACACTTTGCCATTGTTTCTTCTCTAAACTTGTGTGATTTGGATACAACTAACATGGACTAACGTTGTTTTCAGTACAATTACCTTGGTGTCTTGTTTTTGTGCAGAAAATGAACTATAAGGAAAAATCCCGGAAAATATGCCAAAAACTATTTCTCACCAGAAGATCCATGGAGCCAGAAGGGGAGACAGAGAGGAGGCCTAGGGGGCCAGACCCACCCCAGGCGCGGGCCCACCTGACCCCGCGCCTGGAGGAGGTCTAGCCACCCCAGGCGGCTCCTCGGCCTCACTCCGCGCCTATAAGTTGCCTTCTGACCTAAAAACTCAGGGGGGGTCGATAGTTTTCCAGAAAGAGTTCCACTCCGCCGCCGCCACCAGAAACCAAGATTCGGATCCAGAAACTTCGTTCTGACACCCTGCTGGGATGGGGAATTTGAAGAGGATCATCGCCTTTGTCATCACCAACGCATCTCCATCAATCACCGATGTTTCCCTCATCCATGAGTGAGTAATCCGCCGCTGTAGGCTTGGGGATGGTAGGGATTGGATGAGTTCTATCATGTAATCGAATAAGATCTGTTAGGGCATAGTGCCTAGTATCTTTATTAGTGCTATTTGACTTTGTTGCAACTTGTTGTGCTTAATGCTTGTCACTAGGGCCCGACTGCCATGATCTTAGATCTGAACTTATTATTGAATCATTATGATAGTATTGTTTGTGATCTTATCTGAAGTTGTGTACACATATCATTGTCCAGATCCAAAGGCCCCAAAGTGACAATAATTGGGACAACCGAAGGGGGTGGCTGTGGTGTGAGGATCACATGTGTGCACAAAGTGTTAATGCTTTGCTCCGGTGCTCTATTAAAAGGAGCACTTTAATTGCTAGTAGTTCCCTAGAGGCCCCGCTGCCACGGGCTGGCTGGACAAAAGATGTTGTACAAGTTCTCATTGCGAGCACGTATGACTATATTTGGAGCACATGCCTAGGATTGTTTAGTACTTGGATGCTTGTTATTATTTATCTGCAATGCCCTAGTTCTTGAACTTACATGTTTAGACTCGTCCATTCAACGCCCGTCATCCATCCCTATGCCTACCACACTCGAATACCACTATTACCGTTACTGTTACTATTGCTACTGTTTCACTGTTGTTGTTGCTTTACTGTTGCTACTACCAAATTGTTGCTACTAATAAACTTCTGTGAGCAAGAACTATTTCCAGGTGCATCTGAACTGACAACTCAGTTGTTAAGGCTTGCAAGTATTCTTTGGCTCCCCTTGTGTCGAATCAATAAATTGGGTAATACTACCCGCGAAGACTGTTGCGATCCCCTATACTTGTGGGACATCATAATACCTGCTTCCTTTACAAAAGGCCTTTCTTCCACCATTATTGAGTCTCCACCTTCTACCTATAGGCACCATTAAGAGATCATAGTTGTCATTCTGTGTGTAGTGTTCCAAAGCTTATTGATTGATACATATTGTGATATTACTTGTTCTTGTGCTATTTGTTTCTAGTCACCCTTGTGAACTTTGAAGGTGTCCTATGCATCTATAATGCTACTCTATGAGGGACAAGCGAATTGCCACTATGCTATGTTTTCTGTATATGAAACAATCAAACGTTTTTCAATGCATGTTATTCATGATCTTTGTTTGTAGCTTGTCATGTTGCATGCATAGTTACTATGTCTTATTGTTAGACCTCCATCTTTCATGCACATGTTTAGAGTTCTTTGATCCCAGCTTTCAATGCTTGCAAATGGTTGGATCTTTATTGTGAGGGTGCATGTCACCTCAAAAATTATTCTTTTATCACTTACCTACTCAAGGACGAGCAGGAGTTAAGCTTGGGGATGTTGATATGTCGGGAACGTATTTATAATTTTTGGTGATCCATGCTTGTTTAGTATCTACTTTACTTTCCTTGTCTACACTTTGAGGTGCTTTTTACATGTTTTCTGGTACTAACCTATTAACAAGTTGCCACAGTGCCAGATGCCTGTTTTCTGATGTTTTTGGTTTTAGAAAAGTTAGTAAAGAAATATTCTCGGAATTGGACGGGACAAACGTCAAAGTCAATTACTTTCCATGGGGAACAATAAGTCCAGAGGGGATCCGGATAGGCGGGCTAGGGCGCCCATACCCCCCCTAGGCACGGGTGGGCCCTGCCCCGCGCCAGGGAGGGGTGTGGGGCCCCTGGCCGCCGCCTCGGCCTCCCCCTTCGCCTATAAGAAGCCCCTGATGTAGAAACCCTACGAACCTGATCAAATCTCCATGAAACTGTCTGTAGCCGCCGCCACCATCGTCCCTAGATCGAGGGGATCTGAAGTTCTTCTCGGCACCCTGCCGGAGGGGAGATCATCCCGGAGGCCTTCTCTCCGGTATGATGCGTGAGTAGTTCCACCTTGGACTATGGGTCCATGTAGTAGCTAGATGGTTGTATCTCCTCCTTGTACTTTCATGTATAGATCTTGTGAGCTCCGTTCATGATCAAGATCTAATCTATTTGTAATCATGCATGTTGTGTTTGCGGGGATCCGATGGATATTGAGATTATTATGTTGGTTTGATTAATGGTTTTGTCTTTATGATTCTATCATGTCTGTGTTGTTTGTGATCTTGTATGCTCTCCGTTCTTAGTAGCTATCTTGTCCAAGTAGTTGCTAGTGGCTCCAAGAGGGGGTATTTATGCTCGATAGTGGGTTCATGCCTCTAGTTTCCAAGGTAAGTGACAATAATCTCTTCGGTTGTAGATGTGAAGTTGCTACTAGGGATAAAACAACGGTCTCTTGTTCATGGAACATGTGGACTGTTTACCTTACACACTTTGCTTAAAATAGTTGTCTGTTGCTTGCAACTTAATACTGGAGGGGTTCGGATGATAACCTGAAGGTGGACTTCTAGTCATAGATGCAGTTGGATGGCGGTCTATGTATCTTGTTGTATTGCCCAATCGAATATCGTATGATCTTTCTGACTAGTAATTGCATTGTTATGCCTTGCTCAGTTCCTGTCAATTGCCCTGCTGTAATTTGTTTATCCTTTATGCCATGTTGTTTATCTAAGGAGAGCACCTCTAGTGAACTATGGACCCCGGTCCAATCTTTACCATTGATACATCTTGCACTGATACATGTTTACTTGCTGCAAACCATTACCTTCCACACCATACGTTTAATCCTTTGCTACAGCAAACCGGTGATCTTGACAACCTCACTGATTCGTTGGGTCAAAGTCTTGAGTTTGTGATGTGCAGGTCTCCATGTTGCTAGCAACACCTGTGTGACATTTCCTTCCTCCTACTGGTTCGATAACCTCAGTTTCTTACTGAGGGAAACTTGCTGATGTGCTTCTTCGTACCTTGCTCTTGGGGTTTCCAATGAAGCGTCCCACGAAAAGTGCTGGGCGCCTTCATTATACCAAAAAATATATTTCACCAGAAGACCCATGGAGCCAGAAGACAAAACGGAGTGGAGGCATGGGGGCCCTATTGGAATTATGCCCTAGAGGCAATAATAAAGTTGTTATTATTATAATTCTTGTTCATGATAATGTTTATATTCCATGCTAGAATTGTATTAAGCGGAAACTTTAATACTTGTGTGGTTTGTGAACAACACCGTGTCCCTAGTACGCCTCTATGGACTAGCTCATTGATCAATGATGGTTAAGGTTTCCTAACCATAGACATGAGTTGTCAATTGATAATGAGATCATATCATTGGGAGAATGATATGATGGACAGACCCAAACTAAGCGAAGCAATTAGATCGTGTCATCGTGTTCGTCTTTGCGAAGCTTTTCTTATGTCAAAATATTGTATTCCTTAGACCATGAGATAATACAACTCCCTGGTATCGGAAGAAAGCTTTGAGGTCATCAAACGTCATCCTATGAGAGGGTGATTATAAAGGTGTCTCTCAGGTGATCGGAAAGTATCTGTTGGGTTGTATGTATCGAGATGTGATTTGTCCCTCCCAAGTCGGAGAGATATACTTCGGGCCCACTTGGTAATCGATATCAACACCGCTTGCAAGCATGTGGTTAAGGAGTTAATCACAAAGTGATATCGGATTACGGAACGAGTAAAGTACTTGCTGTGAACAAGATTGAACTAGGTATGACGGTACCGACGATCAAATCTCGGGCAAGTAAAAATATCGCGAGACGAAGGGAATATATATATGGGATTGATTGAATCCTGGCATCGTGGTTCATTCGATATGATCATCGATGAATGTGTGGGAGTCAATATTGTAGGGTTTCGTAGCATGGAAAACAAAAAAATTCTACCACATACAAACAAACAAGCCAAGATCTATCTACTAGATTGTAGCAACGAGTCGATGGAATAACTCACCCTCGAAGATTCCAAAGTGTTTAACGAGAGCGGATTCTCGTGGGTGATGTAGTCGTACTCTTCCCGATCTCAAGCTCGCGTAGACGATCCTTCCGGCGCTGCGTTTCGGCAGCGCTCCCGCAGTTGGTCACGCGTTCGGTACTCGACGAAGACCTTCCTCTCCCTTGTTCCAGCAGGCAGCGGAGGTTGTAGCACTCTCCTCGTGATTCCGGCAGCACAACGGCGTGGTACCGGAAGTAGAGGGGAGATCTCGCAGGGCTTCGCCTTAAGCCGGAGCGAGTATGGTGGAGTATGAGAGAGCTCCTCGGCGATCTAGGTTTTAGACACACCAAGGAGGATGTGCTAGAGCCGGCGGCTAGGGCTTGGGGCAGCCCAAGTCGGCGGCTAGGGCAACCCTAGGAGGCGGCGGCAGCTGCAGGAGGTGGTGGCGCCAAGCTAGGGTTTGGGGCAGGGAACTTGTGTGTCTCTAGGAGGGAGCCCTGCCCTCCTTATATAGGTGGAGGGGGCCGGCCGTCCAAGGGGAGGGAGAGGAGTCCCTCCCCAACTCGGCTTGGGTGGTGCGCCGGCTTGGGGAGGAGGGACTCCTCCCCAACTCGGTTTCCCCCTTCCTCCTCTTTTCCTCTTTCCAAATTTAGCCGTTTGACTTTTCAAACTAGCTATTTGACTTTTCAAACTAGGATTTGAATTAATCCTTTATTTGGTACAGCGATGACACTTAGTACATGATGCAATCATACCAACTTGATATAACACATTCATGTACCCTTCCCCTCCGGAGTGCCGGACATTCCGGAACCTTCTAGAACATTCCCGATGAAAACACCGGGATCATTCCCCAACTCCGAAACGGGACTTTCCTTATATGAATATTATTCTCCGGACCATTCCGGATCTCCTCGTGATATCCCGGATCCCATCCGGAACTCCGAACAACATTCGGTCTCTTTCTCATCATTCCATAACTACTCAAACAACGTCGAATCCTTAAGTGTGTCTCCCTACGGTTCGTGAATTATGCGGACATGATCGAGACACTTCTCCGAACAATAACCAATAGAGGAATCTGGAAATTCATATGGCTCCCACATATTTCTACGATTACTTTGCGATCGAATGAACCACTTACATACGATATCAATTTCCCTTTGTCTCACGATAGTTTACTTATCCGAGGTTATGATCGTCGGTATCTCTGCATACCTAGTTCAACCTCGTTACCGATAAGTACTCTTTTCTCGTTCCCGTGATATGTGATCCCTTGTGAGCCAGTCACATGCTTGCAAGCTAATTGGATGACATTTCACCGAGAGGGCCCAGAGTATATCTATCCGTCATATGGATGGACAAATCCCACTCTTGTTCTATGTGTTTCAACCAATACTTTCCGAACACTCAATGCCACCTTTATAACCACCCAGTTACGGTGTGGTGTTTGATGTCATCAAAGCATCCATCCGGTAAAGGTGATATGCATGATCTCATGGTCGAAGGAATTAGATTACTATGTATCAGAAAGCATATAGCAATTGAACTATTAAAATGACTTGATCTTTATGCTACGCTTATCTATAGGAGTATGTCCATCATATCATTCTCCTAACGATATGATCTTGTTGTTAATAACATCTCAATGTTCATGATAGGGAAACCACAATCATCTATTAACCAACAAGCTAGTATTATATAGAGGCTTTACTAGGGACTTCAAATTAAGTTTACAAATCACACAAGTATTAATGTTTCCTTGTTAATACTATTATAGCATGAATGTAAACATTTATCATAAACACAAAGATATAATAATAACTACTTTTATTATTGACTCTAGGGCATATCTCCAACAGTCTCCCACTTGCACTAGAGTCATCTAATCTAGATTACATGGTAATATACCGAACACCCATGGCAGTTTGGTGCTGGTCATGTTTTGCCCTCGGGAGAGGTTTAGTCAACGGATCCGCCACATTCAGATTTGTGTGTACTTTGCAAATATTTATATCCCCATCTTGGATATGTTCTCGAATAGCGTGAAAACGTAGCTTGATATGCTTCAGCTTCTTGTGTGACCTTGGTTCTTGCGCATTGGCTATGGCGCCCATGTTATCACAGTAGATAGACATTGGGTCCAGCGCACTAGGAACCACACCCAGCTCTGTAATGAACTCTTTCATCCATATTGCTTCTTGTGAAGCCTCCGAAGCAGCCATGTATTTCGATTCAGTTGAAGATCTCGCCACAACACTTTGCTTTGCACTCCTCCAGCTAACTGCTGCACCATTCAAAATAAATACGTATCCAGATTGTGATTTAGAATCATCCGGATCGGTGTTCCAACTAGCATCGGTGTAACCATTAACAACGAATTGTTCATCACCTCCATAAGAAAGAACCATATCCTTAGTTCTTCTCAAGTACTTAAGGATGTCTTTGACCGATGTCCAATGATCCACTCCTGGATCACTTTGATATCTGCTAGTTAAACTAACAGCATATGCAATGTCGGGTCTAGTACATAGCATGGCATACATTAGAGATCCTATGGCTAAGGCATAGGGAGTCTTACTCATCCTTTCTCTATCTTCTGCCGATGTTGGACTTTGAGTTTTACTCAAGGTCGTATTGGGCAACATGGGCAAGAACCCTTTCTTGCTATCTTCCATTCCAAACCTCTTTAGAACTTTGTCCAAATATGTACTCTGTGACAATGATATTTGGCGTTTCGATCTATCTCTATGAATCTTTATGCCTAATATGTAAGCTGCTTCGTCAAGATCCTTCATTGAAAAACTATTATTCAAATATTCCTTGACACTATTAAGAAGGTCTACATCATTCCCAATCAATAATATGTCATCCACATATAGTATTAAGAATGCTACAGAGCTCCCACTCACTTTCTTGTAAATACAAGCTTCTCCATAAGTTTGTATAAAACCAAAACTTTTGATCACCTTATCAAAACGTTGATTCCAACTTCGGGATGCTTGCTTCAATCCATAGATGGACCGTTGAAGTTTGCATACCTTGTTAGCATCTTTAGGATCGACAAAACCTTTGGGTTGCATCATATACAACTCTTCATCAATGTCTCCATTGAGGAATGCTGTTTTGACATCCATCTGCCATATCTCATAATCATAATATGCAGCGATTGCTAACATAATCCTCACAGACTTTAGCTTCGCTACTGGTGAGAAAGTCTCATCGTAGTCAACTCCTTGAATTTGTTGAAACCCTTTTGCGACAAGTCGAGCTTTATAGACAGTAACATTACCATCAGCATCTGTTTTCTTCTTGAAGATCCATTTGTTCTCGACAGCCTTCCGGCCATCCGGTAAGTCCACCAAAGTCCATACTTGGTTTTCGTACATGGATCCAATCTCGGATTTCATGGCTTCTTGCCATTTATTGGAATCTGGGCTCATCATCGCTTCCTCATATGTCTCAGGGTCATCGGTGTTGTCCACCAACATGACACTCATAACGGGATCATACCAATCTGGAGTGGTACGAGTTCTCGTTGACCTGCGAGGCTCTGTAGCAACTTCAACCGAAGTTTCATGATCATCATTAGCTTCCTCTCTTATTGGTGTAGTCACCACAGGAACTTCTTCCGGTGCTGCGCTACTCGCAATTTCGAGAGAAGGTTCGACAACCTCGTCGAGTTCTACTTTCCTTCCAGTCACTTCTTTCGAGAGAAATTCCTTCTCTAGAAAGGATCCATTCTTGGCAACGAAGATTTTGCCTTCAGATCTATGATAGAAGGTATACCCAATAGTTTCCTTCGGGTATCCTATGAAGACGCATTTTTCCGCTTTGGGTTCAAGCTTGTCCGGCTGTAACTTCTTTACATAGGCTTCGCACCCCCAAACTTTAAGGAACGACAATCTAGGTTTCTTCCCAAACCATAATTCATACGGTGTCGTTTCAACGGATTTAGACGGTGCCCTATTTAAAGTGAATGCGGCTGTTTCTAATGCATAACCCCAAAATGATAGCGGTAAATCTGTAAGTGACATCATAGAATGAACCATATCTAAGAGAGTTCGATTATGACGTTCGAACACACCATTACGTTGTGGTGTTCCCGGCGGTGTCAATTGTGAAAGTATTCCGCATTTCTTCAAATGCTCGCCAAACTCGTAACTTAGATATTCACCTCCACGATCAGAACGTAGAAATTTAATCTTCTTGTTACGTTGATTCTCTACCTCACTTTGAAATTCCTTAAACTTCTCTAAAGTTTCGGACTTATGCTTCATGAAATAGATATACCCATATCTACTCAATTCATCCATGAAGGTAAGAACATAACGATAACCACCGCGTGATACTACACTCATTGGACCACACACATCGGTATGTATGATTTCCAACAAGTCCGTAGCTCGCTCCATCATACCAGAAAATGGAGTCTTAGTCATTTTACCCATCAGACATGCTTTGCATCTATCAAGTGATTCGAAATCAAGTGATTCAAGAAGTCCATCGGAATGGAGTTTCTTCATACGCTTCACTCCAATGTGACCAAGACGACAGTGCCACATATAGGTCGAGTTATCGCTCGATTTCAAATGTTTACCCTCAATGTTATTAATATGTGTATTTCCACTATCGAGATTCAATAAGAATAGACCATCTATCAAAGGTGCATGTGCATAAAACATATTGCTCATATAAATCGAACAACCATTATTCTCGGATTTAAACAAGTAACCGTCTCGCAATAAACAAGATCCCGATATAATGTTCATGCTTAACGCAGGCACCAAATAACAATTATTTAAATATAAAACTAATCCCGATGGTAGATGAAGGGGTAGCGTGCCGACCGCGATCACATCAACCTTTGATCCGTTTCCAACGCGCATCGTCACCTCGTTCTTCGCTAGCTTCCGTTTATTCTGCAGCACCTGTTTCGAGTTACAAATATGAGCAACCGAACCAGTATCAAATACCCAGGCACTACTACGAGTACTAGTGAGATACACATCAATAACATGTATATCAGATATACCTTTCTTCTTGATGTTGCCGTTCTTCAAATCCGCCAAGTACTTTGGGCAATTCCGCTTCCTGTGACCTTCTCCCTTGTAGTAAAAGCACTCAGTATCAGGCTTAGGTCCATCCTTGGTCTTCTTCGTTGGCGTGGTAACTTTCTTACCACCCTTCTTGAAGTGTCCCTTCTGCTTAGACTTGCCTTTCTTGAATTTGGTGGTCTTATTGACCAACAACACTTGGTGCTCTTTCTTGATCTCCACTTCTGCAGACTTCAACATGGCAAAGAGTTCTGGTAACGTCTTGTTCATGTTTTGCATGTTGTAGTTCATCACAAAGTTCTTGTAACTTGGTGGTAGTGATTGGAGGACACGGTAAATCCCCAAAGCATTGGGAATCACTATACCCAAGCTTTGAAGTTTGTTTGCGTGCCCAGACATCTTAAGCACATGCTCGCTGACGGAGCTGCCCTCTTTCATCTTGCAGTTAAAGAACTTTTCAGAAGCCTCATAGCTTTCAATTGCCGCATGAGTCTCAAAGATCAATTTGAGATCCTCGACAATATCATATGGGTCTGAATTCTCAAACCTTTTCTGAAGCTCCGATTCTAAACCATACAAGATAGCACACTGAACTGTGGAGTACTGAGTCTTCCGAGTGAGGTAAACATTCTTTACTTCATCGGAAGCATCAGCTGCAGGTGGGTCACCCAGCGGTGCATCCAGCACATAGGTCAAATTACCAGCTGTGAGGACAATCCTCAAATTGCGGAACCAATCCGTGAAGTTGCTTCCATTATTTTTCAACTTTTCTTTCTCTAGGAACGCATTAAAATTGATGGTAGGGGCTGCCATTGATCTACAACATATTTGCAATAGTTTAGACTAAGTTTATGACAAATCGAGTTCAAATTAATAAATTTAATCTAGGTGAACTCCCACTCAAAACAATATCCCTCACATTGTTTTAGTGATCACACGAACCAAATCCACCACATCAACACCGATCATCACGAGAGTTGATATAGTTCCAATGGCGAACAATCGACATGTTCATCATATCTACTATATGATTCATGCTTTACCTTTCGGTGATCCGTGTTCCGAGACCATGTCTGTACATGCTAGGCTCGTCAAAATCAAACCTTAGTTTCCGCATGAGCAAATCTGGCTTGCTCACGTTGTATGCACTTGCAGAATCTAACACACCCGATCATCACGTGGTGCTTCGAAACAACAAGCTTTAGCAACGGTGCTAACTAAGGGTGAACACTTTATGACTTGAAATTCATGTGCATGAGGGATCATCTTATAATGCTACCGTTGTCTACTAAGAAATACAAGATGCATAAAGGATTAACATCACATGCAATTCATAATATGTGATATGATATGGCCTTTCTTCTTTGTGCTTCCGATCTCCATCTTCTAGCACGAACATGATCTCCATCATCATCGGCATTGCATCAAGGTCAATGACGCTTCTCCATGGTTGTCGTCCACCGGCTTCAACTATTACAACTACTTTGAATAGACACGCGGGTCTTAACAGAAATTAAAGACAACCATATGGCTCCTGCCGGTTGCCAACTTACAATAAGGAACATTGCATACATCAAATATAATCACAATCATGGCCATATCACATCACAGCACACCCCTGCAAAACAAAGTTAGACGCCTCTACTTTCTTTGCATGTTTTACGTGGTTTGGGGCTTTCAATAAGTGTCGTTCTAACTTACGAACATGAACCACAACATTGATACTATTATTGTTAATCACCCGTTGTAAATTTGATCTTAACTATGCTAGGAGAAACAGGCACCCGCAAAGCCACTTATGCAATACAAGTTGCATGTCAAGCGTGGAGCAAGTCTCATGAACGATGTCATGTAAGGTTAGCCCGGGCCGCTTCATCCCAACATCCCGCAAGATGCAAAGTACACAAGAAGCAATCGACAATAAAAGCATCAACGCCCACAATGACCATTGTGTTCTACTCGTGCAACAGATCTACATATAGACACGGCTCTGATACCACTGTAGGGTTTCGTAGCATGGAAAATAAAAAATTTCTACCGCATACAAACAAACAAGCCAAGATCTATCTACTAGATTGTAGCAACGAGTCGATGGAATAACTGACCCTCGAAGATTCCAAAGTGTTTAACAAGAGCGGATTCTCGTGGGTGATGTAGTCGTACTCTTCCCGATCTCAAGATCGTGTAGATGATCCTTCCGGCGCTGCGTTCGGGCAGCGCTCCCGCAGTTGGTCACACGTTCGGTACTCGACGAAGACCTTCCTCTCCCTTGTTCCAGCAGGCAGCGGAGGTTGTAGCACTCTCCTCGTGATTCCGCCAGCACAACGGCGTGGTACCGGAAGTAGAGGGGAGATCTCGTAGGGCTTCGCCTTAAGCCGGAGCGAGTATGGTGGAGTATGAGAGAGCTCCTCGGCGATCTAGGTTTTAGACACACCAAGGAGGAGGTGCTAGAGCCGGCGGCTAGGGCTTGGGGCAGCCCAAGTCAGCGGCTAGGGCAACCCTAGGAGGCGGCGGCAGCTGCAGGAGGTGGTGGCGCCAAGCTAGGGTTTGGGGCAGGGAACTTGTGTGTCTCTAGGAGGGAGCCCTGCCCCTCCTTATATAGGTGGAGGGGGCCGGCCGGCCAAGGGGAGGGAGAGGAGTCCCTCCCCAACTCGGCTTGGGTGGTGCGCCGGCTTGGGGAGGAGGGACTCCTCCCCAACTCGGTTTCCCCCATCCTCCTCTTTTCCTCTTTCCAAATTTAGCCGTTTGACTTTTCAAACTAGCTATTTGACTTTTCAAACTAGGATTTGAATTAATCCTTTATTTGGTACAGCGATGACACTTAGTACATGATGCAATCATACCAACTTGATATAACACATTCATGTACCCTTCCCCTCCGGAGTGTCGGACATTCCGGAACCTTCTAGAACATTCCCGATGAAAACACCGGGATCATTCCCCAACTACGAAACGGGACTTTCCTTATATGAATCTTATTCTCCGGACCATTCTGGATCTCCTCGTGATATCCCGGATCCCATCCGGAACTCCGAACAACATTCGGTCTCTTTCTCATCATTCCATAACTACTCAAACAACGTCGAATCCTTAAGTGTGTCTCCCTACGGTTCGTGAATTATGCGGACATGATCGAGACACTTCTCCGAACAATAACCAATAGAGGAATCTGGAAATTCATATGGCTCCCACATATTTCTACGATTACTTTGCGATCGAATGAACCACTTACATACGATATCAATTTCCCTTTATCTCACGATAGTTTACTTATCCGAGGTTATGATCGTCGGTATCTCTGCATACCTAGTTCAACCTCGTTACCGATAAGTACTCTTTTCTCGTTCCCGTGATATGTGATCCCTTGTGAGCCAGTCACATGCTTGCAAGCTAATTGGATGACATTTCACCGAGAGGGCCCAGAGTATATCTATCTGTCATATGGATGGACAAATCCCACTCTTGATCTATGTGTTTCAACCAATACTTTCCGAACACTCAATGCCACCTTTATAGCCACCCAGTTACGGTGTGGTGTTTGATGTCATCAAAGCATCCATCCGGTAAAGGTGATATGCATGATCTCATGGTCGAAGGAATTAGATTACTATGTATCAGAAAGCATATAGCAATTGAACTATTAAAATGACTTGATCTTTATGCTACGCTTATCTATAGGAGTATGTCCATCATATCATTCTCCTAACGATATGATCTTGTTGTTAATAACATCTCAATGTTCATGATAGTGAAACCACAATCATCTATTAACCAACAAGCTAGTATTATATAGAGGCTTTACTAGGGACTTCAAATTAAGTTTACAAATCACACAAGTATTAATGTTTCCTTGTTAATACTATTATAGCATGAATGTAAACATTTATCATAAACACAAAGATATAATAATAACTACTTTTATTATTGCCTATAGGGCATATCTCCAACAAATATGGGTTTCCAGACCCTGCTGTTGATTATTGATAGAAGATCATGTCTGCATATTCTCGAACCCGCAGGGTCACACACTTAACGTGTCTCGACGCTAGGATAGATTGGATAATTGGTTTATGAGTTTTTGTTCGGAGTCTCGGATGGGATCCGGGACATCACGAGAGGTTCCAGAGTGGTCCGGAGAATAAGATTCATATAAGGCAGTGCAGTTTTTGGAGTTCAGAATTGTTCCGGGTTAATCGGTATTGTACCAGAAGCTTCTAGAACCTTCTGGAAGGGGACCAACGTGGCCCCACCTTCCGGGAGGGGGCATGGGCCTATGAGGGAGTGCCCCAGCCGCATTGGACCAGGGGCACAAGGCCCCATAGGGCCCAGCCGGCCAAGAGAGGTTTAAACTCTCGATAGAGCTTCTAGAAGGGGGGGTTTCCTTGCCCCCCACTCTTCCTCCTTGGGGCCGCCGGCCTTGGCTTGGGGGAGGGGCTAGGGCTGCGCCCACCCCTCTATATATAGAGGGCTGGGGGCGCACCAACCCCCACACACCTTCCCCTCCAACCCTAGCCGCCCTGCTGCCCTCCTCTCTCCCTCCCGACTGCTTGTAGGCGAAGCCCTGCTGCAGAAATT
Source organism: Avena sativa (assembly GCA_916181665.1). Lineage (NCBI taxonomy): Eukaryota > Viridiplantae > Streptophyta > Magnoliopsida > Poales > Poaceae > Avena > Avena sativa. The sequence goes on from OV702297.1 coordinate 312,842,805, forward strand.
CTCCACCAATTGCACCGCGCCGTCGCGTTGTAGATCCAACCCATCTCTCCACCATACTTGCTGAACCAAGGAAGGAGGATACATCAAGGTGCCACACGTGTGCATCTCACGGAGGCATCGCCACTTGTGGTGCTAGATCGGATCGGATCGCGAGGAGGAGAAGCGAGTACGACTACATCACCCACGTTCCGACGAACGTTCCGCTGTGCGAATCTTCAAGGGTATGAAGATCTAATCCAATCTCTCTCGTTGTTTGCATCTCCTAGATTAGATCTTGGCTTCCCTCTGTTCGCATCCGTAGAAAATTTTGATTTACTATGCCATGAAACCCTTCATTGGTATCAGAGCTAGATCTATGCGTAGATGTGTTTCACGAGTAGAACGCAACATGGTTGTTGCGGGCGTTGATGTTTTCTGTTGCAAGCCTCTTGTTTGTGTTCTTCTTATGACGCGGTACAGTGAGATTGAAGCGGTCCAGGCCAACCTTACGCGACGTCGTTCGCGAGACCGGCTCCGCACTTGACGTGTGGCTTGTTCCACACATGCGGCTGGTGGATGTCAGTTTCTCTCACTATAGTTGTCATGGGATTAACACCGGAGTTTGGCAACCATAATATCACCGTTGTGGCTTTCCGTCGGTAAGAATCGTTCTTAGCATCTACTCCCATAAGCCACGTAAAACATGCAACAACAAAGTAGAGGCGTCTAACTTATTTTTGCAGGGAGTGTTTTCTGTGATATGGTATGGCCCAAGATGTGATGTGTATATTGTATGTGATGATCGTGTTTTGTAATGTTTCACGACTTGCATGTCGATGAGTACACAACCGGCAGGAGCCATATGGTTATCTTTATAATTGTGTATGACCTGCGAGTCAACTTCTTATACGCCATGTAATAGCTTTACTTTATCGCTAAGTAGTTAGCAATAGTTGTAGTTGCTATTCGTGGTGGAGGTAATCATGGTGGAGTGATGGAGATCATGCCGGAACGCACAAGATGGAGATCATTGCGCGAAGATTGGCTATACCATGTCACATAAAGTTATATGCATGTGATGTTTATCCTTTTATGTATCTTATTATGCTTAGATCGCGACGGTAGCATTATAAGATGATTTCTCACTTAAAGATCAAGATAAAAATTGTGTTCTCCCCAATTATGCACCGTTGCGAAAGTTCGTCGTGTCCAAGCATCACGTGATGATCGGGTGCTATAGACTCTACGCTCACATACAACGGGTGCAAGCCAGTTTTGCACACGCGGAAATACTTGGGTCTAACTTGACGAGCCTAGCATGTACAGACATGGCCTCGGAACACAAGAACCAAAAGGTTAAGCATGAGTCATATGAATGATATGATCGACACTTCGTTGTCCACCATTGAAACCACATATCTTCTCGTGATGATCGGATTAGGCGTGGGGAATTTGGATCGTGTTCACTAAACAACTTGAGGGATGTTGAATTTAGTGGGAGTTCATCTAGTAATTTGATTAAAAGTTGAACTAGTTATCATGAACATAGTCTAATTTGTACTTGCAAATACTATAGATCAAATGGCTAAGTCCAACTTCAACTTCAACGTTTTTGCTGAGAAGGAAAAGCTTAGAAACAATGGGTCTAACTTCACCAATTGGTTCCGCAATCTGAGAATCATTCTCTCTGGCGGTCAAAAGGACTATGTCCTTGGGAAAGCGTTAGGTGACCCCCCTGCTGCAACTGCGCCGGCTGATGAGAAAGTTGTCTATCAGTCGCGCAAAGATGATTATGGTGTGATTAAGAGCACCATGTTGTTTGCTATGGAACCGGAACTTCAAAATCGTTATGAAGACTATCCCGGGCCCTTTGAGATTCTCGAAGAGCTGAAAACCATGTTTCAGACTCAGGCCCGTTCTGAGAGATATGAGATCTCTGAGAAGTTCTTTAACTGCAAGATGGAGGAAGGGAGTTCCGTTAGTGAGCACGCCATTAAGATGACGGGCTACACTCAACGGCTTGAGCAACTGGAATGCACGATTCCAGAGGAGCTCAAGATTGATAGGGTTCTGCAATCACTCCCTCCCAGCTACAAAAGCTTTGTAGTGACTCACAATCAGATTGGTTCCACTGATACGATCACCGAGCTCTTCGCAAAACTGAAGGCTGCGGAGGTGGACATCAAAAGGGTAATCATGTGTTGATGGTCAACAAGCCCACCTTCAAGAAAGGTAAGGGAGCAAAGAAGCCCTTCAAGAAATGCGGCGGCAAGCGCACTGCCCCTGCTGAGAAGAAGCTCAAGTCTGGTCCTAAACCGGACACTGGGTGCTTCTATTGCAAGGACAAGGGTCACTGGAAGCGCAACTGTCCGAAGTACTTAGCGGACAAGAAGGCTGGCACCATCAAAGGTATATTTGATGTACATGTTATTTATGTTTTCCTTACTAGCCCTCGTTGTAGTGCCTGGGTATTTGATACCGGTTCAGTTGCTATTATTTGTAACTCGAAATAGGAGCTACGGAATAGACGGCGGCTTGCGAGGGATAAGGTGACGATGCGCGTTGGCAACGGATCAAGAGTTGATGTGATGGCCGTCAGCACGCTCTCCTTAGTTTTACCTTCGGGATTAGTTTTAAACCTTAATAAGTGTTATTATGTGCCTGCGTTGAGCATGAACATTATTTCTGGATCTTGTTTATTGCAAGACGGTTATTCATTTAAATCAGAGAATAATGGTTGTTCTATTTATATGAGTAACATCTTTTATGGTCATGCACCTATTGTGAATGGTTTATTTCTTCTAAATCTCGAAAGGGATGAAACACACATCCATAACATTGAGGCTAAGAGATGCAAAGTAGATAGTGATAATACTACTTATTTGTGGCACTGTCGTCTAGGTCATATTGGTGTAAAGCGCATGAAGAAACTCCATTCTGATGGACTTTTGGAGTCTCTTGATTCTGAATCATTTGACACATGCGAACCATGCCTCATGGGCAAGATGATCAAAACCCCGTTCTCCGGTATGATGGAGCGAGCAACTGACTTGTTGGAAATCATACATACCGATGTATGCGGACCGATGAGTGTTTCGACGCGCGGTGGATATCGCTATTTTCTCACTTTTACCGATGACTTAAGTAGATATGGGTATATCTATTTAATGAAACATAAATCTGAAACATTTGAAAAGTTCAAATAATTTCAGAATGAAGTGGAGAACCATCGTAACAGAAAGATTAAGTTTCTACGATCCGATCGTGGAGGTGAATATTTGAGTTATGATTTTCTCACGCATCTTAAAGCAAGTGGAATTGTTTCGCAACTCACGCCACCCGGAACACCACAGCGCAATGGTGTGTCTGAACGCCGGAATCGAACCTTATTACATATGGTCCGATCAATGATGTCTCTTACTGATTTGTTGTTATCATTTTGGGGTTATGCATTAGAAACCGCTGCATTCACTTTAAATAGGGCACCATCTAAATCCGTTGAGACGACACCGTATGAACTGTGGTTTGGTGCTAAACCTAAGTTGTCGTTTCTTAAAGTTTGGGGATGCGAAGCTTACGTCAAGAAGTTGATGCCGGACAAGCTCGAACCCAAAGCGGAGAAATGCGTCTTCATAGGATACCCTAAGGAAACTATTGGGTATACCTTCTATCACAGAACTGAAGGCAAAGTGTTTGTCGCAAAGAACGGTTCCTTTCTTGAGAAGGAGTTTCTCTCGAAAGAAGTGAGTGGGAGGAGAGTAGAGCTAGATGAGGTTATTGAACCTTCTCTTGAGTTGGAGAGTAGCACAGCACCTAAAATTGTTCCAGTGCCGCCTGCACCAACAATAGAGGAAGCTAATGACAAAGATCATGAAGCTTCGGACGATGCTGCTACTGAACGTCGCAGGTCGACAAGGTCGCGTGCCCCTCCTGAGTGGTACGACAACCATGTCTTGACTGTCTTGTTAGTAGAAGACAGTGAACCTATGAACTATGAGGAAGCGATGATGAGCCCAGACTCTAAGAAATGGCTAGAAGCCATGAAATCCGAATTGGGATCCATGAGCGAAAACCAAGTATGGACTTTGGTGGACCCACCTAGCGACCGAAAGGCCGTTGAGTGCAAGTGGATCTTCAAGAAGAAAACGGACGCGGATGGTAATGTTACTGTCTATAAAGCACGGCTTGTCACGAAAGGTTTTCGACAAGTTCAAGGTGTTGATACGATGAGACTTTCTCTCCCGTAGCGATGTTTAAGTCCATTCGGATTTTATTAGCAATTGCTGCGTTTCATGATTATGAAATATGGCAGATGGATGTCAAGACTGCTTTCCTCAATGGCAACATTGATAAAGAGTTGTATGTGATGTAACCCGAAGGTTTTGTCGATCCTAAGGATGCTGATAAAGTATGCAAACTTCAGCGTTCCATTTATGGACTGAAGCAAGCATCTCGGAGTTGGAACCTTCGTTTTGATCAAGTGATCAAGAGCTTTGGATTTGTTCCAAATTGCTACGAAGCTTGCATCTACAAGAAAGTGAGTGGGAGCTCGTTGACGTTTCTGGTACTGTATGTGGATGACATATTGATTATTGGAAATGACATCAACATGCTTAACGATGTGAAGAGTTATTTGAACAAGTGTTTTTCGATGAAAGACCTAGGTGAAGCTGCTTATATATTGGGCATCACAATCTATAGAGATAGACAAAGACGCCTGATAGCTTTAAGCCAGAGTACATACCTAGACAAAGTTCTGAAAAGGTTCAGAATGGATAAGGCAAAGAAAGGTTCAGTGCCTATGTTGTCAGGTAAGATATTGAGCAAGGCTCAGTGTCCAGCTACGGTAAATGATAGGGAAGCTATGAGCAAAGTGCCTTATGCCTCGGCCATAGGTTCTATCATGTATGCCATGCTATGTACTAGACCGGATGTGTCCAATGCTCTTAGTTTGACGAGCAGATATCAAAGTGATCCAGGAGTGGAACACTGGACATCCGTGAAGAACATCCTAAAGTACCTAAATAGAACTAAAGAAATGTTCTTAGTCTATGGGGGTGATGAACAGCTCGTCGTAAAAGGTTACGTCGACGCTAGTTTTGACACCGACAAGGATGATTCTAAATCTCAGACAGGATACGTGTATATTTTGAATGGAGGAGCTGTGAGCTGGAGAAGCTGCAAGCAAAGCGTGATCGCGGGATCTACAGTAGAAGCGGAATACATGGCTGCTGCAGAAGCGTCAAGTGAAGGAGTTTGGATCAGAAACTTCATCACTGAGCTTGGAGTGGTTCCAAGTGCATTGGACCCACTGGAGATATTGTGTGACAACACTGGTGCCATAGCACTCGCTGAGGAACCAAGATATCATCCAAAGACCAAGCATATCAACCGCAAGTTTCATATAATTCGAGATTATATAGCAGATGGAGATCTTAAGATTAGCAAAGTACATACAGATCTGAATGTTGCAGATCCATTGACAAAACCTCTTCCACGTGTAAAACATGATCAGCACCTCAGTGCCATGGGTGTGAGATTGTTGCCAGATGTAAACTAGATTATTGACTCTAGTGCAAGTGGGAGACTGTTGGAATTATGCCCTAGAGGCAATAATAAAGCTGTTATTATTATAATTCTTGTTCATGATAATGTTTATATTCCATGCTAGAATTGTATTAAGCGGAAACTTTAATACTTGTGTGGTTTGTGAACAACACCGTGTCCCTAGTACGCCTCTATGGACTAGCTCATTGATCAATGATGGTTAAGGTTTCCTAACCATAGACATGAGTTGTCAATTGATAATGAGATCATATCATTGGGATAATGATATGATGGACAGACCCAAACTAAGCGAAGCAATTAGATCGTGTCATCGTGTTCGTCTTTGCAAAGCTTTTCTTATGTCAAATATTGTATTCCTTAGACCATGAGATAATACAACTCCCTGGTATCGGAAGAAAGCTTTGAGGTCATCAAACGTCATCCTATGAGAGGGTGATCATAAAGGTGTCTCTCAGGTGATCGGAAAGTATCTGTTGGGTTGTATGTATCGAGATGGGATTTGTCCCTCCCAAGTCGGAGAGATATACTTCGGGCCCACTCGGTAATCGATATCAACACCGCTTGCAAGCATGTGGTTAAGGAGTTAATCACAAAGTGATATCGGATTACGGAACGAGTAAAGTACTTGCTGTGAACGAGATTGAACTAGGTATGACGGTACCGACGATCAAATCTCGGGCAAGTAAAAATATCGCGAGACGAAGGGAATATATATATGGGATTGATTGAATCCTGGCATCGTGGTTCATCCGATATGATCATCGATGAATGTGTGGGAGTCAATATGGGTTTCCAGACCCCGCTGTTGATTATTGATAGAAGATCATGTCTGCATATTCTCGAACCCGCAGGGTCACACACTTAACGTGTCTCGACGCTAGGATAGATTGGATAATTGGTTTATGAGTTTTTGTTCGGAGTCTCGGATGGGATCCGGGACATCACGAGAGGTTCCGGAGTGGTCCGGAGAATAAGATTCATATAAGGCAGTGCAGTTTTTGGAGTTCGGAATTGTTCCGGGTTAATCGGTATTGTACCGGAAGCTTATAGAACCTTCTGGAAGGGGACCAACGTGGCCCCACCTTCCGGGAGGGGGCATGGGCCTATGAGGGAGTTCCCTGGCCGCATTGGTCCAGGGTCACAAGGCCCCATAGGGCCCAGCCGGCCAAGAGAGGTTTAAACTCTAGATAGAGCTTCTAGAAGGGGGGGTTTCCTTGCACCCCACTCTTCCTCCTTGGGGCCGCCGGCCTTGGCTTGGGGGAGGGGCTAGGGGCGCACCAACCCCCACACACCTTCCCCTCCAACCCTAGCCGCCCTGCTGCCCTCCTCTCTCCCTCCCGACTGCTTGTAGGCGAAGCCCTGCTGCAGAAATTCTCCACCAATTGCACCGCGCCGTCGCGTTGTAGATCCAACCCATCTCTCCACCATACTTGCTGGACCAAGGAAGGAGGAGACGTCGAGGTGCCACACGTGTGCATCTCATGGAGGCATCGCCACTTGTGGTTCTAGATCGGATCGGATCGCGAGGAGGAGAAGCGAGTACGACTACATCACCCACGTTCCGACGAACGTTCCGCTGTGCGAATCTTCAAGGGTATGAAGATCTAATCCAATCTCTCTTGTTGTTTGCATCTCCTAGATTAGATGTTGGCTTCCCTCTGTTCGCATCCATAGAAAATTTTGATTTACTATGCCGCGAAACCCTTCAGGCCCACACCCCTGCCAGGCACGGGTGGGCCGTGCCCGCGCCTAGGGGGGTGCGGCCACCCCAGGCACCCCCCTCGGGCTCCCTCTGCACCTATAAGTTACCCCTTGACCTAAAAACTGAGGGGGGTCGATGTTTTCCAGAAAAAGAGTTACGCTGCGCTGCCACCACCAGAAACCGCGATTCAGAACCAGAAACTCCGTTCTGGCACCTTGCCGGGACGGGGAATTTGGGGAGAATCATTGCCATCATCATCATCAACGCCTCTCCATCAACCATCAATGTTTCCCTCATCCATGAGTGAGTAATCCTCCGTTGTAGGCTATGGGGATGGTAGGGATTGGATGAGTTCTATCATGTAATCGAATAAGATTTTTAGGGCATGGTGCCTAGTATCTATATTAGTGCTATTTGACTTTGTTGCAACTTGTTATGCTTAATGCTTGTCACTAGGGCCCGAGTGCCATGATCTCAAATCTGAATTTATTATTGAATCATTATGATAGTATTGTTTGTGATCTTACCTGCAAGTTATGTACACATATCATTGTCCGGATCCAAAGGCCCCGAAGTGACAGAAATTAGGACAACCGGAGGGGATGGCTGTGATGTGAGGATCACATGTGTTCACGGAGTGTTAATGCTTTGCTTCGGTGCTCTATTAAAAGGAGCACCTTAATTGCCGGTAGTTCCCTAGAGGCCCCGCTGCCACGGGCTGGCTGGAAAGAAGATGTTGTGCAAGTTCTCATTGTGAGCACTTATGACTATATATGGAGCACATGCCTAGGATTGTTTAGTACTTGGATGCTTGTTATTATTTATCTGCAATGCCCTAGATCTTGAAGTTACATGTTTACACTCGTTCATGCAACGCCCGTCCATCCATCCCTATGCTTACTGCACTCGAATCCCACTGTTTACTGTTACCGTTACTATTGCTCTTGTTCTACTATCGTTGTTGTTTTGTTGTTGCTACTACCAAACTATTGCTACTGATAAAATTGTATGAGCAATAACTATTTCCAAGTGCAGCTGAATTGAAAACTCAGTTGTTAAGGCTTGCAAGTATTCTTTGGCTCCCCTTGTGTCGAATCAATAAATTGGGTAATACTACCCGCGAAGACTGTTGCAATCCCCTATACTTGTGGGTCATCAGACACCAAGGTAATTCTGCTGAAAACAGTGTCAGTCCATGTTAGTTGCATCCAAATCACACAAGTTTAGAGGAGAAACAATAGCAAAAGTATTCAGGAAAGTAGATACGTTTTGGACGCATCTGGCCACAAGGGGCCCACACCCCTTGGTCGTGTGGCCAGGCCTGGCCCGCGCCTAGGGGTGTGGCCACCTTGGGCACCCCCTCAGTATCCCCCTTCGCCTATAAGAAGACCCCGATGCCAAAACCCTAAGTACCCGATTAGATCTCCATGAAATAGTCTGTAGCCGCCGCCACCATCGTCCCTAGATCGGGGGCAATCTGAAGCTCTTCCCGACACCCTGCCGGAGGGGAGAGATCATCCCGGAGGCCTTCTTCATCACCATGCCAGCCTCCGGTATGATGCGTGAGTAGTTCCACCTTGGACTATGGGTCCATACAGTAGCTAGATGGTTGTTTCTCCTCCTTTGTGATACCATGTTTAGATCTTGTGAGCTCCGTTCATGATCAAGATCATCTATTTGTAATCATGCATGTTATGTTTGCAGGGATCCGATGGATATTGAGATTACTATGTCAGATTGATTAATGGTTATATCTTATCGATTCTATCATGTTTGTGTTGTTTGAGATCTTGCATGCTCTCCGTTTCCAGTAGCTATCTTGGCCAAGTAGATGCTAGTGACTCCAAGAGGGAGTATTTATGCTCGATAGTGGGTTCATGCCTCTATTAAATCTAGGGAAGTGACAGAAATCTCTAAGGTTGTAGATGTGATTTTGCTACTAGGGAGAAAACAACGATCTTTTGTTCATGGAACAATTGTATTGTTTACTTTACATACTTTTCTTAAAGCAGTTATCCGTTGCTTGCAACTTAATACTGGAGGGGGGGTCAGATGATAACCTGATGGTGGATTACTAGTCATAGATGCAGTTGGATGGAGGTCTATGTATATTGTTGTAATGCCCAATCAAATCTCATAGGATCATGAATGTCTAGTATTGCATTGTTATGTCTTGCTCTGTCCTATCAATTGCCCCGCTGTAATTTGTTTACCCAGCATGTTATGTTATTTATCTCAAGGAGAACACCTCTAGTGAACTGTGGACCCCGGTCCAATCTTTACCATTGATACTTCATCCTCTGTGACTGTTTACTTTTTGCAAGCCACCATTACCTTCCACACCATACATTTAATCCTTTGTTTTCAGCAAACCAGTGAGATTGACAACCTCACTGTTCGTTGGGGCAAAGTCTTGAGTTTGTGTTGTGCAGGTTTCCAAGTTGCTAGCAACACCTTTGATTCGTTTCCTTCCTCCTACTGGTTCGATAACCTTGGTTTCTTACTGAGGGAAACTTATTGATGTACTCATCATACCTTCCTCTTGGGGTTTCCCAACGAAGCTCTAAAGTGATATGAGTTGCATCAAGATGTTTTCTGGCGCCGTTGCCGGTGACATATAAGACAACTTCAATCTCTTTCTCCTCGTCAAGATGTTTTTTGGCGCTGTTGTCTGGAGTTAAGGACGGCTTCACAAGGGTAGTCCTTCACAACCTTTCTCGTTACTTTGTTTTTGTTTTGCTTAGTTTCTTTTGCTTTGTTTTGTTTGCCTCTTTTAACCAAAAATTACAAAAAAAATAGTTTTGTTTGGCTTGCTTTTATTATAAAAAACACACACAAAAAAAGTTCCAACTATAGTTGTTGGTCTGTTATTTCCTTGCTTTGTCATGCTTTCTATCAATGGTTGGTGATACGTCCCTAACGTATCTATAATTTTTGATGGTTTTATGCTATTATTATGCTTTTGACACTTATTTTTATATAAAGTTCATGAGTTATTTGGACTAACCTACTAATAGTTGCAAAAGTGCACAATGTTCTTGTTTTACACTTTGATGTGTAGGAATTATCAAGAATACAAGTGGAACCCTTGTTGGAGTCAAATTGGGATTTTCCAGAAATCTGTCTCAGAACTCTTTTTAACGATGGTCATGTTTCGGGTCGAAGACGGCATCAAACGGAAAACTCTTCAACTACAAAGCTGTAAGAAATTTCACGACAATCATTCTGGACATAAAATTTAACTTATTCCGAGTCCGGACGGGCCCGCTAGACCCGATTTACTGCAGACCAAGATGAGGTGAGGGGAATCCGAGAAGCTATATAAAGGGAGGAAACCTAATTCACAGGAGACACCTCCACCCACGAATTTGTAGCCACCAAAGCCACGTTTTTGCCTCCCCCATGGATCCTATCTCCATGGGGAAGGACTCCAAAGAAGCCATGAAGGAAGGGCTAAGGGGCGGTGCTCCCCCATGATACCGCCCGCGGGGAAGGAGTCCCCCGCACCGGCGTCGCCGCCGCCCTCTTCACCATCTTCACCTCCATCTCCATCACCTAATCCTCCTAGTATGCAGTAGTTCATCCTCCCACACACCTCTATACCATCCTATGTAAACATGGTGTTTGATGCTATAAGTTATAATCCTATGATCTATGTCATGTTTGTGAAGTTTCTTTGTTCTTAGATTGAATAGTTGAACGTCTTTGGTTCTTTAGAGTTGTATGTTGATGTGGTACAGTCCTTTGGTGTCCATTATATTCATGAGCGCATGGATTAAACATCATAGGGTTTGTGGTATGTGTAAGAGGAAGGGGGAAGTTCTTCGGAGTGACAGAAACCTAAGGACGCGAACCGGAATGCTGCACGTATGGGAGTAAGAGGACCATTAACTTAAGGCTATGGTTGGAAAAACCTTAATGCTTTGTTGGTAGTTACAGATGTTTGCTAACAATCCAATCATATAGTACATGTAATTCCAAGTAGTGAAGCGCATGTATATTTAGCCTCTGGACATAGAAAACTTCTTCGAAGACAATGAACCCGATTTATTCGCTAATTAAACTTGGACAAAGCCACCACAATTATCACCACTATTCCACACTCATGGTTCTGTTAGTTTAGTGTATTTCATTGCTGCAGCAACTAGCTTTACTTTCTTGTTGTTTATTATCTTGCAAAGCTTTCTCTAGTATTCGTTTTGTTGCTATATTTTTATTTCCTAGATAATGCAAACGTTTAGTGTGCGTAGCCGTGTATCAGCGGTTGATAGAACTTGAGAGAATATTTAACCTACCTTTAGCTCCTCGTTGGGTTCGACACTCTTACTTATCGAAAAGGCTACACACGATCCCCTATACTTGTGGGATATCAGTTGGTTTCTAAACTAGTTCTTATTGGCAAGGTGGGTTCACGGAAGAACAAAAATATTATTATAAGGAACACCACTTGTAACAAAAAGGGAAACACTTATGGGAACAAATTGATAAATTGAATACCATTGCTAGAAATGTGTGCTCTACTTATAATGTTACTTATTGCTGTGATAAATCTTGTTGCTGTAGGAGGTATAAACACCTCCCTTTTCAATGTGAGTATAATGATAATGTTACCATATCTTCTTATGTTAAAGGAAATTATGAATTTTATGATGTGGAACAAATTGAAGAATTTATTGCTTGGAAGGGTGCATTTGAACTTGCTAGATTGCTTGAAAATACTGATGATTCACCTTATGAATATGAGCTTTATGATATACTTAAATTTTTCTTTGATAATTACAAGGAAGAAAATGGCTATATTCTTGAACATTTTAATAGATGCTTTCACAAACCAAAAATACTAATGCCTTGTAGGAGTTTATGGAAGAAGAAATTACTGAACCTGAAAGCTCATTAGATGAAAAAGAGGAGGAGAGTGTGTCGTGGTATTGCCAACGAGTACGCCATGGGGGGCCCTCACAGTGTGTGTTTAGAGACGTGGGGTAAGGCGTAAGGTTGGCGGGTACGAGGTAACACAGCTTACCCAGGTTCAGATTCCACGACGGTGGTGGAATCCTACTCCTGCTATAAATCACTATAATGGAAATACGCCGAGTTACTGGGATTGGTTCGCTGTGTGATGTATGAGTTGTATCGTGCCCTAAAGGATCCCACAGGTCCGGCTTATATAGTCGCCGAATCCTAGGGTTATAGGCAAAGTCCTAGCCTGACAGGTTACAAAGTCCTACACGGTACACAACTAGTCTAACGTGTCTTGCACTCTGTAACACCCTCGGATTGGCCCTATCCAAGTTTTAGTGATTCCTGCCAAACCCGCATAGAAACAATTCAAAGGTGCCCACCATGCACTTTTGTGTGGGTGGAAAACGAAGTAATATCATTACACAATAGTCCACGATGAAACCCACAGAACAGATATATATATATACGACAACGACTCCAAGAGTCAAGAATACAGATATATAGTACAAAGATCCAAATCACCTTGAATATGATACAACATCCAACTATGGACAAGATGAAAATGGGGCTAAGAGCCCTGAAGAATAACTAATGGCGTCCATAACCCTGCCCAGGCCAAGAAGGAAGGGTAACCTTGCTAACAACATCGATCTCAAAACCTATTTACACAAAAGGGGTGCCGACAAAGGGCAAAGGAAAAAGAGAGCGGTTAGTATTGAGGCCAGTACATGGCGAGACTAGAATTCGGCGGTCCTCGCCTACATAGGTATGGTGGACTAAAGCGGCAGTGCAGCATGCACTAAACAACCTATAGAAACTCGATACAACTGCCGGCTATCAGAGAGGGATAATAAAGACCTATTCGGAACCATCCTGATACTACCACCAATCATACCCATCCTGGTATTTCCCCCTCAAGACCAAATGAGGAAGTCGTGTCGAGGAAATTCACACAGTTAGCAATTTTATCCATTCATTCCATGGTGGTTATCCAACTTACTAGTCATATCAGATACAAGTCAAATTATAATAGTAAACTTTAGTTATAGTTGTTTATGATTGAGAATTGTGCTCCAAGTCGTCCATAACCGCGGACATGGCTTCTCGAAAAGATTTAACCCTGCAGGGGTGCACCAAAGTTTCCACTCGCACCTACACCCTTGTTGTCAGATCAGGTAGGTACAAGATCACAAAACATACACCCAACGGTATGTTGACGGGGTTTCAGACACGACGTTTCCTATACCCAAAGCAAGCACATGGGGGCCACCCCACTAAGCTACCCGTAACGAAGTCGGCCGGTCTCCGAGGCGGACCCAGGGTTTGCGAGAACGGTTGTAAACGATTGGGAACCCAAAAGTGTGACTGGGCTTGTGGATACCGCGAAGTCATGCCGCGATTCAAAACAGTACAGGCACTACACACGCAATAGTAAATAAAGCAGTAAAGAATGGCATAAGTACAGGATAGAAATAATGCCGCAAACTAGTTTGTGGCCCCTGGTATAGTACTTTGAAATCAGGTACTAAATCGATGGGGGTGCCCACACACCCCACCTGTGGTTAGCACGCTCGATCTCGGAACAGGTGTCAAGAACTCGGGGTCCTACGGGACACCAGTGAGCGGTTAAAAAACCAAATATTGTCTATTACCCACCGGTGCCTCTGCATTATTTACCTACTTTCAATTTTAGTTATTAAACGGTAATTAAATCCATGATCATATTCATCATTAAGCATGTGCCAACCACCCAACAACGGTGGAACATCGACGACGCGAAGCAGCACCTAAGCAAGCAACTACGACTCACAAGGCCGACTGTCTATCAATCAATAGGCAATAGGAGGTGTCCAAGGCAATAAAGAGTCTGCAAGTAATATAACAGGGGTACAAAAAGTAAAGCATCGCAATATGGATAGCAATAGATCAACAGGAGGAAATAAAGACTAGAAATGTAAAATAGGTAGAAAGGGGGAGAATGCTCGCCTAAAAAACACCACCGAAGGTTCATCCGAAGAACGGGTCGAAGCTCACAACAACTCAACGTCCTACTTCGTTAAGAAGCAAAACACAAAAAGAAGCAACAGATGCAATCTTTAAATACACAGCAAAAAGATCTGACATGTTCATGATATGATGCATAACATGGGAATGTGCGATGCAATTTGGCAATATTAAGCAGAACTGTGGTCCCGACAATTAGTTAGGTGGTTTATGTTGTCTAGATACCCCGCAAGTTAAATGTTTTCTTAACAAGGCAAAATTATGTCAGCGGTTCGCTACACAAATTTAAATGGGGCCAATATAAGACAAGAAAAGCCCACATATGGCCTCCATATTTAATTTAGGTGAATCGGCATAATGCTCCCAAACCACACATATCTATGTGACATGATCAATTTAAGATGCAACAGTTATATATCATTTATAAAATAGGGCTCGGATAGGGGTCACACATGGCGGCCGAAGATCTTGGGGCTCGGAGGGGTTCGGGCTCGGCGGGATCGGTCTTCGGGGTTTTGGCCATCGGATCCGTGAAGAAGGTCTTGGGAGTAGGCATCGCCCTGTCCGGGTACCGGCATCGTTGGTCAATGGCAGACTTGAAATCTCGCTGGTGGATTTCAGGCGGCATCATTAACTTACCCTTCGAGGGGGCATCACACCAACTTCACGCGGTCGATCTTAGCAAGGCAAGGCATCATGCCAAGCAGTACCTCCGTGTGGCCTCATCGGGTAGTGTCAACACGTGCGCGGGCAGAACACAAAGGAGCGTTGCAAGGGCCTTGTCCCATATGGGCATTTGCTCGAACAACTTGCGAATGGGAAGCAGCAGGAGGGTCGGCGAGGAGGACGAGCATGGACCTATGGGCATCAGCGCACGCATGGCTGCCATGACATTCGTGGCGACGCCTGTGGCAGGGGAGGAAGGGGCATGGCATCGCTGCAGCAGGTACGGTAGGGACTCACACGGAGTTGCATCTCATAGGCGACGCTCGGGGCGAATGAGGTGGAGGTGGAGGTTGGGCAACGCGGGGCGTCGTGCTCGCAGGGGGTGTCGGTGGGGTCAGGTGAGCTGGGAGGATAAGGAGGTCGTGGAGTTCCGAGCGGCGATGGCGGTCATGGTGGCGGTCAGAGGTGTGGGAAGGCGGCCAGCGGCGCTAGGGTGCAGGGTGGGAGAGCTTGTTGTCGAGACCGGGCCAGAGGGAGGCCAGGACGACGAGGCGAGGCTAGCAGGGAGGCGGTAGATCTTGAAGGCCGAGGAAGGGCGCTGGCGGCAACGGGATCTAGGCGGGGTGGAGCTCGAGGATAGGGCGGGGCCAACAACAAGGAGGGCAACCGAGGACCTGCGGGCATCAGCGCGTGCATGGCTGCCATGACAGTCGTGGCGACACTTGTGGCAGAGGATGAAGGGGCGTGGCATCGCTACAGCAGGGACGGCAGGGACTCACACGGAGTTGCATCTCACAGGCAACGCTCGGGCGAACGAGGTGGAGATGGAGGTCCGGCGACGCGAGGCGTCGTGCTTGCAGGGGGAGTCGGTGGGGTTGGGTTGAGCTGGGAGGAGAAGGAGGACACGGAGCTCCAACCGGCGATGGCGGTCATGGTGGCGGTCAGAGGTGGGGGAAGGCGGCCGACGACGCAAGGGTGCAGGGTGGGAGAGCTTGTTGTCGAGGCCGGGCCAGAGGGAGGCCAGGACGGCAAGGTGAGGATAGCGGGGAGGCAGTAGAGATCAAAGGCCGGGAAAGGGCACCGGTGGCGACGGGCTCTGGGCGGGGTGGAGCTGGAGGATAGGGCAGGACCAACGACAAGGACGGCAGCCGAGGGCCTAGCTGCCTCGAGGAAGGGAGGGTCCTGGCGATAGGAACCAGGTGGCAGCGCCACGGGGAGGGAGGCATGGAGGAACTAGCGGTGGCAAGAGAAGGCGCCAGCAGAGCGAGAGAGGGTTGGTGTCGAGGGAGGGGTCGCGGGCGCGTCGCTCGCGAGTGGGGCCGAGCGCGCGTGGGCAGGGGAGCGAGTTGGGTTCGTGAGTGGAGGCGTGCAGGGTTGGGTGCGTTTCGTGTGTTGGGTACGGGTACAGGCATGTGTGCGTGTAGTGTACTGTCGTGTGTGGTGAGGGGTGAGTGGGTGCGGCTGCACCCAGGTTGGGTCGGTGGCAGGAGGGAGTGGGGGTCTAGGGTTAGGGCAGCGGTGAGGCTAGGGTTTGATCTATGTTAGATCAAGGGCCAAGATTAGCTGGAGTGGTAGGCTACTACCAGCTGGGCCTTTGGGCCTAGACGGTGGCGGCCTCCCTCAGGGTTTTAAAATTAGTTTTATTTTATTTACAAAGTTGTTTGATATAATGCCTTTTGTAATAGTTTTTAGACAAAACAATATATCCAGAAAAGGACGGGTTTTACATTTGAAATAAGGACGGGGATATTTAGAAAACAAAACTAGGCTTTTAGAGAAATAGTTTTAGGCAATTAGATGCATGATGATGTCACGATGATGCAGAGAGGTAAATGCAGGCGATTTTCTAGTAGTGTATTTACCCGGGGTGCTACACACTCCAAGGCTCTGGGTACGCTGGTGACTCCTCCGTAACCTTCCTTTATCCGGCATGGGCCTCCTTTCTGGATCCATCTAACTTGGCCGCCTAGCAGGCCATAGGCCTTGCTACCAACGGTGGGCCACTCGGGTTATCTGGATTAGAGACATGCAATGGTGATACCCATTTAGCATATCCCCAACAATAGCCCCCGGAGAACTCCGAGATCTTGCGCCGTCTTGCCTCTTTAGATTGAATGCTCCGTCTAGATGAATGTCGGCAAATCATCAAGCAATATCTTGTAGTCCTTCCAAGAACCTTGCAATGCTCTCCGTCTTCAACATGTAAGTTGGAGAACTGTTGAATCTTCCATCGTACTCTTCTCGTAGCCGGACTGAATCCGTCCATGCCGGAATCTTCAGATGGGATGGTTCACCTGCCTATGTCAGTAGAGCGACGTAGACCATAGGTCAGCGACGCCTCGTAACTCACACATGCAGAAAACATAATCATATCCGTTTTTCCCGCGCGAAGGATATGAACCATTGGCGGCGGCGGTGGGAACGTGGCGAAATTTCCATGCACGCGTTGTCCATGCATCAACCGTTCGATCAACTTGCACGAATCTTGATGCTGAGTACTATAAATTGTAATCATGGTGATTTTTATCCTTTCACCGCAATCTTCCTCACATTGTATTCTTCCTCCAGTGAACGCCTCCTCGAGATCTCCGCGCACACCAAGGGAAAAAACCCTAGCTTTCCCTCAACCTCATAGTCACTTTCTCCCCTGCCTCAATGGCAAGTAGCAGCGCCACCCAATCCATGACAGCGACGGGCGAAGCCACGACCAAGCCGGCGAGCTCCATCCACATACCTACAGAAGGTGTGGTGGTGTCGCGCACTGCGGTGATGGAAACCACCGGCAGTGACCATGTTCCAGCGGGGCTGGAACTGCTGGAAGAGGAGGCTGATTCCCACAAAGGGGAATGGTGCGTCTTCGATATTACCGAAAGCAATCTCAAGGATATTCTCGTCAAGGGGTATCTCCTCACGACGAAGGGGCTGGTCTGGCGGGCGGCGGCGGCCGGTGAGGTCGTCCCTTCTCCCCAAAACAGAGAAAAGGTGTACCTCAAAGCCCAACTGGTACGCGGCGTCTCCCTCCAAATCTCTGACTACTTCATAGAGGTCCTTAGACACTACCAGGTTCAACCTCAGAACCTGTCTCCGAATAGCATCCTCGTGCTTAGCAACTACGCCGCGCTTTGTGAGGGTTACCTAGGAATCATGCCTAGGTTAGATCAATTTATATATTTCTTCACCATCAAGAGGGAAGCTGGAGTGAGCAAGGATGGGCTCTCAAAAATTGTGGAACTATTAGTTTCAAGATCCGGCCTGGACGGCGGTTCACCGACATTGTAGGCCATGAGTCCTGCAAGAACTGGCAGAGGACGTACTTCTATGGCCAAGATATCCCTTTGTCTGGCCAAGAAGGAACGTACCTAGACTTTGTCGATGGAGCCGCCGCTAAAGCCCCGACATGGAGATCCCAAGCCCTCCTTCCCTCCGACGATGAAGCCTCCCGTGCTGTAAGGCGGATCGAGTGGCTCATAGACACGGGTCTGACCGGGTTGAACCTAGCCATGTGTTGGTTCATCAGGTGGATTCAGCCTCTGTAGCACCGCGTGAAGCTGATGCATGAATACTCTAGGGATAGGAAGGATAGACTCCGCATCTCCGAGGACAACTTCTCGAGTGACTCCATCAAGCTTCGCCTCAAGGACATCATCAAGGTGAAGGACGGGAGGCGTGGTCTCACCATCACCTACGACATGTTCGAGGGCGACACGTGCCCAGAGGTACTTGTTTATTTTTCATGTATGACATATACTCCAGTTCTTCCATCTAGCCTTAATCATTGAATCTAACACTTTGGGATTCACTTAACAGCTGAAGAAACTACACGAAGGTAGCATGGCTGCCCAAGTCTACGACCCCAAGATGAAGGAAGTCACCGTCGTGTCCGACGACAATGTCCCACTGGCGTGTAAGCTGAAGAGCTCCACCTCTGACGCTACCGACGGAGGCAAGAATAAGAAGACAGAGGGTGGAGCCTCCAAGAGATCCACCGCCTCCCTGGAGGCGGAGAAAAGAAGAATTATTGGTATCCCGTTGACCAAAGCACCAACCGTTGTGTAAGCTTCTTAACATCCGACATTGTCTCTTGCTCGTCTTGTTCATGTACTTATACTTTTGCACGTTTCAGGAAGAAGGCCAGTATGAGTTTGAAGAAGACCTCCAAAAACATAGGGGGCTTCTAAAAACATCAAAGAAATGTTTAGTCAGTCCTCTCCCGCCATTGCCCCTCCTACTCCAAGCATCCAACCTGCTACCGCGCCGACAAGCTCTACAGCAAAGGTAACGTCTGAACCTTCCGCCATGGAAGTGGACCCAGGCGTTGCCTCGAAACTTGTTGTTGTCGGCGAGCAGGCGACACAAGAGAGCATATCATCTAAAGTGGCTGAAGCTCCAGCTAAGGATGCCACTGGTAGCGGTAAGGCGATGGTGGAAGGCGGAACTTCTGCCGTGGACGGCACCGCTGCACCCAAGACGCCAGCAGAGTTTCCGAAGATCGTCTACCCGGTGCTTACACCGAGTAGCTCAGCTCTGGCTTCTAGTGCAACGCCGGCTTCTCTGACATGTGGTCTTGAGGAGCTGCTCAAGCAGGCGGATATCCTGCACAGCAATAGTCTTGCTTTCGGCAAGATATTTTCTGAGAGCACCACCAACCTCAAGATCATTGCACTTGTAAGTTTTATATGCCTTTTGCATTTCATATGTAGTATCCCACTGTAGTCCCCGAGGATTTAGACGGAAAACCATAGGTCTTTGTGTCTGAATGCTCTAAGAGTGACTAAGCTAGAAACTTTGCACTGTTGCCCCCAAGTATGTAGTTTGAATGAATTATTCTGACTAGATACTTTTAGAGTAGCATACAGTGTTTGTAAATTTTAATACTGTAGCCCCCAAGCCTCTAGTTGAAACAGAATAAGTTCCGACTAGATGCTTAAAGAAAGACTAAGCATATTGCCGAGTTAAAAACTCGTACTGTAGCCCCCAAGCCTCTAGGTGGATAGTTATCCGACTAGATGCTCCAAGTAGACTAAGCACATTGATCTTTTTTGTAGAATGAGAATGCTCGGAGAGGTGTCGCGAACGACAAGTTCCAGAAGATGCGTGCTGACCTTGAAGCTGAAAAGGGTAAAACTGCCTTCTTGAAGGATCAAATCACCAAGAGTAAGAGTCTGTTTTTCTTTTCAATTTTGCACTCAATCTTGGTCTTACGCCATTAACCTCCGACTACTCATCGTGTGCTCTGTCATTTCTCTGACATGCAGAAGCTATTGCTAAGGCAAAGGATATTATCGAGAAATCCAAGCACATACAGCTGCTGGATAGCGAGAACAAAATCCTCAAGCAGGAGAGGGCTAAATCGCTGAAGATGCATGAAGATGCGATGAAGGCCGTGCAGGAGTCTGCCAACACGGAGATCAACTAGCTGAAGGAGGAAATTGCAATCCTCAAGGAGCAGAACAAAGCTGCTACCGAGCAGAATACGCGCAACCTTGAGGCTTACAAGGTCCTCTGACAAGAACGGGACTCCATGGCAGATACGCTCCAACAAGCTGAGGCTAGCATCTTTGGTAAGCAATCTCCATCTTGTACTTATGTATGCTAGGTACTCTAAACTTTTGTTTATGTTGAACTCGGGTACTCCATTCCTTAGCCGGAAATACAGCTCCTATTGGCTTGACCAATAATCCTCCTCTGCCAAAGGAATGCATGGTTCTTGCCGGCAACTTCATCAGCACCGCCATCAAGCAAGCAAAAGAAATTGCCAAGCCCTTGAACATAAACATCAAGGCGGTGGATTCCATCATGAAGTACCCGGAGATTCTGCGCC
Source organism: Avena sativa (assembly GCA_916181665.1). Classification (NCBI taxonomy): domain Eukaryota; kingdom Viridiplantae; phylum Streptophyta; class Magnoliopsida; order Poales; family Poaceae; genus Avena; species Avena sativa. Next base: position 312,863,507 of record OV702297.1, read on the forward strand.
AAGCCCTCGAGCGTATCATAAGCTAGAAAGCTTCATGTACCCGGGTTGGTGCAAGGATGTCATTGGCTATGGTTAAGGCTCACTATGAAAATGCTGACATCGACACGGCGACCTCGGGTCTGCCCAACGTAGACGATGACGGCCAGAAGATCGATCACAAAGCTATCTGGTCCTATCTCACCGGCTATGACACCAGGGTTGCCGAGTTGGTAGATCCAAACACCTTTGTGCCTCTTGAGATTATTGCTGTCGACCAGCCCAGCTCCTCTAAGTCCCTCAAGACCACCGACTTTATTGATGATCAGGATGACTCTCCTGCTGTCAACGGTGTTACGTCAAAGTCCCCTGCGCCGGAGGAATGAAAAACACTTATGTAATATTTGTTTCCTCTGGATATGTTGTATGTATGCGGAAAAAACTAAAGTTTAACCTTAAGGCGGAAAACAATAGCTATATGTTTCCTGCTACTTAAGTTCTAGTTCCAGCATGTATATATTTTTTAAGCAAGTGTTGTCTTATCCATTACTTTGGTTTTTATGCTTGACTTTTCGTGAGTTGGAAGACTCGTAGTCGGAACTATCCGCTCAGGTGATGATGCCCAATGGCACCGTAAAAAACCTAAGCAAAAAACCGCTGACTTCGAGTGCCGAAATTCACTATTCCAGAATGCACATAGAAATAACAAAGAACGTGTAGACCAGAAAACTTAAGCTAACGCCCATAGGCGGAATTTTCACAAGTACAAATGCAAAACTTGTGCATAAAGGTTTTATACGATCTAAAAATGAACACTAAAGGAGGTAAAAGACTCAAGCATATGAGTGAACCAAAGATATTTATTTCATTGATCATATAAGAGGTACATAGTAGATAAAAAATATGCTAAGTGTAAAAAGGACGTAGTTGTGCTATGTTCCATGGCCGATCAAGCTCCGGGTAGTCATCATTCGGGTCATGTCACTTACGCTTATGATCCTCATTTGGTCTATCCTCTGGTTCATGATTGTCAACGAGGTAGTAAGACCCATAGAGTGGCGCCTTGCTTATGATGAATGGTCCTTCCCATGGCAGGGATAATTTGTGTGACTTCTTCTGCTTAAGTCGGAGCACTAGATTCCCCTCTTTAAATGAGAGATGCCGAACGACGACTATGGTAGATGTGTAGATTCTGCTGGTAGATGGCGGATCTTTGGCATGCCAATGCGCGCTCTTCCTCAAGAAGGTCCACTTCTAGGCATCTAGATTCTTCAACGTCATCTTTGTCATAGGCGACAACTCTTGGTGAATCGTGGAGGATGTCGGAAGGCAGGATGGCTTCTGCTTCATATACCATGAAATAAGGGGTGTAGCTGGTAGACCTATTGGGTGTAGTTCGCTAGATGGTAACTCCTCTGCCCATACTCCAGCTGCTATATGTAGCGGTGCCTCTAAACGTGGCTTGATTCCCTATAGAATTAATCCATTGGCTCGCTCAACTTGTCCATTGGACTGTGGATGTGCCACGGATGCCAAGTCAAGTCGGATGCCCTTCTCTCAACAATAGGCTTCCACTTCTCCAAGTGACAAGTTGCTTCCGTTGTCAGTGATAATGCTATGTGGGAGACCAAATCTCACCACTAGATACCAAACAAACCTAAGGGCAGTTGCCCCATCAAGCTTTCTAATGGGTTTAGCTTCTATCCATTTGTTGAATTTATCAACTGCTACTAGCAGATGCGTAAATCCACATGGTGTCGTCTGTAATGGACCAACCATGTCTAGCCCCCAGACTACAAACGGCCAAGTAATTGATATCGTTCGCAATTCTTGAGCTGGAACATGTGGTTGTCGGGCATAGTACTGGCATCCCATGCATGTCTCAACCAGCTTGTCGGCGTCTGCCTTCTCGGTTAGCCAGTAGAATCCTTGTCGGAAGGCTTTGAAGACCAACGATAGAGGAGCGACGTGATGCCCACAATCTCCAAGATGGATCTCACGAAGGATTTCAATACCTTATTGCTAGGAAACACACTTTAGGTATACACCAGTGGTGCTTCTTTTATAGAGTTGTCCATTGATTATGGTATAGCCCTTCACTCGACGTACTATTTGCCGACTTTCGACCTTGTCAATGGGCAAAGTTATGTGTACGAGATACTCTATGAACGGTTTTGTCCAAGCCGGAGGGACCTTTGTCACTGTGTGAACAAAAGAGTCAACTGATGGCACCCCGCACTTGTCGTGGGACGCTTCGTTGGAAACCCCAAGAGCAAGGTATGAAGCAGCACAACAACAAGTTTCCCTCAGTAAGAAACCGAGGTTATCGAACTAGTAGGAGGAAGGAAACGTCACACATGTGTTGCAAGCAACACGGAGACCTGCACAACACAAACTCAAGACTTTGCCCCAACGAATCAGTGAGGTTGTCAAGCTCACCGGTTTGCTGTAACAAAGGATTAAACGTATGGTATGGAAGGCAATGGTTTGCAGCAAGTAAAGAAGTTACAGTGGAGGATGTATCAATGGTAAAGATTGGACCGGGGTTCATAGTTCACTAGAGGTGCTCTCCTTAGATAAACAACATGGCATGAAGGGTAAACAAATTACAACAAGGCAATTGAAAGGAACTGAGCAAGGCATAACAATGCAATTACTAGTTAGAAAGATCATATGAGATTCGATTGGGCAATACAACAATATACATAGACCGCCATCCAACTGCATCTATGACTAGAAGTCCACCTTTAGGTTATTATCCGAACCCCCTCCAGTATTAAGTTGCAAGCAATAGACAACTTCTTTAAGCAAAGTGTGTAAGGTAAACAGTCCACATGTTCCATGAACAAGAGACCGTTGTTTTCTCCCTAGTGGCAGCAGCACATCTACAACCGAAGAGATTCCTGTCACTTCCCTTGGAAACTAGAGGCATGAACCCACTATCGAGCATAAATACCCCCTCCTGGAGTCACTAGCAACTACTTGGACAAGATAGCTACTACCAACGGAGAGCATGCAAGATCACAAACAACAGAGACATGGTAGAATCATAAAGACAAAACCATTAATCAAACCAACATAATAATCTCAATATCCACCGGATCCTCGCAAACACAACATGCATGATTACAAAAAGATTAGATCTTGATCATGAACGGAGCTCACAAGATCTATACATGAAAGCACAAAGGAGGAGATACAACCATCTAGCTACTACATGGACACATAGTCCAAGGTGGAACTACTCACGTATCATACCAGAGAGAAGGCCTCCAGGATCCCCCCGATCTAGGGACAATGGTGGGGGCGGCTACAGACGGTTTCGTGGATATTTGATCGGTTACCCAGGGTTTCTACATCGGGGGCTTCTTATAGGCGAAGTGGGAGGCCGAGGAGGCGGCCAGGGTCACCAAACCCTAGCCAGGTGTGAGGCTGGGCCCACCCGCGCCTAGGGTGGGTCTGCCCCCCCCCCCCCCTGGCTGGCCCCTCCGGCTCCCCTCTGGACTTCTTGTTCCCCACGGAAAGTAATTGACTTTGTCGTTTGTCCCGTCCAATTCCGAGAAAAATTCTTTACTAACTTTTCTGAAACCAAAAATAGCAGAAAATAGGCATCTAGCACTGTTGCAACTTGTTAATAGGTTAGTACCAGAAAACATGTAAAAAGAACCTCAAAGTGTGGACAAGTAAAGCAAAGTGCTCGTCCTTGAGTAGGTAAGTGATAAACAGAATAATTTTTGAGGTGACATGCACCCTCACAATAAAGATCCAACCATTTGCAAGCATTGAAAACTAGGATCAAAGAACTCTAAACATGTGCATGAAAGATGGAGTTCTAACAATAGTACATAGTAACTATGCATGCAACATGTCAAGCAACAAACAAAGATCATGAATAACATGCATTGAAAAACGTTTGTTTGTTTCACATGCAGAAAACATGGCATAGTGGCAATCAGCTTGTCCCTCATAGAGTAGCAAATAGATGCATAGGACACCTGCAAAGTTCACAAGGGCGACTAGAAACAAATATCATAAGAACAAGTAATAACACAATATGCATCAATTAACAAGCTATCAAACACTGCACACAGAATGACAACTATGCTCTCTTAATGGTGCCTAAAGGTAGAAGGTGGAGACTCAATAGTGGTGGAAGAAAGGCCTTTTTGTAAAGGAAGCAGGGATTACAAGTTTCAAAAAGAGCTTCCAAAAATTATGGTACTTGTTAGCTTTCAGTCCTCATTGCCCCTAGCATAAGCATCTTGAAGTGGTTAAGGTTAAAGTGGCAAAGCTGGAGTATATGCTTGACAAAGTTTAAGTTGGCAATCTCAAGTCCCTTGAATACGAGGGCCACACCTCATGCATACTCAACTTTGGGTCCAGGTAAGTTCTTGTCACTATAAGTATTTGCAGATCATTGAGAACCGCCAACGGGGTACCCCTTGCACATGGTACAGGAGCTTTCCCATAACCAAAATGACAAGGCAAGCAGACAATGAGCAACTCAGCAATCTTTTTATTTACCATATGCATAGCTTTTTATTGAGGATGCTTCATAGATAGCTCATTATGGTGATGCTGCAAGTTTCCACCATGATTAGGCATAGCTTAGGATAGCGGCCCAGGCCTTTCTCTAACACAAGATACAAACTCCATGGACTTACAAGTTCCCTCTTTATTTCACACCGGTGACATCCATAGACAAAAGAATATGATATCAACTGAGTACAACAAGGTACAAGTGCAATGTTGAAAACGTTCCCCGTGACATCACGGTTCTCCTAATTCCAACTTATAAGTGCAAGCATATACAACAAAGTTGTCACAATGGTTCAAGTTTATTAGGGGCAAAGAATTAAGTGTGCCATCAAGTTCGTGAGGGCTTTAATCACTAAGTTTTCACATAACAAAATAGTTTTTAATTGGAAGATAGTTGAAAACAAGAATATACTTAGAATGGTGTAACACACCATGCATAGGAGTTTATAGTGGACACTTTGGAATAAATTGGTTTCTTGGGAGTTGGAGGCATGAGTAGAACTTACTCATACAAGTGGAGGCTAGCAAAAGACTAGGAGCAACCAACTAAGAGAGCAATAATGGCCATAATCATGCAGTGCAACAAAGCATACTAATCAAAGCAAAGAGTGGTACTACAAGTCAAGGACTAAATTATCATAGAGGCTAATGGTGACTTGTCATAGTCATAACATGGTGTGAGCATGTGCCAAGTCAACCCAAGCAAAGCATCAAAGGAGAATACCACAATACTATGCTTTTGCATGCTAAAACAACGCATAATTTCTTCAAGGCACACTAAGCAATCCCAATTGTTTGGAACAAGACATTCTACAGCAATAATCACTAAGGATAATGCTAAAACAACACCTAGCATGTCATGCTAAAGTCTAAGTCACAGTCAATGCAAGCTCCTATTGCACTTCAAGCAAGAACTTACTACTCCTTTCCAAACACCAAGCAACCTTATTTGCAAAACAACACAGCGAGAACGGGGGTACAAACTACTTAAGCAAACTAAACAACTAAGCAAAGAAAACGAAAACTAAGACACTCCAAGAACAACACAATTGTGCATGAAACAATAAAAATGAAGTGTCTAGATAGACCTGAGCTTTTTATTGATGAAGAAGGGGATGCCTTGGGCATCCCCAAGCTTTGGCGCTTGTACCTCTTGGATATTTCTTGGGGTGACACATTGGTGGCATCCCCAAGATTGATCTTTTGTCCATTCTTCATCTCATTGCATCATTCTCTCTCTACACCTGGAATTTTTTCCTTCATACAAAACTTCACACAATCTTCATTAGCAACATTAGTGTATTCAAAAGATATTAGACCACTGGAAAAGCTTTGGAACAGCAAGGCTTTTCACTAAAAACACAAGATACTATAGTAACTCCTCAAAAAAGCTCAATTCACCTAAAGAGAACTCAAAAAGGAATCAATAAGAAGCAAATGCAAATAATGGCAGAAATCTGTCAAAACAGACCAACAGGTAGAAACCGATTTTTGCGAACGTCTTCTGTTGCTCAAATCAAAAAGTTTTGAACTAACGAAAGTTAGCTAACATACTGGGGGATTTATTCGTAAATTTTAGCTCAATCCGAGTTACAGAGCCTCCTCACGAATTTTTTTGGTGGAGGACAGAAATCTGTTTCGGGACAGCAACTCCCCAAATCTTACTTCCCTCTCATTAGAGGTCATTCTTAGCACAAAAAGCAAACAAAAAGGATAAGGATAGGTCATTAATGAAGTAATAACTTCCAATACTCAAGGAAACTCTTGGGTTATTTCCCAACAAGTACTTTTTAACGCCTTTAAGTTAGGCACAAGAAGCAAGAAGAATCAAGTATTTTCAAATAAAGAAGCACTAACATCAAATCTTGCTTTCAAAGGAGGAGCAAAGAGCAACTTTTCTCTTCTCATTGGGAAGTGTTCAATACCTTTCTTGAATGGAAAATGATATTTAATGGTGCCTTCTTTCATATCAATGATGGCACCAACTGTTCTAAGAAAAGGTCTTCCCAAAGTAATAGGACAAGAAGCATTGTATTCAACATCCAAAACATAGAAATCAACAGGGACATAAGCATTTTTAACCATGATGAGAACATCATTAATACTCCCCATGAGTCCAAATAACAATCTTCCAAAGGTGGCAAATCAAGCATTTCATAAATCTTCCTAGGCATAATAGAGACACTAGAACCGAGATCACATGAAGCTTTGAGATCAAAGTCATTCACTTGCATATTAATAATGGTTTCCCAACTATCTTCTACTTTCCTAGGAATAGAAGCTTTGTGTTTTAGCTTCTCTTCCTTAATCTTAACAAGAGCGTATGTAATGTGTTTGGTAAAGGCAACATGCATATCACTAGCATCAGGACTTCTAGCAAGCTTTTGCAAGAACATAATAACTTCAGAAATATTGCAACCATCAATATCAAAGTCAAACTTGGCATCACTAGTAGTAGGCTCAATAGGCTTAGGCATAGTAGGAGTAGGAATAGGGACTACTTGTGGTTTAGTGGTGATGGTGCACACACTATTGTTTATATCAATTTCAGCTTCCCTTTCCCACCTAGCATGAAGTTGAGCTAACAGCCTAACATTTTCATCAATAGTAACTTGTATGGCATGAGCAGCAGCAATGGTGTTTTCCAAGGTTTCAGGTTTAGCAGTCGTTTTATTAATCAAGGAAGAATGAGCTTCAGACAAAGAGGATATATTTTTCTCAACAGTTAAAAGCTTTTCCTCTATAGTCTTATTGAAAGTGGTTTGTTTGCTAATAAAGTCTTTGAGAATGACTTCAAGTTTAGAGGGGGCACTTCTAGCATTATTGTAAGAGCTTCCATAGGAATTGCCATTATTAGGAGGATAAGGCATATAATTGTTGTTACTACCAAAATTATTCCTATAGGCATTGTTGTTGAAATTGTTGTTTCTAATGAAGTTCACATCAACTTGCTCTTCTTGAGCAACCAAAGAGGCTAAGGGAACAATATTAGGATCTAGAGGAGCTTTCCCATTAACAAGCATAGCCATAATAACATCAATCTTTTCATTCAAAGAGGAAGTTTCCTCAACAAAATTTGCCTTCTTACCATGTGGAGCTCTCTCAACATGCCATTCAGAGTAGTTAACCATCATATTATCAAGGAGCCTTGTTGCAGCACCCAAGGTGAGGCCCATAAAGGTACCTCTAGCAGCTGAATCCAACAGATTTCTTGAGGAGAAGTTCAAACCTGCATAAAAATTCTGGATAATCATCCAAGCACTGAGTCCATGAGCAGGGAAATTTTTAACCAAAGACTTCATTCTTTCCCAAGCTAGAGCAACATGTTCACTATCAAGTTGTTTAAATTTCATAATACCACTTCTCATAGATATAATCTTAGCAGGAGGATAGTACTTTCCAATAAAATCATCTTTGCCCTTAGTCCAAGAATCAATACTATTTTTAGGCAAAGAAAACAACCATTCTTTAGCTTTTCCTCTCAAGGAGAAAGGAAAAGGCTTGAGCTTAATAATATCTCCATCTACATCCTTATATTTTGCATCTCACAAAGTTCAACAAAGCTATTGAGATGGGCAGCAGAATCATCAGAACCAGCACCAGAAAATTGCTCTCTCATCACAAGATTCAACAAAGCAGGCTTAATTTCATAAAAGGTAGCATCAGGAGCAGGTGGATCAATAGGAGTGCTAAGGAAATCATTGTTGTTGGTGCTAGTGAAGTCACACAACTTGGTGTTCTCAACAGAGTTCATTTTGGCAAAGGTGGGCAAGCCAAAAACAGCAGCAGCTGCTAGAGCAGGAACTAATTTTTTTGTGTTTTTGAATAAAGCAGGCAAACCAAACTAGACTAGTTTTTTTGGGTCTTTTAAAAAGAGGCAAACAAAACCAAGCTAAAGAAAAAAAGCAAACTAAAAACAAAGTAAAGAGAGAGGAAGTGAAGGACTCCCCTAGTGAAGACGTCCTTGGCCTCCCCGGGAACGGCGCCAGAAAGAGCTTGATGGCGCCCCGCACTTGTCGTGGGACGCTTCGTTGGAAACCCCAAGAGCAAGGTATGAAGCAGCACAGCAACAAGTTTCCCTCAGTAAGAAACCAAGGTTATCGAACCAGTAGGAGGAAGGAAACGTCACACAAGTGTTGCAAGCAACGCGGAGACCTGCACAACACAAACTCAAGACTTTGCCCCAACGAATCAGTGAAGTTGTCAAGCTCACCGGTTTGCTGTAACAAAGGATTAAACGTATGGTGTGGAAGGCAATGGTTTGCAGCAAGTAAAGAAGTAACAGTGGAGGATGTATCAATGGTAAAGATTGGACTGGGGTCCATAGTTCACTAGAGGTGCTCCTCTTAGATAAACAACATGGCATGAAGGGTAAACAAATTACAGCAGGGCAATTGACAGGAACTAAGCAAGGCATAACAATGCAATTACTAGTAAGAAAGATCCTATGAGATTCGATTGGGCAATACAACAATATACATAGACCGCCATCCAACTGCATCTATGACTAGAAGTCCACCTTCAGATTATCATCTGAACCCCCTCCAATATTAAGTTACAAGCAACAGACAACTGCTTTAAGCAAAGTGTGTAAGGTAAATAGTCCACATGTTCCATGAACAAGAGACCGTTGTTTTCTCCCTAGTGGCAGCAGCATATCTACAACCGAAGAGATTCCTGTCACTACCCTTGGAAACTAGAGGCATGAACCCACTATCGAGCATAAATACCCCCTCTTGGAGTCACTAGCAACTACTTGGCAAAGATAGCTACTAACAACGGAGAGCATGCAAGATCACAAACAACATAGACATGATAGAATCATAAAGACAAAACCATTAATCAAACCAACATAATAATCTCAATATCCATCGGATCCCTGCAAACACAACATGCGTGATTACAAATAGATTAGATCTTGATCATGAATGGAGCTCACAAGATCTATACATGAAAGAACAAAGGAGGAGATACAACCATCTAGCTACTACATGGACCCATAGTCCAAGGTGGAACTACTCATGCATCATACCGGAGAGAAGGCCTTAGGGATCCCCCCGATCTAGGGACGATGGTGGTTGCGGCTATAGATGGTTTCGTGGATATTTAGTCGGGTACCCAGGGTTTCTGCATCGGGGGCTTCTTATAGGCGAAGGGGGAGGCCGAGGAGGTGGCCAGGGTCACCAAACCCTAGCCAGGCGCGGGGCTGGGCCCGCCCACTCCTGGGGTGGGTCTGGCCCCCTGGCTGGCCCCTCCAGCTCTCCTCTCGACTTCTTGTTCCCCACGGAAAGTAATTAACTTTGTCGTTTGTCCCGTCCAATGAATATTTCTTTACTAACTTTTCTGAAACCAAAAACAGCATAAAACAGGCATCTAGCACTGTTGCAACTTGTTAATAGGTTAGTACCAGAAAACATGTAAAAAATACCTCAAAGTGTGGACAAGTAAAGCAAAGTAGATACTAAACAAGCATGGAGCATCAAAAATTATAGATACGTTTCCAACGTATCATCAACTCTATCCGGGTTCTCGGGGTCCGCTCCCTTCACGGATGGTGTCCGTAGATGTTCGAGAAAAATGCCAGACAGAATTGGTTTGTGCCCTGATCCAAGCTTTGACAGCAGATCAGTCGCCTCATTGTCCTCCCTCTTGACATACTTGACTTCGTAGCCCTCGAAGCACTTAGCTATCTCATCTACTTCGTCTCAATATGCTGCCATCATAGGGTTCCATGCGTTCTAGGTACCAGCCACCTGCTGGGCAACCAAGTCGAAATCTCCACAACAAACTATGCGCTTGATGCCAATATCCTTGGCTACACGAAGTCCGTGAATGAGTGCTTCGTATTCCGCCATGTTATTTGTAGCCTCAAAGTGGATCTGCAGAACATAGTGTAGCTTTTCCCCTGTTGGTGACTGTAGCGGTACACCAGCCCCCAAGCCATTGAGTAGCTTTGATCCGTCAAAGTGCATCACCCAGTATTCTGGCTCTGGTACATGGGTATCATCTGGCATCTTCGTCCAATCTACAATGAAATCCGCCAAGACCTGTGATTTGATAGCGTCGTGTCTCTTGTAGGTGTCTCGAAGGCAGCAAGATCAATGCCCACTTTGCAACCCTTCTTGCAGGGTCGCTATTATTGATGATGTCGGACAGTGGAGCCTTGCTCACAACTGCGATAGGGTGCTCCTGGAAATAGTGCCTTAGCTTCCGAGAAGCAAGGAACACTCCATAAGATAGCTTTTGGTAGTGCAGGTAACGCTGCTTGGACTCCGGCAAGACCTCGCTTACATAGTAAACTGGTCGTTGCACTCCGTACTCATGCGTTGGTTCTTTTCGCTCCACCACGACGACGATGCTGATTACCCGGTTGGTGGCCGCCATGTAGATCAACATAGGCTCCATAGGCTCGGGTGCTACAAGCACAGGTGTAGAGGAAAGTATCTCCTTTAGCTTCTTGAGTGCATCATCTGTTTCGTCCATCCATGTAAATTTGTTTGCCTTCTTCAGCAACTTGTATAGCAGCAAAGCCTTCTCTCCAAGTCGGCTGACGAACCGACTTACTGCTACAACACAATCTGTTAGTCGTTGGATGCCCTTCAGGCATGTCAGACGGTTTATGTTTAGGATTGCTTTGATTTTCTCCGGTTTGACCTCGATTCCACGCTGGGAAACGATGAAGCCCAACAATTTGCCGGTTGGAACCTCGAAGACGCACTTCTTTGGGTTAAGCATCATGTTGTATTTCCGGAGATTATCAAAAGTTTCTTTTAAGTCGGAGATTAAGTCGTTTGACTTTTTATACATCACCGCTATATTGTCCACATAGGCATGAACATTCCGACCAATTTGATCATGTAGGCAACACCACATAGTCCGCTGGTATGTAGCACCTGCGTTTTTTAGCCCAAAGGGCATCATGACATAGCAAAACATGTCGTAGGGTGTGGTGAACGAAGTGGCCAATTGGTACGACTTCCTCATTTTTATCTGGTGGTATCTTGAGTATGCATCAAGAAAACACAAAAGTTCCGAGCCAGCCGTCGAGTCAATGACTTGGTCAATGCGAGGCAAAGCAAACAGATCTTTCAGACACGCTTTGTTCGGGCCGATGTAATCAACCCACATTCTTAATTCTTTGGTTCCCTTTTTAGGGACAAGTACATAATTAGCCACCCATCGTGTGTGAAGGACTTCTCAAATAAAACTAGCCTTAAGTAACCTAGCTATCTCTTTGCCTATGGTGCATCTCTTCTTGTCTCCGAAGCGTCGTAGAGGTTGTTTCACCGGTTTGTATTTTGGATCAATATTCAAGCTTTGCTCGACAAGTTCCCTATGTACACCTTTCATGTTGGCAGGTTGCCAGGCAACGATGTCCCTATTCTCATGGAGGAACTCAACGAGCGTGCTTTCCTATTTAGGGTCCAGGTTCGTCCCAATGGAAGTGGTCTTGGAGGCATCGCCTACCACAAGTTCCACCGTCTTGGTCTCGATGGCGGCCTTGAAGGCGGGATCGGAGTCAGAAATCTTTTTCTTCGATGCCGGCATATCCAAGGCATCGAACTTGCTCTGGATCTCCTTAAATTCTTCATTGTAGAGGACAGCTTCTACAAAGGCTGCTTCTCCAATCTCGTAGTCCCTTGCCTTTGTAAAGCTTTCAAATACGGTGATGACGCCGTTTGTTCTGGGTATCTTCAGCTTGTTGTAGACGAAGCATGGCTTGGCCATGAAGGCGTGTAAAATGTCGCGTCCGAATATGACGTGGTACACGCTCTTGAAGGTGACCACTTCAAAGGTCATGCATTCTTGGCGGTAATTATTAACATCACCAAAAGCGATCAGAAGCGTGATGCACCCAAGGGATCGAGCCTCCCGGCCAGGAACTACACCATGGAACACGTCGCTGGTCCGCCTTAGGTTGGTCTCCGTCAAGTTCATCTTGTGCAGTGTATCCAGGTACATGATGTTGATGCTACTTCCACTGTCCACCATGCATTTGGTGAACTCGTTACCGTCAATCAAATGGTTGATGACCATGGCGTACTGGTTCTCCGTAGGGATGAGGTCTGGGTGATCCATCCTGTCCCAAGTGATTGGAATTTCCGACCAATGTTGGTACTGGGGAACTGGGGTTAGGGTGGCCATCAGTATCCTCATCGAGGTTTCCTGTGCCCGGACAGTAGGGGTGCCAAGGAAAGTGTGGTAGACGGCAGCCTTCTTCTAGAAGGGGTTCTTGCCTTTGCCATCGCCTTTGTCGGCGTGCTTGGGGTCAACATCCTCGTCCATGTCACTTGAATCCTTGGACTCCTCTTCCTTCTTCTTCCCTTTGCCCTTGCCTCGCGGTCTGTTCTTCCGGCTTCGCTTGTACCCGGACTCCGGGTCCTCCTTGAGGTCATTGACGAACTTGCAGTGGCGATTGGTGTGAGTAGCTTTGTCGTTGGCGTCGAGGGGTACAAGTCACGATATATCATGATACTCCTCATACGTTTGGGGAATGCAAAGCGTTGCCGGGGTAGTTTCACTACCTCGCTGCTGCCCACGACAAGCCCCCTGTCCTCGGCCATGCTGTCCGGCATCACCTTTTCCTACAAACGTCATAACGACCATGTCGGATGTTTGATTTTATTCTGGCGGGCTCTTCCGCTTGGTGTTGTTGTTCCTCTTAGCTTGGGTTGGAACGACTATTTCCGGCAAGGAGCCGCGAGCATCGGTCGTCGGCAGCCGCGAACTCACTGGCCAGCTGGATCATCTAGTTGAGATCGAGCCTGTGATTGTCCTGCTGGCGTTTCAACTTATGTCAGAGCAACGTACCTTTTTCCAACCCATCGATGAAGGCAGCCATGGCGGTCTGATCGTGCGCTCCTCCGTAGGAATTCTTCGTATCCAGCCAGCGGGAGAGGTAGGCTTGAGATGTCTCGTATTTCTCTTCATGAACCGATGTAGATCGACAACAGTGCAGGGACGCTTATACGTACCCTCGAAGTTTTTGGTGAACGCTTCTTGCATGTCCAACCAGTTGTGGATGGACTTATCCGGCAAGTCATCAATCCATTGGCGGGCCGTGCCCGTCAACATCACTGGGAGGTACTTGACGGCAACGTTGGGGTTACCCCTAGTGATCTCCACCGTATTGCCGTAATCCTGCAACCACGTAGCTGGTTTGGCGGTGCCGTCATTGGCCTTGATCGTCTTGTAAATCCGGAAACCCATGGGGTACGCGGTCCTAGATACTGTCCTTCCCGGGCCTCGTGAATCTTGTCTAGGCGTGAGCGTGCATCGTATGGCTCCGGGCTTGTTCTTTCCTTCTTGCCGCTAGGGGATGGGCTGTGTGAATGATGCGGGGCCCCTTTGCCATGGTGGCTGCTAGGTGGCGACGGAGGTAGGGGTGGTGGTGGCTTAGCCTTCTTGCTGTTACCCTCCTGTGATGCCTCGCGTTTGTCGTGGTTGCTTGTCGGACGTGGAGGGTCATGGCGTCACCTGCTCTTGTGTACCTGGTTGCACTCTCCATCGTGATGGGGCTGCTCCGTGTTGTCACGAAAGACGATACCGCCCTGCCTTGGCGGAGGCATGCTCGTACGATGGTGAGCCTTTGGGTCTTCACGATGTTGGGGAGATCGGGGCGGTGGAGATGGGCGATGAGGATGAGCCTTGCCTCCATGGTCGGAGGATATGGGGATAACATCCTTCCTATTGCGTGCATCCCTCTGTCTTCGCTCTGATAAACCCTTCTAGGACCCAAAATCCAAAGGAGATTGCTCCCTTGGTAGCTTAGGATGTTGGAGATATGCCCAAGAGGCAATAATAAAGTGGTTATTATCATATCTTCATACTTATGATAAATGTTTACATACCATGCTATAATTGTATTAACAGGAAACATTAATACTTGTGTGATTTGTAAACATAAAAGAGTCCCTAGTAAAGCCTCTTGTTAAACTAGCTTGTTGGTTAATATATGATCATGGTTTCCTGATCATGAACATAGAGATGTTATTAACAACAGGGTCATATCATTAGGAGAATGATGTGATGGACATACTCCTATAGTTAAGCGTAGCATAAAGATCAAGTCATTTAATATAGTTCATTTGCTATAAGCTTTCTGATACATAGTAACCTAATTCCTTCGACCATGAGATCATGCATATCACCTTTACCGGAAGGATGCTTTGATGACATCAAACACCACACCGTAACAGGGTGGCTATAAAGGTGGCATTGAGTGTTCGGAAAGTATTGGTTGAGACACATGGATCAAGAGTGGGATTTGTCCATCCATATGACGGATAGATATACTCTGGGCCCTCTCGGTGGAATGTCATCCAATTAGCTTGCAAGCATGTGACTGGCTCACAAGGGATCACATACCACGGGAACAAGAAAAGAGTACTTATCAGTAACGAGGTTGAACTAGGTATGCAGAGATACCGACGATCATAACCTCGGATAAGTAAAATATCGTGAGACAAAGGGAAATTGGTATCGTATGTAAGTGGTTCATTCGATCGCAAAGTAATCGTAGAAATATGTGGGAGCCATATGAATTTCCAGATTCCTCTATTGGTTATTGATCGGAGAAGTGTCTCGATCATGTCCGCATAATTCACGAACCGTAGGGAGACACACTTAAGGATTCGATGTTGTTGAGTAGTTATGGAATGATGAGTAAGAGACGGAATGTTGTTCGGAGTCTCGGATGGGATCCGGGATATCACGAGGAGATCCGGAATGGTCCGGAGAATAAGATTCATATAAGGAAAGTCCTGTTTCGGGGTTGGAGAATGGTTCCGGTGTTTTCATCGGGAATGTTCTAGAAGGTTCCGGAATGTCCGGCACTCCGGAGGGGAAGGGTACATGAATGTGTTATATCAAGTTGGTATGATTGCATCATGTACTAAGTGTCATCGCTGAACAAAATAGAGGGATTAATCAAATCCTTGTTTGAAAAGTCAAACGCCAATTTGAAAGTCAAACGGCTATTTTTGGGAAGTGGAGAAAGAGGAGGAAACCGAGTTGGGGAGGAGTCCCTCCTCCACCGTCGGCCCACTTGGGATCCGAGTTGGGGAGGGATTCCCCTCCCCTTGGCCGGCGCCTCCCTCCTATAAGAGGAGGGGCAGGGCTCCCCTCCTAGTACACAAGATTGCCCCCTCTAAACCTAACCCTAGCCGCCGCCTACCATAGCCGCCGCCTAGGGTTTCTCCCCTAGCCACCGACTTGGGCACCTCCAAGCCCTAGCCGCTGGCCTAGCACCCCTCCTTGGTGTGTCTAAACCCTAGAACACCGAGGGCTCTCTCATAGTCCACCATACTCGCTCCGGCTTAAGGCGAAGCCCTGCGAGATCTCCCCTCTACTTCCGGTACCACGCCGTCGTGCTGCCAGAATCGCGAGGAGAGTGCTACAACCTCCGCTGCCTGCTGGAACAAGGGAGAGGAAGGTCTTCATCGAGTACCGAACGTGTGACCGACTGCGGAAGCGCTGCCGGAACGCAGCGCCGGAAGGATCGTCTACGCGATCTTGAGATCGGCAAGAGTACGACTACATCACCCACGAGAATCTGCTCTCGTTAACCGCTTTGGAATCTTCGAGGGTGAGTTCCTCTATTGACTCGTTGCTACAATCTAGTAGACAGATCTTGGCTTGTTTGTTTGCATGCGGTAGAAATTTTTTGTTTTCCATGCTACGAACCCC
The DNA here is from genome assembly GCA_916181665.1 of Avena sativa. Taxonomy (NCBI): domain Eukaryota; kingdom Viridiplantae; phylum Streptophyta; class Magnoliopsida; order Poales; family Poaceae; genus Avena; species Avena sativa. The sequence continues at coordinate 312,879,710 of OV702297.1, forward strand.
AACAGTGGTATCAGAGCCGTGTCTATATGTAGATCTGTTGCACGAGTAGAACACAATGGTCATTGTGGGCGTTGATGCTTTTGTTGTCGATTGCTTCTTGTGTACTTTGCATCTTGCGGGATGGTGGGATGAAGCGGCCCGGGCTAACCTTACATGACATCATTCATGAGACTTGCTCCACGCTTGACATGCAACTTGTATTGCATAAGTGGCTTTGCGGGTGCCTGTTTCTCCCAACATAGTTAAGATTCAATTTACAACGGGTGATTGACAATACTAGTATCAATGTTGTGCTTCTTGTTCGTAAGTTAGAACGACACTTATTGAAAGCCCCAAACCACGTAAAACATGCAAAGAAAATTAGAGGCGTCTAACTTTGTTTTGCAGGGGTGTGCTGTGATGTGATATGGCCATGATTGTGATTATATATGATGTATGCAATGTTCCTTATTGTAAGTTGGCAACCGGCAGGAGCCATATGGTTGTCTTTAAATTCTGTTAAGACCCGCTTGTCTGTTCAAAGTAGTTGTAATAGTTGAAGCTGGTGGACGACAACCATGGAGCGGCGTCATTGACCTTGATGCAATGCCGGTGATGATGGAGATCATGTTCGTGCTTGAAGATGGAGATCGGAAGCACAAGAAGAAAGGCCATATCATATCACATATTATGAATTGCATGTGATGTTAATCCTTTTATGCATCTTGTATTGCTTAGTTAACGACGGTAGCATTATAAGATGATCCCTCAAGCACACAATTTCAAGTTTTAAAGTGTTCATCCTTAGTAAGCACCGTTGCTAAAGCTCGTTGTTTCGAAGCACCACGTGATGATCGGGTGTGTTAGATTCTGCGAGTGTATACAACGTGAGCAAGCCAGATTTGCTCATGCGGAAGCTAAGGTTGATCTTGACGAGCCTAGCATGTACAGAAATGGTCTCGGAACACGGATCACCGAAAGGTAAAGCATGAGTCATATAGTAGATATGATGAACATGTTGATTGTTCGCCATTGAAGCTACATCAACTCTCGTGATGATCGGTTTTGATGTGGTGGATTTGGTTCGTGTGATCACTAAAACAATGTGAGGGATATTGTTTTGAGTGGGAGTTCAATGGCAATATGATTAAAAGTTGAACACTATTTATCATAAATTAAATCAAAGTGAATTTGCATAGTTGTTGTAGTCATTGGCATCCGTTTACCACCTTGCGCTTAGTTTTAATTGAGATGATAGAACTATAGAATTCTGGTTAGTTACTTTACGAACTGGTATCGTATTGTTTTTGAAGTGTTAATCTAAAGTTTAAAAGTCCTATTGCAAACTTTTAGTAAGTTCCGGTTACTCCATGAAGTTTAATAATTAGTATTAAATCAAGAGTGACAATTCCAAGTGTTAGTGTATGAGTATCATGTTTGTCTCCATGATTCTTGATATTCAAAGGATTGTCTTAATGTCAAGGTTATCTAGGATCTGAAAGAGTTGTTTCAAAAACCATGATGTGTGGAAGATATTGTGATATCTGAAACAAAGTTTTGGTTGCAACATGATAGAGTATAATATGGCAAAAGTCATGTTCTCGTATTTGATGAGAATTTGCAAAAGGTTGAAGACACTAGTTGTCCTAATCCTCCAAAATGTTTTGGAGAGCAACATTATACTCGCAGTTCACCGTTATAAGCTAAAAGTAGCTTGATCATGGATAATTCCATGATAAGGGTGAATATTTGATGTAGGTAAGTGTTTACTACACCAATAGATTACTAAAGAAAGGAATTTGAAAGAACACCAAACACTTGATGATGGTGATCTACTTCAAAGTGCAAGTCCAAAGACATTGGTATTTAATTATACACACTTTGGATTATGTGTCATATGTATGACTCCACTGTTGATGTTGATAGATTCTTTCAAACAGAAAATAAATACTGAAAGAGAATCTCATAAATATATGGCAGAAAAGAAAAGACTAGAATTGTTCAGTTTAAGTATATAGATGATATACATGTTATGGCTATATTCTTTGCTTATTAAACAATGTGGTTCTTAAGTATTTGATATTGAATTTGTTGGTGTGAATCGTCATACGAAACAACACAATTCATGAACTACAATGGCCTAAGTAACTAGCAAAAGAATATGTGATGATGTTCATCGAGAACAAATAAAGGGTTATTGTGTTGCTCGTTAAACATCAAAGCTTGCCTTCAAGATTTGTTTTATCAGGTATTATGAGAACAAAAGGGTTGTTCAAATAATTGCCGTAATCCATAAAAGATGGATGATTCACAAATCTCGTTGGAGAAATCACATCCATAAAACTAGTGCTAAAAATGTCGAAAGACAAATTGATTGAAAGATCACTTAGGAAGTGACATCGCCGTTTAAATTATATTGGAAAGAAAACATGAAGAAACTCCATGTGGATGGAATTTTGGAGTCTTTTGATTTTTGATCACATGACGCTTGTGAAACTTTCCTAGAGATAATTAAAACTTCGTGCATAGGCCAAAAGGGAATGAATGACTAGCTTATTGGAACTTGTACATATTGTTGTATGAAATCCATTATATGTAGTCAAGAGCGATGGATTTCAACTTCATATGCTTTCTCCAAAAATTTGAGTGAATATATGAATATTTACTTAATAAGGATGAAGTATGAAACATTTGAAAAAGTTCAAAGTCTTTCAAGATGAAGTGCAAAATCATTGTAATAAGAATATAAATAGTTTATGATAAAGATCATAAAGGAAGATATTTGAGTTACAAGTTTAGCATAATACCTAAGATTTAAGGAATCGTTCTATGGATTTGCATTTCCCGAAACACCATAAGAGTATGGAGCGTTCGAGATATGTAATTAAAACCTTGTTTGACATGGTAAGATCAAAGGTGTAATTCATAGAACTGCCATTATATTTTAAAGATTAAAAGCTTTAGAGACTACCGTTTTCCACTGAAAAGAGCTCCATCATAATCCGCTGAAATGACACCATATAAAGTTATGGTTTGGGATAAAACCCAAGTAGTCCTTTCTTAAACATTGGTATGTTGTGCATAAGAAAGATGTTTGCAACCAAAGTCGGATAAACCTGTATTTGTATTACTGTTAAGTATTCCTCCATAAACACCGGAGACAAAAGTGTTTGTCGCTTAGAACGTCAAGTTTCTTTAAGAAGGAATTTTTCGTGAAAAGATAAGTGGGAGGACAATAGAACTTTGATAAGGTTAAAGGAACCTTAGCTATATGTGCAGAGTTGCGCAGCGCCGAAAAGTGTTCCGGAGGCAGCAATAAATGCTCATGGCTCACGTGCCTCAAAGGTTGTGGTCACGGAGATCTAAGTTCCTATTAAAACAAGTAGGTCGGGTAAACAATCAAATACCAAGATTTGAGAGTTAAATCATTATTTGACAATAATGATCTGACTACATGCAAAGAAGCGACGATGGGCCCTGACTCCGTCAAATGGCTTGAAGCCATAAAAATCCGTGATAGTTCCATACACGAGAAATCAAGTTTTGAACTTGAAGGACCCTCGAGAAAGGTGTAAGACCTTACAGTTGTGTTTGGATCTATAAAGAAGTAGACATGGATGTTTCACATCTATGAAATAGTCGACATGTTGGGAAAGAGTTCACAAAAATGTTCAAAGGTTGACTATGACAAGATTTTGATCTTTTATAGCGATATTTAGTCTAGACGGATTAATGTAGCAACCACTACATATAATTTTTGTTATGTGGTAGTTGAATAAACAAAACAAGTTATTCTAATAGAAGGGTTACCTAGGACGTGTGCATGACACGGTCCAAAGGGTTTTGTTAATTCAAAGGATGCTAAATGCATATGCAAACTTCAATGGTTGAAGTAAGCATAGCGGAGTTGGAATCTTCACTATGATGAAACTGTTAAAAGAATTTAATTTCATCGGAGACAATGAAGATGCTTGCATTTGCAAGAAATTAAGTAGGAGCGCTAAGACATATTTCTAATACATTATGTGGAGGACATATTGTTGATTAGAAATGATGTATCTTTTATTAACACATATTAAGAATTTCATCCTGATGAAAGACTTAGGCAAAACCCAAATATTTGGCATCAATAGACGCTAATATGGTTGTGCCGAAAGTACATAGATGATGTATTGAATGAGTTCAATATAGAAACTACAAGAAAGGTTCTTGTCACACAGAAAGGATTCAATGAGTTCAATATTGATGATATATTCAAGTGTATTGACACTTGGTAAGTGAAACAAAGATTCAAGTATAGATTGATACTTGATGTATGAAATCAAAAAGAGTATTTATATCAATCATACTGTGATATGTACAAATCCAGATATGTCCTATGCTCTAAATGTTATGAGCATATACCAGAATGATTCATAAGATGATCATTGGACGATAGTAAGGATATTCTTATGATCTTTTGGAAGAACTAAGAGTATATTATTTGTAGAAGTGACAAATAGATGGTTAGTTCATTGTAAAAGTACTACATTGATACTAGTTTTGTCATAGAGTACAAATTAAGTTTATCTCAATCTAAACTAAGGGTGGCACAATATAATGGAAAGTAAGTTCCATAATGGATTTGGATGAGTTCCAAAGTTAAGACATTGTGACAGATACTACAACAAAAGGCTAAGTATATGACTGCTATAATAGCAGCTAAAGAGGGCATTTGTGTCAAGTAGTTTGTTATCAAACTAGGTGTAGTTCACAGAGGGATAATACTATGAAGATATATTGTACGACAATATTATCAACATGTTTTAACCCCAAAGAACTAAAGGTCACACCAAAGGACCAAATTTGTACGAAGCCATCTCATTAGAGAATGAGTAATGCGTAGAGACGCAAAGACATGCAATTACACACGGACCTGGAAGTGTCGGATCCGGAGATCAGTTGACCACTAGCAATCGTGTACATACGACACCAGAAAGCCATAGGTGCTGAATACACAAAGGTTTGAAACTAGATTATTGACTCTAGTGCAAGTGGGAGACTGTTGGAGATATGCCCAAGAGGCAATAATAAAGTGGTTATTATCATATCTTCATACTTATGATAAATGTTTACATACCATGCTATAATTGTATTAACAGGAAACATTAATACTTGTGTGATTTGTAAACATAAAAGAGTCCCTAGTAAAGCCTCTTGTTAAACTAGCTTGTTGGTTAATATATGATCATGGTTTCCTGATCATGAACATAGAGATGTTAATAACAACAGGGTCATATCATTAGGAGAATGATGTGATGGACATACTCCTATAGTTAAGCGTAGCATAAAGATCAAGTCATTTAATATAGTTCATTTGCTATAAGCTTTCTGATACATAGTAACCTAATTCCTTCGACCATGAGATCATGCATATCACCTTTACCGGAAGGATGCTTTGATGACATCAAACACCACACCGTAACAGGGTGGCTATAAAGGTGGCATTGAGTGTTCGGAAAGTATTGGTTGAGACACATGGATCAAGAGTGGGATTTGTCCATCCATATGACGGATAGATATACTCTGGGCCCTCTCGATGGAATGTCATCCAATTAGCTTGCAAGCATGTGACTGGCTCACAAGGGATCACATACCACGGGAACGAGAAAAGAGTACTTATCAGTAACGAGGTTGAACTAGGTATGCAGAGATACCGACGATCATAACCTCGGATAAGTAAAATATCGTGAGACAAAGGGAAATTGGTATCGTATGTAAGTGGTTCATTCGATCGCAAAGTAATAGTAGAAATATGTGGGAGCCATATGAATTTCCAGATTCCTCTATTGGTTATTGATCGGAGAAGTGTCTCGATCATGTCCACATAATTCACGAACCGTAGGGAGACACACTTAAGGATTCGATGTTGTTGAGTAGTTATGGAATGATGAGTAAGAGACGGAATGTTGTTCGGAGTCTCGGATGGGATCCGGGATATCACGGGAAGATCCGGAATGGTCCGGAGAATAAGATTCATATAAGGAAAGTCCTGTTTCGGGGTTGGAGAATGGTTCCGGTGTTTTCATCGAGAATGTTCTAGAAGGTTCCGGAATGTCCGGCACTCCGGAGGGGAAGGGTACATGAATGTGTTATATCAAGTTGGTATGATTGCATCATGTACTAAGTGTCATCGCTGAACAAAATAGAGGGATTAATCAAATCCTTGTTTGAAAAGTCAAACGCCAATTTGAAAGTCAAACGGCTATTTTTGGGAAGTGGAGAAAGAGGAGGAAACCGAGTTGGGGAGGAGTCCCTCCTCCACCGCCGGCCCACTTGGGATCCGAGTTGGGGAGGGATTCCCCTCCCCTTGGCCGGCGCCTCCCTCCTATAATAGGAGGGGCAGGGCTCCCCTCCTAGTACACAAGATTGCCCCCTCTAAACCTAACCCTAGCCGCCGCCGCCCACCATAGCCGCCGCCTAGGGTTTCTCCCCTAGCCGCCGACTTGGGCACCTCCAAGCCCTAGCCGCCGGCCCTAGCACCCCTCCTTGGTGTGTCTAAACCCTAGAACACCGAGGGCTCTCTCATAGTCCACCATACTCGCTCTGGCTTAAGGCGAAGCCCTGCGAGATCTCCCCTCTACTTCCGGTACCACGTCGTCATGCTGCCAGAATCGCGAGGAGAGTGTTACAACCTCCGCTGCCTGCTGGAACAAGGGAGAGGAAGGTCTTCATCGAGTACCGAACGTGTGACCGACTGCGGAACCGCTGCCGGAACGCAGCGCCGGAAGGATCGTCTACGCGATCTTGAGATCGGCAAGAGTACGACTACATCACCCACGAGAATCTGCTCTCATTAACCGCTTTGGAATCTTCGAGGGTGAGTTCCTCTATTGACTTGTTGCTACAATCTAGTAGACAGATCTTGGCTTGTTTGTTTGCATGCGGTAGAATTTTTTTGTTTTCCATGCTACGAACCCCTACATAGGATTGCTAGACTGGCAATATGCTGGGTCAGACTCAAGCCTCTGAGAGGTGGCCTTTTCCTGTTGTTTGACTGCCTTCGCTACAAGGTCATAGACCTGTTCCACAGCTGCGGGTGATCTATTCTACTCCAGAAGGGTCTTGGCGACGGCTAAGTTGAGGATAGGAGTGGGCATGACCTGCCTGCCATCGTTGTCAATGTAGTCTTGTGGCGGCTTTGGGGGATCCCATCCTAGGTTTCACCGTACACCCGGATCGTTGATGACGCGAGCTAGAGCTTCCTTAACCTTCTGCTGCTTGAGTAGAGTCTTGTACTCGGCCTCCATTGCTATAGCTTTCTCGATTGACTTCTGTGCCTTGGCTAGATCTTGATTTAGCTTTGCGCCTTGCTCCGCGATGGTCTGCGCTTCCTCCAGCAGCTGTTGGCGCTTCTTGTCAATCTGGACTACGTTACGTATATGAGCCACAGTCATGGGATCGACGAGCAGATTGTCGTACATCACTCTATCAGCTGGAGTGGTTTGGGCAGCCGCACACATAGATGCCAGAGGCGGCGGGTTTGTGGTGTTGATGTTACTCGGACCAACGTTGAGTTCCTGCGGCTGTTGTAGTGGGTTAGGCAGAGGGGCATGGCCTTTGCGCGATCATTGTCGGCAGCATCAGGTGGCCCCTTTCCCTTTTCCAGCGCTTTAGGCGGAGCTTATCTGGGTTGATCTTCTTCCATCACGCTCCCAATGGCAACGAACACCTCTCGGGATGTGATGGCCTTGTCGGCCTGCTCCTCACGCTTGATGTCCTCCTCCATCTCCTGCATAGCAGAGTCGAGTTCCTCCAGGTTGATATCCATCTCCTCCGAGTCCACGTTGATGTCGTCGTAGAGCGCGTCCAAAACAGAGTCGAAGGGTGCGGGGGATTCCTCGATGGTGGAAGAAGATGCTGAGGCTGCAGGGACATTGACTGGAGGCGGTGGTGGCGATGGTTGATGCGGCGGGGTGTCGGGTGCGACCGCGAGCGTTGCTTGAGCTTCTGCATCAGCGGTCGCAAAGTTATTGATGGTGTTCACCATGCCTTCGAAAGTGAGGCGTCCCGAGGCCTTGCCGCCTTAGCGTATGCCCGAAAAGGGTACCACGGTCCAGCCCTTCCACAAAGTGATAGATAGCATCATCATTAGGGTAATGTTCTAGATCGGCCCATATACGGAGCCACCTGACAAGGTAATCGCGGGAGTTTTCGCCCTCTCTCTGAATGCAACACGCCAGATCGAAGATGGTCACCACGCCGACGAACTGGGATCTTTGCTTTCTAGACGCATGGGCGAAGCCGGCGGATTTGCAGCGATCTTCCATCGTTATATCCTGCACACGGGCGGTTTGGGTGGGCCTTGAATTTTTCCGATCTAGGACGGCAAGCTCCGAAGAGAGATCTGACTTTGATCCTTCCGCGAACGTATCCTGCCCGTAGGCGGTCCGTGCAGGCCTTGATGATCCTTCGACTTCCAGGGAACTAGTGCCTGAGTCGGTTTCGCAGATGAAGAGGTGGATGTCCCCGATTAGGACAATCGAGCAGCGGGTGGGGTTCGTCTTCGCCGGGATCGAGAACTCGTCGGGAGGGACGATTGGAACATTGTCAGAGAAGAGAACACGGACGATGGCTACGGTTTCGCCGATTCCCGCAAAGATCTTGGACCTCGCCCGTTGTAGAGCCTGAAGCGCCTCTTGCCCCATGGTGGGCGCCAATTGTTGTGGTATTGTCGACGAGTACGCCATGGAAGGGTCCTCACAATGCGTGTTTAGAGACATGGGGTAAGGCGGAAGGTTGGCGGGTACGAGGTAACACAACTTACCCAGGTTCAGATCCCACGACGGTGGCGGAATCCTTCTCTTGCTATAAATCACTATAATGGACATACATCGAGTTACAGGGATTGGTTCGCTGTGCGAGGTATGAGTTGTATCTTGCCGTAAAGGCTCCCGCAGGTCCGTCTTATATAGTCGCCGGATCCTAGGGTTATAGGCAAAGTCCTAGCCGGACAGGTTATAGAGTCCTACACGGTACTACCGGACCGTTCTAAAAAATGCCCCAACGGGCAGAATTTGCCCGTCTCTTTAAATAGCTTTGCCCCTTTGCCTTTTAGGGTTGCTTCTTCCTCCTCCTTTTGTCTAAGCTTTGCCCTCATTTGCCTTACTCTTTGAGCTTGAGTTATACTCACCCCTCCATTGATTCTTGCATATATTTGAGGGGTAGTTGGAGGTGATCTAGATCTAGGTTTTGACCTAACCGATTCATCTCTTTGTGAGTGTATCTTTGGGGATCTAGATTTTGGGGGATTTTGTGTCTCTCTTTGATTCCTCCTCTCTTGTTCCCCCAATAGCTTTAGTAGCTTTGTTGTAACTTGAGAGTGAGGGATTTGAGCACCTTTGTGGTGTTCTTGCCATTTGCATTTGGTGCACCGGTTTGAGTTCTCCTCGGAGGATTCGGTTTGAGTTACTCATTGGAGCTTGTCCCTCTTGGGTTCTTGGAACCCTAGACGGTTTGGTGGCCTTGGTGGCATTGTGGCCTTTTGTGGCATTTGTTGGGAGCCTCCAATTAAGTTGTGGAGAAGTGCCCCAACCTTGTGAGAGGTTCCGGTTGCCACCAACAAGTGCACCGATAGTGTAAGCTTGGATCGATCCCGTTGGGGTGAGATTCACCAGAGAATAAGGGAGGCCTTTTGTGGCATTGGTGGTTTGATACCACCCCCTCTCCAAACGAGACGTACTCCATGTTGGGAGGAACTCGGTAAAATATTAGTGTCCTCGCGTGCCTCGGTTATCTCTATACCCAAGCTCTTTACTTATGCACTTTACATTGTGATAGCCTTCGCGCTTGAAGTAATATATATCTTGCTATCACTTTGTTGCTTTTATTGCTTAGCATAAGTTGTTGGTGCACATTGGTGAACCTTAGTTGTTCTAGGTTGTGCTTAACAAAGTAAACACTAGTTTTATTCCGCCTTTGTTGAGCCACTCTAGGAAAAGTTTTAATTGCCTATTCACCCCCCTCTAGGCGACATCCGTATCCTTTCAAGTATCCACTTTGGTTTGCTTTGTCTACACTTTGAGGTATTTTTATATGTTTTCTGGAACTAACCTATTAACAAGATGCCACACTTCCAGTTGCCTGTTTTCTGTTGTTTTTGATCTAGAAAAGCCAGAAAATGAATATTCTTGTAATTGGACGGGACAAAAGCCAAACTCAATATTTCACCGAGGAGAACACGGAGCCAGAAGACGAGGCGGAGGAGGGCCATGAGGGGCCCACACCCCTGGCCGTGCGCCCAGACCTGGCCCGCGCCTGGGGGGTGCGGCCTCCTCGGGCACCCCCTCGGTCTCCCCCTTCGCCTATAAGAAGCCCTCGATGCCAAAATCCTAAGTACCTGATCAGATCTCCATGAAACAGTCCGTAGCCGCTGCAACCATTGTCCCTAGATCGAGGTGACGAGGTTTAATCTCGTCAATGCCCATTGTTATGGACTTGGGTTTTGGAGAAGATGGGGATGCTGGAGATCGTGGCACGGTTAACAGACAAGCAACCAGGGGACACGAGATTTACCCAGGTTCAGGCCCCGGAGGGAAAACCCTACTCCTGCTTGTCTGCTCTTGATTACGGCAGAACCGAAGGTAACAGGGTGCGCAGATTCGATCTGGCGTGGATGCGTGTGCGAGAGTATGAGTCGAGAGATCTAGGACGTGCCCTCCTGGCCTTTATATAGACTTAGGCAGGTCCCGGGCATAGTCCTAGTCGGTTACAAGTTCTAGGGTTTTACCCCTTTGAATTTCCTATCTCCGCTAGTCTTGCTCTCCAAGGATCCGAAGGCGTCATGGGCCTTGGCCACCCGAAAATCTTCATGGGCCAGCGTATATCTGTTGTGGGCCTTCCTTGGGCTGTACCAGGTATGCTGAAGTCACGTACCCGTAGGGTATAACCATGTCAGTAGCCCCCGAGTGATCAGTCGAATCGTAGATTCGGCTGAGGACTCTTCCATCCTTCGGGTGCAACTATATTTTAATAGTATATGTGTGTAGGGATTGTTGATGCGTGTGCCTGACTCACCCGACGGATCAGGGTCAGTTAACTGTCTTAGGACGAAATGACACGATCTTCTTCAGGTTCGAGTCCCTCAACCCGGACCTGGAACATATGCTGGCGTAATTCGACTCAGGCCACGGAGGACTTACAGGAGTGGAATTCCAGTGATTTTAATTGGTGTACCCAATGCGTCCGTCGGGATTTTTCATCGTACCTGCTGGTACGGATTCATACTAGCAGAGCGCAGTCAGGTGCGTTGCCAGGCCATCAGATGATATCTGTAGGCCTTATCTTTGCGTCGCAGACGCAGCATCCGAACATTTATCACCACGGAGGTGCTTCGGGTGGCCTAGGAGATTGTCGCTCACTCGGCCGTTTTGTTGGGGCAAAGTTGCCAAAAAGTTTTTGCATGCTGATCCAGAAGATCGCAGTCGAAGATTTCATAGGGTGCGCGACCAGCGCTCCCTATGGGAGTAGCCCCCAAGTGTTTGTTCGAGTCGTAGACTCGAACGGAGACTTTAGTTCAAGCATTGTTTCAGTCGTTAAGTCCGCAGGACTCGAAAATTTTCGGATGCTTAAATCCATCCTCCCTATGGGAGTAGCCCCCGAGTCCGTAGTGGAGTCGTAGACTCGACGCAGGACTCAGAGAAGTAATTTGTCCTCATTTGTCTGTCGGGTGCGCGGCCAGCGCTCCTGATAGGAGTAGCCCCCGAGTATTTAGTCGAATCGAAGATTTGAGTGAGTACTCTTAGCTGTGGAGCCGAAGTTGGTGCTAGTATAGCTTTTGATGACGTCAGTGCTGACGATCGATGACCTCAAGCGTCTGCTACGCCAGAGATGACTTGACTGGACGAAGCGTGGGTCCCACTTGCTGACTTTGAATTGACCGGTCACGCGCGGCGTGGAGATAATTACGGCGTCTCCTCCATTTCTGCGCGTAGTGGACGGCGTGGTAACGACGGTTCGTTGTGATGTTGACACGTGTACGGCCAGATCTGCCGTTGGCGTTAGGTCTTCTGGATGGACGGCTGCCGTGCGTCGTCTTCGCTGTTATAATCATTGGGGGAGACCGTGGTTTGTTTCCACCGCACCAGTTCATCTGTTCACTGCTTCCTTGTTCTTGAGTGATTCTTGCTGCGCGCTGAGATTTCCTTCCACATTTCCTTTGTTCTTTCTGCCTTGACATCGCCACCACCACCGTAGCGCAATGGGGAAACAAAGAAGTCTTCATCTGCGATTGGGACCAGCGCCGCCGGAGGCAAGAAGGGCGCCGCCGCTGCTCGCGTCACCGATGGTGGCTGGCGGCGATCAGAGACGCGGGAGAGCGATCTCCGCAAACTGCGCGAGCGGGGCCTGATCCCGCAAGATACGACGGCCGTCAAACTCCCTGGCAATGAGGTAATCCCCCGTCCCCCATCTGGGTACCGGGTTATGTTTCTGGCCTTCGTGGTGCGCGGGTTTTCTTTTCCGGTCCACGACTTCCTCCGTGGACTGCTCTTCTTCTATGGGGTTCAGCTTCATCATCTGTCTCCCAATTCTCTTCTCCACATTGCGTGTTTTATCACATTTGCGAGTGTTGGCTTGGCATTGAGCCGCACTTTGGCCTCTTCCGGAAGCTTTATTCCGTGAAGAGGCAATCTGGTTCGGATGGTGTGTATCCCATTGGGGGTTTCATCATCTCCCTCAGTCCCAATCTGCAATTCTTTTCCTTTTCCATGTCCGAATCTGTCCAGTACTGGCGGAGGCGATGGTTTTACATCCGTGACTCCGTATTGCCCGGGCAAGATTTTGGTCTTGTTCCCTTTGACCCCTCCCAATTGATTGAGAAGAAAAGATCCTGGAAAAACCAAATCTTGGACGGTGAAGTGGCGGAGATAGAGGCCCTTTATCGTCGGGTGGAGGATCTCCAATTGGTTCCGGAGAAAGAGGTGAACGGCGTGGACATCATCCGGACGTTTCTTGAGCGTCGGGTGCAGCCTCTCCAAGCGAGGGCGCACCCAATGTTTCTTTATTCTGGGCGCCGTGATCCGACGAGGGTTTCGAGTGAGAAAATCTCCGAGGGGGATCTTGACAGGGCCCTTCGCGCGCTGCTGAAGTTCAAGGCCGGAGAAGAAATCCCGGGGAAGTCGCTGACTCCTCCCTTTTCTTCGACGTTGGCCGTACCGCAGGTGTAGATTTGTGCACGTAGTGCTTTTGTCGGTTGTGTTTGTATTTCCTTTGTTTGCTTAACAAAGTTCCTTTTGATTTTGTAGAGCTTCAAAGTGCCGGGCATGGTACCACCGTTGCCCGAAAGGTATCCGAATGCCCCAGATAATGAAGTGGTTGAGTCCGTGTCCGAGCTGCCGTCGGCGCGATCTCCGGCAGAGGATGCCGACGAGTCGAGTGAGGACCATACGCGGAAGCGATCACGGAGCTCCAGCGAGTCTTCGGATGCCTCGACTCCTCCGACTCCCAGAAATCCTCTGGGCCTTGAGCGTCATAGTGATGGTCATGGAGGTTCTTCCTCTCCCCTTCCTGCCATTCCTGTGCGGGATGTTGCGCCGCACCCGCCAGCAAAGCGGAAGAAGGAAGAAAAGAAGGAGGAGAAGAAGGAAGAGAAGAAAGAGGAGAAGAGGGCCCGAAGGGCTTCTCCTATCTTCGACCTGAGCGCATTGGGATCGTAAGTTTTCTTGTTGTACTATTGTCCCTGTTCCTTCGTGATTTTTTGCATTTGTGCTGATTTTTTTGTATGCAGGCAATCCTCCCACGACTCTAGTGATGGTGCGCAGGAGATGATGGGGGAGTCGAACATTGCGTCGCCTCCTTCTCAGACGGTGGCGACTTCGGGTGGCGCCGCTCCAGATCCTCCTATGCGGGAGGTGCTGGTGGTTGCGCCTCAGAATTTCGCAGGCGGGGCTTCGGGGTCGCCATCGGAGCATGTAAGTTTTCTGCCTCATGCCACGGGGGAAGCCCCCGAGTGTCTTCGTGTGCTAATGTTGTTTTTACTCCTTTGTGTTGGGCGTAGCCCCCGAGTCCTTTTCTTACTGCTGTTTCCTTTTCCTGCAGCCTTTTGTACAGGAGGCCAAGCGGCTGGTGGGGGAGCGCCTGGCGCTGGAGGCGAAACTTCGGCAGCTTCACGGTATCTATCTGCCTTTTAATACCTCTCTTGTTTATCCTGGTCCAGTTCTTTGACACTTCCTTGTCTTAAATGCAGAGGAGCATAACGACTCTCTCCGTGAGGTCGACGCTCTTAAAAAGAGCCTTGGCCAATCGAAGCAGAAAGCCGAAGCCGCCGTCGGCGCGAAAGAGCGCCTTGAGCTAGAGCTGTCGAAGGCAGCCGAAGTGAAGGAGCGTCTGCAGCAGGAGGCCGCAGATCGTGAGGAGCAGCTGGCCACCGTTGCGGCTACTCGTGAAAGAGGGGTGGCGGCGAAGCTCATGGCTGCTGCCAAGGCTATTTCGGGTGAGTGCTAGTTTTTTGTACTTGTTTCTTTTTCTACGAGTCTTCTTCTATGCTGCCTTTCTTCATGCTTTTCTTCATTTTTGTCTCAGATGCCGCAGGCATCGAGTTCGACCGCGGTGCTCTGGAGCACGGGAGTGCTCTAGATGATGCCACTGTGGCGGTCGAAGACCACTGCGGCACCGTCGTCAACTCCCTTGCCAAGGCGAAAGAGGTCCTTGGTCGCTTCTACCAGGAGCTTTTCCCGAAGGGCGCAGCCCTTGAGGATGTGGACGCTCTGGCAGAGGCTTTGTCAGCCGAAGCGCCTGCGGCCTACAAGCGCAAGAAGAAGGGCATCGGCGCGTCCGTCGGGCTGGCGATGGCCTTGGCGGCTGGAGCGGAGCTGGACTTGCCCCAGATCACCTCTCGGATGTCGACGGCTGCGGATGGATCCGAGGTAGCCTTCGCTGCCTACTCCGCTCGCTGTAGACGATATGGGCCCAAGCTCATTGGCTTGCTGTCTGAGTACGCGTTGCGGCAGCAAGGCGAGGCCAAAGCTAGGCAGTCTGGCTCCGAGGCGACTCAGTGTCCTGCATCTTAGGCATAGTAGGCGTAGGGTAGTGTGTAGTCTACTTTTGTTGTAAATATCTTGAGGAGTACCATCCTTTGTGCCACGTAGTGGCCTTATATATATTTAATGAATTCCTCTGAGTTGTGCTCTATCCTTGGCTGAATGTCTGTGTGCCTTCTTTTTTTCTGCTGCTATAGGTTCCTTCGGGTGCTGACCCAGTTGACACTTCATCCGCAAAGCCATTGCAACCGTCGTTGGATGATTCCTCGCAGCTTGCTTTCCTTCGAGATCGCGTGCGCAGCGGAGAGGGAATTGCTCGGGTTACGTGGTCGCGCTGACGTTTGGAAGTCCAAGGCAGATCGTGGTGCAGCCAGAGAGGAGTACTTGATGGCGGAGCTGGGTCGGCTGTCCGAGCAGCTGCAATGTAAGTTGATCCTTGTTTCGGGCTGTAGCTCAGTTCTTCGGGTGAGCCTGCTGGCCTTATTCTTGTTTTGTGCTGTTGTCACAGGTGCGAATCTTGCTCCGAGGGAAGAAAAAGAGCGTGTCGCTATTCGGGTCAATTGCTTGACTCAACAGGACATGGAGGCCGGCGGCTTCTTCTGGATGGATCGCGATCGCGCCATGGTTCTGGCGACGGTGCAGGATCGTGTTTATCAAGTTTCGCGGGTGCTCCGCCAGGTGCGGACATCACTTTCCTCGGTGCTGCACGTCATGTTTCCTTTGGATGCCGTGCCGACGACCCTTGCAGGTCTTCTGTCGAAGTTTCGGAGTGCCAGCAATGTCAAGGAGCTGGTGCGGCAGCAGCTCGTCGCAGGAGTGAAGGCTGCTTTGTCTCTTGTGAGGGTGCACCGCCCTGACGTAGATTTGGCTGCTGTGGCAGCTGGGCCACCTCTTCGACCGGATGGTGGCGAGTGGAATATGCGTCCGCATTACGCGGCTGTAAGGCAGTATGCCGAACAGATTGTAGATTTGTTTGAGCAGCGTGCTCAGGTTATTCTTCAGAATAGGTAGGACCTGAAAATAAACAGATAGATGTAAAATTTGTATATTTCGGCTGGGCGTTTTTGTGCCCTTTGTTGTAAAGGTTTGCTTGTTTGTGAGCACGCAGTGCTTTGATTGAGTACGTGTCCTTTTCGTTTGCCTGACGTTGTCAGCTACTCAGGTGTACACGTTTGGTCCTCAGTCGATGAAATCGTGAGGTGCGGGGATCCCCCGAGTGCGTTTGTAGCATGTAATAAAGTTGTAGAAAAATAGTCAACCAAAGTTTGGGGGCGAGACACTTAGCTTTATTTATATCGTAATGGAGGAGGTACATGGTTCGGCTGAATAGCCTTGGCTGAAAGCCTTATTGAAAGTAAAAGGGGGTAGGTTGCTACGGGTAGAATCGTCGCAGGTGCGAGATATTCCATGGGTTGGAGTATGAGACTCCAGACTCCACATGCTTGAGGCGATAGGCGCCACCTGGGATGACTTCGGTGATGACGTAGGGTCCTTCCCACGGTGACTCGAATTTATTCGGTCGCTTTTGCTTGAGTCGCAAGACGAGGTCTCCTTCGACGAAGGACCTTGGGCGCAGCCGGCAGCTGTGATAGTTGCGGAGACTTTGCTGGTACACCGCTGATCGAGTTGCTGCTATATCCCATGCTTCGTCGAGTGTGTCGACGGCATCTTCGAGTGCAGCCGTGGATTCGGCTTCGCTGTAAGCGACGACTCGTGGAGCCTGGTGGCGCACTTCGGCTGGTAGCACGGCCTCAGCTCCATGCACCATGAAGAACGGTGTGTAGCCGGTGGAGCTGTTTGGCGTAGTCTGTAAGCTCCACAGGACGGACGGTAGCTCTTTTGTCCAGTTTCCAGCTTTTTGCTCGAGTGAGCTCATGAGGCGCTTCTTGATGCCGGCGCCGATGAGGCCGTTGGCCTTTTCCACTTGCCCGTTTGTTTGCGGGTGTGCCACTGAGGCATACGTGATGTTGATCCCGAGGCCTTCGCAGAAGTCCTGGAATTCTTCGGAGATGAAGTTCGATCCGTTGTCGGTGATGATGCTGTGCGGTACGCCGAACCTGTAGACAATGGATTCGAAGAATTTGATGGCGGTTTTGCCCTTCTGGTTGGTGACTGGCATGGCCTCGATCCACTTGGTGAATTTGTCGACTACGACCAGGAGGAAGACGTGTCCCCCTTTCGAGGACTTTGGCAGTTTGCCGATCATGTCGAGGCCCCATTGGGCAAAAGGCCAAGCTATGGGTATGGGTCGAAGTTCAGACCCAGGTGCGTGCGGTTTGTCGGTGAACCGTTGGCAGCCGTTGCATCTTCGGACGATGTCCTTCGCGTCGCTCATGGCCGTTGGCCAGTAGAATCCTGCTCGTAGAGCTTTGGCGACAAGGGAGCGGCTGCCTGCGTGGTGGCCGCAGATACCCTCATGGATGTCTTGGAGTATGGCTTTGCCGTCGTCGATGGTGACGCACCGTTGTAGTACACCCGTGATGCTGCGTTTTTACAGTTCGCCATTGATGATGGTGAAGGCTTTTGACCGACGAGATATGCGCCGGGCATTTGTCGGGCTGTCAGGCAATTCTCCGTTTATCAGGAACTGGAGGTATGGGCGTGTCCAGGTTTCTTCGACTGCCATGACCTGCATTAGGTTGACCATGGCAACTTCGGTATCCAACTTTTCAGGTCCTTCATGACCTTCGGGTAGCGTAGCCCCCGAGTGTTCTCCTTCTTCGGGTGATCCCTTGGGGAATTTCCGCTTGATGGATGGCACGCAGATCTGTTCGAGGAACACACCTGGTGGCACCTTTGCACAAGTGGAGCCGATGTTGGCGAGTCTGTCGGCTTCCTCGTTGCTTTCTCTTCCGACGTGTCGAAGCTCGCAGCCGTCGAATTCTCCTTCGAGTGCGTTGTAGAGCGCGCGGTACGCTATCATGTTTTCGGCGTGTGCATCGCACTCATTCATCGTCTGCTGGACGACGAGGTTGGAGTCACCATAGATGACCAGGCGCGTTGCGCCGCATATCTTTGCCATCCTCATGCCATGGATGAGGGCTTCGTATTCGGCTTCGTTATTGGAGGCTCTAAATTTCATCCGGAGAACGTACTTCATTTTGTCTCCTTGGGGGGAGGTCAGTATGACCCCTGCTCCTGCCCCAGCTTCTCTCTTGGAGCCGTCGAAGTGCATCGTCCATGATTGCGACATGTCCGGGGTATCTGGTAGCTGCAGCTCCATCCAGTGCACCAGGAAGTCCGGAAGGACTTGAGATTTTATTGCGTGTCGCTTCTCGTAGACGATGTCCAAGGGTGATAGTTCGATGCCCCACAGGGCAACCCGTCCTGTTGCCTCTGGATTATTTAGGATGCTGTTCAGGGGTGCCTCGTTGATGACCATCACTTGGTGCTCCTGGAAGTAATGGCTCAACCGTCGAGCCGTCATGAACACGCCGTAGGCTAGCTTCTGGTAGTGAGGGTACCTCTGCTTTGTTGGAGTGAGAACCTTGCTGAGGTAGTAAATTGGGCGCTGGACCCCGTGGGTCTGGCCTTCTTCGGGTCGTTCGACCACGAGTACTGTGCTGACCACCTGGTGTGTGGCTGCTATGTACAGCAGCAGGGGTTCGCGCTCCTTTGGCGTGACCAAAACTGGCGAGGTGGAGAGGAGCCGCTTGAGGCTTTCGAATGCGTCGTTGGCTTCTGGTGTCCACTTGAACTTGTCTGCCTTGCGCAGCAGCTGGTAGAATGGTAGGGCCTTCTCGCCCATGCGGCTGATGAACCTGCTTAGTGCCGCTACTCGTCCTGCGAGCTGCTGAACGCCCTTGAGGTTTTTAGGCTTCTCCATTGTCATGATGGCTCTGATTTTCTTCGGGTTCGCCTCAATCCCTCGTTGAGAGATGAAGTACCCGAGCAGCTGACCCGAGGGGACGCCGAAGGCGCACTTTTCTGGATTGAGCTTGATCCTGTAGCGATCAAGGTTGTCGAACGTCTCGCGGAGATCGTCGATAAGTGTCCTTGCCTCCTTGGTTTTTATTACTATGTCGTCGACATAGACTTGGACGTTGCGACCGATCTGGTCCTTGAGGCAGGCCTGCATGCATCGTTGGTACGTGGCACCCGCGTTCTTTAGCCCGAAGGGCATTGTGTTGTAACAGAATACTCCGAACGGTGTGATAAACGCCGTTTTCTCTTGATCTTCGACCTTGAGTCGAATCTGGTTATAGCCTGAGTAGGCGTCGAGGAAGGAGAGTTTCTCGCAACCTGCAGTCGAATCGATGATCTGGTCGATCCGTGGAAGAGGGAAGTGGTCCTTTGGGCAATGCTTATTTAGTGACGTGAAGTCCACGCACATCCGCAGGATGTCCGTGTCCTTCTTCGGGACCATCACCGTGTTTGCCAGCCACTTGCTTTCCTTGATTTCCCGGATGAAGTCTGCTGCGAGTAATCTGTTGATTTCCTTGCCGATAGCTTCGGCTCGTGGCTCCGACAGTCTTCGGATGGACTGCTTGACTGGCTTGGTGTCTGGAAAGACGTTGAGTGCGTGCTCGGCAAATTCCCTGGGAACTCCTGGCATGTTCGCAGGACACCAGGCGAAGATTTCCCAGCGCTCACGGAGGAATTCGACGAGCGCGCCTTCCTATGCGGTGCTGAGGTCATTGGCGATCAGCGCCGTCTTGGAGGCATCCGTCGGATGGACCTGCACTTTCTTGGTGTTGACGGTGGAATCGAAGGACATGTCAGGTGCGTTCTGCCTTGTGACTGGGGGTAGCCCATTGTCCGTCACCTCGCGGAGCCTTACAAGCTCGTCTTGCATGCCGAAAGACTGGGAGATTTTGTTGAAATCCCTGTCGCATTGATCCGATCGGGTGAAGCTCCCGTGGACTGTGATGACGCCCCTTGGTCCTGGCATCTTGAGTAGTAGGTATGCGTAGTGTGGGACGGCTAGGAACCTTGCGAATGCTACACGCCCCAGGATGGCGTGGTATTGCGACGGCCAGTCCACCACTTCGAATTCTAGGCGCTCCTGCCGAAAGTTGTCCGGCTTTCCGAAGATGATGTCGAGCCCTATTTTGCCCAGGGGGAATATGCCCTTTCCTGGGACAATGTCGTGGAACGTTGTGTCTGATTGTTCCAGGCTGCATTGCAGGATCCGCATAGCTGCTAGAGTGCTTGCGAACATTAGGTTGATGCCGCTGCCGCCGTCCATGAAGACGCGACTCATCTCGAAGCCTCCGATCTGCGCCTCCAGCACCAGGGCAGCATGACCTGGGCGAGGGATCTGGCAAGGGTGATCCGCGCGAGTGAATGTGATGCAGGACTCCGATCCGCTGAGGTACTCAGGGATTGCAGGCAGAGTTGCCACGGCCAAGTTGATTTGTCGGGTGATTTTCTTCTGCACCCTGTTTGTGGGGCGTCCCTTCTGGATCATATTTAGTGCTCCCTTTGGTGGGGGGTATCCGACCCCGGCATTGTTTTGCGCTGGTGTGACTGGTTGATTTGGGCCTCCAATAGGCGGCGGTGGAGGAGCTCCGTGTGCTATTTCACCTGGCGCAGGTGCGTTTCCAAACGCAGGGATTGGGGCTTGTTGCCTCATCTGCACCATGCCTTCGCTGAGTTTCTAGAACTCGCGGCAGTCCTTGAGCATGTGGCTGGCTTTCTTTTTGCCATCCTGTTTGTCGATGTAGAAGTGGATGGTGCATGTACCCGAAAGTTTGTCGAATGCTGAGGGTCCGTTGTCGCGGTCGCGGCGTTGCCACGACTGCGTTGGTCGTCCGTTGTCGCGAAAGTTTCCGCCGCGGTATCCTCCGCTGTTGCGGCTGTTGTCGTTACCGCGGTCGGCGTAGCCGGCCGCGACCATGTCGGGTCCGTCGCGGTCCTCATAGACGCGCGATCTCCTCTTGTTGCAGCATTCACGTCTTCGGCCGTAGTCGTCCTCTTCATCTGATTGCGCTCGCTGGATGCAATCTTCACCGTCTGCCCAACTGTTGGCGATTTCCATGAGGTGGTCGAGTGTCTTGGGCTTTACACGCCCAAGTTCCTCCTTGAAGTCTTGGCGCTTGACGCCGTCCCTGAAGGCGTCGATGGCCCTCTCTTCGGAGATGTGTGTTGCGGAGTTCTTGGTTGTAGACCAGCGTAGTAGGTACGATCGAATAGATTCACCCGTTCTCTGAGTGCAGGCTCGCAACTCTTTGATTGAGGCGGGCCTCTTGCTGGTGCCTTTAAAATTTCGGATGAAGCTGTAAGCAAGCTCCTCCCAGCTTCGGATGGATCCTGATGACAGGCTGCTGAGCCAGACTCGGGCCGCGCCTGTCAGCTGCAGCTGAAGGCATTGCATGGCGGTTTCTTTGTTGCCTCCGTGAAGCTTGACGGATGACAGATGGTCACTGAGCCAGGATTTGGATCTTGCGTGCCGTTGAACTTCGGAGTATCCGAAGGAAGCTTGAAGTTGCGTGGCATCTGTGTTCGCCGAACAGATCTGCTGAAGCATCGGGCCCCGCAGAGTTCTCCTTCGTCTTCATCCATCTCAGATTCAGACGAGCATGCGCGTTTGGCGCGTGCTTTGTCGATCTTGCGCTGTGTAAGCTTGTCTCTGGCGTCATAGTCGCGTTTATGGCGGTGCGAGCTCTTCTTCCTTCGAGGAAGATCGTGCTCTTCTTCCTCTTCGGATGAGGGGGTGGGGCTCCGGTCGCGCCTGGCCGAAGCTTTCTTCTTCGGCTCCGCAGGAGCGTCTTCGTGGAGCGCAGCTCCGATTAGTCCTAGTCCGGTGAGTGCGGACCTATGCATGGCCCTTTTCGGGTCCCCCTCTGGAGGTGGGTGAGCCGCGAGATACGCAGTGACTGCCATGATCGCAGCTTGTGGTGTCTTTGGGATGATGTTGCCGTCCGCATCCATATCCATGAACGACGTGTGGAGAGTTCGGGTCACATCACGGCGTTCCTTGGGATCCATGTTATCCACCCGTGAGCGATGCTTGTTTCCCTGATTTCCATTCGTGCTAGAGCCGGGTGCCATGGCGGAGAGCGCAACTTGTTGCGCGCTGGACTCGGAGGTTGCTTGCTTGCGTTTATCTAGCGTCTCCTGCATCTTGACTTGTTTCTTGTGCTCCTCGATGAGGAGGTAGTGGTACGCCATCAGTAGGTCACGTGAGGCGTCTGCAGGTAAGACGATGTCGCCTGCGATGGCACGGCGCGCCTGGACCCATCCTTCTTTGCTAAGTTGGATGACGTGGCTGTTGTTTTCCCCGTTGGGTGGGGGGACTGGCTTCTTCTGTTTTCGCCGTTTCCGCCGTTTCGGTTGGGCGGCGGGTTAGGTGTTTCCTCGTTGGTTTGGATGACTGCGGCGCATAGATAGCGCTCGCAGATTGGTTGGCTGCTACCGCAGCTTTCGGATCCTGAACCGTAGGTCCCTTCATCCGAAGGTGGATCGCACAGATCGGAGTTGCAGCTGCTGCTGCTGTAGAACTCATCTGTCGATGGTGACGTGCGTAGCACGGAGTGTGGAGCCCACGAGGCGGGCCTGATTGACGGCACGGGCACCCGCTCAGGGAGGCGGAGGGTGCCAGTTTGACCTACCTGGAAGCAGAAACTCCCGAACAAAATTTCGAGTCCGTCGCCTACGGGCTCGAAATCCTTCATGGTGGCCGGCGAGTGGGCGGTGAAGTCGAAAGCGCCGAAGAGGAGGTGATTCTCCGTTTCCGCGGAGTTATAGATCGGTCGGATCGGAACCATCACGATCGCACAATCAGCATCCCCTATTCCCACATACGGCGCCAATTGACGAGGTTTAATCTCGTCAATGCCCATTGTTATGGACTTGGGTTTTGGAGAAGATGGGGATGCTGGAGATCGTGGCACGGTTAACAGACAAGCAACCAGGGGACACGAGATTTACCCAGGTTCAGGCCCCCGGAGGGAAAACCCTACTCCTGCTTGTCTGCTCTTGATTACGGCGGAACCGAAGGTTACAGGGTGCGCAGATTCGATCTGGCATGGATGGGTGTGCGAGAGTATGAGTCGAGAGATCTAGGACGTGCCCTCCTGGCCTTTATATAGACTTAGGCAGGTCCCGGGCATAGTCCTAGTCGGTTACAAGTTCTAGGGTTTTACCCCTTTGAATTTCCTATCTCCGCTAGTCTTGCTCTCCAAGGATCCGAAGGCGTCATGGGTCTTGGCCACCCGAAAATCTTCATGGGCCAGTGTATATCTGTTGTGGGCCTTCCTTGGGCTGTACCAGGTATGCTGAAGTCACGTACCCGTAGGGTATAACCATGTCACGAGGGGATCTGAAGATCTTCCCGGCACCTTGCCGGAGGGGAGAGATCATCCCGGAGGCCTTCTTCATCACCATGCCAGCCTCCAGTATGATACGTGAGTAGTTCCATCTTGGACTATGGGTCCATACAATAGCTATATGGTTGTTTCTCCTCCTTTGTGCTACCATGTTTAGATCTTGTGAGCTCCATTCATGATCAAGATCATCTATTTGTAATCATGCATGTTGTGTTTGCGGGGATCCGATGGATATTGAGATTACTATGTCAGATTGATTAATGGTTCTATCTTATTGATTCTATCATCTGTGTGTTGTTTGAGATCTTGCATGCTATTCGTTTCTAGTAGCTATCTTGGCCAAGTAGATGCTAGTGACTCCAAGACGGAGTATTTACGCTCGATGGTGGGTTCATGCCTCTATTGAATCTGGGGAAGTGACAGAAATCTCTAAGGTTGTAGATGTGCTTTTTCTACTAGGGAGAAAACAATAATCTTTTGTTCATGGAATAATTGTATTGTTTACTTTACACACATTGCTTAAAGCAGTTATCCGTTGCTTGCAACTTAATACTGGAGGGGGTTCGGATGATAACCTGAAGATGGATTACTAGTCATAGATGAAGTTGGATGGCGGTCTATGTATATTGTTGTAATACCCAATCAAATCTCATAGGATCATGAATGTCTAGTATTACATTGTTATGCCTTGCTCTGTCCTGTCAATTGCCCCGCTATAATTTGTTTACCCAACATGTTATGTTATTTATCTCAAGGAGAACACCTCTAATAAACTGTGGACCCCGGTCCAATCTTTACCATTGATACTTCAACCTCTGTTACTGTTTACTTTCTGCAAGCCACCATTAACTTCCACACCATACATTTAATCCTTTGTTTTCAGCAAACCTGTGAGATTGACAACCTCACTGTTTATTGGAGCAAGGTCTTGAGTTTGTGTTGTGCAGGTTTCCAAGTTGCTAGCAACACCTTTGAGTCGTTTCCTTCCTCCTACTGGTTCGATAACCTTGGTTTCTTACTGAGGGAAAACTTATTATTGTACTCATTATACCTTCCTCTTGGGTTTCCCAATAAAGATCTACAGTGATCTGAGCCGCATCAGATAGTATGTATCTAGTCTAATATAACTGGTGAAAGTAGAGTACCCATTCCATAGTCGTAAGTCTGGGAAATGATCTGCATAGGCTCCCATATTATATAATCTTCTACTCTTCAGCGAACAATTTGCACGACGAATGGAGATAAGTGAAAAAGTCGGAAAGAATGACATCATATTATTTTACTTGAGAATTACAACATCTATAATTATCATCTATCATTTAAAGTTAGGATATTTAGGTGCAACCACGAAGCTCCGTTTAGGCAAAGGAGGGCCCTTGCCCCCTTACATCTTTGCAACCACATAAAATTAGTTGTGGTATGTAGAGTATTAAAATAATAATTAATTTTTAAATGACCCTAATAAATTGTTAACAAAACTAGCACTGTGTACAAATTTGTCTACGAATAAATCTTTTCCATGAACTTTATTGCTTATGCTCGTTTGTTTCATGCCAATTTCAAGAGTAGTAGATATAGTGGCAAAATTTAGAGAACCGTTTAATTTTCTTGAACACATGGGAAGGGCAAATAATTTTATGTGTTGCTAAACCAGAGTACATACAATAGTTACATGGGCGTCGAGCCAAACTATGCTACTAGGCCCGAAGAGGCCTAAATATAAAGAAAATATAGACAAAATATACTACTAACCTATTTATTGCGAGTCGGGTAAATCTTTATAGTATGCTTTGAGTATTGAAAACTTTTTATCCTCCGATGAAGTAACATAAAGATAATTTATCAAAAAAGTGTACTTCTTTAAACTCATTTTCATGAAACTAGCCATAATGAGTGTGCTTTTTTGTTACTTAGGATGGTTTAATCGTAACAATGTTTTAGAATATTAGTTATTGTGTTATCTATTTACATTTTTATGTATTTAACTTAAAAGCATGATTATACTAAATTCAAATTGTATCTTGTAATAAAAATCTTCTTGATCTATATTTTCATGGTTGGATAAATTATTTAGTGTATACATATGTGTTCGTGGGTATGCATGTGTGTTCGCGTATAGATCTTTGATATCCTCATTATTATTATTATATTGATATTTAAAGTGCATAGTAAAACAAATATCTTGGGTAGTGATTCTTGTGTATTATTAGGTAAGTGTAATTATAGAGACCTATAGAGCTGAATCATTATCAAATATGTAGGTGTGTATTACAAGTCTAGTATTAAAAATGCATCTCTTCTTGTAATCATCAAGAAGCATACATCGATGTATTAGGTCCGACTTTGCATACATATGGATCGAGTGCACTTGGTTTCATGTGGTGTATACAATTGTTCTTTCTAGTTTGCCCAATAAAATTTTGTGCACGGGAGTTAACCATGGGAATATACTTAACTTATATTTATGTACAACTTTTAGGGTGTCCATAAGCTAGAGATATACTAGCATCTTAACTAAACTCACTATCATCGATTGAAATGTGTTTGTTCATATATTGTAATCTCATTGGTTCTTGGCATAGACCATCCTATCCAAATTGGGCATTTTTTATATGTTCCATAAATTTTTGTATCTAAGGGATAATAGTATAGTTGTTATAGTGTAATAATTTATTTTGAGCCTCCTTCTCTTAAATCTGGGGTAGTCGCCCTGTTTCCTTGGCCTATGTGCTGGCCCTGGTTACATATTTCTTCTCTACTAGACGGTAATCTTATTTCAAATAATCAGATTTATTATTTTGTTTGTTTACTTCTAAAAAAAATATATATGCAAACAAGTGTTCGATATTGTTAACTGGGCTAGCTATTGGTTGAGCTCAAATGGCCCACTCGTTGGGATCTCATCAATTATATCAAATGGATTTTAGGTTGGATCATTTGTCTATATACTTGTAGGCTTGTAGCCATGGTTGATTTTTATTTTCTTCATTTTAATTTGTAACATCTTACTAATTTGTGGCTCTCTGTCAGTTATCATTATCATGTTAATTGACATCTTCCTCTCAATTATTTAGACATATCAATGGTTAGTGTTATGAGCGATGAGTTCTTTCATTAGGCGATGTCTTCCAACCATACTTTAAATATCCGAACCAGAAAAAACGAAACATGAGACCTTGCCGGTCCATCAAGCGCACTGCATAGTTTTGCATATATGTTTATCTATTTATTATAATATTTATATTATTTTATAGCTTTAAAAACCGTACAGTCTACCAATGGCCCGACCAGTAAAAACCCCGACCGACAGACTCACCAGTTCAATCACCGGTCTATTTTTTAAACTATGCATCCAACTAGCTCCTCTATTCAAAACCTCGTTGTCAATAATTAGGACCTCTTTTATCTGTTAGATTAATAAATTTAAATAAATAGGATTTCAATGTCTTTAAATCTCAAATCTTTCATGATTGAAACTATCGTTTGTTTGCACCCAACGAAGAAGACAGAGAGACCATGTCAACAGAAGATTTCATACGACAAAAAAGGAATTATGGAAGTAGTAGATTACAATGTCTTTAAATCTTAAACATGCGTGGTTGAAACTATTGCACCAAATAAAGAACACGTAAATGTTGCGTCAATAGAAATTTTTCATACAAAGGGCAATAAAAAATGAACCCTTACGAAAATATAGTATGAAATGTATCTAACGAATCAAATACCCGCACGCAAAAAGTAAAATCTCAAGTACAAAAATCAAAAGAACCGTGTTTCTAAAATAAAAAGGGAAGAAGTAGAACTTAGTTGTAATCCCTCAATAAATAGAGGATTTATATACAGATACTACCTCGAAAAGATGTCGCAAATTTGACAAAAAATAAATATACCTATTTACTAAATAGTGCATAGATAAATTTAAATCTAGACAAATCTACATCCTTTTAAGGACGAATGAAGTAGTAAATTTATGAGAATCCAATATATATAATTGTCTTCTTTCACACAACGATAGAGCACTTAGGTCTAGTGGCGGATCTAAGAATTATTCAAAGTCTGGACAAATAGTGTATTTTAAGACTAATGCTACTATTTTTTATCAAATTGCTATGAAATTAGGCTTGTCTGCCGGCTGGGCGCATGCCCAGTGTAGCATCCCAATTGTCTAACAATTGCAATGCTACTAGCTTAGTCTATATATGCTACTCTCTATATATAATTGTTGCATCATAATTATATCATGCTCATGTCATCATGCCACCTTGCATTTGAGCATCATATAAAACCCTTTTTGTTTTGGTTCTTCTCTCATATGCATCATTAATTGTATTTGCCTCTTGATATTGTATTTGGTTATTGATATATTGTTTAAATGCCCAAGTTGAGTTGGGGGCATATCTTTTATTCTACTCCACTACCCTTTCTTTCACCACCTTATAATTCCACCATCCCATTATCCATGAGCTTGTATTTTATTTTATTTTGGTATTTAATCTAGCTCATGGGAGATAGGATGGATCTACTCCTACAAATTCTTTTGCTTGGCTTTTATTCCACTTTTGGGAATGCATAAGAATAATGCCATGTTAATATTATTGTTTTCACAAAAATAAACATGGCATTAATTATTTTGCATGGGCCATGCAAGCACCACCACATTCTAGTCCTTTGGGATTTTATATGAATTTTGAGTGGTGTATATCTCTTGGAGCTCTCCCTTCTCTCTCAATCCTTTCTACCTTGTTTTGTTTCTTGCCTTGTGCCATCAAACCTCATCAACCTCACTTGAGTAGTGCCATGCATGAGCTTGTAAGATCATCAACTTGTCCATCCTTTTCTCTCACTTGATCATGCATACCAACACCCCTCACCACCATCTCCTCCATCTCTTGCATGATCTTGTTGGCTCATCACCAAAACCCTAAACCCCTTGGTTGGTCTTGCCTTGGCCATGCTCAAACCCTAAACACCATCACCACCCCTTGCCTTGACCATGAGGAAACCCTAACCTACCACCTTACTCTACCCTAAACCCTCTTCTCTTTTTCTCTCTACCTAGCCGAGCCCTCCTCTCACCACTTTTCCCTCATCATGTCGAGCCCCTCTCCCTCTCTCTGCCAATAGGGACCCACCCTTGCCATCTACCCCTCTATCTCTAAACCCTAACCCGAGTTACCCCGACCTAGATCCATCTACCCCCTCACCTCTCGGCCTCTCTCTCTCTTTCTCTCTCTCTCTCCCTGCCAGGCCTACCCCATCTAACCTAACCCGAGCTAGCCCCTCCCTCTCTTCTCTTCCTCACACCGACCTGCACCCGACCTTCCTTGCAAACTGGTGCCACCCGACCCCTCCCTTCTCCAGGTCCGTTTGAACCATGTCCAGCAGTGGACAGCGTGATCGACCCGGGAGCCTGTTTCTCTCCTTCCCTTGTGCCCATGTGAGTGCCCACCGAGCAAGGACAATAACCACGGCCCGCTCGTGCCCCTCCCTATCTGCTGCTTAAAGCAAGCAAGGCACGCAAGCCAGCCTTGGCCTCCCTTTTCCACCTACCTGCAGATCGAGATCGAGATCCAGAAACCCGGTCTCAGCTTCCTTCCCCTCCAACAGGCAAGAGGCCATGGCCACCTTCATACCCGTCTAAACCCTAGCTCTGGCCAGATCGAGTGGAGGCGGTTGGAGCCATGCAAGAGGGAGGCTCGAAGTCATGGAACCTTTGACGCCCTCCTCAGCATCACCCCGAACCAGGAGACGCGCCGGGAGTTTGTCGGAGCAGTAGCGCCGCCACCATGGCTGTGACAACCAGAAACAACCGGTCTGCGATTACCTCTCGAGTTCGCCTCCTCTCCAGCAAGCTCGGCTCGCTAGGCAACATCCTGGTGAGCTCCTCTCATCCCCAGACAACACCTCTCTCCCTCTCTCGTTGTGCTTTGCCGACGGGTGCGCCGCTGCGCGCAGTCGCCGCCACGAGGGCACCAACGCCTGTTCTTCGAGTCCAAGACGAGCGCACAACCAACCGTTTTGTTTAAATCTTGCATTAACTTGTGCTTCTATCTGTCCTCTATCCAACGAGCTCTAGCACGCCCCGATCCGTCCATCGACGAGCTCGGGATCATCTCGCGAAAACCAGCGGAAAACGTCGCTTTTCTACATCTCGTCCGACAGTCTCAGACACCATTTTTTTCGCCCTGTTCTTCGTGAATTTCCGGGCTCCACAGTGCCCCACCGGAGAAACTCCGTACATGAAAGTTGTACATCTTGCTGCCCTCTTCAACTTTGCTTTTTGTGCCATCTCCAAATCCCCAAAGGTTTTCTCGCCATCGTCTTCCGAAGATCAGACCAGCTAGCTCGTTTTGCGACGCGAATATTCAGTTTCGTCAGCCTCGCGGTGAGTTTTGCGCTTAGCCCCTTACCTTTTTTTCCCGCCTAAACCCGTGCCCCCGGACTGCCCGCGTGTCAACACACAGTTGGGCCGCGCATGGATGGACCCGCTACAGTCCCGGGCCCATTCGTCTGTCCCTTTGGCTAGCTAGTGCCGCGGTGAGAAAAGTTCCGCGCGCGTCGTTTTCTGCCAGCTCAGCGCCTGGCCCATTGTCAGCGGCTCGGGCTAGTTTCACCTGGGTACAAAAAGTCTCTGTGTAATTCTGTTTTAATAAAACCATTTCTGAAAATGTTTAAATACAAATTTAAATCTGTTTTAATAACTTTTGAATTCTAATTCCAAATAATACAAATGATATATGTTTTGAAATCAGAAAAATGTGAGGAATTCAATTATGCCATTCAAAATATTGTGTGAACACTTTAAATTTCAAATTGATTAAAATTACAATAAAATGCCCTCTTTCTTAATTAATTAATAATTTTTGTTTTATAACTCCAAATTTGACAAATAATATGTCTAAAATGATCAGCTCGACGAGACCTTTCTGTTTATGCATTCCTTGTTTTGAATTGCAGCATGCATCATATAAATATAAAGTATACAGCAACTTATTAGAGTATAAAATGTGACCAAAACTCAATAAAATGCTTTATTCTTGTATTCCACACCTCACCCATGCTATGCTACTTTATTGCCATGCAAATTGTGCATCATTTATCATGGCATGATTGTTTGCTTGTCGCATTTTATTCATATGCTTGTGCACTTTATTTATGTTGGCCCTTGTTTGTTTGGTTCTTCTTCGAATAGACGCTGAGCAGGGGATATATCAAGAAACCCAGGAGCACTACCCAGATCCATCCCTCGCTTCAACTGAGCTGCCAGGCAAGCACTACCACATGCTTACATACATATAGTACCTATTGCCTCTATCTTATTCTTGCATCATGGAGTCGCGATTGCATTAAACTGAATCCCAAGTATTGTATAGCCTTTACTTTTAAACCCCACCGAAGCTTGTTCCTCCATCCCATGAGCCATTACTACAGGAGTTGTTTGAGCCATGCGAGTCGTAGAACAGCATGTGTAGGGTATGTGAGTGTCTGATGGATAACGAGGTACCTAAACAACTTAACCTGAGTAGTAATGGGATAACTAATGAAAGTGGCACCGGTGAGCAATATCTGCTATTTGGTTTTTCATGCTCACTTGTGTCCCGTAGGACCCCGAGTACTTGATTCCTGTTCTTTGAATATTCGCGCTATCCACATCCGGGAGGCTTATGGACCCCCCTGAGCCAGAGCTTGATTCATTCTTATTTCTTGGGGCCACAAAGTAGTTTGAGGCTTTATTATTATCATGTACTTATGCCATGTTTTACTACTTTATTTAAGATTGTGCGAGGAGCACCTGTACTGTTTAGGTAAGCGGAGTGTTTTCGCGGTATCGACAAGCCCAGTCACACTTTCGGGTTCCCAGTCGTTTACAGCCATTGACGCAAACCTTGAGTCCGTCTCGGAGCCGGCCAACTTCGTTGCGGGTAGCTTAATGGGGTGGCCCCTGAAATATTTCTAAATCCTGTGATCGCTTTGTCATGAATGCCTCGTTGGGTTTTGATTTGGTTTTTCCGAGGTTGATCGAGTGTGTGTTGCTATTTGTGCACCCCTGCAGGGTAAAACTTTCTGAAAGCCGTGTCCGCGGTTATGGACGACTTGGAGCACAGTTTCTCGATCATAGACAAGAATAACTAAAGTACCGCTTTTAATTTGACTAAATACCTGACTAGTAATAGTGCAACATTCATGGAATGGATAATAAAAACTGCCAACGGATGGGGGGTTGTTCGTCCGCTTCCTCGTTGGTAAGCGAGGAGGAGGATGAATCTGTTAATATTACTGTTATAACAGTTGTTATTAATTCACGAACATCCGTCTATCTTTGGTTAGGCGGATGGTTAGCGAGTATC
Organism: Avena sativa; assembly: GCA_916181665.1. Taxonomy (NCBI): domain Eukaryota; kingdom Viridiplantae; phylum Streptophyta; class Magnoliopsida; order Poales; family Poaceae; genus Avena; species Avena sativa. The sequence continues at coordinate 312,911,324 of OV702297.1, forward strand.
TATAGAATTGTTAGGTATTATCTTTTGCTGCAATTGCGTCACCCCAGGTTGTGTCCCCTTTAGAGGCATAAAGACTTGCTGAGTACCCCTAGGGTCTCACACGATAAATTGTTTGATTCAGATGAGTAGGTAAACTCGCAAGATGGATACTGGGTGGAGAAGACGGACGATGTTAGCAACGATCATTCGGTGTAGAGATTCCGGGAACGGGGATCCGTGAGATCTGTGGACAGGATGTGTTTATTTATGGGGCATCTTATGCCGATTTGCTTCTTATCCGTACTCGGATCTTGTTTTCCGCTTCCGCCTGATGCTCTGATGTTTGATGTATGAGGAGATATCCTAAACTATTATATCTATCTAGGATATTTGGATCTTGCCGTATGGCGTTGCAATATTTCTATTTCTTTTAGATGGAATGGCTCTGAGGACTATTGTATGGTGGCTTGCATACATACTCATTTGTGTATATAGTTGATCCCTTCGCCTGCCGATTACGCCGCTCGTTCTTGTCCCGATGTTTGGAAATGGTTAGGACGGCCGAAAGGTCTACCTGTGAATGGCATTTGGGCCCCACCGTACTATTTTAACCATTTCCGCTCATCCAGGCTTGTAACTAAGAGCGTAATTCACCGAGGTAGTTACACCCAGACTTAGGGGTGGCTAGGTCCGCCTATGCTTAGGGCATGTATAATAGTTGATAAGATAGTATTCTCTTAGACATGTCATATAATATTGACATGACAATAAAACACGATATAAGTCTTATCTTCAGAGACATGTATTCCTAAATATGTGTTGAGATATATCATTGCTAATAAAAGGTAAACATCTTTTTTCTCTCTCTCGTCCAACTCAGAAATTATTCTACGCGATATTGCTAAGATAAAACTATTGTACATGTCTTTAGTTAGCTGCAACTTATAACAACGCAGTAGTTGTTTATATTAGTGCTTATTATCTGAACACATACACACACAATCATCACGAAGAAATTGTTGAGAATGGACGCCATGATTAAGCACTCCGCATAATCTGGGTAGGTTTAAACAGCCAGCTTACTCTTTCTCACAGTGCGTCCCTTCTCCTGAAGTTGATAGCATAAAATTACCACTTTGTATGTCGATTTTTTTAACCACTCGTCTTCGAAATCGCATAAAACTATCACATTGGATCTTGATTGTCGCAAAAAGGACTAATCGCTGTCTAAACACGAATTGACACGGTTTAAAACGGGCAGACCCACCCACCAGGCTGACGTGGCAGCGCGACACGGCGTACCGTCTGCCTTTTTGCATGTAGGTCCTCAAATTTTGACAGAAAATTGCGCAGAAATATCTGGCACTATTAAAACCTTCATAACTTTTGAATACGAATTCAAATACAAAAAGTTTAAATACGAAAAGTGCTCAGAATTGTTTAATTTTTTTATAAACTTTATTTATTATTTTATATAATTAAAATATGCAAAAATATAAAAATTATTTTATTAATTATAAGAAATTATTTTATTAATTATACAAAAACTTTGGAAATTCATAACTTTAACTATATAACTCCAAATAATATAAATAATATGTCTAAATTTATTAGAAAAATCCAAGGAATCCATTTCTTATATTTATAATACATGAATTATATCCGTTCCTCTTGGATATTATGATTATGCAAGTAATCATAATAATAAATGTGTCATTTTATTTATTCTTGTATATTTATAGATGCACTAGAAATATGCAAGTAATCCACCAACTGATCCGACAACAACACCTAGCTACATACATACGTATACCTGGACTGATGATCGATCTCGAAGCTGCACGTGAACAACTCCCAATCGCCTTCATTCATGCATACACGCACATCTAACGTGTCCTGCTGCATCAGATCATTGCACCCATAAATACACACACAACACTACACCGCATACAAAGAAATATGCACATAAATATGCACTAAAAACTTGAATAAAAATGTGCGTCGCATGTGCTTACGCGGCGAATGCCTGATCAACCAAGCCACATGCACCGCCGACAATCGATTAAAATAATATTATGTTTGCCTAATTAATTAGCTAGTAATTATATGAGATCCTATTTGGATCCAATCATCGCTGCTGCCGCCGGCCCTCGCCGTGGTGGCGGCGGGCCTAGCTGCCGAATGTGGTTGGGGGCGGTGCGTCGGAGGAGGATGCCAGAGCTGCTGGGGCTGCGATGGCGGAGGCTGAAGAGCGGGACCTAGGCGACGTTCCTCGGTCGGGGTGAAGGCAATGGCTCCTTGTGATGGCGATCTTGTGGAGGAGGTGCCGGTGATGGGATTCCGTTGGAAGACCTAGATCGGCTCTCTAACCCTAATTGCCTGCTCGATCTGTTCTCCGAATATGCAAGAATGTGTATATTTCTAGTGCATATTTGCATATTTCTAGTGCATCTACAAATATGCAAGAATAAATAAAATAACACACATTTATTATTATAATTACTTGCATAATCAAAATATACGGGAGGAACGGATATGATTCATACATTATAAATATAAGAAATGGATTCCTTGGATTTTTCTAATAAATTTAGACATATTATTTATATTATTTGGAGTTATATAGTTAAAGTTATGAATTTCCAAAGTTTTTGTATAATTAATAAAATATTTTCTTATAATTAATCCAATAATTTTTATATTTTTGAATATTTTAATTATATAAAATAATGAATAAAGTTTGTAAAAAAATTCAAACAATTCTGAGCACTTTTCTTATTTAAACTTTTTCTATTTGAATTCGTATTCAAAAGTTATGAAGGTTTTAATAGTGCCAGGGACTTCTGCGCAATTTTCTGCCAAAATTTGAGGACCTGCGCGCAAAACGGCAGATGGTACGCCGTCTCGCGCTGCCACGTCAGCCTGACGGGTGGGCCCGCCCATCTTAAACCGTATCAATTCGTGTTTTTTTTGCGACAATCAAAATCCAATGTGGTAGTTTTATGCGATTTCAAAGAGTGGTATGAATTAGAAAACTCAACATACAAAGTGGTAGTTTTATGCTATAAACTCCTATTCCTAACTCATGTGCCGGCGTTAGTGATGCAATGCTCTGCACTGTCAGCTTCACTAGGCCTACCTCACAATCTAACCCAATCTAATCTAATCTAATTAAGCTGACTGAGCTTGCTTTTCGGCGAAGGAATTAAGCCTCGGCCCGAGGAGTGGACGTACAATCACACATCACTCACCGATTCAAACTCTCGTTCGATTGAATTTAGGTAACAGAGTGGACGTAATTAGGGTGTTAAGTGGGATCCCACCAAAATCCTACTTCTAGTTCATTTGTAAAAATCTAGTGTAAATTTTTGCTTAAAATTTAAACTAGATTTTGACAAATGAACTAGAAGTAGGATTTTGGTGGGATCCCAGTTGACACCCTAGACGTAATGTACTTATTCTTCCTGTGTGCTGTATGTACGTCACTCCTGCCAGTGGACGATGATGAAGGCATATGTATGTATGTATGTATATTTAATGGAGTGCGTGCAGGTGCAGAGGAGGGATCGAGCGAGTGAGTGTCAGCTCGACATTGGTTGGCAATAATGGCCAGGTCACGGGGAGGAGGAAGCTCCATCGATGGCTCCTGTTTTTCCAGCCGAGCTAACCTTGGAGCACACCAAACCTAGGCACTACAGCATACCCCGTGCTGTGCTCTGTTCTGCATGCCAGGGTGTGTGAGCCAGCAAGCATCTGACAAGTTGCCTGCTTGCTTGCTTGCTAGGAGTACTAGACGGCAGTATGGTACTGTGCATGATTGCCTCTTGAGTCAGTGGAAACCTTTTTCCCTACGACACCGAAGCTCCGCCGCGGAGAAAACTATTTGGGGCCGTGCGGCTGCTGGCCTGCCAGCGTTCGCAGCACCGAGGACGAAGACGAACGGAGACGTGGCCTTCGCCGTGTGATCTCCCTCCAAATAACTAATGCTACAGTGGGAGGTCTATCATGGATCTATCCTTTTTGATTCTATATATAAGCGAATATCTGGGTGGATCAAAGACGACCAGCAAGTACACACGGGTCAACATGCCGCGCGCACAACTTGCGACGCAAAGCTACAAAAGGGACGCACTATGGCTAGCGCTGATTAGGCTAATCGTCACGCACAGAGGCTTTCTAACCTGATTGTTGACGAGGAGAACCGTCATGGCGATTACCTGAATCCAACCGTCGTAGAAGCCGTGCGTGTATCGTGACTCGGTTTAGCATGGATCCATCCCATTCCACGGTATCCGTATTTCCTCATAATTGCCTTGATCAGCATATCGCGTTAATCACGGATGGACCGCGCCACCCCATAGTCTTGGTAAAGGAGGGTATCAGGGCCATTAACTCCCATAATCAAAACCATAAACACCCTCCTTTTGTGTTGTTGTTGTTGACAGGACATATGCCATTGCAAACTTGCATTTGGCCTTGGGGCTAGCTTAATGCTGACGCGAGCTTTGGTGTCATGGATTCCTCTATGAATTGAATGGCTAGCTTTTTCTTCCAAAAGTTTATTCCATATTTTTTTTTCAACATTTCTGACGTATTTTACCCCGTTTTCAACTTAATTAGTACCATCTTGTAACCTCGAGCTTGGGATCTATGCCAGGATTTACACGCCTATTTTCAAACGTGTACCAGGTCTCTTGCCCCCTAAATCAAATTTCGCCGGGTTACCTAATAAGTTCCACTATCACGTGTCATTCCACATCAAATATGCGACGGAGCAACATCAATCGACCAACGGCGCTTCTTCTGTACACAAGTTTCAGCGGCATGGCACTGCCACATAGGACTAACTCTAGGTCTAGATGGTCAAAATAGGCGAAAATATTTTTTACATGTGAAGCGTGGAACACCATTTTCAAAATACTAGAAGGTAAAAGGTGGCGGGGAGGGATAATCCCCGCCACATAGATCAAAATAAGAGGTACAAAGTGGAATTTAGTTATTTTTCAGATTTGTTGTCTGGCTAACTAACTTTGCCTATTTTCACACGAACTCATCCACGAACACAAATTATAAACAAATTTTCACGACGACAAAGCTCAACAATGTAAGATAAAAATCACACTAAAAATACTTGGATAATAAGAAAATAAAAAGCAAAGAGGGCTTCAAGCTAAAAGATGGCGGGGATAAAATAAAGGATAATCCTTGCCACATAGATCAAAATAAGAGGTAAAAGTGGAATTTAATTATTTTTCAGATTTGTTGTCTGGCTAACTAACTTTGCCTATTTTCGCATGAACTCATCCACGGCCACAGATTATAAACAATTTTTCACAAAGACAAAGCTCAACAATGTAAGATAAAAATCGCACTAAAAATGCTTTGGATAATAAGAAAAGAAAAGACAAAGAGAACTTAAGCTAGTACTACTATAGGGGAGCAAACACACGGCCACGAGCCTGCGCATCTCAGCTCCTATATTCTTCAGGAACCCAAAACCCAAAAGAAGAAAACAAACGAAGGGGGAAAAGAGAAGAGAATCCAGTTTCCAGTTTTTATACTGTTTTCCCCGTCTCTCTCTCTCTCTCTCTCTCTCTCTCCTCGCCCGGGCTGTTTCTCTCTCTCCCTCTTCATCCCCTCCCTCTCCGCCGCATCCCCGTCTCCCCCCACCCCCGCTGCCCTCTCCAAACCCTAACCCTAAACCCCACCCGCGCCTCCTCCCAATCTCTGCCCGGCGCCCACCCGTCCCCGGCGGCCGGATTCGGATTTGCCACCCCGGGCCGATTCGATCGATGTAGGCGGCGAGCCTCGCTGCCCACCCCGTACAACACGAGACGCGCCCCCGCCCCCCGAGATGGCTTCGGGGTGACCAGGCGGACGAGAGACTAGCAGAGGGACCCTCTAGGCGTAGATGGCATTGGGAGATCTCATGGCGTCCAGGCTCGTGCACTCGTCTTCTTCCTCTTCATCGTCCTCGCTGCCCACGCCCTCCTTGGCGGCGGCGGTGAGCCTCCAGGCGGACCGCGTGGATGGCGAGCTCCCTGCCGCTAACGGGCCGGGGCCGCGGAGGGACGACGCGGGCGAGCCCGAGGAGCACGAGGATGAGGGGAAGGCAGCGGCGCTCCTGGCCTGCCTGCCCCAAGCGGTGGTTCTGTGCGAGCAGCGGCATGACGGATTCGATGAGGCTGCTGCCGCGGCCGCCGGGCCGTCGACCAGCGGCCCCGTCTCCAAGTGGCGGCCAAAGGATCGGGTAATGGATGTAGCTGTTGCCTCCTAGCCCTGTTGTTGATAATCTATTTCTCAGATTCGCCACGGTTGGGCCTCAGGGCATGTTCATGAGGTTACAGTGCATAGCGCGGGTAGTCGAATGAGGGTAGCTGCTGTCTGGCTTAAGTGTATACGCGGCGAATGTAGTAGTATCTCTTATCATGTTTTCACTTACGGGCTATTTCTAAAATATAATGGGTAATGTGATAAAACTTTTGGTGTTGTCATGGTTTATATAGTCTTGACAGCTGGTTAACCAACTGGCCATCCAGACTAGAGCATGATTATTATTGTTAGCTGCAAATCGATGCCATTCTCCTCCCAAATGCTTGGAGATGTTGATGCTGTTTTACGTTATTGCGCTGTCTGCTGCTTTGTTAATTAATGCAAAAGGGAACCGTTATCTTTTCTGCTATGTTATCGTAATCATGCTTATTTGTCGACTAAATAACTGCTGCACGAGATTGCTACAAGTAAATCCAGCACGAAGATCACCAGCGTGTCTATAATTAATGGTTCTATACAAAAATTCAAATAGGCACGTGCGGAGTAACACCATTACTATGTCTTTCTTAACAGAGCACATCCTTGTATGATGACCATTCTGGCCTACCCACTTTTTGGAAATTTACTGTAATTGTTTGTAGCTGTTTGGTATCATGTGGGTAAAATAGATACTTAGTGTGGGTGTTTTACCTGTGGTGAAACTAAGTAGGGAGCAGGGCGATGGTCAAAATCTGGATCACCGTAGTAAAAAATTTCAAGAAAAAGTTGTCTAACGAATGCACATGTGTCACTGATTGTCTTAAGAAATTCCATTTTTGAGAATTGAGCATTTGACTGCGAGGACACATTTATTTATGGGATCCCACATTGGCAATGCCATCAATTTTGAATTATATGGTGTTACAACTAATGACAATACGAGGAAGATTACTTGGATGATTAAGATGAGGCTGCCATGCTTGAAAACAATTTAACATTACTGCCCTTGAAATTTCCCGCGGGACAATTTTAGGAGTTGATGTTCGCTGATTGTTTCTGCACAAGAGTAGATGTTCACCTTCCTAGTTATTGTACTCTTTATAAGATCTTCGTAGGAGTTGATCTATAGTAAGCTACCTGTCCCTTTCATACAAATTAACTCTCTGGCAGGTTTGCTGATTGTGTTTATTTGTCTGGACTAGAGCATTGTCATTAACTTTATTAACCACGTGTCAATTCCATGAGCTTTGTGAAAAGGATTATGCTAAATTATTATGTTGTTAGCAAGGAGATATGACATATTTATTTATATATATAAATTTTAACACAGCTATATTTTTTTTTTGTAGAACTAGCTAATGCTAATGAATAAATAGCTTTACTATTGCAATTGGTTGTCTAGTTTGGCCAGAGTATTGCTCTGCATTAGTCATACCTTCCTGATTGTTCCTTTTGGCTGTTTTAGTATTTATTTCTACTCTTCATCTATTATGTTCTAATAACCTTTGGATGGTGTTATTTTCATAAACTGCTCACATTTTGTATATGCTATATTCTAATAGTTGTCTTGGTTGCAGATGAAGACTGGATGTGTTGCACTTGTATTATGTTTAAACATTAGCGTTGATCCGCCGGATGTAATTAAAATTTCCCCTTGTGCAAGAATGGAGTGTTGGATAGGTAAACATCTGGTCATGTGTGTATGTTTATCCAAAATTCTAATGAGCCAAGAGAAATTTTTTAATCTTCAATTGGTGACTTTTTCGTGTTCACTAGTTATAACACATTTAGTTTTTTATATCAATAATTATCACTTCTTTCACCATTTCACAGAAAATGCTTTTCTTCTATTTCTCATTTCTGAATGCCAGACAAGGTTATATTGATAGCTGGTGGAGTTAGCAAGTTTGCAACAATGAAATCACTCTGGCATCTATTATAAAACAACTGCTGACTGTTCTTTTTCTTTTAACCTAACTCTGGTGTTTGTTTCTAGAGTAATTGAACTTGTACAGGCTACATTTTCATAATCTGGTACATTTTGTAGGCTGCATTTTAAATTTCGCGGTCGGGTGACGATCTGAACTTGATTTGTTAATAGTTGTGATGATTATTTGTTGAGAATGTGAATTGTATTAGATTTAGAGAAGGGTGATGGTTATTGTTGTAGATAGCTGATAGCATAGTATTTTAATACTCTATTACACAGTTGCCTTGTGATCTGCTCACAGCTTTTCTATTGCTCCATTTCAGATCCATTTTCTATGGCACCTCCCAAAGCGCTTGAAACTATTGGGAAAACATTACACTCACAGTATGAGCGATGGCAGCCTAAGGTGACCCACTATTTTTTAGTTAGACGGTGTTCTGGTAAACTAATATCACTGCTTACGTCTTCATGTGCTAATGATGTTTGCAGGCTCGTTATAAGCTTCAGCTGGATCCAACAGTCGAAGAAGTAAAGAAGCTTTGTAATACTTGCCGCAAATATGCCAGATCAGAGAGAGTTCTTTTTCATTACAATGGTCATGGTGTACCAAAGCCTACAGCTAATGGGGAGATTTGGGTGTTTAACAAGGTGAATGTTGTTAAAGGGTCAGGACATTGCATATGTTGATGCACCATTTAATAAGCATCCTTTTGTACTTTGGTGCAGAGTTACACACAGTATATCCCTCTTCCGATTACTGATCTCGATTCATGGCTGAAAACACCATCGATTTATGTTTTTGACTGCTCAGCAGCTGGAATGATCGTGAAAGCTTTTCTAGAGGTATATACTATAGCTCTGACTAATTTTTTTTACACTAGAAGAAACATAAATTATGGATTATATTGTAGGTTTGTAAGATTCTTCGATAGTTTAATATTCATTATGGTTCCTTATGTTGACTTCAGCGCCTAGACTGGACTTCAAGCTCTTCTGCATCTTCTAAGGATTGCATTCTCCTTGCTGCCTGCGAGGCACATCAAACTCTTCCACAGAGTGCAGAATATCCTGCTGATGTGTTCACAGCTTGCCTGACCACACCCATCAAAATGGCGTTGCACTGGTTCGCCCCCTTCTCTCTCTCTCTCTCTGGTGTGGAGTTTCTCTTTCTGTATCTGTATACTACTGATCTTGTATAGTTCTCCTTTTGATTTCAACCAGCGTTTATACTGATCTCTGGACATGTATAACTATGCAGGTTTTGTAATCGATCATTACTCCGTGGTTCTCTGGATCACTCTCTTATTGACCAAATTCCTGGAAGGCAAAATGACCGCAAAACACTCCTGGGGGAGTTGAACTGGATTTTCACTGCTATTACAGATACTATTGCATGGAATGTTCTTCCTCATGGTATGGCTGGTCATTTGAGTTAAAAAGTAATATCAACGGGCATCACTTTACGATCAAATTTCACTGTGCAGAACTATTCCAAAGGCTTTTCAGGCAGGATCTTTTGGTTGCTAGTCTCTTCCGCAACTTCCTACTTGCTGAGAGAATCATGCGATCTGCAAACTGTTCTCCAATTACATACCCAATGTTGCCACCGACACACCAACACCACATGTGGTAATCAACTAGACTAGCCATAGTGTTTCTATAATATATACCTTCTCTGTGTTTTCTGTAATTTGCTAAATGTCAGGGATGCATGGGACATGGCTGCGGAGATCTGCCTTTCCAAGCTTCCTCAATTGATTGCTGATCCTAATGCAGAGTTTCAGGTCTTGCTACTTATTCTATCATTGAATAATTTAGCACTAAAAACATCAAAAGCTTTTTGTTGGTTTTACTATGCCATTTGAGTATTATCACTTCATTACCATCACTTAGCTTGCCTCCTTACTCAAACAGCCGAGCCCATTTTTTACGGAACAATTGACAGCATTTGAAGTGTGGCTTGATCATGGCTCCGCGGATAAGAAACCGCCTGAACAATTACCCATTGTTCTTCAGGTAAGCCAGTGTCTCTGGCCAACTATTCTTGAGGCCAGTAGTGCTTTTGTTATTTGAGATGGTAACAAACTCTCCAAGTAGTGGCAAGACACATTGTTTGGTTAGTCAAGTCACCTCTTGTCGCCTAATTTTACCATCTTGGCTATTTATATCCTGGTGTTATCTTCATTGGTTTCCGACCTCATGCTACCAGTGTTGGCTTGGGAGAATGTGCTACAATTTTGTACAGTTTTCAGCAATATTTTTGTCGTTGTTTTCCTTTGCTCTTGATACAACCATGTTTTGTGTAGGTCCTGCTTAGTCAATCACACAGATTTAGAGCGCTCGTTCTTCTCGGAAGATTTCTTGACATGGGACCATGGGCAGTTGATTTGGTATAGAGTTGACATATCCTGCAAACCTTTTTTGTACAAAGTGCTGGTTATTTACTCCTTATTGAGTATTCAAACAATGCACATCATTGTTTTAGGCCTTGTCTGTCGGTATCTTCCCTTATGTGCTCAAACTTCTTCAAACAAGTGCGATGGAGTTGCGTCAAATTCTTGTGTTCATATGGACAAAAATTCTCTCTCTTGATAAGGTACTTACTCTACTTCGAAATTTTCCACAGTTGTTCCGATTGTGTTGAAAGGTTTGGTGTTTACTTAGTTGCTCTTTTTGTTGAAATGACAGTCATGCCAGGTTGATCTGGTGAAAGATGGAGGACATGCATATTTTATCAGGTTTCTTGATAGTTTGGATGCTTACCCGGAGCAGCGTGCCATGGCTGCTTTTGTTTTAGCAGTTATAGTCGATGGGCATAGGAGGGGTCAAGAGGCTTGTATGAACGCAGGTCTTATAGATGTTTGCCTGAGACATCTGCAACCTGAGAATCCTCATGATGCACAGACAGAGCCTTTGCTTTTGCAATGGCTTTGTTTATGCCTTGGCAAACTGTGGGAGGATTATCCCGAGGCTCAGTTACGTGGTCTACAATCAAATGCACCAGAAATTGTTATATGTTTATTGTCCGAGCCTCAACCCGAGGTACGGTATACTTCATGTTGTGTCAATTATTCCGTACTGCTGTTTAATAACTTAAGCATTAAGCATTAAATGTTTGGTCTTGGCAGGTCAGAGCCTCTGCTGTTTTTGCACTTGGAAATCTCTTGGATATTGGATCTCCATCAACGAATGGAGGTGATGATGACTCTGATGATGATGAAAAGACGAGGGCTGAAATAAATGTTGTTCGAAGCCTTCTGCAACTTTCTACAGATGGTAGCCCTCTTGTTAGAGCCGAGGTGTCTGTAGGTACGTGGACCTGAAAAATATCTTGTACTCCCTAAATAGTCCTCTATTTTTTTTATCTGTTAGCTTTGTGGCAATCATTTTGAGTCAAGCTGATGTCTTCCAGCTCTGACCCGCTTCGCGTTGGGCCACAACAAACATCTCAAAATTGTTGCTGCGGAGTACTGGAAACCTCAAACCAATTCACTACTAAAGTCACTACCATCATTGGCTAATATTAATAACCCAAGCAATGTTTACAGTCCCAGCAACTTTCTGCAAGGCAGCAGTGGCCTCTCTTCTCATATTGGTCCTGTGTTAAGGGTTGGTAGTGACAATAGTGCCACGGGTCGTGATGGAAGAATTTCTACGAGCAGCCCGATCGCGGCAAATAGCATCATGCATGGGTCTCCCCAGTCAGATGATTCTTCCCAGCACTCTGATTCAGGCATATTGCTGAGGGAGAATGCAAGTAACGGTGGTCTCAGCTACACCAGGTCAAGGCCTATGATTGATGGTGGAATTTATTCTCTATTTATTTCGACTATGTGCTCTGTTGCTAAAGACCCTTATCCAAGAATTGCAAGTATTGGCCGGAGAGCACTATCCCTCGTAGGGGTCGAGCAAGTGGTCATGAGAAACACTAGATTTGGCAGTGGGGGTGCAGGCGAGACATCTGCCCCTTCATCAAACATTGGAATGGCACGCTCTTCTTCCTGGTTTGACATGAATTCTGGTAGGTTATGATCTCTTTTCTTGCAACGTCCTTGTAGTGCCTCTCACCTGTCGCTTCCAATGGGATTAACTGTTCATTGACCCATTCCAATATTATGCAGGAAATTTCTCAATGGCATTTAGGACTCCTCCAGTTAGTCCCCCTCAGCATGATTACCTTACAGGGCTGCGCCGCGTGTGTTCTATGGAGTTTAGACCACACCTCTTGAATTCCCCTGATGGCTTAGCTGATCCGCTCTTAAGCTCTGCTGCAGCCCCCAGTACCAGTGAACTTAATATACTTCCCCAATCAACAATTTATAACTGGAGTTGTGGCCACTTCTCTAGGCCACTTCTAAATGGCTCTGATGATAATGGGGAAGTAAGTGCTAGAAGAGAAGAGCGGGAACGAGTTGCAATGGATTGCATTGGAAAATGCCAGCGTTCCTGTATGTGGATTCTCAGCTTATTCTGCATTGAATTCCTTCCTTTTCATTCTGTACTTATTTGTCTGCCATTTGTGACGGTTCCCCTTTTCCTTTTTTCTGGTTGGTGGGAATAGCAGCATGCAAGATGACCAGCCAAATCGCTAGTTGGGATACAAGGTTTGAGCAGGGTACAAAATCAGCATTGCTGTTGCCTTTTTCTCCAATTGTTGTTGCAGCTGATGAAACCGAGCAAATAAGGTAATTTCTTTTCTTAGGACTTTTCAATTGAAAATAATTGCACTCCCTCCGTCTAGAAATAGACGTCGCAAGTGTTTCAAAATTTGGATGAATTTATATACTAAATAGTGTCTAGATTCATCCAAATTTTGACAAATCTGCGACATCTATTTTGGGACGGAGGGAGTATTTTAAATGTATAACTTCACTTGTCTAAAGTTTTGTCCTTCTGTATCTCATGCCAGGGTGTGGAACTATGACGACGCTCTACCAGTGAATACTTTTGAAAATCACAAGTTATCTGAGAGAGCGCTATGCAAACTTTTGCTTATCAATGAACTTGATGAAAGCTTGCTTTTAGTTGGCTCAAGTATGCCTCTCTTTATTGTTGTCTGTTGTATCTGTACTGTATATATGTACTGTTTGTGAAATCTGTTTTTTCATATTGCAGGCGATGGAAATGTCCGTATATGGAAAAACTATACCCAAAAGGGAGGACAGAAACTTGTAACTGCCTTCTCATCATTTCAGGGCCATCGAGCTGCTGGTCGCAGTGCTGTTATTGACTGGCAACAGCAATCTGGTTATCTGGTGATATTCTGATGTCTCTTTCCAATTGCTTTGGTATTTGTATTTTATTAAAACTGCCCTAATACTGGAACCTACTCTGTTATACACCAGTATGCATCTGGTGACATGTCTTCTATCTTTGTATGGGATCTTGACAAGGAGCAACTTGTCCACACCATTCAACCATCTGCTGATAGCGGCATTTCAGCTCTGGTGAGTTCTGGTTACCATTTGCTATTTGGATAATCAGAATTATTATACAAAAATGTCTTTAGCTAGTCAGCTTGGGACCCTACTTTTTAGGAATTCATCAGTTATCTATATGTGCTTTATTTCTGTTCTGCTGTTCCTGCTCTATACTTGGTGGCTTCCCAACTTCATACTAATCAGCGATTAACAATATGTATAGTGTTTCACTGATAGCTCTAGGTTTTATGAAATCCATGTTTCATACCCCCTCTGTTCCCATGAGGAAGGTGCAAATGTTTTTGCTCTGGGATTAAGGAAAGTCCAGGTGGGGTAAAACTTTCCCAACTTGCCCCTAATAAACCACCTTTCCAATTAAATTAAGGAAACCCTCCAATCGCCCACTTCCTCGTGTTGTCTCCTCTCCAAAACTCCACCTCCCCACGGCGGCTGAACTGCTGGAGCAACGGCTCCTCTCCGAGCCCTTCAACGAGTGTGGAAGGGATGACCTCAGCGACTGCTGGGCAGTGGCTGGAGCCTTGCCAGAGCGGGAGGGAGGCTGGAGCACGGCTAGAGCGGGAGCTCCCTGCCTGGCGGCGGCCGGAGTGCGGCCAGAGTGGGAGGGATCTGGTTCTTCCGGGGTGTTGGCCGGAGCATGGCCAGAACGGTAGGGAGGCTGGAGCTCCCTGGACATCAGCTGGAGCGCAACCAGATCACCAGAACGTGAGGGAGGCTGGATCTTCCTGGTCGGTGGCTGGGCGCACCAGAGCGGGAGGGTGACTGGAGATTCCCAGGGGCGGTGGTTGGCACTCATCTCGGTGGAGCGTGTTGGGCCGACGGCAGTCAAGCCGGAGCTTTGTAGAGATGTGGTGTCACAATGTGATTCCTGTGGTGATGCAGACGATAGAGATGAGGAGACATGGGTAGTTTTAGGAGATAGCGACGAATCTTCACCCTGTGCCTTGCTTATATTGGTGAAAAACGTGAAAAATTTATACGCCCTAAGCAAGGGAACAGAGGAAAAAAACGTGAAAATTTATACGCCTTTTTTCTGGTGGAACTGGGATATTTGCATTGGTGCACAAAGAAAAATGGAATCATAAATGATTTGGTGCTGCTTTCTGTAGGTACTGGTCATTTTCTTAGGTTGAACAATGGATGCTAGAGTAAATAATTTTTTTGCTGAAGGATTTGCGCAGAGATTATTCCAAGTTTTTATTCAACTAAAAGTATAAGCAGTTCTGGTGTTTTTTGTTAGCTTGTTTTGTTGTTGGCCCTTTTTCATATGCAAGGAATACAATTAGTGAATAACATTTGGTGTCTTGCTTCTTAAGAATATATGTGTTGCATAGGATTTTGCATGCCGTTTGAGGTATTACATCAAGTCGTATGGATGAGCTTTGCATCTTGCGTTCTTGACTTCTCGTGCATGACCTTTGCTTGCCATTTCTGTTTCAGTCTGCATCTCAGGTTCGACCCAGTCAATTTGCTGCTGGTTTTATTGACGCATCGGTGAGGATATTTGATGTTCGTACACCTGACAGGTTAGTAAAGATATTTTTCTATCCTTTAGCCTTCATGATGTTTGAGGAGATATCATACATATCAGTGTAGCAGATTCATTGTGTGTTGACTCTTATATCCTCATTTATGTTTCTTCCTTTGTATGTTTTTTTTCCTAAAATGATGCAGGCTAGTTTATGTGGCAAAACCGCATGCCCCAAGAACTGAAAAGGTTGTCGGTATAGGATTTCAGCCTGGATTTGATCCATACAAGGTATTATCGATCACATCTTTTGTATCGATGTGCTCTTTGTGCCATTATAATTTTAATCGTTCGAAGTGGTATGTTTAAAAAAGTTTTGCTTGTGCTTTACAAAGCTGTGTAATGTTTGTGATCACAGATTGTAAGCGCATCTCAAGCTGGAGACATTCAGTTTCTTGATATTAGAAGGGCAGCTGAACCCTACCTCACTATTGAAGCTCACAGGGGTTCATTAATGGCATTAGCTGTTCATAGACATGCCCCGGTTATTGCAAGTGGCTCAGCTAAGCAGATGATTAAAGTGTTCAGTCTTGAAGGAGAACAACTAACGATAATTCGCTACCAGCCATCTTTTATGGGCCAAAGAATAGGCAGTGTAAACTGCCTTTCTTTCCATCCGTACAAATCTCTGCTGGCTGCTGGTGCTGGTGATAATGCTCTGGTCTCTATCTATGCCGAGGACAATTATCAAGTAAGATGAGGTTTACATCTTGTGGCATGCAATGGCAATGCAATCAGTAGGCCATATGATTGCCCAACTGTTGGATATGCAGCTGGTTCAGCTACAAGATACAAGATGATGCAAAGCCTGGTCAGCGACATTGGTGGTGGTTGTAGTGCTGTGGCTTTTGGTCCATATTGCTTGTGTTGGGCATCTACATCTCTGATCGGCGTGTGCAATTTGTAAGATACAAAACAAGATTCATTAGCCTCCCCTGCAAAAGGTTATGAAAGTGATAGGCAGTCATGGTCCCATCAAGTGAACTAGGAGGCTTCCCAAATAATCATACCTAGGTTAGCTGAAATGTAAATAGCCATCCGCATTTGGATTGTTGTTCTCTTAGTCAGTTTTCTTCCTTTCCCAACTGTAAAAAGGTTTGCCGATGCTTCATATCATAAGTCGGGTTGGCGGGGCCTGCTCGGTCAAGTGGTTGTTTATATTGGGCCAGGGAGGAAGAATGCATGCGCATGCCTCTTCACAGATGTTCTCCATAGATAGATGCTCCTTTTCCAGCTAATATAGCAGTAGAGGTGAGTTGTTACCATGGCTTGCTTGAATCAGTATTCTCCAGGTCATTCATTGTAAGCATTGGACTATCATCCAGTTTCGTCGTCACAGCTCGGTCGTCTTCGTTGTCCATTTGTACATATGAACTGCATTTGTACAGTAGTTAACTCTCTCCTCTTAAGATGTAATGCATGTTTGTCCTTGGGTGTATCTGATAACATTCTGAATAATTAAGTGAAGAAGAAGCTTGTCTCCTCTATGTACACATTTTTTTTTGCATAGAATCCTGGGCTGTTAAAAAGATTGAGATATGGCTGCGTTCTAAAAATATTTTGCCGGGCATTCTATATTGTTTGTTTTGATGGTTAGGAGAGCGTTGGATATGCTGGGCAGGGGGCATCACAAACTAAATGTTTTGATGTTTCATTCAGGCAACTGGCAATTTGTTTCTGGGATGCCCTGAAATTAGTTTATTGCTAGATTTGATAGCATGTGATGAGGTAAGGGTGATGTTTGATGCTGTCAGGGATAATTTATTTCACTGTTGAATGGCGTCGGTTTTCTGCGAAACCATTTTAATGATCGAATCAACGACCAAAGTTTTGAGTTCGGTCATGTTTTCTGCTTGCGCCATTTGAGTATGAGAATTCAAATTCAATTATTTTCGGTAGTCATCGCCTGCTCCCTTCGCGGCTGGGGATTCGTTGAATCCTCCCTCTGTACCGGAGAAAATAGAGTGAGAATGGCAATTTGGTTTTGTATAATTGTATACAGAGAGCGAAATGGAGATTCGTTGCCGATGCAGAGTGTGAGTGACGACTATCCTATAGATCTTGTGTTCTTTTACCGCGACGGGGATGAGCTGCTCGCCGCCGCCAGAGCCCGACCACCACCGCCTCCTCGCCACCCTCGCGCGCCACGGCCGCCTCGCCCCCGCCGCCACGCTCTTCTCCACCGCCGTCCGCACAACGTGCGCGCTCAACACCATCCTCGCCTCCCTCTGTTCCTCACCGTCGCTCCTCCGCATCGCGCCTTCCGTGCTCCTCCTCGCCGCCCCAGCCGCCGCCCCCGACGCCGCCACCTTCCGCGTGCTCGCCTCCGCGCTCTGCCGAGCCCGCCGCCCTTCCGCCGCCGCCGACCTCCTGCGCTGCATGCCCTCCCTCCTCCTCGACCCGGACTCGCCGCTGTGCCGCGCCGTGCTCTCCTCCCTCTGCCGCTGCGCCCCTGCCAGGCACGCGGCGGCGTTCCTGGATGACATGCGCCGGTGGGGCGTCTCGCCCAGCGGGCTCGACCACCGCGCCGTCCTCCGCGCGCTCCTGCGGGAGGGGATGGTCGCGGAGGCGTACCATGCCGTCAGGGAGAAGATGGGCTCCGACGGCGTGGCCCCCGGGGTGGCCGACTTCGAGCTGATGCTACGCGCCTTCAGCGAGCGCGGCCAGTTCGACGCCGTCGACGACGCGTTCGACGAAATGCTCCTGCGAGGGCTCGTGCCGGGCGTCGCGGTGTACAACGTGTACCTCGCCGCGCTGTGCAAGAGAGGGGACCTGCCCGGCGCGCGCCGGATGGTGGAGTGCATGGAGCGCGTAGGCTGCCCGCCGGACGTTAGGACGTTCGGCGTCGTGGTCGCCGGGTGCGTGTCCGCCGGGGACGCGGCCGCGGCCAGGGAGGTGGCGTCGGAGGCGTTGCGCCGGGGCCTGCGGTGGGACGCACTGGCGTTAGCGGAGCTGGTCGGCCTGCTCCATGCGGACGGACACGTCGCGGACGCGCACGGGCTGCTGCTGGAGGTGTTCCTGCGCGGCGGGTGCACTGGAGTGGACGCCTCGGCGTTCGGGCAGCTGATATGTCCTAGCGACGACTGCTTGCCAAGCTTGTAGCGATCACGCTGGCGATTAACCGCCGATGTTGTCATGTTGCAACAGTCGTCAGTCGGTCCCAGGAAAATTTCACATTTGATGTCAATGCCTCGTTTCTTCTGTTCCCAATGTTCTATTGCCATACAACAATGTTCATCCTGTGATCGAACATCACCGAAAAGCAAGCATCATGCAGATACAAGATCATGAGGTAGCAAAAGACCATCCACACACTGAGCATCACACACACCCACTGCCACTGTCTACGAGCCTTGGATAACTTGAGTGCCTTTTGTACCTCTTGCTAGTTTTCCTGGGAATGTTGACCCGCTTGTTGACATGACAGTACGGACCTTCCCAAAGCTGAAGGTATTAATATTCTCAAGTCCTCGAACCTATCTTTGCAGCACTTCAAGTCAGCGGCACTACTGGGAATGTTGTTATAGTAAATGAGAGAGACCAACAAGCAACAAGTCACTGAATTACGATGACAAATTGGCAAGGAATATGTCAGCCAAAGGGTCGAGTGAGTTTGGAGGCTTGGTTGCACCTGATAAGGACGCCTCTAGCTTGGATGGTGATACTATGCTAAAAATAAATTCCCATAAATAAGTGAAGCCTACGCATGCAGTTTCTCGCACATGATTGTATTGGAGTGATGCTATACCCCTTTGCAAGTTGCCCAATGAAACTTCTGAGCCACAAAAACAATCCAAAAGGATATTTGTCGGTGTGATTTGAGGTCAGTCTTTTCCGATCTACGGTTGTCATCTTCGGCGATGGTTGCTGCGCTGGTGCGTTGGTCCTATAAGGTCTTAGCACGACGACTTTCCATCTATCTATTACAGCAAGCTCAACTACGACAAGCTTTGCCCGGCTCCGGTGATGGAGGGGCGATGATGGCGGCGCGCCTTCGGCTCGTGCTAGGTGTCTGTAGTCGTCGCTAGGTGGTCCAATGATCTATTTATAATTTTTATTACTTTTAAGACTTGGTGTATTGTTGTTGTTGATGATTACGGTGAAGTTTTACAAAAAAAAAGATGGTACAAACGTAGTCAATAATTGTCTAATACTGACAAATATAGATTGTACAAATCGGAAGGATAAGGTTTTTATCGGTCCATCTCAAATAAAACTCTAGTGAAGATCGCAATAATAACTGGAAATGGCCATTTGGATCACCACACAAGTGGGTTCTCTGCTGTTCGGCTCTTTCTGCTGGTGAGAAGGTACTTTATGATGTCCTTGATAAAATCCGTGATATTTTTTTTGAACGGCATAACGGGGGACGAATTACCCACCTGCATTTTCCATTAACGAGAGGGCAGAAGAATGCCCAAATTTTTTTTTTACATAATGGGGGAGGAGCGTAGGCTCAAAGGGAATTACAAGAGCGTGGCGCACCACTGCTCTACACACTCAAAGCTAACACGCGAGGGGACCCGAGCCCGCCATAGCCGCAGGTGCTCAACGACTTGCTCGAGGATCGCCGAAGGGGGAAGACGAACAACGTCGAAGACCATCGGGTTCCTGGTTTTCCAAATCACCCAGAGGAGGCATGAGGTGACGGTGCTCCACAGCGGTATGCCCCAGGAGGGGTTGCTTGACTGGAGCAAGACCCAGGCCGCCTCGGTAGAGGTGGGGAGAGAGCGTCGACGACGCCCAAGCACACGCCGCCAGAAGAGACGCAGGCGGGAGCAGGTGAAGAATAGGTGGGCGAGAGTCTCCGGCCGGCGCGGACAGAAGGGGCATATGTCCGTGTCCAGACACCCAATGTGCCGCAGGAAAGCACGCGTGCGGGTATTGCCATGACGAAGGACCCAGACGAACACCTTGATCTTGAGCGGCGCATACCTAGCCCAATTCAGGTCGTGTAGGGGAGGGCCGCATCCAGAGCTCTTCAGCATCATGTACGCGCCCTTGGCACTGAACTGGGTGGCATCACCCCACAATAGAGACCACTCATCGTCCGCGGTGGAGGAGCGCGCGAGGAGGTGGTCGAGAGCATCGTGGAGCAGACGAAGCTCACTCTCAGCCCGGTCGGTCACCCTATCATGCGTGCGGAGCACGAGAGCCCGATCTACAAGCGCGTCGGATACAGAGCCGACAGCACGGACAATGTGGGAATATGCTGCAGGCAGGGCAGTCGAGAGCGCGCCTAGGGAGGTCCAATTGTCCCCCCCAGAGGTCCACAGAACGGCCGTGTCCCACACGAACAGAGGTGATTGCCCGATATGGGGGCAAGAGAGATGCGAAGACCTGCCAGGCAGGAGTCAAGGGAGCAGGGCGAGCACACATGTAGTTCGCGCGGACCCAGTCCGCCCACGGGGTGCGCTGCCCGGAGAGGACAACATGAAGTTTCTTGAGCAGGAGGCACGTGTTGTGAAGAGCGAGGTCGACAATACCCAGTCCACCCTCTGAGCGGAGCCGGCACACCACCTCCCACGACACCTAGCACGAGCCACCAGAGCAGGACGTCATGGCACTCCACAGCATGCCATGCCGGGGGCAATCCATCTTCGCGATTGTCCCCTTAGACAGTTGCATTACCGACATCGCATAAGCGGGGAGCGCTGATAGAACAGATGCCGAGAGTGTCAGCCTAGCACCAAGACAGGTGGGGCGGATCTGCCAAGGGGGGATGCAACGCTCGATCTTCCTAGCCAGGTAGTCCATGGCGGAGGAAGGCAGCTTGCGATCCGACAACGGGAGTCCAAGGTACGTCTGCGGGAACGAGGATACTGGGCACCCCAATATGGCAGACAGATGCGCGGCGTCGGTAGCAGGTACGCCGATAGGCACAAAGGCGCTTTTATGGAAGTTGATGTCGAGACCCGTCGCGTCTGAGAACTCCCGAAGTATGTCACGCAGGCGACGGAGTTGGTCGGGATCAGCGCGCACCAAGAGCAGCGTGTCGTCGGCGTACTGCACCACGGGGCACGGGAGGTCGTCCACAAGGGGATGTAGGAGGCGATGTTCGTCCGTATCTTTCAGGATCATTTGGCGCAGAAGGTCGGCAACTATCAGAAACAGATACGGCGAGAGGGGGTCCCCCTGGCGCAGCCCGTTCATGCAGTTGATCTAGCGCCCCGGAACCCCATTGAGTAGCACAACAGCTTTGCCGGTATCAAGGAGGATGCGGATCCAAGCACACCACCGGTCACCAAATCCACGCGCCCGGAGAATTGCATCGAGGGCATCCCAATTCACTGAATCAAAGGCCTTTCTGAAGTCCAGTTTCAGGGCAACCGCAAGAACCCCCCGGATGCGGCAACACTGGACCAGGTCGGCTGCATAGAGGAACCCGTCAGTGATACATCGCCCTCGGATGAACCCTGTCTGCTCGTATGCCACCAGTTGCTCAATGAACCGCTGTAGGCGCGAGGTCAAGATTTTCGTGAGCAGCTTCACCACACAGTTCTGGAGGGATATGGGCCTAAACCCGTCCGCGGTGACAACATCTTCGGACTTGGGAAGTAGGGCAATGTACGCACGGTTCAGGCCGTCGAGCTCCGCAAGACAATGGTAGAATTCCTCAAGGAAGGCCATGAGATCAGGCGAGACCGTGGACCAGAAGCAGCGGAAGAAGGCGGGGCCAAAGCTGTCGGGCTCGGGGCTACTGTCTAGCCTCATCGACCAGAGTGCCCTCCGAAGCGCCTCGAGTGTGAAGGGATCCTCAAGCGCGGTGAGCCCAGGCACGCAGTCAAGCAACATGCTAGGCTCACGACACCAAATGGGGGGAGAGGATTCTCCCAGTAGATTTGTAGATTTGCGTAGAAGTCACTTAGGATACGCTCATTCCAAACATGGCACGCCACAGGCACCCCGTCGGCATGGAGCACCTTGATCTGATTCCTGCGCAGCCTCGCAGACGCCCCGACGTGGAAGAAGGCGGTGTTGTCATCTCCTAGCTTGCACAACTTGAAGGCGAAGCGTTGTTTCCAGTATACGTCCAGCTGCTTGTACATACGGGAAAGTTGGCGCTTGACCGTATCACGGAGCAGCATCTCATGAGGCGCGAGGGCGCGGAGCTCCTCCATGCGATCCAAGAGGTCGATCACAGCTCGACAATTTGACACGACGACGGGAGGCCGCTTTTTGGCGCGAGCCCATTTTTTGGAAGATGCACGGGCTCACTTCAGCGACCTGGACAAGCGGCGGCCCGCGGAGGGGAGGTGGTTCCGGGAGTCAGTCCACACGACGTAGATACTAGCCCGGTACTCCTCAGAGTGGGCCCAGCCTCGTTCAAACATGAAGACATAGCTGATCGGGGCACGCGGGGATGCCTCGACAACCAGGGGCACATGATCCGAGGTCGTTCGGACGAGCGAACGGAGACATGAGTTAAAGAGCACTTGCTGCCAGCTAGGGTCGATGAAGGCTCGATCAAGGCGCACGAGTGGGCACCGCGCGTCCACTTGTTCCTGGAGTTGTATCAGAATTTGCGAAATTAGCTGGTGTGCCTATTTCTCAACTGGCTTCTCTATGCACCATTTTTGCCCAGCCGCCAGACCTATGTATATCATGCTTTACATGTGTGGCAAGAGAAAAAACTCAAGAGTTACAGCTTTGTATACATATGCCACTTTGTATACATATGATTTTCGAATTGCAGCATTTTAAATTTTAAGCAAATTAGAATCCTATTGTCTTTTGAATATCATGTGGATGTCTCTTTCTATACATGTAAATTGGCATGTATATTATGCCTTGCATCATACATGTGTGGCAAGAGAAAACAGACATTTCGCAGTAGTACTCTTACATACATCACCCATACGAGTAGCGAGGCCCAGGAGGAGGGTAGTAGTACGGCGCATCTTCGTGATGCCGTATCACTGGCGGAGGGTAAGTGACCGCCATGTTTGGCAATTCACGATCCATTGATCTTGTCAATACCGGATACACTGAGCCAGACTCCGGTGGAGGATAGCTGCTGGTTGGAGCAGGGAACTCCGGGTTCGTCTGCGGAGATGGGTATCCACTCGGCGGTGGATACGGATAGTACCTTGGCTGTGGTGGTGGCGGATAGTTGCCGATCGGTTGTGGCGAAGAAGGCACCGAATAGGCTGAAAACGCCGCAGGTGCTGGTGGATATGCTGTACTTGGCGCCGACGGCGGTGGGTAGCTGATGTTTGGTCCGGAATTTGACGCCGGGAACAGCGAGTCCATCATTCGCGGCGGAGGAGGGTACTCACTTGGCGGCAGCGGCGGATAGAGTGAAGTTGACACCGGTGGCGGCGGGTAGCTGCTGCTGCCCGGTGGCGCAAAGTTTGGCATCCCGGGAGGTGGATAGGCCGAACCTGACGGCGGCAGCGGAGGCGCGCAACAAGCGCTGAGATCTTGATCCGGCCGCGAGCCGTTGGGCACCGCATAGATCTGCGGCTGCTGCTGACACGCGCCGCCGCCGGTGACGGCGTAGACGAAGCTGAGGCTGCCGTTAGGCTTGCCGTCGGGGGCGAGCACCTGGTAGCTCACGCGCCGCGGCACCGTGCCGTCGCCGCTGCCGAGGTGGGAGACCGGCACACAGGTCGTGCCGACGAGCTTGGTGCCGAGGAGCGGCACCTGCGCCTTCACCTCGAACTGCAGGAGTCCGTCGTCGCCTTCTCCCGCGCCGTCCAGGTCAAACCCGAAGACGGCGCCGTCCCAGTCCGGGTTTTCGCCGCCGTCGGGGTCAGCGGGCGTCTTCTCCCGGCGGCCGCCGAGGAGCACGGCCACGTAGAGCGGTGGCTTCTGGAAGGGGACGAAGGACTTGACCCCACGGCAGGAGACGGATCTGACGGTGATGCGCCGGCCTGACGGTGGTGCGTTGGACATGGCTGATTTTCTATGAGAATCTTGCAAGACTGAAGCTTAATAATCTGCCAAAGGTCTCCTCTCTGGGTAGGCTGTTGGATCTGACTTTGGTTTATTGTGCACCAACTAATTGCAGGTTCCATGACGTAAGTGTTTGTCTGTCTTTCTGGTCATTTGTAATTTATTAGGATGTGATTATTTTGGATTTCTGCTAACCAACAGCTAGCTTTTTACTTATTTTGAATCTTAAGGACTGAAATAACCTTATACTCCCAAGGAAGCTACCTACCATTCGTCGCCTAATTTTGTTCTTACAAGCCATGTGTCACGACCACGCCTGTCTCATTCCTCATTTTCTTCTCCCGTTTTCTACTTATTTCTACGTGTTCGCCACCTCTCTTAGAGCATCACCACATGCCGAAAATCCCGACCAATTCTGGGTCGGGTGAAACCGAAATTCTTTTTTAGGCCGAGTTTCCATGTTCAACTAAATTCAGTGAAACACGGCGAAATTTGGACGAATATAGACGGATTTTATTAATTAGGACGAGGACGCATATATTACATCGAATTTAAACTAGGAAAAGGCCGTTGCTGTGGCCGATGCCGATGCCGGACTCCCCTTCTACATGCCGAGGCGGGGGTGGTTGTCGGCCTGGATGTGCTCCAGCACGGCGGCGAGCGTGCGCCCGGGAGCGCTCCACCAGCAGCGGTGCAACGCCACATTGTTATGCGTCGACGGCGAGCCCGGCGGTCCCTCGTGTCGGGCGAGCTCCTAGAGCCGCCTGTCGGTGAAGAACTGCTCCCAGAAGACCAGGTTGCCAGGATTCTCGACGAGATCCGGGTCTTGCATGGCGGCGATAGCCGTCTGGATCTTGCCGGCGATGTCCTCGTCGGTCGGCACCGGCGGAATCGGGATCCCGCTGGCGCTGAGATTCCAGATGAGGGGGAGACGAAAGTCCGGCGGCACCATATAGCCCGAGTCGTGGAGCAGCCGGGACTCCCACGACTGCAGCGTGTGGCGGCCGTTCGCCGCCGCGTTGTCGCCGAGGAATCTCTCGGCCATGGTTTTTCGTTGGAGTTTTGGAGGTGGAAATATGGGTGTGTTTGGAGTTCGTCGGAGTTGGGAGCGTTGTGAGAGAGTGTGAAGGGAGACGACGAGATGTACGACTTTTGTAGGCCGAGGCCGGAGGCAAGGGCAGGATGGGTGTAGCGGTGAGGGCGGGAAAAGGAGAAACAACGGGAAGGATGACGACGACTCGGCTTCTGTCACTGACAGGACTGGTCCACTCGGCGAATTCGCTTTGTCCAACGTTCCCAGGGCATTCTCGGGATCCTGGGAATGGCATGGGAAGTCTGGACCAAAATTGGCCCAAATCCGAACGAAAACAGGTTTCTGCGAACGCGACTGAGCGAAATTTAGCATCCGGACCTAATTTTCGCCCTGAGATTGGCGTTCTGGGAACGTGAATAGAGATGCTCTTATACTACTCCCCCATACTAAAAAGGACGAGATTGTATAATTGTCTAGATTTATACTTCCTCCGTTCTAAAATATAAGATGTTTTAGGTTTGTGAAGAAAATGTATCTAGACTATTTTTACTGTATAGATTTACTCAAAACCTGAGTGAACCTATATACTGAAAGAAATCTAGATATATTTGATTTACAAAACTAAAACATCTTATATTTTAAAACGAAAGAAGTATGTATATTTAGAAGAGCTCTAAGCTCCGTGGTTTTGAAGCCGTGTGGTGCTCCGACCGATTTAGTACTAATGGGTCCCAGCTATCAGCGTGAAAGGTGTGAAAACGATTCCTTGCTGCTAAGATTTTTGCTGCCTTGCGGTAACTCGTGTAGGTGTGAAAACGATTCCTTGCTGCTAAGATTTCCGCTGCCTTGCGGTAACTCGTGTCGTGTGGCCGCGATGCCTGGCGGTATGATTTTTTTCCTTCGCTCAGCGGTCCACATACGTGTACGCGCTCCATCTCGAGTCCCCACCCCTATCAGTTTCTCTTATGCGGTGACCCAGCATACCACTGCATGATTTAATATACTACTTTCTCTGTTTCAAATTACTCCGCTGGCGCGCTTATGTAGGTGAACTAGTACTCCCTCATTTTTCATTCAAAAAAATCCTCGAATTTTTGAAATAGATAGTATGAAATATGTACTACGTATACCAAAAATTCTAAGAATTTTTTGATGAAAAATGAGAGAATAGTAGGCCACCTAGGTAAGCGTGCGCGCGGAGTAATTTGAAACAGAGGGAGTATAGTCGTTAACATAATACCAATAAAACACCGTTCACTAGTATTACATTCTTCAGAATGGCACAACAGAAATACAGCGGGTCCAATACATAGCTAAAGGTTACAACTCACTCTTTACATAAGATTCAGAGACTAGATTTAAGAGAGAGAAAGAATTTCTTACGGAGAAGAATCAAAGTTTAAACAACGCCAGAACGATTATACTATTAAGTCTAATATTTAGACTAAGAGGTTGGTATTGCTGCTATTGCAACGTTCTACAGAAATAGGTTCTTTGGCTAGAGACAATATTCCTATCTAATCGATAACTTTCGTCTTCACTTGAGTTGAGGTAAATGTTGACTTTCTTGTCTTCATTGAAGGGCTTTAGCTGGTCTTGATAAGTCCTGGAGCATATCTTGATGTAGTCATCGTTTTAATGGCTTCATAATCACAAGGGTTAAAAAGATATTTTGATTACGAGCGTATTCAGCAAATTCACTAGAAAAGGAGTGTTTGATGCACTATAACTACAACCACAGACCGTAGGTCGTAGGCAATGCACGTTTTCATAAACATTTCTTGAAAGATTGCTTTTATTCTAAAAAACTATGTCCGTCAGCCTTCACGGGTTTACCAGAACCTTCATGGGGTTCCTTTCCCGCCACATTCGTAGCTCCTTCCTGGAACAGGGAGTAACAAATTACAGTTCTTTCACTCTACAGAGGTGCGTTACTTTATCCATGAGAGATCAACTCTTTGTTGCACAACCGGACAGCTTATTCCCGTCCACGATTCCATGATGTGGGGACCAGAAGATGATCCAAGCCAATCACTGCCCCCTTCGCGACCCCGCATGCCTCCTTGGTGTACACCATGGCCACATAAAGAATTATGGCAATGGTTTGTACAAACCGTTAGATGTCAGAACTATCGTGGGACGTTGAGGATTTCCACCCATATGCTGTATATTCTCTACGAATTACCAATTAATATGCACACTGCGAGGATAACAGTCACGACATGCACATCCGTCTTCATGCGAGAGGAAGAAGATATAGCTGACTTCTCCATCCCATTCCAAATCTCATGGTCAACGCGTAATATACGACGCAAGAATCACTGGCGACATTGGTTGTTAAGTCCTAGGTGATATAGTTCTGAACAGTGGTATCCCAACTGTCAGATTTAATAGATTAGCTGATCACCCTGGATCAATAATCAATAATCCTTATTATTATTGGGAAAATAGTGTTTTCTGACCATTTTCAAATGCAGATGAAGACAACACTGGATTTGTAAATTACTTTACAGAAAATAAACAAAGGACATGAGCAAGTGTGAACTTGCCTTTTGTGATTGCAAGTTTATGCACTCACTGCCTTCGAGTCAGTATAAGCTCCAAAATCTGAAATCAGTATCATTGGTCCGGTAAGGACTAATGTTTAAAGAAGCAATATGTTTTTATGCATAAGTAATGTGATGCACGTTCTTAGCGCAAATCCCGGGAATAACGTTGTTCTAGGGTTTGGATTCCGGAAGTGGTTACTTTGGAATGTGTGGTCCTTTTAAATAAGTTTCATAGTTGTACTTTTATTAGAGTTTAGGAGTGGTTGTAGATAACACATTTGTAGGAGTAAAATATACATTCTTATATCATACTACTTAGGACTACTTATACAAGATTTCTTATTTAAAGTGGCAAAAAGGATAACCTTCGAAGAAAAGGTTTCTCTTCCGACATAACATGGCATCAGTTCACTACACAATATTAAATGGAGTCCGGAATATGACATAAATATCCCGCCTTTAATCTTCATGTTTAATTATTAGGTGATTCGACAAAGTACCCCCAAACAAATAAACATGTATGCAAGTATGGATGAATTAATATGCACATGTTATATTATATTTATAAAAATAGGGGTCTCGGATAAGGGTCGCACATTTTGGTTCGGAACCGGGGTTTTCGACGGGATCGGGAACAAACATCGGATTCCATGACGGAGGCTTTGAGTCACCGGATTCGTGAAGCAGAACTCACGGTTGTTAGCGAACTTTGATGGATCGGGCACTAGGGTCTTCGAAAGATCTTGGTGAGCTTCTTGGATTCAGTCCTGCTTGGCAGGGTGGGCAAACGAATATAGCATGGGCATCCACTTGGGTCTTCATGACCTTATTGGGTACAGTACTTGCACGACGCCAAAACAATCTGGGAGCTGCAACAAAGACATTGCATTCAACATGAGTCACCAGGGCGGTACTTGGTATCATCCCTCGAACGACACACAGGCACAAGACATACAAACGCGCATGCGAATGAAGTACAAAGGCAGCACCTCTGGCATGTATGGGTCCGATTGCAGGGGTCCGAGTTCGGCAAGGACGACACATGCATGGACGGTGGCCCAGAGAAGGTCGACAGGCAGGAGCAATTCCTGGGCATCGGAGAGGCGGACGCGGCACATGGCCGTCGGGGCAGACGACAACGAGAGGAGACGAGCTCAGGGACGACCGGTGACGAGGACGTGCAGCAAGGCGGCTCAGAGCAGAGGCGACATGGGCCTGGGCGAGACGGCGGGAGGCGGCAACGCGACTTTGTGGAGGCAGAGACACGACGACGCTGGAGCCGAGGGTCACGAACGCCGACAAGAGGGGAGGAGGACCAGCGAGGTAGGCGGTGGTGACCGACGCAGGGCGGCGAGGTGCTCAGGGCGCCGACAGAGAGGAGCTCGCGGGCGCGCGACTGCCAGCAGAGGGAGAGAGGGCGGTGCGGTGGAAAGGAGGCTGATAGGGAACGGCGCGGAGCTCGCTGGCGAGAGGAGTACCAGGCGGCGGCGGCCAGAGGATCGTGGGGGAAGGGGTCGCGAGCAGGGAGACGAGGGGAAACAGGGGTGCTCGATAGGGATGGGTCGCGAGGCGTGTGTGGGCGTGGGTTGTGCCTGGGTCAGTTTACGTGACCAAGTGTTCGTGCGGTGTCGTGTTGGGTGAGGTGGTGTGTGTTTTGGTTGGGGTCGTGTGAGTGTGTGGTGTGTGTTTGTGCTGGCGGCGGCGGGTGTGAAGCATGCGGGGCTAGGTAGGATTAGGGTTAGTTTTGTCTAGCGTTTGGGTAGTAGGTGGCTAGCTGGGCCGTTTGGCCCGGCCGGCTGCCTCCCCCTAAAAATGTTTTTATTTATTTATTTTATTTTTATATAGACTTTTATAAATAGTTTTTTTGACAAATAAAATATCTAGAAAAAACCAAGGTTTTGATTTGAAATTTGAGAAGGAACTAATTAGAAAACAAAATAGGCTTTTGATGAAAATAGTTTTGGGCAAAAGTATGCATGATGTCATGATGATGCAAAATAGAAAATAACACGCAATTTTATTTCGGAATATTTTCCGGGGCATTACAACTCGACACCACTAACAAGGGATCTCGTCCCGAGATCCAAGCAAAGACGCCGGGAGAAGGAGGTTGATGATCAGATCTTCTTGCATCAGGTTGATGGTCGCGACACCACTAACAAGAATTCTTGCTCCATCTTGAAATTGTCGACACCACCAGCAGGGAGTTGTCGTTCATGTTCTTCGCGGGAACACTCCAGAAAAACAAAGGCGAAGAAATAGACTAGAGGGTCACCTCTAACTTCCAAAGAAGGAGTAAGAATCGCACTAGTCCATCAATTCAATGTACAAGAGTGAATGATAAGAGTAGTGGTATGGTCATGACTCCATCCCGCACTCGAAGCATTACTCTATACATGAATAGAAGGATCATGCAACTAACTCTTGGAATCCAGACTGAAGGTTTTGACTTTTGGTATTAACAAAGATTCAGGTAGACAATGTCGTCACAGTAGTTGCATGACACTAGGAAAACATTTGAAGAGGGATCAAGTAGAACGAAATCCAGATGTAGATCCACCGTTTCAAAAGGGGGAAAAGCGTACCCCTAAAGGTACGACGGAAGACCCAACCACGAGAATCATAGACTTGAAAAAAAAGGTAAGAGATCAGAGTAAAACACGTAAAGATAAGAGGTGAAGGAATAGGGATAAGGAGTAAAATTAGAGCTAATCAGATCTATCCAACACATTTGTAGCAAAATAGTTTTGACACTAGACATCGTCCGTTGGCAAGGATAACCTACGGGCTGGACCAGTGGGGTATCGTAAACCTTTGCTCTGATACCACTTGTAACGCCCCATAATCGAGTCTATGCAGATCTTAGCATTTCCCGCCAAAACCCGCATAGAAGCGATTCAAAGACGCCCACCAGACACTTTCGTGTGGGTGGGATTTGAATACAAGTAGTTACATCACAGTAGTTTACAACAGAATCCACAAGAACTTATATATACAACAACGACTGAACGAGTCGAGAATACAAAAGGTACATTACGAAGATACAACTCAAGAATAAAGCAAGATAGTATCCGAGTACGGACAAAATCCAAATGGGACTAAGAGTCCTGAAGAATAACCAAGCGGTGTCCAACCCTGCCCAGGCCAAGCCGGAAGGGTAACCTTGCTAACGTCGTCAATCACATACCTGTCAAGCCAAAAGGCTGCCGACAAAGGGCAAAGGAAAACAGAAAGAGAGCGGTCAGTACTGAGGCCAGTACACGACGAGACTAGAATTCGGTGGCCCTCGCCTACATAGGTATGGTGGGCTCAGCGGCAACAAAGCTTGCAATATCTAACTTATAGAGACACGCTACAACTTCGGCTATTGGAGCAAGATAAGATACCACCATACGATATCTATAATATAACACCAGACATAACCCATCCGAAGATTTCCCCCTCGAAGACCAGTTGAGGAAGTCCCCTTGCGAAACACACACAGTGGCAATTTTAGTTAAGCAGGTGTTTAGTTGATAAGGCTAATTACTAGTCAAGTTATTAGAGGCAAAGCATTAGTGGTGTTGTCTATGATCATGACACTGTACTCCTGAGGCGTCCATAACCGTGGACACACGGCTTCTCGAAAAGATTTACCCTGTAGGGGTGCACTACTGTACCCAAACGCATGCTCAACCCTTCAGGCAACATATAACGCGTGCCTTCCGAATCTCACAACAAGAACTGTCCCATAACTACGCGCATATCCAGAGGCATCACCTACTATGTTTTACCCACACAAGATATACAGCCGATTCTCCAGGTGGCACAGCGTTTGAGTCTACGGCCGGGCGATGATCGGAAGATAACTTGTAGAGCTCCATCCCACCTCCGACACGATATCCCGATTTTATGCAATGCAAGCCATGGAAGTCCACCAAAATCATATCACAACTCAACCCATGTCCGAGGACATATTATGCATATGCACCAAATGGAAAACCAATTTTTTAACCCTCTGGATATACGAATAGCGCCGATAGTTGAGGGGGGGATCCCAGAGGCCCCCACATTTGGTTAGCGCGATCAACTCAGAACTGGTATCGTAGAACGAACGGGTCCTAGGTCGGCTCAAGCAGTTCCCAAAGGCGGTCCCTGCCGGGGCCTTATCATTAGGTGAAACCATAACCAACATCATATTAATTATCTTATCACCAAGCATATCCGAGTATCATGTTCCACCTGTATGAGAGCGATACTAATCATGCCTACGACTCGCAAGGACAAGGCTAGCTAGTCAAACAAGGCAATAGGATAACCAAGGCAATATAGTGGAGCAGGTAATTAAAGGGGACAATACTAAAGCATCGACAATAAGGATAGCAATAGATCAATTGGAGGAAGTAAATACTATAAATGCAAAATAGGTAGAAGGGGGAGAATGCTCGCCTGAAAACATTGCCGAAGGTTCACCCGAAGATCGGGTCGACACTCGCATCAACTCATTGGCCTAGTCCGCGAAGAAGCAAAACACTAGAAGGGGCAACGGATGCAATATTTAATACTAGGGCGGAAGATCCGGCATGTTTATGATATGATGCATGGCATGGAAATATGCTGTCCCACTTAGCAATATTAAGCGGATTCGGGATCCCGACATTTATTATTAGGTTCAAGTTATTTAGC
Organism: Avena sativa; assembly: GCA_916181665.1. Taxonomy (NCBI): domain Eukaryota; kingdom Viridiplantae; phylum Streptophyta; class Magnoliopsida; order Poales; family Poaceae; genus Avena; species Avena sativa. Next base: position 312,943,596 of record OV702297.1, read on the forward strand.
TACCCCGCATATTAAATGCTAATTTAACAAGACATAACATGGCATCAGTTCACTACACAATATTAAATGGAGTCCGGAATATGACATAAATATCCCGCGTTTAATCTCCATGTTTAATTATTAGGTGATTCGACAAAGTACCCCCAAACAAATAAACATGTATGCAAGTATGGATGAATTAATATGCACAGGTTATATTATATTTATAAAAATAGGGGTCTCGGATAAGGGTCGCACATTTGGGTTCGGAACCGGGGTTTTCGACGGGATCGGGAACAAACATCGGATTCCATGACAGAGGCTTTGAGTCACCGGATTCGTGAAGCAGAACTCACGGTTGTTAGCGAACTTTGATGGATCGGGCACTAGGGTCTTCGAAAGATCTTGGTGAGCTTCTTGGATTCAGTCCTGCTTGGCAGGGTGGGCAAACGAACATAGCATGGGCATCCACTTGGGTCTTCACGACCTTATTGGGTACGGTACTTGCACGACGCCAAAGCAATCTGGGAGCTGCAACAAAGACATTGCATTCAACATGAGTCACCAGGGCGGTACTTGGTATCATCCCTCGAACGACACACAGGCACAAGACATACAAACGCGCATGCGAATGAAGTACAAAGGCAGCACCTCTGGCATGTATGGGTCTGATTGCAGGGGTCCGAGTTCGGCAAGGACGACACAGGCATGGACGGTGGCCCAGAGAAGGTCGACAGGCAGGAGCAATTCCTGGGCATCGGAGAGGCGGACGCGGCACATGGCCGTCGGGGCAGACGACAACGAGAGGAGACGAGATCAGGGACGACCGGTGACGAGGACGTGCAGCAAGGCGGCTCAGAGCAGAGGCGACACGGGCCTGGGCGCGACGGCGGGAGGCGGCAACGCGACTTTGTGGAGGCAGAGGCACGACGACGCTGGAGCCGAGGGTCGCGGACACCGACAAGAGGGGAGGAGGACCAGCAAGGTAGGCGGCGGTGACCGACGCAGGGCGGCGAGGTGCTCAGGGCGCCGACAGAGAGGAGCTCACGGGCGCGCGACTGCCAGCAGAAGAAGAGAGGGCGGTACGGTGGAGAGGAGGCTGACGGGGAAGGGCGCGGAGCTCGCTGGCGAGAGGAGTACCAGCCGGCGGCGACCAGAGGATCGTGGGGGAAGGGGACGCGAGCAGGGAGACGAGGGGAAACAGGGGCGCTCGATAGGGATGGGTCGCGAGGCGTGCGTGGGCGTGGGTTGTGCATGGGTCAGTTTACATGACCAAGTGTTCGTGCGGTGTCGTGTTGGGTGAGGTGGTGTGTGTTTTGGTTGGGGTCGCATGAGTGTGTGGTGTGTTTTTGTGCTGGCGGCGGCGGGTGTGAGGCATGCGGGGCTAGGTAGGATTAGGGTTAGTTTTGTCTAGGGTTTGGGTAGTAGGTGGCTAGCTGGGCCGTTTGGCCAGGCCGGTTGCTTCCTCCTAAAAATATTTTTATTTATTTATTTTATTTTTATATAGACTTTTATAAATAGTTTTTTTGACAAATAAAATATCTAGAAAAAACCAAGGTTTTGATTTGAAATTTGAGAAGGAACTAATTAGAAAACAAAATAATCTTTTGATGAAAATAGTTTTGGGCAAAAGTATGCATGATGTCATGATGATGCAAAATAGAAAATAACACACAATTTTATTTCAGAATATTTTTCGGGGCATTACATTGATGTTATTTGTTTTGATCAAATGGTTTGGCTTGAGTTGCTTTATAGATTAACTACTTCAGACCAAAGTTAACTATAAAACATGTAGTAATGTGTATGGTATTATATTTAGATTCTTGGAGACTAAAGTTAACTTTAAAATATAGATAGTTTTGAAAGTATAGTACTTATACATTAGTATCTTGTATATCTGAAAAGTGTTCTTCAAGTTATTTAAGAATGGTTATTCTTTTACTTGGGATAATGGTTTCTTAATTCTATGATTAAGTAGTATCATTTACCTTTTATAGATAAGTGAGTATAGTTTATAAACCTAACATAATGTTACTTAACTACTTACGGATTTATATAGTGTTGTAGTAGTTTTTGTAATTTTGTGATTAATATGGTTTAGAGAAGATTTGATTGTTCACAAGTTGTTCTTTAAGGACTTTAGTATTAATGGAATTCTTTTTAGAGATAATCTTCATTTAAGGTTGTAGATAAAAACATTTATAATGTTTTAAATCATTATGGTATTAGATTATTAATATTTGAGACTAATGCTATTTATTAGACTTATTTAACTTATTTTATGAATATTAATAAGTTTTATTTATCTTTAAATGAATTAGTAATAAGTTTATATTTGAGTTGTTAGAATATTTGAATTTTTATTTAACTCAAAAGTAAAATATTAGATTTTTAATATGTAAATGTTATTTTTGTGATCATTTTGGTATATTACATGTATTTTTGTGATTTATAAATAATAAAATATGATTTTTATAATGCTTATTACTCTATAATTATTTAATAAATAATAAATATTTAATTAAGTGAAATAATAATACATGATTATATGTTAAATTAAAATTCTTATTTTTCCAAGATTTTTGGTATTTTACTTATATTATAAACATCTATCCTTATAGGAATATGAGTTATTAAAATTTTATTACTAAATATTTATTTAGTATTTTTCAAAAATACTATAATATTAATAATAATAAAAGTGATTTTTATTTATTTTTTATCATCTTTCCATAATTTTGTAAAATTCCATAAGGAATATATAAATTACAAACTTCTTATAAAAATTTAAATGTCCACTATTTGATTTTTTTATTTTATTTGGATAGAGTGGATTATTGTGAATCCAAAAATCTTTCATTTATAAATTTTGGACTTTTATTTTATTTTCTATAATTTTTATTGAGGCCAGGGGTATTTTGGTCTTTCTTAATTGATAAAAATTAATTAAATAACTTGGGCTGGCCCCTTTGGCTTATTGGGCCAGGGTGGCCCAATAGGGCAGGGTCAAAAGATCACCCCGCAGGGTTTTGGCCCATCCATCCCACTCTGCCTCCTTCTCTCCCTCGACCTTATCCTCTCCTCCTCTGGATCGACTCCGTGGCCTGCGATGCCGCCACCGTCGATTCCTGCCGCCGTCGGCCGTTCTGGCTGCCGCCGTGGTGCGAGTTGGGGTTGTCGACGACACTCGTTCGTTCTATCCACTTGGATTTGACTCCATGGCTTCCCCGTGGTCAGTTCCACCCCATTCCCGAACCCTAGGGTTCGGAAAAGATGTTGTCGCCGCCGACGCGATCCCTCCTGCGCTGGTGTGCTGGTCTCATGTGCTGCTGCGGCCGCCGACGTGGCAGGTGCAGGTTGCAGTGCCCCTCTGGGTGCTCCCTGTGCCGCCGCGATTCGTCGGCCCCTCTGCTTCCTCTTCGATTCATCAGCGAGGACCTCGGGTAAGTTGTCTCTGTGGTGTTTGTCCATGCTACTGCCACGATTATTTCTGTGTATCTAGTGGCTTTCATGCCGAGTGACTATGTGCTGGTTGAGTTCATCTCTGGATTAGGGTTCTTGCTCTGATTAGGGTTCATAACCCCCTGTCTATCATATCTATGATGCTTTAGATCTAGTATTGTTCATATCTGATCATGGGAAATGATTGTCTGCTGTGGTTAATGATTGATAGTGGCTTTGATGATACTAGTTGCCTGTCAGATTAATTCTAGTGGTAACCCACCATGATCCATGCTAGTGTTTCAATGAAATCCTTGATTGGATTTGTTGGTCTGAGAAATTTCTCTACTGTCAGAATACTTGTATTGAAAGTAGATTCCTCTCAGTAGTTGCTTACTGCAATTATAATGTGGGCTTGTTTGAGATTATATACTCTGAATCAAATCATTACATGTAATGATTTTCTGTGGATGTATAGATTCATTTTAATGTTGATTCCTGGCACTTGGCTTCAGAAAAATGATATTTATTGGTTGTCCCTTTTATATGTGGATCCTAAACAAAGATTGGTTTTAGTTCATATACACCCTATCCTTGTGATACCAATATGATCTGGCACACAAGTGATTGGGTTTTTATTTCTGGTCTTAGCTTGATAATGCTTGTGATTAAAACTGATAAGATGATATGGGGGCTTTTGTTAACTTTCCTGCCTATGATGTTGGTCTGAGGCTCTAGGATGTAATTCCTAGTTAGTTGGGCAATAGTTTGTTTGAACTTATAGGTTTAGAGGTGCTACTCTCTCTGAGAGATGTGCCCTGATCTGATCAGATCAAATGAAAATGATCTAAGTTGCAAAAATAATAGCACTGAACCTAGTGATGCTGGTCTGAGGGTTTAGTGTTTATGGTTGAGCTTGATTTCTTATCCTTATACTTGAAATCTCTAGGATAGATGCACTCCTCTTGGGTGATTATTGAGGGATTATCTCATAAAACAACACATGCTTTTATTTAGATAATATGATGAAATCATGTGATGGTTTTATGAGGCTCACCACAAATTTTGATGTGGATGTAGTAGATTGATGATGATCTTGATCTTGATCTTGATCTAGATCTTGATCTGCTTTTGCGGTGCTCCTGAGCTTGCCTGCTCCTCCTAGCTCCTAGGCTTGACCTTGCTGTCCACCAGATCCATTCCCCTCCTTATGTCACCATTCTGGTGATGTTTGGGTTGATCTGGGTGGTTGGGTTTGGCTGCTGTTCTTGGTTTGACTGTTGTTCACCCTGGCTGTGCTGGTGTGTTGTGTAGTGGAGAGATGCACTAATGTGCTCCTCCACGGCTGTGCTATGGTTTTGTGATATTGGCTGTGCCTGTGAGGTCGAAAGCACACCCTTTGCATGCTTGTGTGTGTGTGCAACTTGTGTGCCTGCTATGCACTTGTGGATAGGTTCAGAAAGTTTTGAACTTACCATTACCAAACTACTTTTACCTGGCTGGTGAATTGGTCCCTTTTGGCTGTCATTTGAATTCTGGCTTTGAATTTATGAAGGATGAAATCTTTCAGATTGGTGAAACTTGCCCCTTTTACCACATTTCTCAATGATGAGATTGCCAAGTGCACCTCACTGACATATCTAAGAGAAATATACTAACACTGATCCTATTTTGTTTTCTATTTAATCTTTGTTTTGCAGGTACAAAGATAAAGATGAAGATTTAGTGTAGTTTTAGATATAGGATAGTTAGTGGATATACAAATGTAGTTTTCTTATTCTTTTGTAATTTTTCTTTTATAATTCTTGTAATCTTTATTTGGTTCATTTGTAATAAATTTTATATATTTATTAATAAAGGATATTCTTATTCTTTACTCTTGTGTAAATTGTGGAGTTTGGAATAACTTCAGTAAATTCATTCTTTGTATCTTGTTTATGTATATGAAATGAATTTCATATACAATATTGTTTTTAGATAAGATTTAAGTTATAATTCTTTTCTCTTAATTAATTTAAGATTCAGATCTTATATCAAAATCTTTTAAATTATAAAACACTTAAGTTTTAGAATCCAAACTCATTTCAAAACAGACATAGTTCCTTTAAGATCATATCAAAGTTTATAGCAATCCTCCTTTAAGACTAAACCTATTCTCAAAGTAAGAAAGAAACATTGATCACTCAAGGTTTTTATTTTGCGAAAAAAATTACCCACATTTTCACAAATGACTGATGCAACAATTCATATTCCCAAATCTACCCTTCGATAGATCCTATATACTGGGATGTTACAGACTTCCCCCCTTAAATTAAATTTCGTCCCGAAGTTTGTGGAGATGTACCTGAGTAGTTTTGGATAAACTTTTCTTAAATCCTCCAAAATCTAGTGCACAAGCTCTCAACATGTCTTCTAGTATTTGATTTGTTCTTTCAGTTTGACCTCCTGTCTCAGGATGATATGTCGTGCTGAAATCTAATTTTGAACCAAGTGCTTCATGCAATTGCTTCCAAAATGCTAAAGTAAACACTGATCCCCGATTAGTTACGATCTTTTTGGTTACTTCATGCTTACTTACTATCTCCTTGACATATACTTCAACTAATTTTTCGGCATTATCCTTTTGATTTACTATTTCCTCACATTTACATTTAGGAATTTCTAAGGTTTGTAATGGTTGCTACACTCCCCACTCCATGATGATTTCCAATGGAATTAATTGGAGTATTCCATAACCTGATTAGATATCCTCATTCAATTATTTTTCTTGAATTAACAGCTTCGTTACATATTAATTACAGTTTGGAAGTTCTCATTACCATAAGTTTTTAAGTTTCTTTATACGCATTTTAATGGTCAACAGACTATCTTACTATTCTTGTCATTATATAGTTGATACTGGTATTCCTTCCAAGATTGAATTTGAACTCAATTTGTCCAAACCCATTGGAATTTTTCATTCTCGACACTTGTTGAATTAGGGTTCTATATTACTTCTTAAGGTTTACTTAAAAGTTGTTTATTTTTAAATTTGATTGTTTAAATGTATCCTTCATCAGCCTCAAGTTTGTACCTCATTAAGATTTTTAAATAACTTTTCTTTGTTACCTATAGTATTTTCTTCAACTATCATTCCTAATGTTTACTCTCCCCCATTAAGTTTTACTAATAGTTTTGAAACTCCATACATAGAAGCTATTGACTATTGGACTAAAATGTTGGTTCCTGTTCAGTTTATATTTTACTGGCTTAAGGTCCAATGAAAGATTATTTGGTGCATCCACATAGTTGTGGATCTCCGAAGAAATTATTTCAGCACTAAATGTCGTACTTACTATTGGGAAATCTTGCTGAATAAACTGGATTTTTGCAAAGCATCTTGCCAAGAGATCGTCTTCAGATCTGTTAAACTTTCTTAGGTCTTACTTAACTTAGGCCAAATTTAATGCTCTTTATGCAACTTTTAATAAGATTTGGTTAACTATTTCAACCAAATACCAGTTGCGGACAAAATACCAACTGTGGATTAGTTACTAGTTATGGATCAAATACCAACTGCGGATTAGTACCAACTACGAACCGTCCTAAGGTGTGTGTATTATGCTATGGTTTCTCACATACCTCTCACATTCTCTTGGAATTGTCAGAGTTTGAATACAATTTTGGTTCCAAATCTAACTATTTGTACTTATTCATGATACTTTCATGAACTTGGTACGATTTCTCCATTACTTCTTAGTAGTATTACCCACTTCTAGACCTAGCTTCTTTCTTGAGTTTGGCTATGAATAATCTATGCTCTACCTATTCTCCAAGTGGTGTTAACACTCCTTGTATCTTGCTTCTTCCTTTCAGTAAGTCTTCTTTTGAAATTGTCGCTCCCTCACACGAATTCCCATTCCTATCTAGGTCTATATCAAGTAATAACTGGGTGTTACATCATGCATTTGCACACCTAATTAAACTTCATGTATATATCTAGTCAATCAAGAAAATTCAATAAGATCCAAATGTCGATAAACAACAAAACATATACCCTGTATACACATAGGTTTTGACTAATTTACAAATGTTCTAGATGTTCCAACGGTTTGCTCCATACCTATTTACACAACTATCTTACAAGAACTTCTTGTTCTTGTGGATATATCCTCACTTATTTCCGCAAACCCTGCACACTATAATACGCATTAACCTCTATGTACAAAGTACATTATTCAACCCCTCATACCTTGGGATTTCGTTTCTCTCTCACTTTCATCTTCCTCTAATGCTTCCTGGAGTTCCGTCCACGATGACATGAAGTCCTATGACTGCCTTCTAGAGCATAGGAGCATCCAGGAGGTGCGTATTCTTGGTTAGAAGTACCGAGACTGAGATTAGTCATTGAAAAATGACTAGAGTTGGCGTAATCTTCCACCGAATAGTTCGGGTTTTCCGGCAACGCTTCCTCATAGTAAGTTGGTTCCTTAGCTTTTTCTTGGATCCAGTCATATATATTGGTATAGTAACTATTGGAGTGCTCTTCTAAGTTGATTGGATTCATGTTACCCCCATATGGTCCATAAGGCTCTCTATGGTTATAATTGGTCTCTTCTTCAATACCTACATCACAAGGTATAGGATTCCCTATAGTTTTACCTTGACATTCTATCTCCCATCCATATTTGTTAGGCTCAGGTTTATTTGGAATAACTTTATTCCATTCCTGTTGTTCGGAATTGTACTTAGTCCATAGGTCTTCAGGTGGCTTGAGGTCATACTGGTAATAGGCATAATTTTCTGAGTTTGGGTCATCGAACTCCGTTTCCTCAAACACCTCTCCTGAAGGTATGTATTTGGGATGCCTAGCTTCTTTATCTAACTTCTTCCTACGAGCCATTGCTTTATCAGGATCAGTAAAATCCTCAATGACCGTATCCAGTTCCTGAACTAAGACTTGGTGAGTATTATGATAAGTGTTTAGCAAGGACTGATAACGATCCATATACTCTATAGTTAGAGTAGGTTCAGCTTGGACTAAGGTAGAGTGATCTAACTCAGGTTCTGAGTTTGAGGTTTCATGTGGTATAATGGTGTGAGTACTACCTTCTAGAGCTTGGGATTTATGCTCTCGGATCATGGTTATGGCTGCTGCTACGACAATCTGATATGCAGATGCCATGCACCTTGCCTCTACTGCTGGCATTTCTCCCTTCAGTCCTAATTTCTTGGGTAACATGATCATGACATAGTATTTAGCTAATACCTGCCCATCATAGTAAGTGTAAATCTTGACCAGAAGTCTTGATTCACATTCCAAACTCCACAGAAGTTGTCAGAGATTGTTTGTCCAATCCCCTCCGTAGTCATCCAATGTCATGTTCATCACTTGAACATTCCTGGGTGGATATCGAGATGCCATGTGGAACTGTGGATAAGAAATTATCATCAGTCACATAAAGTTAAAACTCTAGGGAAATGATTGGAATTGCAATCATATAAAAGAGTTATTGCACTAGTAACATAACAGGATTATTCTTAAGTGAATATCCCTCATATCACTAGTGAACTCTTCATTATTGCTAGGATGTGTCCTACAGGTTCTACCCATTTAATAGGTTTCCAACCTAAGGTCAAAGCATATGCTCTGATACCAACTGCGGTGACCCAACATACCACTGCATGCTATAGTATACTATAGTCGTTGACATAATACCAGTGAAACACCGTTCACTAGTATTACATCCCTCAGAATGGCACAACAGAAACACAGCGGGTCCAATACATGGCAAAAGGTTACAACTCACTCTTTACATAAGATTCACAGAACACTCTAGATTTAAGAGAGAGAAAAAAATTCTTACGGAGAAGAATCAAAGTTTAAACAATGCCAGAACGATTATACTATTAAGTGTAATATTCAGACTAAGAGGTTGGTATTGCTGCTATTGCAACGTTCTATAGAAATAGGTTCTTTGGCTAGAGACAATATTCCTATCTAATCGATAACTTTCGTCTTCACTTGAGTTGAGGTAAATGTTGACTTCCTTGTCTTCATTGAAGGGCTTTAGCTGGTCTTGATAAGTCCTAGAGCATATCTTGATGTAGTCATCGTTTTAATGGCTTCATAATCTAGCAAGGGTTAATAAGATATTTTGAGTACGAGCGTACTCAGCAAATTCATTAGAAAAGGAGTGTTTGATGCACTATAACTATAGCCACAGACCGTAGGTCGTAGGCAATGCAAGTTTTCATAAACATTTCTTGAAAGGTTGCTTTTATTCTGAAAAACTATGTCCGTCAGCCTTCACGGGTTTACCAGAACCTTCATGGGGTTCCTTTCCCGCCGCGTTCGCAGCTCCTTCCCGGAACAGGGAGTAACAAGTTACAGTTCTTTCACTCTGCAGAGGTGCATTACTTTACCCATGAGAGATCAACTCTTTGTTGCACAACCGGGCAGCTTATTCCCGTCCACAATTCCATGATGTGGGGCCTAGAAGATGATCCAAGCCAATCACTGCCCCCTTTGCGACCCCGCATGCCTCCTTGGTGTACACCATGCCCACATAAAGAATTACGGCAATGGTTTGTATAAACCGTTAGATGTCAGAACTATCGTGGGACGTTGAGGGTTCCCACCCATATGCTGCATATCCTCTACGAATTACCAATTAATATGCACGCTGCGAGGATAACAGTCACGACCTGCACATCCGGCTTCATGCGAGAGGAAGAAGATACAACTGACTTCTCTGTCCCATTCCAAATCTCATGGTCAATGCGTAATATACGGCACAAGAATCACTGGCGACATTGGTTGTTAAGTCCTAGGTGATATAGTTCTGAACAGTGGTATCCCAACTGTCAGATTTAATAGATTAGCTGATCACCCTAGATCAATAATCAATAATCCGTATTATTATTGGAAAAATAGTGTTTTCTGACCATTTTCAAATGCAGGTGAATACAACACTGGATTTGTAAATTACTTATAGAAAATAAACAAAGTACATGAGCAAGTGTGAACTTGCCTTTTGTGATTGCAAGCTTATGCACTCACTGCCTTCGAGTCAATATAAGATCCAAAATCTGAAATCAGTATCATTGGTCCGGTAAGGATTGATGTTTAAAGAAGCAATATGTTTTTATGCATAAGTAATGTGATGCACGTTCTAAGCGCAAATCCCGGGAATAACGTTGTTCTAGGGTTTGGATTCTGAAAGTGGTTACTTTGGAATGTGTGGTCCTTTTAAATAAGTTTCATAGTTGTACTTTTATTAGAGTTTAGGAGTGGTTGTAGATAACACATTTGTAGGAGTAAAATATACATTCTTATGTCATACTACTTAGGACTACTTATACAAGATTTCTTATTTAAGTGGCAAAAAGGATAACCTTCGAAGAAAAGGTTTCTCTTCCGAAGTCTAAACAAACTTTTGTGGTTAATTAGTGGTGGTTGATGTTATTTGTTTTGATCAAATGGTTTGGCTTGAGTTGCTTTATAGATTAACTACTTCAGACCAAAGTTAACTATAAAACATGTAGTAATGTGTATGGTATTATATTTAGATTCTTGGAGACTAAAGTTAACTTTAAAATATAGATAGTTTTGAAAGTATAGTACTTATACATTAGTATCTTGTATATCTGAAAAGTGTTCTTCAAGTTATTTAAGAATGGTTATTCTTTTACTTAGGATAATGGTTTCTTAATTCTATGATAGAGTAGTATCATTTACCTTTTATAGATGAGTGAGTATAGTTTATAAACCTAACATAATGTTACTTAACTACTTATGGATTTATAGTGTTGTAGTAGTTTTTGTAATTTGGTGATTAATATGGTTTAGAGAAGATTTGTTTGTTCACAAGATGTTGTTTAAGGACTTTATTATTAATGGAATTCTTTTTAGAGATAATCTTCATTTAAGGTTGTAGATAAAAACATTTATAATGTTTTAAATCATTATGGTATTAGATTATTAATATTTGAGACTAATACTATTTATTAGACTTATTTAACTTATTTTATGAATATTAATAAGTTTTATTTATCTTTAAATGAATTATTAATAAATTTATATTTGAGTTGTTAGAATATTTGAATTTTTATTTAACTCAAAAGTAAAATATTAGATTTTTAATATGTAAATATTATTTTTGTGATCATTTTGGTATATTACATGTATTTTTGTGATTTATAAATAATAAAATATGTTTTTTATAATGCTTATTACTCTATAATTATTTAATAAATAATAAATATTTAATTAAGTGAAATAAAAATTCATGATTATATTTTAAATTAAGATTCTTATTTTTCCAAGATTTTTGGTATTTTACTTATATTATAAACATTTATCCTTATAGGAATATGAGTTATTAAAATTGTATTACTAAATATTTATTTAGTATTTTTCCAAAATAATATAATATTAATAAATAATAAAAGTGATATTATTTTTTATCATCTTTCAATAATTTTGTAAAATGCCATAAGGAATATATAAATTACAAACTTATAAAAATTTAAATATCCACTATTTTATTTTATTTTATTTTATTTGGATAGAGTGGATTATTGTGAATCCAAAAATCTTTCATTTATAAATTTTGGACTTTTATTTTATTTTCTATAATTTTTATTGAGGCCAGGCGTATTTTGGTCTTTCTTAATTGATAAATATTAATTAAATAACTTGGGCTGGCTCCTTTGGCTTATTGGGCCAGGGTGGCCCAATAGGGCAGGGTCAAAAGATCACCCCGCAGGGTTTTGGCCCATCTAGCCCACTCCGCCTCCTTCTCTCCCTCGACCTTATCCTCTCCTCCTCTGGATCGACTCCGTGGCCGGCGATGCCGCCATCGTCGATTCCTGCCGCCGTTGGCCGTTCTGGCCACCGCCGTGGTGCGAGTTGGGGTTATCGACGACGCTCGTTCATTCTATTGTAACATCCCTAAAATCATGTTTAAAAACTCATGCATATCATCCATGCATCTATGATCATTATTGTTCCTTTTCAAAACCAATTCAAAAATAGGAGCATCTGATGCTCATTATTTTATGTGAGCAACTATTAATCTAATGCCACTCTCAATTGAAGAGTTTATTTGTTTTAAACCAAGCCTTGCTTACTCTCTTATTACTTTGTTTGATTGTTGGAGTTTGGTGAAAATTTACAAAACAAATATGATTTAAAAACCATTTTCAAAACTTATTCAAATCAAGTGCTATAGCACTGTTTATTTTGTTCAATCAAAGGGACCAAGCTAGTATAGAGAGACCACATGGTTTCATGCCCAAAAATATGAAGGATACACTCTACAAAAATCCATAAAAGATTTGAATTCGAATTGCTTTGAATTTGTTTGAATTAGATTTCTGGAAAATCAATCAGAAAAAGAAAAAGATAAGAGAAATAGAAAAAGGCCGACGCTAGCGTTTGAGCCCAATAGCAGAAGCAGCCCACTAGCCAGCCCACCCGGGATTTCCCTCTCTCCCTGTTTTTCTCACCGCACCCGCACTACCTAAACAGTCGCTGACGGGTGGACCCTCTCCACATCGACTCCTTCTTCCCCAAATCCCGCGCACAAACTACCGTCGCCGCCCGTTTCTTCCCCCGCCTATGCCGCGATTTTAATCCACTTAATTGGCAATGAATGCGTGCGTGATCTCCGCCCCTGCTCCGGCTATAAGATCCCGTCCTCTCTCTCCGCTCCATTCCCCTCACTCACCAACCACAGAGCGCCGCTAGGCTGTCCACAATAGAGCTCGCGCCGCCGCTGTCCCGAACCACTCCGGCGAGCCATCACGGTGAGCTCCGACCACCCCCTGTCTCTGGTTCAAACAAACGTGACTAGCATGTCCTTGCGCGTTCCCTGATACCTTTTGTTTGCTTTCTCGTGGCCCAGGTTGCCGTCACCGTTCGTGCCCGCAAACATCAGAACCGTCGCTCCACTCCGACGAGCGATTGAGACCCGACGGCCCCTCGACTTCTCCTTGATCCAGTAGTATTCCCATAGCCTTGCGCACCCCCCTGATATAACTAGTTCATGCTAGGGTGATCCAGAGCGTCGCCAACGTCTTCGTCACCGAGCACCCGACACTGCGCTCAACTCCGACGAGCTCCTATGGCCACATCAACGCACCCCTGTCCACGCCAGCAACATCTCGAGCTTCCTCGCAACTTTGCGACACCGGTAAGCATCACCACTGTCCCCAGCCCTCGCTAAAACAGCCGATCCATCGCCGGCAGAGCTGTCACCGCCGCCCGCAGCCATTTGCGCCGCCCATCTTTGGTCAGAGCATCGAGGATCGTTGGATCCAGATCTAGAGGCTAGGATTAGATTAGAGGGCGAAGCAGTATGATTTAATCTGAGCCGTGCATCATCACTTAGATCTTACGTCTCGCAAGCGTGATCCGCCCGAACCGGTACCGTCCAACCAGATGCTGTCGCGTGGCATGTTCTTCGTTTTAAAATTCTGAATTAAATCTATTAGGTGTTTAAACTTGTTTAATTTATAACTTTTGATTCCCACGTCCAAATTTGACAAATTTTATATCAATGGAATCAAGAAAGAAAATCCTTTCCATTTATGCAATGTGTTTAATGTTTTGCCTCTGTTAAAATGGTTGTTTTTACAAAAACATGTGTAGGCCTATTTTGTGTATAATAATTATTTGGAAAATGTTTTGCTATGCAAATAAAGTTTATTTGGTTTGTTTTGTACTTGTTTATGTTTCAGTACTGTGCACTTGTCTTGTTTGGTATAGAAAATCATCACATGGCATATTGCATACACTCATGTATTTTTGCTTGTATAAATTGTGTATGTGATTTTGTGCCATCATTTTATGTGTAGATTTTGGTGCAAATAGTGATTGTGATTGTGAGGATTGTTGCTACTCCCCAAGCTACCAAGGCAAGTGGTACTTCATGATTTTATTCCTATGTTTTCAACTATGCACTAGAAATATTTTGCTAGCCTTGCATGAATATTTTGATCTATATGCTATGCTTGGGAAATCCTAGTAGTTGTAGAATTGCTAGAAATTTCTAAGTTAAGATTCTTGTCAATGCCATGCTTAGCCTAGCAAGTAGCAACCAAGGGTGGTTATATATTCATGCTATGAGAAAATATTTCAAAGTCTTTGGACTTGTGCTTTCTTAATAAAACAACTAAGTGAATGAAACACCTGGGTGGAATGGAAAGAATGGTTTGTGTTGAGTGGTTACACAAGGCCCATTTCTATGGTTTACCTTGTGTATCTCACTTGTGGAAAGCCACCCAGGAACAAAGGGATTTGAGATGCCATATGTTAAGAAGCTTCTAGTGCAGCCACTTGGCAATATGGGCTCTGCCTGGATCACATAGGTTGCAATAACTTAGCCATTTGGACAGTTGGTGGTAGTGGGATGATAGGTTGGAACGCGTCCATTTGGTCTAAGGGAAGGCTGCTGAAAGGTCCTGTCTTGGTGAAAATCAAGTCTTGTGGGGAAAGTGCACAACCTCTGCAGATGGAAGAATCTAAGTACTTAGCCATGTCCCTGGTAAAGGACAATTTGAGCATCAAGACATGGAAGCTATCAAGAATCTCCTCATCCCAATTTCTAAGTAAAAAACTTGTGGTTGAACAAGGGTGAAGGTTCCCCAATTTCTATTGGTGGATCCTTGGGAAAGTTTTGCCAAAGAAAAACTTAGTGTTTTCAACTAATAGGAAAAACCTATTTTGAGCAAAGCAAGCCTAAGCTAGACTTAGCCAAAAATGCATATAGTATCTAGTTGCCAATATTATTCTAAGGTATCACTTGCCAATACTATTCCAATGTATTGACCCACTGTGGCTGTAACTTGTGATGTTGCAGGTTACTCTGATGGTGATTAGGGGTTATGAGTCTACACTCAACATGCTTGCCTGTGGCACATGAAGATGAAGACTTATTTATCTTATTACTTATTTAAACTCTTGTACTAGGCCTGTGGCCATGGAGTTTGTAAAAGACTATGTTTGTCTCTGGAATGACTTGTAATAATGACCTTTGTTTCTGTGTACTTCATCTTAAACTGTGGATGCTAGCATTGATCCAGGGACTAGCATTGCAATCACAGGGATCCTTTTCCTTTATAAAGGTGGGATCTTACAGATGGTATCAGAGTACTGTGTTGCATGTAGGATTATGACCCTAGGATTGGAAACCACTAAGGAATTTTTTTAAGAACTTCCACACTTGTCTTTTCTTCTCGTAAACTTTTCTAATCTTCTTTCTCATGTCTATTTGTAGATGAACTCCATCAATGAAGCCGTGAGATGGGATTGTAATGTACTTCGTTAGTTGGACCACCACACTTATCGTTTTATTTTCCAAATGTTGTTTTAAAATAAGTTGAACCTTGGATGTTTGTAATGGTTTTATGTATGCAATGACTTGTGTGTTTGATTTCCAAAGTTATGCATGTGATGCTTTGACTTGTGATTCATCTCTATGTATGTTGATTCTAACTTTTTCTATCTTATAAAATAGATGCCTAATGTCATTATCAGCACAGCTGAAGAGTTCAAGGGAACTCGATTTGGCACTCGTCTTATTGAACTTACTAGTTTGCTCAATCTCCCACTTCCTTCCATCATGATGCTTCCCCTCACCAAGTTTGAGAGGAAGGACCTTTGGGGCTTCGAGGTTATTCAGCTAGGACGCCAGACTGAGCCAGCCACGGAGGCCATCACCTTCAAGCTCATGCATGATGACAAGGAGAGAGGCCTAGAGGTAGTCATGCAGGATTTGCTTGGATGTTTGCTAGGGAGACACTCTCGAGAGGTTAGAGGTACTCACTTCCACGCCTTCGGCAGACGTGACGAGGATCGTGAGGCCATTGACTTCGAGGATACTGCTAGAGAGATAGCAGAGCCGATTCGTCTGTACATCCAGGATTTAGAGGTTCTTCTTAGGCACCTAGGCACTGATAGGACCAACGTCATGCTTAGCAATGACGAACTCCAGGTGCAGCTTCGTGAGAAGGACAAGCTCTTCGCAGAGCAAGATGAGATAGTCAAGGAGATGGAGGCCAAGTTTGAGAGTCAAGATAAAAAGTTCAAGAGTCAAGAGAAGAGAGTCCAAGATAGGAACAAGAGGATTCAAGACATGACTGCAGAACTAGAGGCCATGGACTTAGAGCTCGAGCATCAGCAAGGTGTGATTGAGAGACTTCGTGCACAGAAGAGGGCTCTCAAAGCCAAAGTAGAGGCCTTGACCACCAATGTCGAGGAATACAAGACCGCGATGGAGAATGCCGGTCTTACACTTGTTGATGAGGAGGTTGATGCAGAGGAGTAGTGATGACTACTCATTTACCATTTATTTACCATGCATTTGATTATTGAGTCGCAATGACCATCCAACATGTGGATGGCTTGCTAATGGTGTGTTTACTTTTCCAAAAACTTGTTGTCTGTGTTGTTGAACTTTTACTACTATGATGCATGATTATGGTTTGTTATGTGATGTATTGTGCATGTTAGCATCTAGGGGTATCTCATTCTTATCCTTATTGAAAACCACAGATGCCTCCCCGACGTGCCAATCCCAACCCCAACAACAACATCACCCCTGAGTTGCAGCAAATGATGACAGCTCAGACTCAGCTGATGCAAATGATGACTACTTTCATCCAGAATCAGAACAACAACAACAATAATAACAACAACAACAATCAGAACAACCCACCGGGTTTTGACATGTTTACCAAGTTCTTAAGACTGAGGCCAGCAAAGTTCTCAGGAACTACTGATCCTATGGTGGCCAATGATTGGCTACGCTCTGTGAACAAGGACTTGGTAACCGTTGGCTGTACTGATGTAGAGAAGGTCAGATTTGCAGCACACTTGTTGGAAGGACCAGCAGCCACATGGTGGGATAACTTCCAGATCACCACTCCCATTGCGGATGTGACATGGGCTATCTTTGAAGATGGTTTCCGTACTGCTCACATCATCCGGAGTGATGAGTTTGAAGAAGAAAGAGTTTCATAATATGAAGCAGCGCCACCGCAGCGTGACAGAGTATATTGAGGAGTTCAACAATCTGGCGCGTTATGCACCGGATGAAGTTGACACTGATGCTAAGAGGAAAAAAAGTTCCTTGAAGGATTGAACGATGAATTGAACCTGCAGCTATCTGTGGCTTATGTTCCCACATACTAGTCACTTTGTGACAAGGCTGCCATCTTGGAAAACAAGATGAAGCAAGTTGAAAGCAGGAAGAGAAAGCACTCTGACAAGCACAGCTCGGGATCGTCTCATAAGCGTTCCCATTATGATGATAGTGGGAGTTTTGGATCCCACAAGCATGGGAAGTTCAACAAGCACCACAACCACAACCGCCATCATGACAACAAGCATCACCGTAGTCATGACAATGACAAATATAAAAATCACAAGAGTGGATATAAGAGCCACCACAGTGGAAGTGGAAGTGGCAGTGGAAGCCAGCCTGTCAAGAAGGATCTTAGTCAGGTTGAATGTTTCAAGTGCAAGAAGATGG
Organism: Avena sativa; assembly: GCA_916181665.1. Classification (NCBI taxonomy): domain Eukaryota; kingdom Viridiplantae; phylum Streptophyta; class Magnoliopsida; order Poales; family Poaceae; genus Avena; species Avena sativa. The sequence goes on from OV702297.1 coordinate 312,961,538, forward strand.
GGCATTATGCAAATGAATGCCTAGAAAATAAATTTGAAGGACCCAACAAGCCCAACCCTTTTCAGAAGGGACAAGTGAACCACATCAATGTGGAAGAAATCTATGAGGAACCTGATGCTGTTGCTGGTAAGTTCAAACTCAATTCTGTTCCAGCATTTGTTTTCTTTGATATTGGTGCATCTCATTCATTCATATCAAGAGCATTTGTTGAAAGAAATGAACTACCGGTAGAAACTATTGGGTGTCCTATAAAAGTAAGTTCTCCTGGCGGAGAAATGATAGTGAATTCAGGATGTCATGATCTAGTCATAGAGTTTGGGAAGTATAAGTTTCCCGTTAACTTGATAATTCTAAATTCCCAAGGATTGGTTGTTATTTTGGGAATGGACTGGATGACTAAGCACAAGGGAGTGATAGATTGTGCCAACCATACTGTCTCACTCACAACTCCAGAAAACAAAAGGATCAGATTGAAGACCAACTTTGAATCGAAAAGGAGTAAGCTAAATTCTCTTAAGGGGGTTAGCATGGACAGTGTGCCAATTGTGAGTGAATATCCGGATGTGTTTCCAGAAGAATTGCCGGGAATGCCACCAGACAGAGATGTGGAATTTCTTATTGATTTGCTACCAGGATCTGGACCGATAGCAAAGAGACCGTACAAGATGTCAGTTGATGAGTTGAAAGAACTCAAGAAGCAACTTGGAGAACAGTTGCAGAAAGGTTTTATACAACCAAGTTCTTCATCTTGGGGAGCACCAGTTTTGTTTGTGGAAAAGAAAGATAGAAGTCAAAGGTTATGCATTGATTACCGTTCACTCAATGAGGTGACTATCAAGAACCCTTTGCCTAGAATCAATGACTTGTTTGATCAGCTAGAAGGAGCTTGTGTGTTCTCAAAGATTGATCTCCGGTCAGGTTATTTTCAGCTTAAGATAAGGGAACAAGACATTCCTAAGACAACTTTCACCACAAGGTATGGATTGTATGAGTATACCGTGATGCCATTTGGTTTGACCAATGCACCAGCATACTTCATGAATATGATGAACAAGGTGTTCATGGAGTTCCTTGACAAGTTTGTTGTCGTATTCATCGATGACATTTTGATCTTCTCCAAGAGCAAAGAAGAGCATGAAGGACATCTACGTTTGATAATTGAGAAGCTTAGAGAGCATAAGCTGTATGCCAAATTCAGCAAGTGTGAATTTTGGTTAAATGAAGTTGGTTTTCTTGGACACGTTGTGTCAGGAGATGGTGTAGCAGTTGATCCTGCTAAAGTTTCAGCTGTAACTGAATGGGAATCTCCTAAGTCAGTGAAAGAAATTTGTAGTTTCCTTGGCCTGGCAGGATACTACAGAAGATTTATTGAGAATTTCTCCAAGATAGCTAAGCCAATGACAGAGTTGCTAAAGAAAGACAAGAAATTTGCTTGGTCTGAAGGCTGTGAACTTAGTTTTCAAGAATTGAAGAAGAGACTAGTAACAACACCAGTCTTATGTTTGCCAGATTTGGAGAAAGATTTCCAAGTATATTGTGATGCATCTCATCATGGATTAGGTGCAATACTTATGCAAGAAGGGAAAGTTGTGGCTTATGCCTCGAGACAACTCAAAACTCATGAGGTAAACTATCCTACTCATGATTTAGAGTTAGCCTATGTTGTCCATGCACTCAAAACATGGAGACATTATCTTTTGGGAAAACGTTGTGAAGTGTTCACAGATCACAAGAGGAGTATATCTTCACCCAGAAAGAAATTAACATGAGACAAAAAAGATGGCTAGAACTCATCAAGGACTATGATTTGAGTTTGCAATACCACCCCGGTAAAGCAAATGTTGTAGCGGATGCTCTAAGTCGTAAGGTTTTTGTGAATGGCCTTACTAAGGGTGAATTGCCAGATGATCTGTGTGCCCAATTCAGAGATCTCAGATTGGAGATTGTGCCTAAGGGACATCTCATGTATTTGGATGTTCAACCCACTTTGTTGGACAAGATCAAAGAAGCCCAAAAGACAGATAAGGAAATTGAAGAGATTAAGGAAAAGATTGGCAAGGGAAAAGCCAAAGGATTCCATGAAGATGAACAATGTACTTTATGGAATGGGAAACGTATCTGTGTTCCACAAGATCCGGAGCTTCGGAAACTGATTTTACAAGAAGCACACAACTCACCATATTCCATTCACCCGGGTAACACCAAAATGTACATGGATATGAAAGAAATATTTTGGTGGAATAATCTCAAGAAAGACATCGCCGAACATATTGCCTTGTGTGATGTGTGTAGTAGAGTGAAAGCGGAACATCAGAAGCCAGCAGGATTATTACAACCACTACCTATTCCTGATTGGAAGTGGGACAAGATTGGTATGGATTTCATCACCGGATTGCCAAGGACCCGGTCAGGATATGATTCTATTTGGGTAGTAGTGGATCGCCTAACTAAAGTGGCTCATTTCATACCCGTGAAGACAACTTATACAAGTGCTAAGTTAGCCAAGATCTATATGAGTAGAATTGTGTGTCTACATGGTGTACCCAAGATTATTGTGTCTGATAGGGGAACTCAATTCACTTCTCATTTTTGGAGGCAACTACATGAGTCATTGGGAACGAGGTTGGAATTCAGCACTGCTTTTCATCCTTAGACTGATGGACAAACAAAAAGGACCAACCAAATACTTGAAGATATGTTGAGGGCATGTGCTCTAGACTATGGAGCCAGTTGGGATGAAAGTCTGCCTTACGCAGAATTCTCTTACAATAACATCTATCAAGCCAGTATTGAGATGGCACCATTTGAGTTTCTCTATGGGAGAAAGTGTACCACCCCATTGCTATGGAATGGTGTGGGAGAAAGAAGTTTGTTCGGACCAGAACTAATCAAAGAGGCTGAAGAGAAAGTCAAGCTAGTTAAGAACAGATTGAAGATAGCACAGTCCCGACAAAAGAGCTACGCAGATCCTAAGCGTAGAGAAGTCACCTATGAAGTAGGTGATAGAGCTTATCTTAGAGTATCACCACTTCGTGGAGTGAAGAGGTTTGGTGTCAAAGGTAAATTGGCCCCAAGATATGTTGGACCATTCAAGATTCTGAGTCGTAAAGGAGAAGTAGCTTATGAGATTGAATTGCTAGAGTCTTTGTCAGCTGTTCATAATGTGTTTCATGTGAGTCAGCTTAAGAAATGCCATCCAGAAATGGAAGAGACTTCTTTGAAGGATACTATACCTTTGGAAGAGGTTCAATTGGAGAGTGACCTCACTGATGAGGAGAGACCTATCAAGATTATTGAGACTGCAGAAAGAGTTACTCGGACTAAGACTATCAAATTCTGCAAAGTTCAATGGAACCATCACTCCGAAGAAGAAGCAACATGGGAAAGAGAAGATGACCTTCGGAAAGACCACCCTCACCTATTTGCTAGCCAACCTGAATCTCGAGGGCGAGATTCACCTTAAGGGGGTTAGATTTGTAACATCCCTAAAATCATGTTTCAAAACTCATGCATATCATCCATGCATCTATGATCATTTAGGGTTCCTTTTCAAAACCAATTCAAAAACAGGAGCATCTGATGCTCATTATTTTATGTGAGCAACTATTAATCTAATGCCACTCTCAATTGAAGAGTTTATTTGTTTTAAACCAAGCCTTGCTTACTCTCTTATTACTTTGTTTGATTGTTGGAGTTTGGTGAAAATTTACAAAACAAATATGATTTAAAAACCATTTTCAAAACTTATTCAAATCAAGTGCTATAGCACTGTTTATTTTGTTCAATCAAAGGGACCAAGCTAGTACAGAGAGACCACATGGTTTCATGCCTAAAAATATGAAGGATACACTCTACAAAAATCCAGAAAAGATTTGAATTCAAATTGCTTTGAATTTGTTTGAATTAGATTTCTGGAAAATCAATTAGAAAAAGAAAAAGATAAGAGAAATAGAAAAAGGCCGGCGCTAGCGTTTGAGCCCAATAGCAGAAGCAGCCCACTAGCCATCCCACCCAGGATTTCCCTCTCTCCCTGTTTTTCTCACCACACCCGCACTACCTAAACAGTCGCTGACGGGTGGACCCTCTCCACGTCGACTCCTTCTTCCCCAAATCCCGCGCACAGACGCCGTCGCCGCATGTTTCTTCCCCCGCCTCTGCCATGATTTTAATCCACTTAATTGGCGATGAATGCGTGCGTGATCTCCGCCCCTGCTCCGGCTATAAGATCCCCTCCTCTCTCCGCTCCATTCCCCTCACTCACCAACCAAAGAGCACCGCTAGGCTGTCTACAATCAAGCTCGCGCCGCCGCTGTCCCGTACCACTCCAGCGAGCCATCACTATGAGCTTCGACCGCCCCCTGTCTCTGGTTCAAACAAACGTGACCAGCATGTCCTTGCGCGTTCCCTGATACCTTTTGTTTGCTTTCTCGTGGCCCAGGTTGCCGTCACCGTTCGTGCCCGCAAACATCAGAACCGTCGCTCGACTCCGACGAGCGATTAAGGTAAAACCTGACTGCCCCTCGACTTATCCTTGATCCAGTAGTGTTCGCCGTAGCCTTGCGCACCCCAGATATAACTGGTTCATGCTAGGGTGATCCAGAGCGTCGCCAATGTCTTCGTCACCGAGCACCCGACGCTGCGCTCAACTCCGACGAGCTCCTGCGGCCACATCAACGCACCCCTGTCCACGCCAGCAACATCTCGAGCTTCCTCGCAACTTTGCGACACCGGTAAGCATCACCACTGTCCCCAGCCCTCGCTAAAATCGCTGATCCATCGCCGGCAGAGCCGTCGCCGCCGCCCGCAGCCATTTGCGCCGCCCATCTTTGGTCAGAGCATCGAGGATCGTTGGATCCAGATCTAGAGGCTAGGATTAGATTAGAGGGCAAAGCGGTATGATTTAATCTGAGCCGTGCATCTTCACTTAGATCTTACGGCTCGCAAGCGTGATCCGCCCGAACCGGTACCGTCCAACCAGATGCTGCCGCATGGCATGTTCTTCGTTTTAAAATTCTGAATTAAATCTATTAGGTGTTTAAACTTGTTTAATTCATAACTTTTGATTCCCACATCCAAATTTGACAAATTTTATATCAATGGAATCAGGAAAGAAAATCCTTTCCATTTATGCAATGTGTTTAATGTTTTGCCTCTGTTAAAATGGTTGTTTTTACAGAAACATGTGTAGGCCTATTTTGTGTATAATAATTATTTGGAAAATGTTTTGCTATGCAAATAAAGTTTATTTGGTTTGTTTTGTACTTTTTTATGTTTCAGTACTGTGCACTTGTCTTGTTTGGTATAGAAAATCATCACATGGCATATTGCATACACTCATGTATTTTTTCTTGTATAAATTGTGTATGTGATTTTGTGCCATCATTTTATGTGTAGATTTTGGTGCAAATAGTGATTGTGATTGTGAGGATTGTTGCTACTCCCCAAGCTACCAAGGAAAGTCGTACTTCATGATTTTATTCCTATGTTTTCAACTATGCACTAGAAATATTTTGCTAGCCTTGCATGAATATTTTGATCTATATGCTATGCTTGGGAAATCCTAGTAGTTGTAGAATTTCTAGAAATTTCTAAGTTAAGATTCTTGTCAATGCCATGCTTAGCCTAGAAAGTAGCAACCAAGGGTGGTTATATATTCATGCTATGAGAAAATATTTCAAAGTCTTTGGACTTGTGCTTTGTTAATAAAACAACTAAGTGAATGAAACACTTGGGTGGAATGGAAAGAATGGTTTGTGTTGAGTGGTTACACAAGGCCCATTTCTATGGTTTACCTTGTGTATCTCACTTGTGGAAAGCCACCCAGGAACAAAGGGATTTGAGATGCCATATGTTAAGAAGCTTCTAGTGCAGCCACTTGGCAATATGGGCTCTGCCTGGATCACATAGGTTGCAATAACTTAGCCATTTGGACAGTTGGTGGTAGTGGGATGATAGGTTGGAACGCGTCCATTTGGTCTAAGGGAAGGCTGCTGAAAGGTCCTGTCTTGGTGAAAATCAAGTCTTGTGGGGAAAGTGCACAACCTCTGCAGATGGAAGAATCTAAGTACTTAGCCATGTCCCTGGTAAAGGACAATTTGAGCATCAAGACATGGAAGCTATCAAGAATCTCCTCATCCCAATTTCTAAGTAAAAAACTTGTGGTTGAACAAGGGTGAAGGTTCCCCAATTTCTATTGGTGGATCCTTGGGAAAGTTTTGCCAAAGAAAAACTTAGTGTCTTCAACTAATAGGAAAAACCTATTTTGAGCAAAGCAAGCCTAAGCTAGACTTAGCCAAAAATGCATATAGTATCTAGTTGCCAATATTATTCTAAGGTATCACTTGCCAATACTATTCCAATGTATTGACCCACTATGGCTGTAACTTGTGATGTTGAAGGTTACTCTGATGGTGATTAGGGGTTATGAGTCTACACTCAACATGCTTGCCTGTGGCACATGAAGATGAAGACTTATTTATCTTATTACTTATTTAAACTCTTGTACTAGGCCTGTGGCCATGGAGTTTGTAAAAGACTATGTTTGTCTCTCGAATGACTTGTAATAATAACCTTTGTTTCTGTGTACTTCATCTTAAACTGTGGATGCTCGCATTGATCCAGGGACTAGCATTGCAATCACAGGGATCCTTTTCCTTTATAAAGGTGGGATCTTATAGATGGTATCAGAGAACTGTGTTGCCTGTAGGATTATGACCCTAGGATTGGAAACCACTAAGGAATTTTTTAACAACTTCCACACTTGTCTTTTCTTCTCGTAAACTTTTCTAATCTTCTTTCTCATGTCTATTTGTAGATGAACTCCATCAACGAAGCTGTGAGATGGGATTGTAATGTACTTCGTTAGTTGGTCCACCACACTTATTGTTTTATTTTCCAAATGTTGTTTTAAAATAAGTTGAACCTTGGATGTTTGTAATGGTTTTATGTATGCAATGACTTGTGTGTTTGATTTCCAAAGTTATGCATGTGATGCTTTGACTTGTGATTCATCTCTATGTATTTTGATTCTAACTTTTTCTATCTTATAAAATAGATGCCTAATGTCATTATCAGCACGGCTGAAGAGTTCAAGGGAACTCGATTTGGTTCTTACAAGCTTGTCTTTGATTGTTTGACAGCTTGCTTGTATTTGGGAGCCTCCAATTAGGTTGTGGATGTGTGACCTGAACTTGTTGTAAAGGTGCCAGCTTCCACCTCGAAGGTTGTCAATATAGTGGAAGAGGTGAATCGAACCCCTTGGGGTGAGGTTCATCGGAGAACAAGGGAGGCCTCTCGTGGAATTGGTGGTTTGAAACCACCCCCTCTCCAAACGTAGACGTACTTCCCCTCAAAAGGAAGGAACTACGGGAAACAAATCCTTGTGTCTCCGTGTCCACCACTTTGGTTACTTCTATCCTTTACCGCACTTTACTTACTTGATCTTGCTTAGTGTTGTGCTTGTTTGACATATAGGTAAATTCACCTTAGTTGCATATTCTAGAGAATTTACCTTTCTTGTCAAATCCTAATTTTAAAAAGAAGAAAATTTGAAGTAGCACCAATTCACCCCCCCTCTAGGTGCCCATACGATCCTTTCAATTGGTATCAGAGCCTCGGCTCTTTATTCGGGTTTTACCGCCTAAGAGTACATGGGTAGCCATGATGGGGAAGGTGGTGGTGAGCCTACCTCAGTGACCATGGATGATCTCAATAACTTGGAAACAAGATTGAGCTCCACCTTGGCCAACGAGATCAAACAATTGCACAAGCTACTTGAGCAACTTGTTAAAGATAAAGGTGGCTCATCATCCCCTTCTCCTCAAGAGGAACCCCCATCAGTATTATCTAAGGTGAATGCCCCGACATCACCCAAGGGTATGGTGGTGGGGGGTAATCAAGACAACACTAATTCCACCACAAAAAGGGATGGTGGGAAGGGAGATCACCAAGACTCTCATGGATGGTACTCTACCGACCCTCCAATTCCTCACCCTCATATAAACAATAGAGGAGACCCACCAAAGCTAGATGCATCTACTTTTGCTCAATGGCAATCTCTAATGAAATATCATGTGCGCAGCTCTTGTATTGAGTTATGGAACATCATTGAACAAGGACTCTATATTGGGGATCCAAACAATTTGACAAGAAGAGAAGTTGTCAATAGTCAACTCAATGCCACTGCCTTGCACATGATTCAACAAGGATTGGGTACAAAAGATTACCCACACATTGAGCACCTCAAAACCGCCAAGGAGGCTTGGGATGCTCTCACAGAGTTGTATGTTGGGAATGAGAGCATGAGAAGGAACCGGTATGATGCACTAAGCAATGAAGCTGAAGGCTTATATATGAAGGAAGGTGAAGATCATGAATACATGTATCGTAGGCTCAAGACCACCGCCACCGCTTTTAGGAATGTGGGTGCCTCACATGTGGATGATGCTTGCATAAAAAGGAAATATGTGAGTGCACTCATGCCCTTTGATCCCACCGACTTGAAGAGCCTACAAGGAAGACACAACTACCACCTCATGACATCCAATGAAGTTATGCAAGAGATGGCCTCTTTTAAGGTTGCCGCCAAGAATGCCAAAGATGCTCGTGCTCGAGCCCTTGGAATGAGAAATGTTGTCAACCTTGCATTGAAGGCTAAAGTTTTGGAACATGGGGATGAAGATGATAGTGATGAAGGCCTCTCCATGAGCCACCCCAATGATGTCAAAATTTCTCATGGCGAATATATGGCCTTCTATGCAAAGAAGTTTTGGAAGAACCCCGCCAAGGCCAAGATGGAAATGCAACGAATAATCAACCCAAATGGAAGAAGAGAAAATGTCACTAAATTGAGAACTTCCTTCAATTGTGGTGACCGCTATCACTTTGTGGCAGGTTGTCCCTATGAGAAGAGAGAAGAACTGTCACATCCCAAGATTTTCCAAATCTTGTAATGTGAAAAACAAATGAATAAAATAAAACTTTGTTGATTTTCAGGGCCAGAAGAAACTTTTGAATCCAGTTGGAAACCTTCAAACCAATTTGGGTCAAATAAATCCTAAAGGGATTAAAAAGATAAATATTTAATAAAAGAAAAATAAAAATATTTTACTACTATTTTGAAATCTTTTTATTAAAGGTTTTGGTCCTCTAAATGAAAATGAAGGATTATAAATAAAGATTATAAAGCCAAATTAAACCGTGGCCAAGATTTTGAAACAAAAGGGTTTGCTTTGATTAAAAGAGTAAAGGTTTGTTTAAATAAAATAATAAGGATTTGATATCCAAATTTTATTTAAATAAAAGCTTTTCCCTTTTAAAGTAAACACTAAAACTTAATTTAAATAAGTTTTCCAAGTATTTTGTTTTCTCAAATAAAATCTACTGAATGGTTTTGGTACTATTTTAGATTCCAAAATAAAAGATTTAAATAAACAAATCCTATTTGAATTATTAACTAAGGTCCATTTTATTTAATTATTAATGGACCCTATAACAAAAATGTTATTTTGTTTTAAACAAGTTTTCCAAGTATTCTTTACTTTCAAATAAAACCTACTGATTTGGTTTTGAAAGTATTTGGATTTCAAATTAAGATTCTATTAAATAAATCAAACCCTATTTGATTAATTAAACAAAAGGTCCATTTTATTAAATAATGAATGGATCCTAAAATGAATAAAAATATTATTTTATTATGGAATTTTGGATTATGCTACTGAACAGAACCAAGTTCAAAAGTTGTGAAGTGTGGTGTTTGTTTGAATTGATTTGGTTGATTGGATTGTTTGTTTGAAATTCAAATCAGTAAATAGAAATGGAAAAAGATAAATCAATCAGACAGGAAAAAAATGTGAGAACAGTCGACCCAGCCCAGCCAGCCCAACTAACCCAGCAACAGCCCACCTCTCTCCCCCAGCGAACCGTTCTTTCTCACTCAGACCCACACCCGTGCAGTGAATGACTGGTGGACCCCCCTCACTCCTTTTCCCACTGACGCAACGGCCCCACTTCGCTAGCCATCGTCCTCACCGCAGCGACCTGGTCTTCCTCCCTCTCTCTTCTGTTTCTGCCAATTGATTCACGTGGTAAATTCACATCAATGCCGCGTGATTCTCGCCCCTGACCACACTCACTTAAGCGGCCTTTTCCTCTCTTCCATTCCCCCCAAACCTCACGCCTCGAGAGCCACCAGGCTGCTCGGAATTATCTCCGAACCCCCACTGGCTCCGGCGAGCTCACATTCGAATTCCGGCCACCATCATCAGCCCCACTACCTCCTGAGCACACGATCTTGCTCGCCAACACCCTATGCACCTCCCAGTACTTTTCCCTCGCTCGCGCTCGCCCTGCAAGCTCAGCAACGACTCCGCCAGAACAGCTCCACTGTCTGCCGTCATTCCGATGACCTCTCCCCGTAAGTCCCGTCCTCCCCTCTCACTCGAGATGACACACGCATGGTTGCCAAACTCTCCCGCATCTAATGACCCTATTCGCGCGTCTTCTCGTGACCTGCAGCTCTCGCCAGCGACGATGAACAGAGAGGACGTCGACAGACACATCTCCGGCGAGGAATTCCGACTGAACCCGTGCGCCCCTTCGACCAACGCGAGCAGGTTGAGCATCCCCATGCCACGGCGATCTTGGTGAGCCACACCACGTCCTCTCTCGCTTCTTGTATCACCGGCTCCGCCGCTGACAGACCCCGCCGCCGCCACCTGCCACCGTCAGCGCCGCTAGATCCTGGCAAGCACGCTGTAGCCGTAGGATGCGTTTTGACTGGCTAGGATTAGATCTAGACGAAGAGGTAAGTTTGAACCTGAGCCGCTCGATCTAATTTAAATCCAACGCTCCACAACGACTGATCCGTGCGAACCGGTACTGGCGAATAGGAGCAAGCCACGTGGCCCTGTCTGTTCTAATAAAAACAGAATTGATCCATTTGATGTTCCAATTTGAAAAATCCATAACTTTCAAACCACATGTCCAAAAATTACAAATTTTATATCAATGGATTCAGTGGAACAAGCCCTAGCCAACCATGCCCTTTGTTTAACAAAAAGCTTTTGTTAAAATGGTTGTTTTTGCAGAAACATTTGTATGCTTGTTAAGGATGTGAAAATTGTTTAAAAAAGAATTTGGGGATAAAATCTTTGGAAAATGGTGTTATTTGAACCTACTAACCCTAGGAAACACTTTGTGGCTTCAAAAATGTATTTTGTGAAACAAAATAATGATTCTTTGATTTAAAACCATTTCTAGTCAAATAGAAATGTGGTTTATTTATTAAAAAATGGTTTTGGAAGAAAACCTTTGGAAAATGTTTTGTTTTAAACTCACTGACCCCAAACCCCAAGTTTTGTGATTTGAAAACATATTTGGTGAACCCTATAGGTTAATGCCTTAGTAAAAATATTTCTACACCACATAAAATGATACTTTATTTTTTTAAAAATGGTTTATGAAGTGAAATCTTTTGCAAATGACTTTTCGACCTTACAAAATGACCAATAGGTGTTTTCAAATGTTTATGACCCATTAGGAACCACTTTTTCAAACAAAACAAAGCTTGGCATGCTTGCATGCATTACTTTGACTTTGTCATTTTATGTGTTGTTTTTCTTGAGTGGTAGATTAAGTTTGTGCCTTGCTTGATTGAATTGTAGTGACTTGAAGAGTGTGATTGTTGCAAGGACAAGGAGTGAGCTTATACCCTCTACCAAAAAGGCAAGTGATGCTTCATACTTTTGTCCCATTACTTTCACTATGCATTAGTGATTTTTCTCTAAGTAAAACTTGCATGGAATTTTGCTAAGTATAAACCTTGCTATAGGAAAACCTAGTAGATGGAACCCTAGTAGAAAATTCCTAAGTTAAGATTCCTACTACTATCAAGATTAGCCTAGCTAATAGAAAACATGGGTGGACTATGTATTCACACTATGGAAAAATTCCTAAGTCTGAGGACTTGTGTTTTGTTTAATAAAACAACTAAGTTAATGAATCACCTAGGTGGAATGGAAGGAATGGTTTGTGTTGAGTGGTTACACAAGGCCAGAGGACTGGTGAACCTTGTGTATCTCACTTGTGGATGGCCACCCAGGAACAAAGAGATTTGAGATGTCAAATGTTGAGAAGCTTCAAGTGCAGCCACTTGGCATTATGGGCTCTGCCTGGATCATATAGGTTGCAAGAACTTAGCCATATGGACAGTGGGTGGTAGTGTTTGATAGGTTGGAGCGCGTCCATTTTAGTCTAAGGGAAGGCTTCTGAAAGATCTTGTCTTGGGAAACCAAGTCTTGTGGGGAAAGTGCACCACCTCTGCAGAGTGTAAAATCTAAGTACTTAGCCATGTCCCTGGTAAAGGACAATTTGAGAATCAAGACATGGAAGCAATCAAGGATCTCATCATTCAAATTTCTAAGATAAAAACTTGTGGTTTGAACAAGGGTTATTTGAAATCTTCAATCTTTGATTGAGAGATGCCTTGGTTAAAGGATCTACAATCTTTGATTGAGAAAAATGATTTTGTCAAAACAAAAACTTAGTATTTTCAAATGTTAAGGAAAAATCTATTTTGAGCAATGCAGGCCTCAACTCCACTTAGCCAAATGCATATAGATGATAGACTCCACTATACTACCATAGTATCACTTGCCAATACAATTCAAATGTATTGACCCTTGTTGCTGTAACTTGTTGTGTTGCAGGTTTGATTGTTTTAGAGAAATTTGATTGATTAGGATTACAAAGTCTACAACCAACATGTCTGCCTGTGGCACTTTGAAGATGAAGGACCCCATGCTTATATTTATTCCGCTGCAATGTAATGTAATAGCCAAATGAGCTATGTAAAGATGTAATAAAATTATGTTATTCCTGGTTATAAAATTATATTATGACCTTTGTTTCTTGATATTACATATTAACTGTGGGTGCTAGCTATTGATCCAGGGACTAGCATTGTAAACACAGGGGACACCACCTTATCTTAATAAAGGTTGGGACTCTCCCTCTACAGATGGTATCAGAGCATTGTGTTGCCTGTAGGATTTGTAAACCTAGGATTGGACAAAACCCTTAGGAAAAAATAGGAGTTGTATTTGCTCCAAAACTTATTTACAAAACAATCTTGTAAACTCTTTCCTCAACCATTTTTGTTTCAACTCTACATCTCTTCTACTTTCAACTTGATGGAAAAACCTACCCCATGACCAAAGACTATACCATGTGCAAAAGACTTCATCAACTCTAAAGACTTCAACATCTTCAACTCTAATGACTTCAACATCTTCAGCATTTTCATCAAGGACTCCAACTTGGATACCACTAAGGACTACAAGATAGACAAGGAAATCTTATTTAGGATATGGAGACTAAGGGAATGCAAAATTAGAAGGAATTCACTTCCCAAGAAGAAGAACAACAATAAGAAGAAGACCAAGCCCGCACAAGAGAAAGACAAGGCCATTGTGGGTAGTAATACCATAAGTGGCAAAACTATGTCTCATGATGATTTTGCGGGAAGTGTTAACCCTCACTATGTTTTAATGCGTGATTAATATGGTGATGTGTATGCACAATATGTTGGCCCATTTGATGGTTATATTTATTGGTCTATTTGGGTCCCCAAGACCCTTGTTGCTAACAAAAGAGGACCCATTGAAAATTGGGTACCTAAAAACTAGCTTGATATTTTGTAGACATATGCTTCCAGAGGGTCAAATTGGGTGCTTGATAGTGGTTGCACAAGTCGTATGACCGGAAGCTCTTCTATTATCAAGGAATTAAGGCCAAATGATGATCAAATATCCGTGACATATGCCGACAAGTCGAAGTCTAAGGTAATGGGTTTTGGCAAGGTAGTGGTTGCCCACAATATCACACTTGTGGACATCATGCTTATTGAGACCCTTGGTTACAATTTGCTTTCAGTCCGTGCTCTTGGAAAGATGGTCTTTGCCGTATTTATTGATGATGATATTGTGGTCCTCATGTGGAGCAAGTCTCTCAAGGTCGCTTTCGTTGGGTATTTAGAAAATGACTTGTATGTGGTGGACTTTTTGGGGCAAACCACTACAAGTGTGATGTGCTTATTCGGAAAGGCCGATGTGGGTTGGTTATGGCATCGCCGACTAGCCCATGTCAATATGAGAACTTTGCAAAGTCTCCACAAGGATGAACATATTGTTGGACTAAAAGAAAATGTTTCCTTTGCCAAAGATTGTGTTGCAGGCATGTGTAGAAGGAAAGATGCATGATGCTCCCCACAAGCCAAAGAACCGCATCAAGTCAAGGAGGATCTTGGAGCTCCTTCATGTGGACCTCTTTGGTCCTCCGTCTCATGCAAGTCAAGGAAATATTGTTTGGTGATTGTTGATGACTATTCAAGATACTCATGGGTATATTTCTTCAAGTTGAAAAGTGAGACCCAAAAGACCTTCATCGACTTCATCAACTTGGTTCAATGTTAATACAATGTCCCCATGTTGATAATAAGAAGCAACAATGGCACCGAGTTCAAGAACTACACCTTGAATGATTTTCTTAGTGATGAGGGGATAAAACACCAATATTCTGCTACATATACCCCTCAACAAAATGGTGTATCCGAGAGGAAGAACCGGACTCTTATTGGGATGGCAAGGACCATGTTGGCGGAGTTTAAATCTCAATACAACTTTTGGGCCGAAGCCATCTCCACCGCTTTCCATGCATCGAACCGGATCTACCTCTGCAAGGAAGTGAACAAGACTCCATATGAATTACTTACCGGTAACAAGCCCAACATATCTTATTTCCGGGTGTTCGGTTGTAAGTCTTTCTATCTCATAAAAGGTGTTCGTTTGTCCAAATTCGATTCCAAAGCATTAGAGGGTATTTTTGTTGGCTATGCTCTTGAATCTCACACTTATAGAATCTATGATAAGCTCTACGGAGCCGTCATAGAATCTTGTAGTGTGACCTTCGAAGAATATGATGGTCCCCAAGGGGGTGTGTTGATGCTTGTGATGCAGATGATGAAATGCCTCAGGATGCCATAGGAAGAATGGGTGTGGGATATATCCGCCCCGTTGAGGATCCCCTTATGGCGGATCGAGAAGAACTATGCTCTACTCAAGTGGAGCCCTCATCTTCACAACAAAAACATGCTCCATCCACTAAGGAGGACAATGACCCAATCCAAAGACAAGCTATGGACCCTCAACATATTGATGAAGGTGACATCTCTAGTGAGGAGGACATTGAGTCATCATTCTCCAGAATGTCAAGTGCTGCCAAGTCAATTACACAAGGAAGATCCATACAAACTTCCTTGAGACAAGCTCACTCAATTCTAGTAGTGTGCCTAATCAAGACCAAGGTCAATATTTTCCTCTTAATGAAGAGAATGATTCCGGTGATGATCAAGGTCAAGTTGATGGTCAAGACGAGGACCAAAATGATGAAGAGGTCCCTCCAAGAAACAACAAGGAGATCCACACTTGTCGCCAAGCTAGAATGGATAGGATGTTGGAATTAAGAGATCACTCTCTAGAGAATGTGGTTGGAGATCTTAGGAGAGGAATTTCCACATGAGCACAATTGAAGAGGTTTAGTGAACATCGAGCACACATCTCCATGGTTGAACCAAAGAAAGTGTGGGAAGATCTTGAAGATTCGGATTGGTTGGAAGCAATGCACAAAGAGCTCAACAACTTTGAGAGAAACAAAATATGGAAGTTAGTTGAGAAGCCAAAGGATTACCGCAATGTTATAGGCACCAAGTGGATATTCAAGAACAAGCAAGATGAGCATGGAATTATAGTAAGGAACAAGGCAAGATTGGTTGCACAAGGGTTCTCTCAAATTGAAGGCATTGATTATGAAGAGACATATGCACCCGTGGCTCGCCTTGAGTCCATATGTATCCTTCTTGCTTATGCGGCACATCATAACTTTAAGTTACAACAAATGGATGTAGAAAGTGCATTTCTTAATGGTCCATTGAATGAGTTGGTTTATGTAAAGAAACCCCCGGGATTTGAGGATCCCAACTTCCCAAACCATGTCTACAAACATGATAAGGCGCTCTATGGGCTCAAATAAGCCCCATGCACGTGGTATGAGCACCTTATAGAGTTGTTATTTGACCGTGGGTTTGAGGTTGGGAAAATCGATCCCAGTATTTTTACTAAGAAGGTCAATGGGGAGCTTTTTGTATGCCAAATATATGTTGATGATATTATCTTTGTCTCATCTAACAAAGCTTTTAATGATGAATTCTCAAAGCTTATGACTAGTAGGTTCCAGATGTCTATGATGGGGGAGTTAAGGGTATTCCTTGGTTTTGAGATCAAGAAAGTTACAGGAAGGACATTCTTCAACCAAGCCAAGTATACTCAAGATATGCTCAAAAGATTCAATATGCAAGATTTAAATGGAGCGCCTACTCCCATGTCAACAAAGACTCATCTCAAACTAAATCCAAATGGTAAAGATGTGGATCAAAAGGTATACCGGTCCATGATTGGTTCTTTGCTTTACCTTTGTGCATCTAGACCCGATATTGTGTTGAGTGTAGGTGTGTGTGCAAGATATCAAATAGCTCCTAAAGAAAGCCATTTGATGGCGGTCAAGAGAATCTTTCAATATTTGGTTCATACCCCACATTATGGTCTTTGGCATCCTTGAGGGTCAACATTTGCTCTTTGTGGATACACGGATTCGGATTGGGCTGGTGATAAGGATGAAAGAAAATCAACATCCGGGGCTTGCAAATTCCTTGGTAGGTCCTTGGTATGTTGGTCTTCTAAGAAGAAAAATTGTATATCTCTCTCCACCGCCGAAGCCGAGTATCTGGCAGCTGCTAGTGCTTGCACTCAATTGCTACGGATGGGGCAAACTTTAAAGTAATATGGTGTCCATTATGACAAAGTGCCTCTTCTATGTGACAATGAAAGTGCTATCAATATTGCCTACAACCCTGTGGATCACACAAGGACAAAGCATATTGAGATTCGTCATCACTTCATTAGGGATCATGTTGCTCGAGGTGATATTGAGCTATCATATGTGTCAACCAAAGACCAACTTGCCGACATCTTCATGAAGCCACTTGATGAAGCAAGGTTTTGTTATTTGAGGAATGAACTAAATATCATAGATTCAAGGAGCTTAACTTGATCACCTTGCATACTCACCTATGTCTTGACCCTTATATGGTTTAGGTGTAGGCATGGAGATAGGGGGAGTGCCTAATACATTGGACTATCCCTCCCCCCATAATGCCAACATTAATGAAAATCAATTCTCTTAAAATCATTTTGTGATATGTGAGCTTTATTGATGAGTAGTGGCTATGAACCCAAGGATAATTTTCGCGGTGTCATGCCACAAACTCTTATATGGTGGCCTCGGAACCCGCCCTCTTCTTAAGTGAAGAGGTTGTTCTTGGAGTGATTTGATTGGATTTAACTTTGCCATCTTTTTAGATCTTTTTCGACTGTTGGTTTTTCACAGTACATCCTCTAAATCCCAGGCCTACTCTCACCTACAAACATGCTCCTCTTGCCACACATTTGTCCAAACACTTTAATCTTGGGTTTCTGGTCTGTCGTGGTGGTGGCACGATAGATGCCATGGGTAGGCTAAAGTATGGGGCCAATGGATGCTAGAGGAATCCGGGGAGGGAAGATGTAGTGATTTCTACACTCAACTGACTAACAAGTAGATCTTTATTCCTCCTCTCAAGAGTTACAAGTGCTCCTAGAGCTATACCATGGAGAAGAAGAAAACTACTACACGAGACCTTAGGTCTCAAATGAATCGACCCCCCTCTCAGGAGCCCGCGTCCCCCCTTATAAAGGGGTTCCTTGGTTCCTTCTAGGGCTGACGTGGCAAGCATATTCTTGGAATATGCTTGTCCCAAAGTGGTAACTCGGCGGACTCCTTTCCGTGTCCCCCTTCTATCAGCGGCAAAGACCCAGAGATCCTCACATGTGTGCCTTGGACTTCCTCACTGTCACCTCCGTGATGCTTGTCTGCCCCTCTGCCCCTCTGCTCTTTGTCCTTAGTGCTTGGCTCTGTAAAGATTCCTCCTAGCCCGCAACTAGGGTTTGACTATAGGCTCCTCCTTCTCCTGCAAGTTTCACGTTACTCGGCCTCGTCTCGCATAACTCGGCTTGGCACTCACCTGCATACAAGTCAATCAACCTTATTCGTCCGACTTAGCCTATACGTCGGCCGAGTAATGTGTTACTCACTCTATATTTGCCAAGCCTCATCTTACCTCGGCCGGATCTCACATGATTCGGCCCACTCAGTTAGTAATTCGGCTTAAGGTAAGGGAGACTCCTTTCTTCTTTCCCCTATCTTGACCCTATCCGGGGTCACCCCCCCAATATTAGTCCCCAAAGCTGGTGAGGTCCTACCGGAAACCTCGGCCGGGCCACATAAGTTTCCAGACATTCATCTTCTTTCTTTCTTTCCGAGGTATTTCTTAGACAACGTTCTTTATTTGTTATCCTCTTCCTCATATCTTCCTTTTACCGCCGTGGACTATCTTTCGGGTTATCCCCTCTCGTTCGAGGTATTTGCTTGGCTTCTTGGGTAAGCCTCGTCCTACGTGTACCGATCATCATTGTTCTCTAGTTTTTTGTTCCTCTACAGTGTTTACTGACACACTATAGTGATTACTATGCCCGTCGCATCGGCGCAGTGATGCCTCGAGTACCACAGTAGTCAGAAGGCCCGATCCCCTCCTGCGCCATGTGGCCTTCGCTGTGGCTCCACTACCTGCGAGCGGTTAAGCGATACACGCGATTACGCGGTTAGCGTGGCACAACCACGATCCCACTACGGTTTACCCTATGCGCTTATAAAGAGGGGAGCGGGGTAGGCAGATTCACTTTCCCCCTTCCTACTCCCTTCGTCTTCGTCCTTGCGCTGCCACCACCGTTCTGTTCTAGTGGCCGCACCACCGTCGTTCCCCTTCGATGGACATGCTGCGGCTGTGTGACTCCTGCGACCTTGCCGCAGCGCCTCCGTTTTTGTGTTCTCGCTGATGTGTCTCTCTACAGCGCCGCCGCTAGGTTCCATCATTAGGCGTTCTTCTAGTTTTCCTAGATTTCCTGCGACGGTTCTTTCTCTACTCCGCCGCTGCGTTCGTCACCGTCGCGATGGGGCCCTGCACCTCTAGGCCTCTCCCCGCCGCCAGTTTTTCTTCGGTTGATTCCTTCGACGAGCCCATGTCTAGCTCCGCTAGCGGCGCTCTCGTCGGGGAAGAAGACATTGCGGTGGGTCTAGAACGTGGTTCCTGGCAGGGTTCCACGGTTACCCGCCGGGAGATAGAATGGCTGATAAACACGCGTTGAATTCCTGCCGAGGTAAGTTGTCGCTTACCCAGCAAAGAATCCTCCCCCGTACTCAATGAGGTCGAGTACGTAGTTTTTATGTCCCATTTTGCTCGTGGATTCGGCCTCCCTCTTAGCGACTTCGCTAGGAATTTCTTATATTACTTCGGCCTTCAACCGCACCATCTGCCGGCTAACGCTGTTGCTTCTTTGTCTGCCTTTATCTCGGCTTCGGAGGGATACTTCGGCCTTTGGCCCTCTGTAGACGTTTGGTCCAAATTATTTCAGATCCGAGCTAACATGGTGCCGGATAAATCTCTTCATCCTTTTAAAAAATCTCTCACTCAATACGGGGCTGCATCCATTACACCTCGGAAAAACTCCGTGTTCCCCCGGGTCGCTGGCCTCTAATATTGTAAGAAGTGGCATAAATCATTTTTCGATGTCAAGAATACTGGGAAATAAGACAAGATTCGGCTCCTCGCTTTCTCTATCGGTCCTCCCTCAAAGAATAACTGGATCTACAATCCGAGGAAGAGCCATGCTCTTGCCGAGGCATTTGAGCTCCGGCTTAAGGAGCCGACTCATGCCGGGCTTCGAGGTGAGGACTTGATTACTACGTTTGTTAGCAGCCGAATCTGCCCCTTCCAGCTCCGCTCCCACAAGCTCTGCTATATGAGTGGCCCTCTGGATCCCAACCGAGTTTCTATGGTTGAGCTTGATAACTATCAAATCTATAAACATGTCCGAGATATTTTTAAGACTGAGATGCCCGAGGAATGGACGTGGGGGATGAGGCCATTTTCTCGCGGGAATCCTCCTCCTCAGGTAAACTAAACACAAGTGTTTTCTTCCGAGTTGTTTTTCCACTATTCTTTTGCTAACTCTTATTCACTTTTCTCGCAGAGGTTTGCGAAGCAGAAGACAGAAGATGCCGAGGTTTTGGATCTTCCTTGGACCGCTGACCGCAATACCCGAACAATGGAGAGCCTGACCCGGAGGAGTTTGTCCCTAAGTCGGATGCTGCTCCTGTTCGTCCCCAGAGCAAGACCTCGGCCCGTGCGGATGAAGGTGATTCATACAACGTCCAAATTCTTGAGGTAGTTGCCGCGGTGCCTATCTCTTACGCATTTCCGGCTCCTTCTTTCCCAGCTAATCCAGCTGGCCAGGTGCATGACATCGATCCTCTTGCTTCCCAAGCTCCGGTCGCTTCGAAGAAGCGCACCGCTTCGACGGACCCTTCCGATGCTGCCACCAAGAAGTGAACCAAGAAATCTTCTCAGAACATTCCGAGGCATAATACTATGCCTGGGGTTGCTGGGTAAGTTTCCCTTTATGTTTTCATTTGTATTACTTGTTTCTCTCTCTGTTTCTGACTCAACTTTTACTTTTTTGTAGAGCTCCTCTTTCTGCAAAGCCAAGCGGTCCGAGTATGACAACTCATACTACTCGGCCGTCTTCTCCCCCGCCTCCGGAGAATATTTGGGTTCCCAGTCCCCCTCGTGTTAACTCTCCTCCAGGGCCGACTAATGTATCACCTCGACAAGATAATCCCATTGCTCCCCCCGTTGTCACCGACAATACCCCTACGCCGGATCACCCGGCCGACCCTGTTATCCCTCTTAAGACTCCTGAGGTTTCCCCCAGTTATCCTTTGACCACCGAAGCACCAGCACCCGCTCCAATTCCCACCAAGGATACCACTACCTCGGCTCCTCCGGAAACTGTTGTTCCTCCTACCGCCAAGGACGTGGCCCCTAGTGCAGAAGTTGTTGCCCCAACCGAGGCGTCGACCAAGAGCAAGAAAGTTGTTGTTACTAAATCCTTGCCTCCTCAGAAAGGGTCAACAAGCTCTTCTTAGCCTAGCACTGCTGATATACTTCGTAAAGGACCTCCACCGCTAAACCTGGTGTCGTCCTTGCTGCCGACACTCAGCTTATTCTTCACAAGAGTCCAGCGGCGGCTGCAGTTACACAGCAAGCCCGAGGTAAAGTGTTGACCCGTACTGAAAGCGAGAATAGCCTAGGCTCACTGGTGGAGTATGCGAACAACTGGAATGTCGCCGATCAACTCGAGGGCAATCCGAGTAGCCAACCATTTCAGCTTTCCGACATTAGCAATCGCTTGCATATGGCTGCTAAGATTGTTCTTGAAAGTGATAAGATGAACGAGGTAAACACCTTCATTGATACTTTGTCTATTATTGAGATGATACTATACATACACTAGTCCCCGAAGCTTGCAACCGGATGATTTGTTATTCGTTTGGAAGCTTCAACCTATTTTTAAATACATTACTTGCTAAGTCAATTTTCTTCGTGATTCGGATTAACCGTGGTATAGAATATCCAACCATCTACCTTCGAGTCAAGTTTTACTTGACTCAGAGCTATTTACTTTTGAATATTCAGCTAGCTTGATCTGAGTTAAGTTTTTCTTGATTTGGATCTGTTTTACTTTTGAATATCCAGCCACCTAGATTCGAGTCAAGTTTTACTTGATTCGGATCTGTTTTGTTTTTGAATATCCAGCCACCTAGATTCGAGTCAAGTTTCACTTGATTCAGATCTATCTTTCTTTTGAATATCCAGCCACCTAGATTTGAGTCAAGTTTTACTTGATTCGGATCTGTTTTATTTTTGAATATCCAGCCACCTAGATCCGAGTCAAGTTTCACTTGATTCGGATTTGTTTTTCTTTTGAATATCCAGCCACTCAGATCCGAGTCAAGTTTTACTTGATTCGGATCTGTTTTTACTTTGTGTAACTTGTTGTCATTTTCAGGTTGCCCATGATCGGCGGACAGCCAAATTTCAGAGGTTGCTCTTTGCGCACAAGAAACTTCAAGACAAGTTTGAGAAAATTGTCCCTGTCATGAAGAAGACTGGTAAACTATCTGGTTTGTTTAGTTTATCTTATCACTGTGGGAGATTTTAGTTGTTGTTCCAACTCGTATTTTGCTGTTATGCAGCTAGTGTCAATAACCTGAATACCTGACTTACCAAGAAAGTTGGTACTCTTGAAGGTTAGTCATTTCTTCTACCTTTGAATTTGTCAACTATTTGTCCGAGGTAAATTTTGGGTATCTTACGACGTCCCGACTTTGGTATAGCCGAGCTACGAACACTTGCAGCGTTGCATCAAGAATGCATATCCATGCCTAATATGATGCTGCATTTTTTAGAACAAGCTGCCGCTCATTCAGCACAACTCCAAGAAAAGGATGACGAGATAACCCGGTTACGCACCGAGGTTGAATCTCTTAAGCTCTCCTAGAAGTCTGAATTAGAGAAGGTTGACCAGGAGTTTTCTGAGGAAAAGAACCGACTAAGTCTGCAGCTTCATAAAGGCAAGGAACTTCTCGATGCTGCCGAATTAAAGAATCAGGCAATGAGCAAGGAAATCATTCATCTTGAGAAGAGTAGGGTCGACTGGTCCCAGGATCTCCATAAAATGCTGAGTTACATCCATCGTAAGTTTCTGTTTCTCGTCGACTTATGCTTTTCCCTTGCTCATCTTACCTTATAGGCGCCTTTTCTTGTAGATCATTTCCCAGAAGCCAAACCTGTGAGCTCCAAGGCTGTGATTTCTGCTCGCGAACGCCGAGGTGTTCCCGTTACTCCGAATCAAGAATATTCTATGGAAGATTTCCTGATTGCGGTTGGCGCTGCTATTGGGCCAATGAAAATTATGGGAAAAGATCTGGTGCAAGAAGCTATCCGAGCCTATCATGTTCTCTGGCCGAATGACCTGGATATTGATGATGTGGAAGTGCTTGTGGCGAGGTTGATTGATTCTTAGACTCAACTTAACCTCTAGAGGGAATCTGCTGGAAGATCTGGTGCCGATATGGCGCTTACAGCTGTTTTGTCATGGTACGAGGATCTTTACCTCGATATTCTGATGAACTTGTGCACTGGCTCTCCCTGGATTGAGAACCTGGAGTTCGTTGCTCGCCGTCAAGCCCGTGCCTTCCAGCTTATCGAGTATGCTGATGTGCATCACTGGATCGAGGGGCCGAGTTTTCTTCCCAACCCGGCCGATGATGCCCAAGCTGAAGATGCATCTGGTGGTGACTCGGCTGATCAAGATGAATCAGAGGATGGCTTGGATAATGACGATGATTCCAATGACAGCTCAGATGGGGATGGCGACGCTCGATCGTCTTCCAAAGGAACTGAAACTTCTCGATCCCAGGGTGGTGTCGCCCAGCAGCCAGAGCTTTCCCCAGAGGTTACTACAGCCTCCGTCGATGCCAACGTAACCTCTACAGAGGCCCAAATAACCTCGGAGCGCCCAGTTCCTAAAGATACCCCTCTGAATGAAACCGAGGTCATTCCGCCTACGTCCGAGACACCCATGTCTGAAGCTCCTGGTGCTGCTTCTACCCCTCCTATGGGTGATTCGGCCTCTCCCGGTGTTTAGGTTCAACAACTCCTATTAGTTTAAGTCCCTGGTATGCCGGGTGTATGCTGTCTTTAAAATAGTTATCTGCCTTTTGGTACAATGTGAATCATTTTGCCTTTGGCCTCTGATGCCCTGGTGATTGTCGTTACTCTATCTAACTGAGTCTATGTAAATCGTATCTTTGTTTTGCTAAACTTTAACTTCGTAAATTTGGATCATATTTTTCATACGACTAATTTTCATTTGGCCTCCCCTTTGTGTTTCTTATCTATTCCTTATTGTAGAACTATTAGTTTTTCACTTTCTCCTCAAAGGATTATAAATCCTAAGCCCATACATTTCTTTAAGCTGATGGCCTTACTACCTTTCCGAGGTAACTGTTGGTAACATGATATGGATAGGGTACTTTCGTCGTTATTCCTCAAATTTCCGATGTTGTCATTTGTGTTACTATGATAGTATAAACTGTTGGTTGTTTCCTCCGTGTAATTTCTCCGATTGTCGAGGCAAGTTCGTATCACATTTGTGATTGATGACAGATTAGTCGGGTAGTCCCCGAGTTATTGTTTGGGTTACCGAAGTTTCACACATGCTCAAAAAATAACAAAAAACATGAGGCAGTCCCTGAGTTACTGCTCGGGTCGCCGAAGTTTCATGCATAACCAAAAAACGATAATCAATTGGGGCAGTTTCCGAGTCATCGCTCGAGCTGGCAAAATTTCATACATAGTTAAAAATGATGAATAACATGAGGCAGTCCCCGAGTCACTGCTCGGGTCACCAAAGAGTAATACATAATTCAAAAAAGGAATATCATGGGGCAGTCCCCGAGTCACTGCTCGGGTTGCCGAAGTTTGATACATAGTTCAAAATATTGAATAACATGGGGCAGTCCCCGAGTCACTGCACAGGTTGCCAAAGTTTGATACATGCTTGATACACTGATTTGGTGCATCACATCACAAGATGCAATACAGGGCTTCTACGTGTAGAACGGACGAAGTAAGGCTACGTTCTATGGTCTTTTTGATTCATCTCCTGCCCTACTTGCCTTGTTCTTCTCTAGTGTCTGAGCATCAATCAGGTAATATGCATCATTGTGTAATGCTTTACTCACGATAAATGGCCCTTCCCATGGGGGTGAGAGCTTATGCATGCCGGATATGCGTTGCACTAGCCGAAGAACTAGATCTCCTTCTTTAAAAACTCTTGGACTGACCTTTTTACTATGATATCGTCTGAGCTCTTGCTGATAAATAGCTGATCTTGATAATGCCAATTCCCTTGCTTCATCTAGCAAATCCACATTGTCTTGCCGTGATATTTCGTTTACCTCGACACTTGTGTATTGGACCACTCTTGGCGAATCATGCATTATGTCGGTTGGAAGTACAGCTTCTCCTCGTATACGAGAAAGAACGGTGTATACCCCGTCGATCTATTTGGGGTGGTCCTGAGGCTCCATAGTACTGCCGAAAGTTCCTCAATCCAGCATCCTGCCAACCTTTGCAGCGGTTCAATTAGCCGAGGTTTTATCCCTTATAATACTAGTCCGTTTGATCTTTCTACTTGCCCATTCGATGCCGGATGAGCCACCGAGGCAACATCGAGTCTTATGTGTTTCTCTTGGAAGAATATAGCAAAAGCTCCTTCAGCGAAGTTTGTGCCGTTATCCGTGATGATACTGTGTGGGTATCCATATCTCAAGATAATATCTTTGAGGAATTTCACCGCTGTGGGCCCGTCACATTTTCTTATTGGTTTTACCTCTATCCACTTTGTGAATTTGTCCACCATGACCAGAATATGAGTCATTCCGCCGCGAGCAGGTTTGAATGGACCTACCATACCCAAACACCACACGGAAAAGGGCCAAGTGATTGATATTGTTTTTAACTCGGACGAAGGCAGATGTATCTTGCTGGCATATCTCTGGCAACCATTACACCTTGCTACCAATTCCTTTGCTTCCTTCAGTGCAGTTGGCCAATAAAATCCATGCATAAATGCTTTGGCCACTAGGGCTCTAGATGAGGCATGATGCCCACATTCTCCTTGATGTATGTCCAAAAGGATTCTCTGCCCTTCTGCCGAGTCAACACATCGTTGCAGTATGTTCGTGACACTTCTCTTATAAAGCTCATTGTTTATGATTGTGTAGGCTTTTGCTCTTCTCACTATCTGCCTAGCCATGACCTCGTCACCCAGTAAGGTTTCCTCTTTAAGGAATGAGAATATGGGTTGTGCCCAAGTTGGTGTGATTTTTTCCGGGAAAACTATGTTATCAATTTCCATAATTTCCGCCGACATAACATCTTTGGATTTTCCCTGTTCACCTGTGGGTCGGCCGAATTAACCCTTAAATAATTTGGATCACATTCTTTGTCATTTTCCATTGGGATACTTCCTTCTATTTGTTCTGCCGAGATACGAATTGACTCGGATTTTGGCGAAGGTGTAATCGATGGTTTTCTCAGGTGTTCCAGAGCTATGCCTGGGGGAATTGACTGCCTAGTCGATCCGAGTATTGACAGTGTATCGACAGCGTCATTTTCCGCCCGAGGTATGTGATGGAATTCACATCTGTCAAAATAACCACTGATCTTTTGCACATGAAACCTATACAGGGCCATATTCGCATCTAGTGCGTCCCAATTTCCTGATACTTGCTGTACTACGAGGTCTGAATCCCCATAACATAGAATCAGACGTATGCCAATCTCTTTTGCCATCTTTAGGCCATGGACGAGTGATTCATAATCGGCAATATTATTTGATGCAGCGAAATGTATCTACAACACGTATTTCAGCTGATCTTTTTTCGGTGAAGTCAGTACTATTCCTGCACCTAGCCCATTTCTTAACTTGGACCCATCAAAATGCATTGTCCAATAGTTCGGATCTGGTAATGGGGGCTCATACTGTACCTCGCCCCAATCCACAAAGAAGTCGACCACTACCTAAGACTTAATTGCATCTCACCTATCAAACGACGGAGCATAAGGCGATAACTCAATTGCCCATTTTGCTATTCGGCCACTTGCATCTTTGTTGCTTAATATCTCGGCTATGGGTGCTTCACAAATCACTTTTATCAGATGTTCTTCGAAGTAGTGTTTGAGTTTTTTCGCCGACATGTATACTCCATAAGCCATCTTCTGGTAGTGCGGGTAGTTTTGCTTTGAGGCTGATAATACCTCACTTAGGTAATATACCGGCCTTTGTACTGATTTATCCTCTTTGTTCCGTTCCACAACAACTACCGCACTTACCACCCTATTAGTATCTGCCACATAAAGTAGCATAGGCTCTTTTGACAATGGAGAAGCCAAAATCGGTGTTGTGACCAACATCTTTTTTAACTCATGAAATGCATTATCGGTCTGCGTGTCCAGATGAACTTGTTGGATTTTTTCATCAGTTGGTATAGAGGTAATGCTTTTCCCCTAGCCGACATACGAATCGACTCAGAGAAGCAAGACATCCTGTAAATTTTTGTACATCGTTCAGGCACCTCGGAAGTTCCATTCTTTCAACTTCTCGGATCTTAGTTGGATTTGCCTCTATACCTCGGCTGGACACGAGGAAACCGAGTAATTTTCCAGCCGGCACACCAAAGGTACATTTTTCTGGGTTAAGTTTCATTCGGAACCTTCTCAGGTTTGCGAATGTCTGCCGAATATATTCTAGGAGCGTTTTGCTCTCTTTGTTTTTTATAACCACATCGTCAACATATACTTGCATATTTTTCCTATCTGGTCATGCAGACACTTTTGCATGCATCTTTGGTATGTTGCTCCTGCATTACGTAGGCCGAATGGCATGGTGCGATAGCAATAAGCCCCATACGGGGTGATAAACGCTGTCTTTATTTGATCAGCCGGGTTTAACGGTATCTGGTGGAAACCAGAATACGAGTCTACAAATGATAACAGCTCACAGCCTGCGGTCGAATCAATGACTTGGTCTATCCTAGGTAAAGGAAAAGGATCTTTGGGACACGCCTTATTGAGTTTCATGTAATCGATGCACATTCACCATACGACGGCTACATTTGGGTCATCCTTTTTCTTTTCTACCAACACCGGATTTGGTAGCTAATCTAGGTGAAGCACTTCCATAATGAACCTGGCTGCAAGGAGCCGAGCTATCTCATCCCCTATTATATTTCTCCTGTCTTCGGCGAAGCGGCAGAGAGGTTGCTTCACCAGCCTTGCTCCTGGTCTTACATGCAAAGAGTGCTCAGCCAACTCCCTCGGAACACCTTGTAGGTCCTGGGTTGACCATGCAAAGATATCCCGATTCTCATGGAGGAAGTTTGTGAGCTCGCTTTCCTATTTGGCATCTAGGACAACACCAATTGTGATAGTGCGCTCTAGGAACTGATCATAAATCTGGATCTTTTTTGTCTCCTTAGTCAGATGGAAAGATAAACTTCCATGCGGATTGGCCAGCGCCGGCATATTAAGCTGTGCCGACTGAGCCAGAACTGCTACTTCCTGAATACTTCTTTTCTCTCTTGCAATTACCAATGACTCGGTCAGGTTTGACCCGGCCGAAGCGCATTCCATTGATTTTCTGTAATCCCCTGCTACTGTTATTACTCCCTGTGGTCATGGCATCTTCATTTTTAAGTACGCGATGTGACAGCTGCCCATGAATTTAGCCAATGATGGCCGTCCGAGTAAAGCATTATAACAACTTTCTAGGTCCACCACCTCAAACTCCAGATTCTCGGCTCTACAATTCTCCCTTGTGCCGAATAACACATCTACTTGGACTTTCCCAATTGGCTCGCATGAGAGCCCCGGAACTATCCCGTGGAATGTGGTCCTGGTGGGTTGTAGCATGTTCTGTGTTATTCCGAGTTTGTGCATCGTGTATTTGTACATGATGTTGATACTACTTCCATTGTCTATGAGTACTTTTGAGAACTTCACATTGATGCTAGGCCCGACAAATGTCGGATCCAGTACCAAAGCATATGACCCTGGATTCGGCATTATCTTCGAGTGATCCTTTATGCTCCAGGTTACCTCTTGATTGGACCATGGCACGTATCTTGGTACTGCCGGCATAACTGCATTCACTTCCATATGTCGGTGTTGTATGCTTTGCCTATCTTGCTGTTCTGTTGTAAACATGCAATATGATTGGTGATGCTCCCTGTAATCATTGCGTCCATTGTTCCCGGGGTTTCCCCTTCCGTCTTGATTCTGATTTACCACTTGGTGCACTGCATCCCTCTGGTCTGGGTTATCATACCTCGGAGGGGGTGGTGGTAACATTAGCTGCTGCGTGTTCCCCCCGGTTAACTGTGGCTGTTGCTGTTGATGTACTTTATGCGGTGGTGCTTGTATGCCTGTCGGGTTTCCCATTGCACTTTTCATCCAAGTGCATTGGCGAGTAGTACGATTGGCTGGTTTGGCCGGGTTGGGTGTGTGAAATTTACACGGTTGATCCAGGATGGATTCAAATGTGTACTTTGGCCTCTCCTGCCATTGCTTCTTCTGTTCTGGCGTCCACTACCTTTTCCCTTCATTTCGTGGCGTCCACTGTTGAGGACCATTCTTCTGTCGCTGACTATTCCCATGACTCGGCTGATCCTGCACAACTGTTGCCACTTGATTGGAAGCATATCTGTAATACGGCCTCTCGTCCCTTCTTCTGCCTCGATATTCATTGCGCCGCGATGATCCGACACCATCTCTAACATAATGATCCTGCTGATCCCGATGTTCTGCCGACATTAATTCTGGTTGAGTCGGATCTCCTAAAGCATATGAATCTGCTATCCTGATGGTTTCCGCCAATGTGGTTGGCATATCTCTCTGCAACCTCTGCCACAATACACTTGCATATCTGCAGCCCTGAGCAAACCAGGCTATCGCTTGAGACTCGATGACCCCCTCGCATGAGTTTCTGAGGTTGCATCACCGAGTCAAGAATTCTCTATCTGTTTCATTCGGCTTCTGCTTGCACATTGCGAGCTGTTGTGGCCTGTTTGGCATCTTATATGTACTGGTGAAATTACGGACAAACATTTCTTCAAAATCTAACCAACAGTTGATGCTTCCTATTGGTAAATTTTTCAGCCATACTCTGGCTGGTCCTTCCAGCATCTGCGGGACGTATCTTACCGCCCATCTTAAATTTCTGCCAGCTATTTTTACTGCCGTGGCATAGTCAATTAACCAATCTTGTGGCTTCGTGCTGCCATTGTACGTTTTCATGCCCCTTGCCAATTGGAAATTCGGCACGGGAATTTCGCCCATGATCCGAGGTCCAAAACACGCCGGGCCAGGTGGACCTTGCTCTTCCAACAGCTCGGACCGATACAGCCTGTCCAGCTTCAATCTTGCGCCAGTTGACGGCAAGTTTCTATAGATGACTCTCTCCTACACTCTGTAGTGGTTTTGTGCACCATGTTCCGCATATTCCATGTCCAAGTAGCCATCATTGTATCTGTCATTTGCCTGATTTTGTTGAACTGGTCTTGCTTCTCGTTCTTGCCGAGGCTCATACCTCGGCTGAGGATCCTGCGGGGGTTACCTCCTCCCTTCCGTCGGGTTATTGTTCTCATGGTTTCCTCTTCTGAGGTTTCCGTTCTCTTTATTTGCACGGCCGGGGTTTCTATCACCGCTGTTACCTCGGCTCCCATTGCCTCTATTTTCATTGACCGTTCCGACCACCGCCAGATCATATGGGACGATCTGCTTATTTCTTTTTCTCGAAGTCACTGCTCTGTCTTTTCGTGCATTATTTCCTGGCGAGGACGCTGCTGCCGCAGATAATGCGGGTGTAGCCCCTGCCGAATGAACCATGCGAGAAGCTCCCGGCTTTGGTGGATCAGCCCTAAGCATTTCCTCATTCTGCTGGTTCGCAATGCGTACCAGCTCATTCACCCTTTCTTGTTGTTTCTGTCGGGCTTCCCCGCTTAACCCCTCCAACTCCAGGGCCGCGGCATTTTCTGCCCTGAGGTTCTTTGCCGGGGTACTGTACCTCGGCAATCCTGGATCAACCGAGTCATCTGGACGAGCCTCGTGCTCTCTGTTGATATCATTCATGAGGTTGTTTCCTCTTAATCTCAGCTCATCTACTCGATCAGGGCCACATCTAGTTTGTTTGCCCTAGCGTAGTCTCGCAAGGTCCTGTTTAAGGATTCCCGCAAAGCCGACACCTTTTTTGCCTCTACTAGCACCTTCTGTCTAGTTTCTTCTAACTCCGCCTGTGCATTTGTCGGGTCAAGTATCGGTGCTACAGGCGTAGTTAGGTTATCTATAGTTTCCTGAAGGATATTCTCTGGCCTCTCTAGAGGTGGCCATCTTACCCTTGCCGCCTTTGGAGTCACCTCCTGCACCTCACCCGCCCTGGTTGCTGGTGGATCTACCTCGGTTGGCTTTGGAGCTGCTTTCTTCGTGTTCACCTGTCCTCCTGCCGCTGGGTCCTTGCTTGGTCCGGCGCCTGCTCCCGCTTCCGGCGCCGGATCCGTCATCATCACCTCGACGCTGCCTACGGGGAGAACTCCATGCGAGTCACTAGCAGCGCAGAGGGGAGGCTCTCCCGCTTCGATGACTCGGTGCGGGTAGACGCAGGAAGTGTCGATGCCGACGTAGACCTTGTGAGCGCCCAGGTTGATGAAGACGCTGTTGCACGGGGGTGCTTTCCTCCTAAAGCTGCCAGCATTATCGCTGATGTAGTCCCAGATATCAAATCTCTGGACTAAGCCAGAAACAACCCGCTCGCCGGTGTGGATGAAGTTTCCCGTCCGGATCTTGAATCCAGCTAGCACCGCTGCTGGCCCCATGGTGGGCGCCAACTGTCGTGGTGGTGGCACGGCAGATGCCATGGGTAGGCTAAAGTATGGGGCCAATGGATGCTAGAGGGATCCGAGGAGGGAAGATGTAGTGATTTCTACACTCAACTGACTAACAAGTAGATCTTTATTCCTCCTCTCAAGAGTTACAAGTGCTCCTAGAGCTATACCATGGAGAAGAAGAAAACTACTACACGAGCCGTTCGGTCTCAAATGAATCGATCCCCCTCTCAGGAGTCCGTGTCCCCCCTTATAAAGGGGTTCCTTGGTTCCTTCTAGGGCTGACGTGGCAAGCATATTCTTGGAATATGCTTGTCCCAAAGTGGTAACTCGGCGGACTCCTTTCCATGTCCCCCTATTATCAGCGGCAAAGACCCAGAGATCCTCACAT
This sequence comes from Avena sativa, assembly GCA_916181665.1. Classification (NCBI taxonomy): domain Eukaryota; kingdom Viridiplantae; phylum Streptophyta; class Magnoliopsida; order Poales; family Poaceae; genus Avena; species Avena sativa. The sequence continues at coordinate 312,993,483 of OV702297.1, forward strand.
GTGTGCCTCGGGCTTCCTCATTGTCACCTCCGTGACGCTTGTCTGCCCCTCTGCTGCTCTGCTCTTTGTCCTTAGTGCTTGGCTCTGTATAGATTCCTCCTAGCTCGCAACTAGGGTTTGACTATAGGCTCCTCCTTCTCCTACAAGTTTCACGTTACTCGGCCTTGTCTCGCATAACTCGGCTTGGCACTCACATGCATACAAGTCAATCAACCTTATTCGGCCTACTTAGCCTATACGTCGGCCGAGTAATGTGTTACTCACTCTATATTTGCCAAGCCTCATCTTACCTCGGCCGGATCTCGCATGATTCGGCCGACTTAGTTAGTAATTCGGCTTAAGGTAAGGGAGACTACTTTCTTCTTTCCCCTATCTTGACCCTATCCGGGGTCACCCCCCCCCAACATGGTCGAAGGGGGTCGGAGTGTCTGCCCTGTACCAACCGGAGTGTCCGGCCTAGCCGGACTCTCCGCTTGATACAGACCGGACATTCCGGCAGGGCCGGACTGTCCAGTGCATATGGCCCGGACTGTCCGCCCTTAGCGGTTTCGTTCTGATATCAGGGGTCGGGGATAAGTGGACGGTTCATTCCTCCTTCTTCTCCCCCACTATCTCTTCCTCTCAGACCGCTGTCCCTGACCAGGAGCTCCACTGGGAGGTCTCCTCCACCCCAGATCTTGCCGTTGCCGCCGGCCATTTGCCTCCCCTTGCCGCTGGGATTCGTTCCCCACCGGTGAAGGTCCCCATGGATGCTGGTATGATGCCCCTTTCTTCTCCATCTCTAGGGTTGGCCTAGATGAGTTTTCTTGGGCAATGTCTACCTAGATCCATGGATACGTCACTCCTGCGTGCAATCTTCATCCTGGTAGTGGTTTTAGCAATCCCGATCTGCCCCGATTGCACTCACCCGTGCAGCCCGAAAAATCTCCTATGATCTAGTCGGACTATCCGGCGTGTACGGGTCGGACACTCCGGTCCAGCCGGAATGTCCGTTCGATACACACCAGACTGTCCGGTCCGGTCGGATTGTCTAGGGTAGATTTTCTGGACTGTCCGGGGGTTTCAATCAGTACAGCTCCAGATTTCTTTGACTACTACTTTTTGATTAAAATTCTAGGACAAATGTGCTTATCCCATATGCTATCCCTCTATTCTGATTTCACAGGTGGTTCTCGTCCTCGCCATCCTCGGTCTGCTAAGAAGATGGCTGGTCATAGGTTCCGGTATGATGAAGAGCGCGACATTCATGATGGTTCATCTGTGGTCAGGCAGGCTGCTTGAGACCGTGTCGTACCAAAGCATGAGAAGATGAGGCAGCTAAAAAGAGATGAAGCCAAGTGGATGAGGTTTGAATCATTGACTACTCTGGCTGATTTGGGTACCGAGGAGTTTGTGGAGATGAGACTCCAACAATTCTTCTCCCTGCCTCGCACCTCGGCTGATGAGCGCTTCTGGAGGACTGAGCAAGCCCTGCTGTTTTCTGAGCTCTATGGTACCTTCCAGACTCCTACTTGTCCCATGCAGTGGTTGGATCTTGAGAAGATTCGTTGTCACAAGTACTTTGAGGATGCTCTTTGGGTGACTGAGAAGATGGGGCTGCACACCATCTTTTGGGCAAAAGAAGACTACAATGTTGAGTTGGTCTAGCAGTTCTATGCCACGGTGGTCTTTGGGGAGACTACTAACATTCCTATTGAGTGGATGTCTGGTACTACCAGGATTCGCTCCAACATGGTTCATCTTTCTCATATTCTTGTATTGCATTTCAATCCCAATGGTCCTAGTGGTGTTCGGATGCACGTACATAGTCAGTCGTATGATAAGAATCAACTGGTCCCAATTTACTCTCAGAATGGTGTGGTTGGCCAAACCACCAATATCAAGCTCATCTACAACATCTTGCTTCGCATGTTCTTCCACACTCTCACTCCCAAGGCTGGCAACAAGGATGCAATGAGAGGCGCTGAGATTAACCTGATGGCTCATGCTCACACTGTGTACATTAATGGTCCAACTCATCCAGGTGGTGCTATTGATGTTATGGACTTCATCTATCAGGGTTTGTACAAGTGCATCACTGACAAGAAGTGCCCTCTGTATGCCCCTTATGTGATGAATCCCATTGATTCTCACACTCCATTCACTCCCCTGCTCTATCAGGAGCTTGTTCCTCACACTGCTACCAAGCTTCAGAGGAAGGGCGTCCCTACCACCAAGGCTCCTTGGGGCTACCCTCTAGCTCAGGACATTTTTGAGGATGATTCTAACAGTGATGGTTCTGAGGAGGTGCAGACACCAGCATCTCGTGGCCCTAGGATGAAGCATGCTAGCAATGCATATCGCTTCAACACCTCTAAGGAGGAAGTGCACAAGAAGGTGAATAAGGCTTCATGGTGGAAGAAGCTCCTCCTATGCCAGAACATTAACATTCGCCATGGATAGTATGATGCCTACAAGGCAAACAGGAATGTCATGAAGGAGCTCAAGCAGATCAACCCGCCCATGGATGTTGATTCTTCTCAGCAGCAGGCGTCTGATGGCACTCTCTCCTATGGACACTAGAGTCAGGGACGTGTGGACTGGTCCATGTTTGAGGATGTGTCTTCTACTTCTCTCCCTCACGGCCAGAGTTCAACTCAGGATGACTATGATGATGAGGATGAGGAGGAGGATGAGGACTTCGGTGTCTAGAGTATGTCTTGGGGCATTTTAGTAGTGCTCTTTTCCCTTTTTGGCGTCTCGATGCCAAAGGGGGAGAATTAGCCCCCATATTAGGCTGACATCGGGATTTGCATGGGTACACGGGCTTCACGTTATTTTGATTTTCCTCTTTGAAGATCCGTGTCTTTGTCTTATTGGTTTGAGAACTATGTTGTGTTGAACTATGTGTTATGTGTGTTATGGCATGTGTACCCGGTTATGTTTAAGACTATGTTTATCTAGCTTACATATCTAGTCTTTTTCATATCTTATCATAACTTGCTTTACCAATATGGTGAGGATGTGATCCTAGGATGTGTGATCTTGTATTCAAATGCAAAGCTAAAATTGGTCACACATCTAGGGGGAGCCTTACTATGTTGTGTAAAATCATCTATTATGATATTTTATCTATCCTATATGCAAATCCGTGGATTGTCATCAAACACCAAAAATGGGGAGATTGAAAGGGCATTTATGCCTTTCATATTGTTTTGATGTTTGTTGACAACACTTGGATAGGTTTAATGCATTGCTGAATGTTTTAGGAAATATCAGATTTATGATTGGTAGTTTATACACATGGAAAAAGGGCATGACCGGAACAAAAATAGGGGCAGAAATCAGTATTTGGCCGGACTGTCCGGCTGATGTGTGCCGGACTGTCCGGCCCATCCAGAGTTTCCACCCCAAAGCCACCGGAGTTTCCGGCCATGGAAATTCGCTAGCTTTTCTCCCCAGGTGTAGACACTCAGTGAGGCCCCTCGGACACTATTCGGACACTGGCTAGACATTGGCCGGAAACTTGGCTAGGCCGGAGTGTCCAGCTGAACATCGCCAGAATGTCCGGTCGGACCGGAATGGCCGGCTGATATAGGCCGGACAGTCTGGGTTAAGTGGCTCTAATGGCTCTAATTTCTGGGGCCCTATAAAAGGACCCATTCTTATACCTTGGGACCTGCTCGTCCAGTTCAAGAATAGCAGCACATTTTGAGCCACCAAATCCAAAAGATCTCTTCAATCACCCATCCAAAGTCCTTGATCTTTGGAGAATCGAAGGAGGAGGTCTTGATCTATAGCTTCACCAAGAGAGATCTTCATTTCCCCCTCATTCATTTGAGGGCCCCTTGCTCTAGTGTTTATTTGGAAACCCTATCTTTGATTTGATTCTTACAAGCTTGTCTTTGATTGTTTGACAGCTTGCTTGCATTTGGGAGCCTCCAATTAGGTTGTGGATGTGTGCCCCGAACTTGTTGTAAAGGTGTCGGCTTCCACCTCGAAGGTTGTCGATATAGTGGAAGAGGTGAATCGAACCCCTTGGGGTGAGGTTTATCGGAGAACAAGGGAGGCCTCTCGTGGCGTTATTGGTTTGAAACCACCCCTCTCCAAACGTAGACGTACTTCCCCTCAAAAGGAAGGAACTACGGGAAACAAATCCTTGTGTCTCCGCGTCCACCACTTTGGTTACTTCTATCCTTTACCACACTTTACTTACTTGTTCTTGCTTAGTGTTGTGCTAGTTAGTGCTTGTTTGACATATAGGTAAATTCACCTTAGTTGCATAATCTAGAGAATTACCTTTCTTATCAAACCCTAATTTGAAAAAGAAGAAAATTTGAAGTAGCGCCTATTCACCCCCTCTAGGTGCCCATACGATCGTTTCAAGTTTTAACACTCTACAACGTCCGTTAGCTAGGTTATCCTATAAGCTGGACCAGTAGGGTATCGTAACTGCTGAGCTCTGATACCACTTTGTAACACCCTCAGATCGGCCCTATGCAATTTTTAGCGATTCCCGCCGAACCCGCATAGAAATGATTCAAAGGTGCCCACCAGGCACTTTCGTGCGGGAGGAAAATGAAGTAATCCACAATAGTCGATGATGGAACCCACAAAACATATATATATATATATATATATATATACACCAACGACTCAATGAGTCAAGAATATAGATGTCCAATACAAAGATCCAGATCACCTTGAAAACAATACAGCGTCCGAGTACAGACAAGATGCAAATTGGGCTAAGAGCCCTAAAGAATAACCAATGGCATCCATAACCCTGCCCATACCAAGCCAGAAGGGTAACCCTTCTAATGATGTCGATCTCAAACCTACTAAAACAAAAGGGGTGCCGGCAAAGGGAAAAGGAAAAAAGAGAGTGGTTAGTACTGAGGCCAGTACATGGCCAGACTTAGAATTCAGAGGCTCTTGCCTACATAGGTATGGTGGACTGAAGCGGCAGTGAAACATGCACTAAACTACCTATAGAGACTCGATACAACTGTCGGCTATAAGAGAGATATGAGAAAGACCTATTCGGATCCAACTTGATATTACCACCAAACATACCCATCCTGGTATTTCCTCCTCGAGACCAAACCAGGAAGTCAAGCCGAGGAAACTCACACGGTTGGCAGTTTTTTCATTATCTCCATGGTGGTTATCCAACTTCCTAGTCATATCAGATACAAGTCAAATTATAGCAGTAAACTTTAGTTATAGTTGTCTATGATCGATATACTTTGTTCTAAGTCGTCCATAACCATGGACACGGATTTTCGAAAATATTTAACACTACAACGGTGCACCAAAGTTTCCACACGCACTTCGATCCTTGTTGCCAGATCAATTAACATACACCATTGGTATGTCGGCGGGGCCTAGGACAAGACGCTTTCCCAGACCCAAAGCAAGTACATGGGGCCACCCGTACGAGGTATAGATAATCCTCCTCATACGGACCTTGAGGTTGCGTGGACTTGTCATGCGAGAAGAGGTCATAGACAACATATTCTCGTGACAGAGTGACGTACCTACGCAACAGTAAGAAACACTCATCGAGCAACATATAATAAACATCCAATACATGGCATACATGGCATAAGTACAGTAGTAACATATAGCCCGAACTAGTTTGTGGCCCCAGAACAGTACTTTAAAATCAGGTACTAAGCCGATAGGGGTGTGCATACACCCCACATGTGGTTAGCGCGCTCGTCTCGAAATAGGTGTCAAGAACTCGGGTCCAATGTGGACACATGGGGCGGGATAATAACCAGATCTCAACTATTACCCCTCTTTGCCTCTGCATTTATTATACCTACTTTCAATATTAATTATTAAACTATAATTAAAGCCATGATCATCTCCACCATTGATTATATGCCAACCCCCAACATCGGTGGCACATCGACGACATGAAGCAGCACCAGATCAAGCAACTACGACTCACAAGGCCAACTATCTGTCAAATAATTGGTAATAGGAGGTGTCCAAGGCAATATAGGCTGTAGGGGGTATAATATTTATGATAAGACTAAAGCATCACAACACAGGCAACAATAGATCAACAGGAGGAAGTAAAGACTGTAAATGCAAAATAGGTAGAAAGGGGGAAAATGCTCACCTGGGAAAACTGCCGAAGGTTCATCTGAAGATTTGGTCGACACTCGCATCAACTCATCGGCCTAATCCGTAAAGAAGCAAAGCACTAAAAGAAACACCGGATACACTATTTAATACTATGGCAGAAGATCGGGCATGATCCATGTATGATGCATGACATGGAAAAAGTATGATGCAAGTAGGCAATTTTAAGCGGAACCAGGGCCCCGAAAATTAATTAGGTGATTTATGTTGTATAGGTATCCCGCAATTTAAATGTTATATCAACAAGGCAAAATGTCAATGGTTCACTACACAAATTTAAATGGTGCTAATATAAGGCTATATTTTCCCACATATGGTCTCCATATTTAAATATGAGGTGAATCAAATAAAATCCCCCAAACCACATGAAGATGTATGTGATATGATCAATTTATATGCACAAGTATAAGTATGGAAATTTATAAAATAAGGTTTGGATCGGGGTCACATGTCGGGGTATTGGCGATCTTGGTTCCAAGGGTTCGACGGGTTCGGTCTCGGTGGGATCGGTCTTCAGATACGGGAAGGAGTTCTCGAAGCTCCAGGTCTGTGGAGGAGAGCTTGGCGTCTGGCGTACTTTGGGTCCATGTAATGGTACATGTAATCCTTGATGGAGGTCTTGTTGTTGGTTTGTCGAGTGCCACCCGGTTCGGTGGGGTCTCCGAGGTTCACCTACCCACGTCGATCATGGGCTCTCCTGTTCGGTTGTCGGTCTTGGTCCTTCGTGAAGAACTTGCAGACATGACAAGGTGCAGTGACGAACTTGGTGGTTAGGATGAGAAAAACACATATGGCGACAACCACATGGTTTTCACATCTTTAGCAACCAATCCACACAAACATCAGGTGCCAAAACCACGGGCACCCGAGTCTGCAACAAGGTCACGCACGGGCAGAAAACATGGAGGTCGTAGGACGACGGCCTGCAGAGCAAGGTGCGGCCAGAGCCAAGGTGGGTCCGTGGGGGCACACCGGGGTAGAGAAGATGACCTACACATAGAAGCAGCGGACGTCGAGGTGGAGGGACCTGGTTCTCTAGCGAGGACGGCGGGGGAAGCCCTGCAGACGCCCACGAAGAGGCGGTGGCACTCAAGGAAGGATAGGAGGCGGGGGTCGAGGTGTGCTAGCGGTGCAAAGGGTGCCAAATGGGGGAAGGGAGGTCGGGGAAGGTCGACAGTGCGTGAGGGAAGCTTGCAGCAGCCAGGTCAAGGAGGGCGGCTCACGGGGCGCTCTAGCGGCAGGGTCCCGCACGAGGTGGGGCGGAGCCACGGACGCGGTGGCTTGCCGACGAGCAAGGAGGGGGAGAGGCAGCCGGGCGACGGATTGGTAGACAGGAGGAGAGAATAGGGTGGCGGCGGAGGTTAACGAGAGGGAGGGGATCACGGGTTGGGGCGCAGTTGGGTGCGGAAGCAGGGCGAGGTGGGTCGTGATGACAAGAATGGGACATGTGGGGCCAGGCACGTGGTGTGGAGGGACGTGGGCGCGTCCGTCGCGTTGTCGGTCAGGGAATGACGCAAGACAGGGGAGGTGGGGCCAGGCTCATAGGTAGGTTGGAACCGGGGTGTGCGTGCGTACGTTGAGTGCGGGGTGGTGGTGTGGTTCGGGTGCTGCGTGTGGGGTTCAGGGACGAGTCGCGTTGGGTGGTGAGAGTGCTGGCCGCGCGGGTGTGCTGAGTGCGGTGGCGCCAGGCGGGAATAGGTTAGGGTAGAGGTTAGGGTAGAGGATAGGGTTTGGTGGGAAAATAGGGGTTTTCGAGGTAGTAGGCCGGCCGTCTAGGCCTTGGGCCTGGCCGGCTTCTTCCCCCGTTTAGTAAAGTAGTCTGTATTTATTATTTTTCTTTCTTTTTAAATAAAATATTTGCAAAAAGGTTTAGAAAAATAAAAGATCTGGACGAATCTAGGGTTTGATTTTAGGGATTTCTATATTTGTGCCCTTGGTTCATTAGTTATACTCACTTTTCCCCAGCCGCTTAAATTTTCCTTAATTTTCCCCTCGCCATGTTAAGAAATCCTCGCGGGCGCCCGGATGGAGGGATGACATCAGGTTAGAGACTTAACCATTACATGCTGACTGGTGGGACCGCTTTGGGGCGGGACGGACGTTGAGGGTTATGTTACGAGGCCTCGACCGTTACATGCCTAACCAGTGGGGCCGCGTTGGGACGGGTGCTGCATACGTGGTGAAGGATGGGGCCGCGTTGGGACGGGTCTTGCATACGTGGTAAAGAGTGGGGCCGCATGGAGACACGTCGGACCGGCCATTCTCACTCACCCAAAGCATTTTCTTCCCCTCGAGCCTGGAACAACTCCCACACCGCCCCTCCGCTACCCCGCTATCGTACCCTCTTACCTTATGTCGTCCTCGGACCTAGAGCCGCCCCTCCCCCTAGCCGTGGAGCACACTGATGTCTACGCACTTCTATTCTTGTCGACAGTTGTTGGGACTCCAAGTGCAGAGGTTTGTAGAACAGCAGCAAGTTTCCCTTAAGTGGATTACCCAAGGTTTATTGAACTTAGGGAGAAAGTGGTCAAAGGTATCTCTCTCAAGCAACCCTGCAATCAAGATACAAGAAGTCTCTTGTGTCCCCAACAAACCCAATACACATGTCAGGTGTATAGGTGCACTAGTTCGGCGAAGAGATAGTGAAATACAAGTGGTATGGATGATTATAAGACAACGGTGCCAGAAAAGAGCTTGACGGGAGGAAGAGACTAAAGGCAATCTGAAATAAAGATGGAAGCAAGCAAACATGTAGCAGGACTAGTTGTAAACGATGTTTCAATGCTTAGAAACAAGGCCTAGGGATCATACTTTCACTAGTGTACACTCTCATATAAATATATTCTCTTCAAGATACTACTCTGAACTACTCTCCGGTTGGACAACTCTAATCCACGGTAGGGCTACAAAAGCACTCCTTAAAGTTTGCAATCCCCATCTAGATAACCCCACACCGTCACCTTAAGCACTAGATGGTTCCTTCAAACACCACAATTTCATAGAGATATCCAACTCGAAATATAACTCATGACAAGTATTTATGTACTCTCTAGCATAAGTGCCACCACGGTGTGCATGCTGTCACTTTCACACACGTGGGGAGAGCCGGAGATCTATTAAAGCACTTGAGGAGCAGAGTAGATCTACTTGATTACAAAGCTCATGATCACAATATGATTACGCATAGAGAGAGATTTGAACACATAGCTACCGGTAGAGCCCTTAGCCTTGAGGAAGAACTACTCCCTCCTCATCATGGGAATCAACAACGGCAGTGAAGATGGTGGTGGAGATGGCTCCGGGGGCAAGTCCCCGTCCTAGCAGGTTGCCGGAACAGAGACTTCTATCCCCCGAATCTCCCCTTCGGTGGCGGCGGCGCTGTGGAACTTTTCGTGGATGGGGGCCGATTCATCTAGGGTTTTCTCATCGGGGGTTTCTTATAAGCGGAAGGCAAGGTCGATGGAGGGCCAGGGGGCCCACACCCCCTGGTGGCGCCACCAGGGGCCACCCGCGCCACCATAGGGTGTGGCCACCCTGGTGTCCTCCTCCGTCTCTGCTTCGTGTTTCCATATTGCTCTAGGAAAAATAGACAGATTGGCTTTTGTCCCGTCCAATTCCAAGAATATTCATTTGTTAGCTTTTCTGAAACCAAAAATAGAAGAAAACAGGCAACTGACACTGCGGCATCTTGTCAATAGGTTAGTTTCGGAAAGTGTATAAAAATACCTCAAAGTGTAGACAAAACATAGCAAAGTTGATACTAAACAAGCATGGAACATCAAAAATTATAGATACGTTTACGACGTATCAAACATCCCCAATATTAACGCATGCTCGTCGTCGAGTAGGTAAGTGATAAAAAGAATAATTTTTGAGGTGACATGAACCATCACAATCTTTATCAAACATTGTAAAGCATTGAAATCTCGGATCAAAGTACTCTAAACATGAGCATGAAAGATGAAGTTCTAACAATAGGACATAGTAACTATGCTGCAACATGAAAGGATACAATCAAAGATTCATGAATAACAATGCATTGAGAAACGTTTGTTTGTTTCACATATAGAAAATATAGCATAGTGGGATTCAGCTTGTCCCTCATGGAGTAGCAAAACATAAATGCATAGGACACCTTCAAAGTTCATAAGGGTGACTAGATACAAATAGTTCAAGAACAAGCAATATCAACATTATGAATCAATCAATAAGTTTTGGGACAATGCACATAGAACTAAGAATGGCACATATTCTCTCTTAATTGGTGCCTAAGGATAGAAGGTGGAGACACAATGTAAAAAGTGGAAGAAAGGCCCTTCATAAAGGGAAGCAAGTATTTCAAGTTTCATAAAGAGCTTACAAAAATTATGGTACTTGTTAGCTTTCAGCTCTCATTGCCCCTATCATAAGCATCTTGAAGTGATTAAGGTTAAATTGAACAAAATATGGAGTATATGCTTGACAATGTATAAGTTGGCAATCTCATGTACCTTGAGTACGAGGGCCATTCCTCATGCTACTCAACTTTAGTTACCGGTAAGTTCTTGTCATAGTAAATATATGTGTATCATAGAGAACCGCCAACGGGGTACCCCTTGCCCCATGACACATGAGCTATCCCATATCAAAATGACAAGGCAACAAACAATGAGCATCTCAGCAATCTTCTTATTTACCATGGGAAAATGATGCTTTTTTCTCTTCTTTCCTCTTTTTTGTTCTTTTTCTCTTCTCTTTTTTCTATCTCTATTTTTTATAAGAAGAATGCTTCATAGATTGCTCACTATGGTGATGCTGCAAGTTTCCACCATGATTAGGCATGGCTTAGGCTAGCGGCCCAGGCGTTTCTCTAACAAATATACATAACTCCATGGACTTACAAGCTCCCCTTTTATTTCACACCGCCAACATCCATAAACAAAAGAGCATGATATCAACTGGGTAGATATTTACAGGTGTTGAAAGCGTTCCCCGTGACAGCACGGTTCTGCTAATTCCCAACGTATAAGTGCAAGCATATACAACATAGATGACACAATGGTTCAAGTTTATTAGGGGCAAGAAAAATAAAGTGTGCCATAAAGTTTGTGAGAGCTTTAATCAAACTAACTTTCACGTAACAAGTTTAATTTGGAAGATAGACAAAACAAGAATATACTTGGAATGGTGTAACACACCATGCATAGGAATTTATAATGGACACTTTGGAATCACTTGGTTTCTTGGGAGTTGGATGCATGAGTAGAGCTTACTCAATACAAGTGGAGGCTAGCAAAAGACTGGGAGCGACCAACTAAGAGAGCAATAATGGCCATAATCATGCAGAACGACAAAACATTATCAACTAAAGCATAAAGTGGCACCACAAGTCAAAAACTAAATGATCATAGAGGATAAGGTGACTGGTTCATAGTCATAACATGGTGTGAGCATGTGCCAAGTCAACCCAAATAAAGCATCAAAGGAGAATACCACAATATTATGCTTTTGTATGCTAAAACAACGCATGATTCTTGGCACATTAAGCAATCTCAATTGTTTGGAACAAGTCATGCTACAGTAATAATCACTAAACATAAGGTCAAAACAACATCTAGCATGACATGATAAAGTCTAAGCCACAGTCAAAACAAGCTCCCTTTTGTACCACTATAGCATGAAACTTTCTACTCTTTTCCAACACCAATCGACTTATTTGAAACAACTCACAAAGATAATAGTCAATAAAGATCAGTGAGCATGTCTCACAAATCCACAAAGAAGAACTAAAAAGTTCTAAGCCGAAATCACAAGAAAACTAAGGCTAAACACAATGCTAGCAAAAGAGAACACTCATAAGACAATAAGAATGAAAACTAGAGTGTTCTAGGTAATGAAAACAAAGTGCGCCTCTATCAAAAAGAAGTGTGCTGGGATCCAACCAACTTATTGAAGCAAACCAAGCAAAAGAAAACTAAAAACAAAAAAAGATGCTCCAAGAACAACACAATAGTGCATGAAGCAATAAAAATAAAGTGTCTAGGAAGAGACCTGAGATTTTTATTGATGAAGAAGGGGGTGCCTTGGGCATCCCCAAGCATTGACGCTTGTACCTCTTGAATATTTCTTAGGGTGACACGGGGTGGCATCCCCAAGCTTGATCTTTTGTCCATTCTTCATCTCATTACATCATTCTTTCCCTACACCTGAAAATTTCCTTCATAAAAACTTCACACAATCTTCATTAGCAACATTAGTGCATTCAAAAGATAATAAACCTTTGGGTTTAGTTTTCAAACAGCAAAACTTTCATTTAAAACACAAGCTACTGTAGAAATTCCCTCAAAAAGCTCAATTTACCAAAGAGAACCCAAAAGGAAATCAATAAAGTGGCAAATGCAAATAATGGCAGAAATCTGCCAAAACATACCAGCAAGTTGAAACCGATTTTTTTGAAGACCTTCTGTTGCTCAAATCACAAAGTGTTGAACTAACGAAAGTTATCTAACAACCTGGGAGATTTATAAAATTACAACTCAATCCGAGATACAGAGATTTTTCACGAATTTTACAGTGAAGCACAAAAATCTTTTTCGGGACAACACTTCCCCAAATCATACTTCCCTCTCATTAGAGGTTATTATTGGCACAAAAATCAAACAAAAAGGATAAGGAGAGGTTATTACAGAAGTAATAACTTCCAAGACTGAAGAAAACTATTGGGTTATCTCCCAAGAAGTACTTTTCTTTACCGCCTTTAAGTTAGGCTTGATAGTTTGAAAAGATGCTGACATAAGAAATATGAATTGAAGTAAAAGAGAGAATCAAGAAGAAAATTCAAAACAAATTTAAGTCTAACCCATTTCCTATGCATAGGAATATTGTACGCAAATAAATTCACAAAGAACAAAGTGACAAGCATAGGAAGATAAAACAAGAGTAACTTCAAAATTTTCAACATAAAGAGGGGAAACTTAATATTCTTGAGATACATAAAACCATGTTTCCCTCTCTTATAATAACTTTTAGTAGCATCATGAATAAAATTAACAATATAACTATCACATAAAACATTCTTATCATGAGCCACACGCATAAAATAATTATTACTCTCCACATAAGCATAGTCATTCTTATTAGTCGTAGTGGGAGCAAATTCAACAAAATAGATACCATTATTATTCTCATCACCATAATCATCAAATATAGGAGACATATTGTAGTCATAATTAACTTTCTCATCAATAGTAGGTGGACTGAAAATATCATATTCATTATTGTAATCATCATATATTGGAGGTAAAGTATCATTGATATGTCCAAAACATATCTACTTTCTCGAACACTTTGCTATTGTTTCTCCTCTAAACTTATGTGATTTGGATACAACTAACACGGACTGACGCTGTTTTCAGAAGAATTACCTTGGTGTCTTGTTTTTGTGTAGAAAATCTACTATCAGGAAAAATCCCGGAAAGTATGCCAAAAACTATTTTTACCAGAAGATCCACGGAGCCAAAAGGGGAGACAGAGAGGGGGGCTGGGGGCCCAGACCCACCCCAGGCACGGGCCCACCTAAATCCGCGCTTGGAGGGGGTGAGGCCACCCTAGGCAGCTCCTCGGCCTCCCTTCGCGCCTATAAGTTGCCTTTTGACCTAAAAACTCAGGGGGGTTCGATAGTTTTCCAGAAAGAGTTCCACTCCGCCGCCGCTACCAGAAACCAAGATTCGGATCGAGAAACTCTGTTTTGGCACCCTGCCGGGATGGGGAATTTGGAGAGGATCATCGCCATCGTCATCACCAACACATCTCCATCAACCACCGATATTTCCCTCATCCATGAGTGAGTAATCCCCCGCTGTAGGCTTGGGGATGGTAGGGATTGGATGAGTTCTATCATGTAATCGAATAAGATCTGTTAGGGCATAGTGACTAGTATCTCTATTAGTGCTATTTGACTTTGTTGCAACTTGTTGTGCTTAATGCTTGTCACTAGGGCCCGAGTTCCATGATCTCAGATCTGAACTTATTATTGAATCATTATGATAGTATTGTTTGTGATCTTATCTGCAAGTTGTGTACACATATCATTGTCCAGATCCAAAGGCCCCAAAGTGACAATAATTGGGTCAACCGGAGGGGGTGGGTGTGGAGTGAGGATCACATGTGTTCATGGAGTGTTAATGCTTTGCTCCGGTGCTCTATTAAAAAGAGCACCTTAATTGCCAGTAGTTCCCTAGAGGCCCCGCTGCCACGAGCTGGCTGGACAGAAGATGTTGTGCAAGTTCTCATTGCGAGCACGTATGACTATATTTGGAGCACATGCCTATGATTGTTTAGTACTTGAATGCTTATTATTATTTATCTGCAATTGCCCTAGATCTTGAAGTTACATGTTTAGACTCGTCCATGCAACACCCGTTCATCCATACCTATACCTACCGCGCTCATATCCTACTGTTTGCTACTACTGTTACTATTGTTCCTGTTTTGTTGCTGCTGTTGCTTTGCTGTTGCTACTACAAACTATTGCTACTGATAAACATCTCTGAGCAAGAACTATTTCCAGGTGAAGCTGAATTGACAACTCAGTTGTTAAGGCCTGCAAGTATTCTTTGGCTCCCCTTGTGTCGAATCAATAAATTGGGTAATACTACCCGTGAAGACTGTTGCGATCCCCTATACTTGTGGGTCATCAAGACTATTTTCTGGCGCCGTTGCCGGGGAGCATAGCTTTATTTGTAAGTTCACTTGGATCTATTATTGTTCACTGCTACTCCTTTCATCATGGGGAAGTCTCGTGATGGAAATTTCCCTATTTTACCATCAACTACAAGAAGAGGTACATTCCTAAACACCTCTGCTGCTCTTAATTCACCGTCTGTTATAAGCAAGCTTGTCACACCACCACCACATACTCATGTTACACACACTGCTACTACTGCTGAGTCTGAAACTACTTTTGATACTCATGATGTTACTTCTACTGTGCTTGATGCGAGTGGTTCATTAGGTCCTTTTCTAGATGCTACTATGGCTAGTCTAGGAAATACTAAAACTCCTAGTGAAGAAACTGTTACACCTGTTAGCTCACCTGCTAGTGAGAGTTATGATATTAATGATGGTTACATTGAGTTCACTGATGATTTTGTTGAAGAGTTCCAAAACACACATGGTACTAGTGCTATTAAGAGTCTCCTTGCTAGACGTACTATTATGCCTAAGATGTCCTCTGATCCTAAGTTTGCCACTTCTCCCATAGATATTAAATATGAAGATTATGATTTCTCTCTTGATTTATCTTATTTAGATATTGTTGAGAAAGAACCTTTTTGTGGTACTGAAAATGAGAGTGTTGTGGCTCATATGAATGAGCTTTCTACTATGAGTGCTTTGTTCTCTGATGATTTTAAGATGCGCAAATACTTTGTTGCTAAGATCTTCCCTTTTTCACTAAAAGGAGAAGCTAGGGCTTGGTTTAATAGATTACCTCCTGGTTCCATTGATAGCCCTGATTGCTTGATTGCTTCTTTCTTCAAGAAATATTTCCTCCCAGTGCTAGACATGCTGCTTTGCAAAAACTTTTTGATTTTAAACAAGGAGTCATGGAAAAGATTTTGTTCCTTGATTCATGCACATCCTAGATGTCCATTAACTAAGAATGAGCTTCTTGATATTTATTATAATGGACTAATTGATGATTCTAGGACCTACCTAGATAGCTTTGCGGATTGTGTTTTTAGGAAAAGGACTCCTACAGATGCTGAAGAATTAATGACCGAGATAAGCAAGAATTATGATGATTGGACTTCAACTGAGCTGAATACACCTGAGCCTATTACTCCTGAACCAGTTTTTCCTGAACCAATTCCAGCACCAACAACAAATAAGAGGGGAGTTATTGCATTAAATGATGAAGTGATGAAGGAAGCTAAAAAGTGTCTAACGGAGGAAGGTATTAGAGCTGAAGATGTGAAGAATCTACCTCCTATAGAAGGATTATGTAAGCCAATTCCCCACTCATCTACTATTGAGGTACACTCTCTCCAATAGTTTGATGAAGGTAATATTCCTTATGGTAAGCCTCCTGATCAATGTTTAGAGGTAATATTCCTTATTGTTAAACAAGAGTATTTTAATAAACAAGTTCAGAATCATTTATTGGAAAACTCTAGAGATATCCATGAATTGAAAGATATTGTGGAAAGAACTTCTAATGATATTAAAATGCTTTGTAAACACTTTCAAATGGTTCAAACCCAACTTGATCAACTTGCTAAGGTACAAAAGGATATGCTAGTTAATGCTTCAGGAGATAAACATGCTTATGGAATTAGAACTAGGAGTGGTATAGCTACTCGAGATCCTTTATATCCTGAAGGACACCCTAAAAGAATAGAGTAGGATTCCCAACAAGGTGAAGATAGTGGTAGTCCTCGTAATAGGAAGAAAAAGAAACATAAGATTGTTGAGGAACCACTTGAACCTGCTGTAGATCCTAATAGTATATTTGTCTCTGATGCTGAACTGAGAGTGGTAATGATAAAAATGAGTCTCCTGATAAGGAGGAAGGTGAGGAAGAACCTTAGAAGCACACTAAGAACACTAGGTACACAAAGGAAGATTTTATTGCTAATAAACATGGTAGTGAGAGAGAACCTTGGGTGCAGAAACTTATGCCTTTTCCAGGTAAGAAACACAAGTCAAAGGAGGAAGAACACTACAACAAGTTTTGTGAGTGGATGAAACCTTTATTCTTGCAAATTCCTTTGACTGATGCTATTAAGTTGCCTCCTTATTCAAAGTATATGAAGGATATTGTCTCTAATAAAAGGAAGATTCCTAATGAGGAGATTTCTACTCTACTTATTATTCCTTCAATGGTAAGGTTCCAAAGAAAATTGGTGATCCAGGTATACCAACTATTCCTTGCTCCATTAAGAATAATTATGTTAGAACTGCTTTACGTGATTTGGGAGCTGGAGTTAGTGTTATGCCTTTTTCTCTCTATAAGAGACTCCAGCTAGAAAAGTTGCTACCAACTGTATTTCTTTGCAAATGGCTGATAAGTCAACTACTATTTCTGTTGATATATGTGAGGATGATCCTGTTCAAGTTGCTCATAATTGCATGGTTTTAACTGATTTTGTTGTGCTTGAAATGCCTGAAGATGATAATATGTCTATTATCCTTGGGAGACCTTTTCTTAATACTGCAGGTGTTGTCATCAATTGCAATCAAGGAAAAGTAACATTCAATATTAATGACAAAGAGCACACTGTCTATTTCCCCAAGAAGGTTGTTAGAAGCTATTGCTTGAATTCCATTGAAAATGTTGAGAGCATCAAGGTTGGAGAAATATATTGTCCCATTCCATAAGAAAATTTTGAAACTATTATGATTGGGACCATTGCTATCAAGTATGAGGTAACGTAATCACCTTGTGGAACGCAAAGTTTTGTTTCATATAAGATTATTTTGGTAACAAGACTTGATCAGCCTTGTTAACGAAAGGATTTTAATGAACAAAATAATGTTTCCCTTGTGGTTATACTTGCTTTCTTTTTCCTTTCTCCTTCCTAGTCTTTGCTTTAGCTTTAGTTTTGCTAGTTGTTTGCTTGTTTGAGTTTCTTAGAGCTCATGTAGTTTGGCTTTTGGTTTGCTTTTGCTTCTTCTGAAAAAACTGTTTCTACGAGAAAATCAATTTTCATACCCTGAAAATTGGCCAAAAATAAAGTTTCCCGAAAAATCCCAGAAAATTCAAAGTAAATTTTTCCTCGAAAAAGGGGCAGAGAGGTACCATAGGTGACCCAGGGGGCCACCCCAGGCCACCACACCTGTGGTAGGCGCAGGCCCACCACTGGTGGCGCCTAGGGGGATCTGGCCCACCTGGGCCCCTCAAGGCTGCCTCCTCAAAGCCACCTTCTTTCTCTCTCCCAAAAAAAAACCGGAAAACTTACTCAAGCTCGAGTTCTTGCTCGCAATTTTCGATCTCCTTGTTCAGCCCATCTCAAGTGCTGATTTTTGGAGGGTTTTCTCCTTGGTATGTGCCTCCTCCACTTGTCCAATTAGATTTATGATTGGTAGATTGTATCTTGAGTATTTTGATGCTACAGTTGACAGGTTATTTGAGCTTGCATGCTTGTTATTTGCTTAGAAACTTCGTTTTGATGCATGTGTAGTCCTCTAGAAAGTTCCTATAGTAGTTGCTCATCATTTATCAACTTAGAAATCACTTGGTTTGATGGTTGTTTAAAAATTTCAGAATAGGGAAGTCATGGACCACCACACCTTTGGTGACATTTTTGAGAGTGATGCACCTAGAAGGGCAAGGATTCCAAGGTCATCTACCAGTACTAGACCCTCATACAATGAGGATCTCATCACTCCGCGATTTGGTGACGAGGGAGATGAAGGGGATGCGCACCCCTCCACCTTTCCTTGTCAAACTTTCTTGCGAGCTGCTGGGATTCTTAATGATTTCATGACTTTGGTGCAGAGAGCTGGACTAACAAGTTACATGCAGGATGAGAGTGCACAATATGCTTTGCTTACTAAAACATTTGTGGAGAGTTTCTCCTTTACAAATAGTATGTTCAATCCTTCTGTGTCTTTTAGAATTAATGGCAGGGCTCATTCTATGGCATTGAAGAAATTTTGCAAGGCCCTGGGACTTGGTACAACAGGTTCATCAAAGAAGATTCAAGCTCTACCGGCTGATTTTTTAGAGCTTTATCGAGGAATAAAAAATGATGATGACTGTAGAGCTCAGCGAGGGAAGATAAAGAACATTCAACTTCCAGCCATCGGGTATTTTGCCTACTATCTTGCCACCAGTGTTCTTGGTAGGGAGAACACTAGTAATATTTCCAACTATCAATTGGCCTTCTTAGCTGCTGCGCTCAACAGTGAGGACAAGTATAATCTTGGTTCTCTCATTGCTCGTCGTCTAGCTGCTAAGGGACCCATTTATGGGGGGATTATTGCTACTCGTGTTGCTGCTGCTTTGGACATTGTTGTTGATCCTCATGATACAGTTTTGGCTCCTCAGAGGCTTGATCTTGCTTCCATGAAGGCGCACCACTTTGTCACCACTAGCCCTACTCTTGATAACCTGGTTTTTAGAATGTTGTTTATTGACAGGGAAGAGAGAGAGATCCCTCTACCCCAAACCACTTTGCTCAGTATTTCTCAAGGACCTTGGTCACGCTCAAAGGTGGAGATGGATGACGAGTTGCGCTCTCTGAACTTCCACGGGCACTATCAGGAGGAAGCACCATCATACGACCCCCCTATGTACACAGGGGAGGCCTCGAGATCATACCAGGACGAGGGAGCTTCCTCGACATACTACGGAGGTGCATCTACTTGGGCACCATGGGATTGAGCCTCACTTAGGCCAAAAGCCTAAGCTTGGGGGGAGGTACACCAACATCACACTCATCTATATATCATGTTCGGTCGGTTCTTTGTATATCCATTGTTTTTGCTTTCTTTTTGGTTTTTGTTGCTTCTTTCTAAAAACCCAAAAATACCAAAAATATTTTTGTTGTTTCTCTTGGTTTGTTTCTTTGTTTCTTTGCTTTGGTTTGCCTTAAAAGAAAAAATCCAAAAAGATTTTGCTTTGTTTGGTTTGCTTTGTTTTTTTTGGTTTTTCTTTGTTTGCTTGTTTCTAAAAAATCAAAAGCACCAAAAATATTTGTTGTTCTTCTTTGGTTTTGTGAGTTCTTTGCAGGGTTCACCCGTCCTTAGTGGATTTTGGTTTCATGTTAATTATTCAAGTCACACAAGTGAAGGGCAATAATGAAGATTAAGACAACTTGAGGTGTGGTAAGAGGCTGGTAACGAACTCTATTTGTTTCATTTTTGTACATATACTCATCATAGTGAGCATGCTTAGCCTGTTTGTGTAAGGTATATGTCATTTTGGATGCTTAGTAGTTCTTGCTTGTCTATGATTAGCTCCAGCTTGCTAATAGTTTGTAGCATGTCATATGAATGTTTGCTTGCATTGTTTTATTCATACTTTGGTATGATATTGTGGTATCCTCCTCTGACTATTCATGTGAATCGACTTGGCACATGCTCATGCATGCATATGACTAATCAATAGTCAGTAAGCCTCGATGATTTATTTTGCCTCAGAGTTCTTGTATCACTTTCATGACATAGTTAGTCTTGTTTTGTTGCAAGCATGATTATGACCGCTATTGCTATCTCGTTTGTCGCTCTCTCTCTATTGATAGCCTTCACTTGCACTGAGTATGTGCTCTACCTGTGCTTCCAACTTCCCAAAACCAACATTGCCAGTTGTGTCCACCATACCTACCTATTAGCATCGTTTGCTATTTCAATGCAGATTCCATATGCCGTGTTTTCTTCCAAAATAAAATGTTTGTCTGTTTTGAGAAAGTTAGTTAGTAAACCTCTCACGAACTTGATGGCACACTTTATTCCTTGCGCTTAATAATCCTGAACCATTGTGACTAGTCCATGAAAGTTATTATGCTTGCTTATTATATACTGGGAGTCAGCAGAACCGTGCTGCGACGGGGAACGCTTTCAATACTTTTTGGATATCTCATCTAGTTGATTCCTTGCTCTTTTGCTTACAGATGTCGACGATGTGAAATAAAAGGGGATGTTGTGAGTTCATTGAGTTTATACATTGTGTTAGAGAAACGCCTGGGCCACTAGCCTAAGCCATGCCTAATCATGGTGGAAACTTGCAGCATCACTATAATGAGCATCTATGAAGCATCCTCAATAAAAAGCTATGCATATGGTAAATAAAAAGATTGCTGAGATGCTCATTGTCTGCTTGCCTTGTCATTTTGGTTATGGGAAAGCTCATGTACCATGTGCAAGGGGTACCCCGTTGGCGGTTCTCGATGATATGCATGTATTTACAATGACAAGATCTTTCAGGTGACCAAAGTTGAGTAGCATGCGGAGCGACCCTCGTACTCAAGGGACTTGGGATTTCTAGTCTATGGTCTGTCAAGCATATGATTCAGAGTGGACCTCACTTTCACCTTAACCACATGAAGATGCCTATGATAGGGGCAATGAGAGCTCAAAGCTAATGAGTACCTTTCTTTCAGCATTGGGAAGCCTTTCAAACCTTCACAAAACCGTTTGCACAAACTAGTTGAGTCACCACTTATTCTATGAGCACCTTCTTGAGAGCATAGTTGTCATTTTTGTGTTTGTTCCAAAACTTGGTTAATTATGTCATGACTTTGATGCTTGTATCTCTGATATCTTTATCTCTAGTATTCATGTGAACTTCAGAGGTGCCTCAGCATTTATATTGTGCTATTCAAACAAAGTCAAGCGAGATACCAATCTATCATACCTTATTATGAGCATCGCAATGTTGCTTATGTTTATGTTTCATGCTACTTATTATTATTGAGTTGGTTTATCTTCATAGCTTGCAATAACTATTGAGTAGACTTAGTTGCATACTCCTTATTATGAATTGTATAAGCATCTACTCCTGTGCTGAGAATATTTACATCATATGAAGCAAAGTGTTCGTGAAAGTTCTTTTATCACACTCAGTTTTCAACTGAATTGCTTGAGGACAAGCAATAAGCTAAGCTTGGGGGGAGTTAATATGTCCAAAACGTATCTACTTTCTCGAACACTTTGCTATTGTTTCTACTCTAAACTTATGTTATTTGGATACAACTAACATGGACTGACGCTGTTTTCAGCAGAATTACCTTGGTGTCTTGTTTTTGTGCAGAAAATCAACTATCGGGAAAAATCCCGGAAAATATGCCAAAAACTATTTTTCACCAGAAGATCCACGTAGCCGGAAGGGGAGATAGAGAGGGGGCCTGGGGGCCCAGACCCACCCCAGGCACGGGCCCACCTAAATCCACGCTTGGAGGGGGTGAGGCCACCCTAGGCAGCTCCTCGGCCTCCCTTCGCGCCTATAAGTTGCCTTTTGACCTAAAAACTCAGGGGGGTTCGATAGTTTTCCAGAAAGAGTTCCGCTCTGCCGCCGCTACCAGAAACCAAGATTCCGATCGAGAAACTCTGTTTTGGCACCCTGCCGGGATGGGGAATTTGGAGAGGATCATCGCCATCGTCATCACCAACGCATCTCCATCAACCACCGATGTTTCCCTCATCCATGAGTGAGTAATCCCCCACTGTAGGGTTGGGGATGGTAGGGATTGGATGAGTTCTATCATGTAATCGAATATGATCTGTTAGGGCATAGTGCCTAGTATCTCTATTAGTGCTATTTGACTTTGTTGCAACTTGTTGTGCTTAATGCTTGTCACTAGGGCCCGAGTGCCATGATCTGAGATCTGAACTTATTATTGAATCATTATGATAGTATTGTTTGTGATCTTATCTGCAAGTTGTGTACACATATCATTATCCAGATCCAAAGGCCCCAAAGTGACAATAATTGGGACAACCGGAGGGGATGGATGTGGAGTGAGGATCACATGTGTTCATGGAGTGTTAATGCTTTGCTCCGGTGCTCTATTAAAAGGAGCACCTTAATTGACAGTAGTTCCCTAGAGGCCCCGCTGCCACGGGCTGTCTGGACAGAAGATGTTGTGCAAGTTCTCATTGCGAGCACGTATGACTATATTTGGAGCACATGCCTAGGATTGTTTAGTACTTGGATGCTTGTTATTATTTATCTGCAATGCCCTAGATCTTCAAGTTACATGTCTAGACTCGTCCATGCAACGCCCGTCCATCCATCCCTATGCCTACCGCACTCGAATCCTACTGTTACCGTTAATGATACTATTGCTCCTGTTTCACTGTTGTTGTTGTTGCTGTTACTTTGCTATTGCTACTGATAAACTTCTGTGAGCAAGAACTATTTCCAGGTGCAGCTGAACTGACAACTCAATTGTTAAGGCTTGCAAGTATTCTTTGGCTCCCCTTGTGTCGAATCAATAAATTGGGTAATACTACCCGCGAAGACTGTTGCGATCCCCTATACTTGTGGGTCATCAATCATCAAAGCAAATTTTCTCCTCTAAAGCTGGGGAACTAAAATGATCATTTTCATAAAAACTAGCTTCCCCAAGCTTAGACTTTTCCATGGCATTAGCAATAATGGTGTTCAAAGAATTCATACTAATAACATTGCTATTAGCATACAAATAAAGTTCCATAGGTTTTTTAATTTTCTCTTCAAACACTTCATGTCCTAACTCAAGATAAATACTATAAAGCTCTCTTATTTTTTGTTGTTTTCCATTAAGCCTAACTAGTGAAAACAAGAAATAAAAAGACAAAATTGCAGAATCTAAAGGAAATAACTTCAAGCACTCACACACCAAGAGGATGTGAGTAACTTTTACCTTACCTCCCCCGCAACGGCCCAAGAAAATAGCTTTATGGCGCGTTGTTGACATGGGAGCTTCTTATTCTTTAATTCCCCGGTAACGGCGCCAGAAAATAGCTTGATATCTATGCACTTCTATTCTTTAGACAGTTGTTGGGCCTCCAAGTGCAGATGTTTGTAGAACAGCAGCAAGTTTCCCTTAAGTGGATTACCCAAGGATTATCGAACTCAGGGAGGAAGTGGTCAAAGGTATCCCTCTCAAGCAACCCTGCAATCAAGATACAAGAAGTCTCTTGTGTTCCCAACACACCCAATACACTTGCCAGGTGTATAGGTGCACTAGTTTGGCGAAGAGATAGTGAAATACAAGTGGTATGGATGATTATAAGATAATGGTGCCAGAAAAGAGCTTGACGGGAGGAAGAGACTAAAGGCAATCTAAAATAAACATGGAAGCAAGCAAACATGTAGCATTACTAGTTGTAAACGGTGTTTCAATGCTTAGAAACAGGGCCGATGGATCATACTTTCACTAGTGGACACTCTCATATAAATATATTCTCTTTATGATACTAATATGAACTACTCTCTGGTTGGACAACTCTAATCCACGGTAGGGCTACAAAATCACTCCTTAAAGTTTGCAATCCCCATCTAGATAACCCCACACTGTCACCTTAGCGCTAGATGGTTCCTTCAAACACCACAATTTCATAGAGACATCCAACTCCAAATATAACTCATGACAAGTATTTATGTAATCTCTAGCCTAAGTGCCACCACGGTGTGCACGCTGTCACTTTAACACACGTGGGGAGAGCCGGAGATCTATTAAAGAACTTGAGTAGAAGAGTAGATCTACTTGATCACAAAGCTCATGATCACAATATGATAACACACATAAAGAGAGAGAGAGAGATGAACACATAGCGACCGGTAGAGCCCTTAGCCTCGACGAAGAACTACTCCCTCCTCGTCATGGGAATCAGCAACGACGATGAAGATGGTGGTGGAGATCGATGGAGATGGCTCCGGGGGCAATTCCCCGTCTCGGCAGGGTGTCGGAACAGAGACTTCTGTCCCCCGAATCTCCCCTTCGATGGCGACGACGATGCGGAACTTTTCATGGATGGAGGACAATTCATCTAGGGTTTTCTCATCGGGGGATTCTTATAGGCGGAAGGGCAAGGTCGGTGGAGGTCCAAGGGGCCCACACACCCTGGTGGTGCCACTAGGGGCCACCCGTGCCACCATAGGGTGTGGAGACCCTGGTGTCCCCCTCCATCTCTGTTTCGTGTTTCCGTATTGGTCTGGGAAAAATAGGCAGATTGGCTTTTGTTCCGTCCAATTCCGAGAATATTCATTTTTTAGCTTTTTTGAAACCAAAAACAGCAAAAAACAGGCAACTGGCACTGCGGCATCTTTTCAATAGGTTAGTTCTAGAAAGTGTATAAAAATACCTCAAAGTGTAGACAAAACATAGCAAAGTTGATACTAAACAAGCATGGAACATCAAAAATTATAGATACGTTTACGACGTATCACCCACTCCACCCCCGGCTCTGCTCCTGCCCCTGCTAGATCTACCCCTTTCGCGGAACAGTATGCAACACCGGCTGGTGCACCGTCCATCCGCGTTGAGCACGGAGAAGATTGGGTGGAATCGCAGGGATCTAACGCCTGGATTCCTTCTGGGTAAGCTGTCGTGGTATTGCCGACGAGTACGCCATGGAGGGGTCCTCACAATGCGTGTTTAGAGACGTGGGGGAAGGCGGATGGTTGACGGGTACGAGGTAAGACAACTTACCCAGGTTCAGATCCCACGATGGTGGCGGAATCCTACTCCTGCTATAAATCACTATAAGGGCAATACGCCGAGTTACAGGGATTGGTTCGCTGTGCGAGGTTGTCTGAAGTTGTCTATGATCATCTGAGATTGTGCCCTAAAGGCTCCCATAGGCCTGACTTATATAGTCGCCAGGTCCTAGGGTTACAGGGAAAAGTCCTAGCCGGACAGGTTATAGAGTCCTACACCGTCTATTACTAGTCTTGTGTGTCTTGTACTCCAAGGCTCCGGGTACGTCGGTGACTCCAACCGTAGCCTTCCTTTATCCGGCATGGGCCTCCCTTCTGGATCCATCTAACTGGGCCGCCCAGCAGGCCATAGGCCATGCTACCAACTGCGGGCCACCCGGGTTAGCCGGATAAGAGACATGCTATAAGGATACCCATATAGCATATCCCCAATAGTAGCCCCCGGAGAACTCCGAGATCTTGCGTCGTCTTGCCTTTTCTCGTGGAATGCTCCGTCTAGATGGATGTCGGTAAATCATCAAGCAATATCTTGTACTCCTCCCAAAGAACCCTGCAAGGCTTTCTCCGTCTTCAACTTGTAAGTCGGAGAAATGCTGAATCTTGCATCGTACTCTTCCGTAGCCGGACTGGATCCGTCCATGCCGGAATCTTTGATGTGACGGCTCATCTGCTCATGTCAGCTAGGACGACGTAGGCTTAGGTCAGCAACGCCTCGTAACTCACACATGCAGAGAACGCAATCATGTCCGATTTTTCCCGCGCGAGCAATACGAACCGTTGGCGGTGACGGTTGGAGACGTGGCGAAATTTCCGCGCACGTTCGCGAACACGTCGTCTATGCGGCAACCGTCCGATCAAGCTGCACGAATCTTGACGCTTGGAGATGATAAATAGTAACCACGGTGGAATTTTCCACTTTTTACCTCATTCTCCTCGCATCATCTTCTTCCTCCAGTGCACGCCCCTTCGACCTCTCCGTGCCTAACTTGCGAAAAAACCCTAGCTTCCAATCTGCACCAATCGCATCCAGCCTCACTCCATGGCCAGCAGCAGCGCTTCTCCTTCCATGGCGGCGTCGAGCGAAGCCGCGGCGAAGTCGGCGAGCTCCATCGTCGTGCCTCCATAGGGCCTAGTCATCCTTGCATCGACGGTTATCGAGTCCACCGGGGGTGACCTTAATCTGGCGGCACTGGAGCCATTGGGGAGGAACCGGACTCGCACAAGGGTGACTGGCGCGGCTCGGATATCATAGACCGTGATATCCAAGAGATGATCGCCGAAGGCTACCTTCCTGCGACGGAGGGGCTCGCCTAGCGGGCGGCGCCGGCCGGCAAGGTGACACCTTCTCCCCAAGCCGGAGAAAAGGTGTACCTCAAAGCTCAACTAGTACGCGGCGTCTCCCTGCCCATCTCCAACTTCTTCCTCTCCTTCTTGAATCACTATAGGGTCCAGCCCAGAACGTTTCCCCCAATAGTATCTTAGTGCTTAGCAACTACGCGACACTCTGCGAGGGATACTTAGGGATAAATCCTAGGTTAGACCTCTTTGTGTACTTCTTCACCGTCAAACATGAAGCTGGACATAGCAAGGCTTAGAAACTGCGGCACCATAAGCTTCAAGATTCGACCCGGCCGGCGGTTCCCCGACATCGTCGGCCACGAGTCCTGCAAAAATTGGCAGCGGACGTACTTTTACGGCCCAGACATTCCTCTGGCTGGCCGACAAGTTACGTACCCGGACTTCGTTGACGGAGTCGCCGCTGAAGCCTCGTCATGGAGACCCCAGGCCTCCCTTCCCTCCGACCTCGACACTTCTCGTGCCATAAGGCGGATCGAATGGTTCGTAGAGACGGGTTTGACCGGCTTGGACCTATCCATGTGCTGGTTCATCAGGCGAATCCAACCTCTGCAGCACCGCGCGAAGCTCATGCACGAGTATACCAGCTACAGAAGGGATAGTCTCCGCATATCCGTGGACAACTTCTCGAGCGACTCCGTCAAGCTCCGCCTTAAGGACATCGTCAAGGTGAAGGATAAGAAGCGTGGATTCACCATCACCCGCGACATGTTCGTAGACGGCAAGTGCCCAAAGGTAAGTATTTATTTTCCGTGTATGACATATACTCCAGTTCTTCCGTCTTACAAATGTCATCTTATCTAACACGGTGATTTCTCACTTAACAGCTTAGCGATCTAGAGGAGGGCAACCTGGCTGCCCAAAACTACGATCCAAATATGAAGGAAGTCATGGTCGTGTCCGACGACGAAGCTCCGTTGGTGCGGAAGCGGAAGAGCTCCACCTCTGACGCTGCCGACGTAGGCAAGGAGAAGAAGACGGAGGGTGGAGCCTCCAAAAAGACTACCGCCGCCCTAGAGGCAGAAAAGAGAAGAGTTACTGGGATCCCCTTTGCCAAAGCACACCCACTTGTGTAAGCTTCTCATTCTCCGACATTGCCTATTTATCTGTCTTGATCCTGTACTTATGCATTTTGCACGTTTCAGGAAGAAAGCCACGACCAGCCTCAAGAAGACCTCCAAAACATCAGGGGCTTCTTGAAATATTAAGGACATGCTGCATCGTGACGCCTCCCCCTCCATCGCCCCTACCACTCCTGCCGTCAAGCCCTCGTCTGCCCCGACAAGATCACAA
This sequence comes from Avena sativa, assembly GCA_916181665.1. Taxonomy (NCBI): domain Eukaryota; kingdom Viridiplantae; phylum Streptophyta; class Magnoliopsida; order Poales; family Poaceae; genus Avena; species Avena sativa. The sequence continues at coordinate 313,021,393 of OV702297.1, forward strand.
GCTAAGGAGGCATCAGGCCCTTCCGCCATGGAAGTGGATTCTGGCGCTTCTACCAAGCTTGCTGTTGTCGGCGAGCAGGCGATACAGGAAATTACCGCCCAACAAATGGCTGAAGCAACGGCTAAGGATGCCATCGGTGGCGGCAAGGCGGTGGTGGAAGCTGGTACTTCTGCCAAAGGTGGCGCCCTTGCTCCCAGAAACCTTTTGAGTTCCCAAAGATAGTCTACCCGACACTTACGCCGAGTAGCACAACTCTGGTTCCTGGAGCAGCACCGACATCTCCGACGTGCGGTCTTGAGGAGCTCCTTCGACAAGCAGACATCTTGCGGGGAAATAACATCTCCTTTGGCAAGCTGCTGGCCGAGAGCGCTACAAACCTCAAGATCATTGCACTTGTAAGTTTTATTTGCCTTTTGCATTTCATATGAGTATCCCACTGTAGCCCCCGAGGATGTAGACAGAAAACCATAGGATTTTCTGTCTAGATGCTCTAAGAGTGACTAAGCTAGAAAACTTCTCACTATAGCCCCCAAGCATGTAGATGGAATGAATTATTCCAACTAGATGCTTTTAAGAGTAGCATACGCGGTGTTTATAAATTTCAGCGTTGTAGCCCCCAAGCTTCTAGTTGTAACTGAATTAGTTCCGACTAGATGCTTAAAGAAAGCTAAGCACATAGCTGAGTTAAAAAAAATATACTGTAGCCCCCAAGCTTCTAATCGAAAAACTGAATTAGTTCCAACTAGATGCTCAAAGAAAAGCTAAGCATGTTGCTAGGTTAAAAAACTCTCGTTGTAACCCCCGAGCGTCTAGGTGGAGGATTTCCGGCTAGATGCTCCAAGCAGACTAAGCAACATTTTAACTTTGTCCCTTTTTCCACAGAACGAGAATGCTCGGAGGGGCATGGACAATGACAAGTACTAGAAGATGCACGTAGATCTTGAAGCCGAAAAGGGTAAAACTGCCATCTTGAAGGAACAGATCATCAAAAACAAGAGTCTGTTTTCTTTTTGCGCATTCCGTCTTGGTTTTGTGCCTACATTCTCTGAATACTCACTGTGTACTTTGCTTTCTCCGACTTTGCAGAACATGTTGCCAAGGCCAAGGACATTGTCGAGCAGTCCAAGCACATCCAATAGCTGGACAGCGAGAACAAGATCCTTAAAGAGGAGAGGAAAGACATGCTGAAAATGCATGAGGAGTCCATGAAGGCCCTGCAGGACTCCACTACCGAGGAAATCAATCGCTGGAAGGAGGAGATTGCGATCTTAAAATATCAGAAGCAAGCTGCCGATGAGCAAAATCAATGCCATAGCGAGGCGTATAAGATCCTCCAACAAGAGAAAGAATCCTTGGCGGACATCCTCTGGCAAGCTCAGGCCATCATCTTCAGTAAGTTTTCTCCGTCTTGGATTTCTGTAGTCCGGATACTTTGAATTGTTGAACTCATGTGCTCCTTGTCGGAATTTGCAGCTCCTATGGGTTTAACCCGATCGCCTTCTCTAGCCAAGGAATCCATGGTTCTTGCTGGCAACTTCATCAACACCGCCATCACTCAAGCCAAGGAGATCGCCAAGCCCCTCCAGATAAATATCAAGGCATCGGACTCTATGGTGAAGTACTCGGAGATTCTGCGCCGAGCCCCCGAGCATATCACGAGCTGGAAAGCTTCATGTACATGGGCTTGCGCAAGGATGGCGATGTCAATGGTGAAGGCACACTATGAAGATGCCGACATCGACACGGTGACCTCTGGCATTCCCGGCGTAGACGATGATGGCAAAGAGATTAATCATGACGCCATCTTATCATCGCTCGCGGGCTATGACACAAGAGTTTCCGAGTTGGTTGACGCTGACGTCTCCGTGTCGATGAACATCATTAACAGCGGCGACCAAGGTTCCTCTGAGTCCCACCGCAGCGCCGACTTCGAGGGTGGCTCTCCAACTGGTGATGATGCTGCCTCCAAGTCACCTGCGCCAAAGGAGTGAAGAACAACTTTGTAACATTTGTTTATCCTTTGGTGTGTATGCGGAAGAAAAACTTTGTGTATGTAACTTAAGGCGGAAAACAATGGTTGCTATTTCCTGCTGCTCAAGAACTAGTTTCTAGCATGTATATATTTTTTAAGCAAGTGCTGGCTTATCCATTACTTTGGTTCTTATGCTTGAATTTTCGTGAGTCGGAAGACTTGTTGTCGAAACCATGCACTTAGGTGATGATGCCCAATGGCACCGTCAATAACCTGAGCACAAAATCACCGATAATAAGTGCCAAAAGTCACTACTCCAGAATCCACATAAAAACGAGAAAGAACGTGTAGACCAGAAAACTTAAGCTAACGCTCTTAAGCGGAATTTTCACAAGTGCAAATGCAAAGCTTGTGCATAAAGGTTTTACATGATCCAAAAATAAACACTAAAGGAGGTAAAAGACTCAGAAATATGAGTTAACCAGAGAGCTTTATTTCATTGATCACATAAGAGGTACACAATTAGATAAAAATGCTCAAGTGTAAAAAGGACGTAGCTGTGCTATGTTCCATGGCCGATCAAGCTCCGGGTAGTCATCATCCGGGTCACGTCGCTTACGCTTATGATCCTTGTTGGGTCTATCCTTCAGTTCACGATTGTCAACGAGGTAGTAAGACCCATTGCGTAGCGCCTTGCTTATGATGAATGGTCCTTCCCATGGCAGGGATAATTTTGTGTGACTTCTTCTGCTTAAGTCGGAGCACCAAATCCCCGTCTTTAAACGAGCGATGCCGAACGCGGCGACTATGGTAGCTGCATAGCTTCTGCTGGTAGATGGCGGATCTTTGGCATGCCAAAACGCGTTCCTCCTCGAGAAGGTCCACATCTAGGCGTCTGGATTCTTCAGCGTCATCTTCGTCGTAGGCGGCAACTCTTGGTGAATCGTGAAGGATGTCGGAAGGCAGGATGGCTTCTGCTCCATATACCATGAAGTAAGGGGTGTAGTTCGTAAACTCCACAACATAGATGGAAATTCTTTCGCCCAGGCCCCAGCTGCTCTATGTAGCGGTGCCTCAAGGCGTGGCTTGATTCCCTGCAGAATTAATCCATTGGCTCGCTCAACCTGACCATTGGATTGAGGGTGTGCCACAGATGCAAGATCAAGTCGGATGCCTTTCTCCCAACAATAAGCCTCCACTTCTCCGAGTGACAAATTGCTATCGTTGTCGGTGATAATGCTGTGTGGGAGACCAAATCTCACCACTAGATCCCGGACAAACCTAAGGGCAGTTGCCCCATCAAGCTTTCTAATGGGTTTAGCTTCTATCCATTTAGTGAATTTATCAACTGCTACAAGCAGATGCGTAAACCCACAAGGTGCCGTCTGTAACGGTCCCACCATGTCTAGCCCCCAGACTGCAAACGGCCAAGTTATTGGTATTGTTCACAGTTCTTCAGCAGGAACATGTGGTTGTCAGGCATAATACTGGCATCCCATGCATGCTTCAACCAGCTTGTCGGCGTCTGCCTTCGCGGTTAGCCAGTAGAATCCTTGCCGGAAGGCTTTCGCGACCAACGATCGAGGAGCGGCATGATGCCCGCAATCTCCGAGATGGATTTCGCGTAGGATTTCCATACCTTCTAGCTGGGAAACACACTTTAGGTATACACCAGTAGTGCTCCTTTTGTAGAGTTGCCCATTGATTATGGTATAACCCTTTGCTCGTCGTACTATTTGCCGTCTTTCGACTTTGTCGTTGGGCAAAGTTCCATGTTCGAGATATTCCATGAACGGTTTTGTCCAAGCTGGAGGGACCTTAGTCACCATGTTGACGAAAGAGTCAGCTCTATCCGGGTTGTCGATGTCGGCTCCCTTCACAGATGGTGTGCGTAGATGCTCTAGGAAAACTCCTGGCAGAATTTGCTTGCAACCTGATCCAAGTTTAGACAGCAGATCAGCCGCCTCGTTTTGCTCCCTAGGTACATACTTGACTTTGTAGACCAAGAAGCTCTTGGCTATCTCGTCCACTTCATCTCGATATGCCACCATCATAGGGTTCCGCGCATTCCAGGTGTCAGCCACCTGCTGGGCAACCAAGTCGGAATCTCCACAGCAAACTATGCGCTTGATGCCAATATCCTTGGCTACACGTAGTCCGTGAATGAGTGCTTCATACTCCGCCATGTTATTTGTAGCCTCGAAGTGGATCTGTAGAACGTAGTGTAGCTTGTCTCCTGTTGGTGACTGTAGCAATACACCAGCCCCCGAGCCGTTGAGCAGCTTTGATCCGTTAAAGTGCATCACCCAGTACTCTGGTTCCAGCAACAGAGTAGCATCTGGCATCTCCGTCCAATCTGCAATAAAATCCGCTAAGGCTTGTGACTTGATAGCATCGTGTCTCTTGTAGGTGATCTCGAAGGCGGCAAGCTCAATGCCCCACTTCACGACCCTTCCCGTCGCGTCGCTGTTGTTGATAATGTCGAACAGTGGAGTCTTACTCACCACTGTGATTGGGTGCTCCTGAAAGTAATGCCTCAGCTTCCGGGAAGCAAGGAATACTCCATAAGCTATCTTTTGGTAGTGCGGGTAACGCTGCTTGGACTCTGTCAAGACCTTGCTCACATAGTAAACTGGTCATTGGACTCCATGCTCATAGCCTGGCTCCTTCCGCTCTACCACGACGACGATGTTGATTACCCGGTTGGTTGCCGCCATGTAAATTAACAGGGGCTCTCCAGGCTCGGGTGATGCAAGGATGGGCGTTGAGGAAAGAATCTCCTTGAGCTGCTTCAATGCTGCATCTGCTTCGTCTGTCCATGTGAATTTGTCCGCCTTCTTCAACAACTTGTACAACGGCAGAGCCTTCTCTCCAAGTCGGCTGACGAACCGACTAACTGCTGCAACACAACCTGTTAGTCGTTGAATGTCCTTTAGGCATGTCGGATGGTTTATGTTTAAGATGGCCTTGATTTTCTCTGGGTTGACCTCGATTCCGCGTTGGGAAATGATGAAACCAAACAATTTGCTGGCTGGAACCCCGAAGACGCACTTCTTAGGGTTAAGCATCATGTTGTATTTTCGGAGATTATCAAAGGTTTCTTTTAAGTCGGAGATTAAGTCGTTTGACTTTTTAGACATCACCGCGATATCGTCCACATAGGCGTGAACATTCCGACCAATTTGATCGTGGAGGCAATGTTGCATTGTCCACTGGTACGTAGCACCCGCGTTTTTTAGCCCAAAGGGCATCGTAACATGGCAAAACGTGCCGTACGGGGTAGTGAACGAAGTGGCCAATTGGTTCGACTTCCTCATCTTGATCTGGTGGTATCCTGAGTATGCGTCGAGAAAACACAAAAGCTCCAAGCCAGCCGTCGAGTCAATGACTTGGTCAATGCGAGGCAAAGCAAACGGATCTTTGGGGCATGCTTTGTTCAAGCCGGTGTAATCAACGCACATTCTTAATTCATTGGTTCCCTTTTTGGGGACAAGTACAGGATTGGCCACATATCAGGTGTGAAGGACTTCTCGGATAAATCTAGCCTTAAGTAACCTAGCTATCTCTTTGGCAATGGCACGTCTCTTCTCATCTCCAAAGCATCATAGAGGTTGTTTCACTGGTTTGCATTTTGGATCAATGTTTAAGATGTGCTCGGCAAGTTCCCTAGGTACACCTTTCATGTCGGCAGGTTACCAGGCAAAGATGTCCCTATTCTCACGGAGGAACTCGACGAGCGCGCTTTGCTATTTGGGATCCAGGTTCATCCCAATGGCGGTGGTCTTGGAGGCATCGCCTACCACAAGTTCCACCGGCTTGGTCTCGATGGCGGCCTTGAACGCAGGAGCGGAGTCGGAGATCTGCTTCTTCGACACGGGCATCTCTGAGTCATTGACCTTGCTCTGGATCTCTTTGAATTCTTCGCTGTAGAGGACAGCTTCTGCAAACGGCTGCTTCATTGATCTTGCAGTCCCTTGCCTTGGTAAAGCTTCCGGATACGGTAATGACACCGTTTGGTCCGGGTATCTTGAGTTTGTTGTAGACGAAGCATGGATTGGCCATGAACGTGTGGAATATGTTGCGGCCGAATATGACGTGGTACACGCTCTTGAATGGGACCACCTCGAAGGTCATGCGCTCTTGGCGGTAATTGTTAACATCGCCAAAGGCAACCTGAAGTGTAATGCACCCAAGGGACCGAGCCTCCCGACCGGGAACTACGCCGTGGAAGATGGTGTTGGTCCTCCTTAGGTTTTCCTCCGTCATTTCATCTTCTGCAGTGTATCCAGGTACATGATGTTGATGCTGCTTCCACTATCCACCATACACTTGGTGAACTCCACGCCGTCCATCAAGGGGTTGATGACCATGGCATACTGGTTCTCCGTAGGTATAAGGTTTGGGTGGTCCGTCTTGTCCCAAGTTATTGGAACCTCCGACCAGCGCAGGTACTGGGGAACTGGGGGGAGAGTGGCCATCAGGATCCTCAGAGAGGTCTTCTTTTGTCGGACGGTGGGGGTGCCAAGGAAAGTGTGGTAGACTGGAGCCTTCTTTGCGAAGGGGTTCTTGCCCTTGTCGTCGCTCTTGGCGGCGTGCTTGGGGTCAATGTCTTCGTCCATATCACTTGAATCTTTGGACTCCTTCTCCTTCTTCTTTCCCTTGCCCTTGCCTCACGGTCTGTTCTTCCGACTTTGCTTGTAGCCGAACTCCGGGTCTTCCTTGAGGTTGTTGACGAACTTGCAGTGTCGATTGGTATGGGTGGCCTTACCGTTGGCATCGAGGTGTAGAAGGCATGGCATATCGCGGTACTCCTCGTAGGTTTGGGGAACATGGAGCGGCGCCGAGGTAGTTTTATTTCCTCGTTGCTGCCCACGACCAGCTCCCCTTCCTCGGCCATTTTGTCCGCCTTCACCTCGTCCTGCAAAAGTCATAGCGACCATGTCGGTAGATTGCTTTTATTCTAGAGCGGTTTTCCACTTTGTACTACTGTTCCTCCGAGCTTGAGTTGGAACAGCTGTTGCCGGCAAGGAGCCACGAGCATCGTCTTCGGTAGCTGTGAACTCAATAGCCAACTGAATCATCTCGTTGAAGTCAAGATGGTGATTGTCCTGCAAGCGCTTCAGCTTATGCCGGAGCAACGTGCCCCTTTCCAACCCATCAATGAAGGCGGCCATGGCGGTCTGAGCGTGCACTCCTGTGCAGGAGTTCTTCATGTCCAGCCAGCGAGAGAGGTAGGCGCGAGATGTCTCGTCTTTCTCTTGCACGCACCGCTATAGATCGCCCACGGTGCAAGGACGCTTGTATGTACCCTCAAAGTTCTTGGTGAACGCTTCTTGCATGTACAACCAGTTGTAGATAGATTTCTCCGGCAAGTCGTCGATCCATTGACGGGCCGTGCCTGCCACATTAATGGGAGGTACTTGACGGCGACGTTGAGGTTGCCTCTAGCAATCTCCACCGCGTTTCCGTAGTCCTACAACCATGTGGCTGGCTTGGCGGTGCCGTCATAGGGCTTGATGGTCTTGTCAATCCGGAAACCTTTGGGGAAGTTGCGGACCGTATCGCAGGTCCAAAGCAATGTGGTCACAGGTATGGTCCTTCCCGGGCCTCGTGGATCTTATCGATCCGTGAACGTGCATGGTATGGCTCTGGGTTCTTTTTCTTCTTGTCAATAGGGGATGGGCTGCGTGAACGACGCGAGCCTCCTCCGCCATGGTGACTTCTTGGTGGTGACGGAGGCAGAGGTGGCGGTGGGTTAGCCTTCTTGCTGTTACCCTCCTGCGACGCCTCACGCTTGTCACAGTTGCTTGTCGGACGTGGAGGGTCGTGGTGCGACCTTCTCATGTGCCCTTGCTTGCGCTCTCCGTCATGACGGGTCTGCTCCATGTTGTCGCGGATGACGATGCCACACTGCTTTGGTGGGGGAATATCCATACGATGGTGAGCTTTGTAATCTTCACGATGTCGGGGAGATCGAGGTGATGGCGACGGGCGATGGGCGATGAGGTCGGGCCTTTTATCTGTGGTCGGAGGATATAGAGATGGCATCCTTCCTTTTGCGCGCGTCCCTCCGTCTTCGTTCTGATGAACCCGTCTGGGACCCGACATCAAGAGGAGATCTGTCCCTTGGCAGTTTGTACTGACTAGACAGGCAAAGCGTTGGGTCAGACTCGAGCCTCTGAGAGGTGGCCTTTTCTTGCTGCTTCACCGCCTTGGCCACTAGGTCATAGACTTGTTCCACTGCTTCAGGCGATCTATCCTGCTCTAGAAGGGTCTTGGCGACGGCGAGGTTAAGGATTGGGGTGGGCATCACCTGCTTGCCTTCACTGTCAATGTATGGCTTGGCTTGCGCCGGCTTCGAGGGAGCCCATCCTAGGTTGCATCATACACCAGGATCATTGATGACGCGAGCTGGAGCTTTCTTAGCCTTCTGCTGCTGCAGTAAAGTCTTGTACTCGGCCTCCATTGCTCTAGCTTTCTCTATAGACTTCTGCGCATTGACCAGATCTCGATCTAGCTTGGCGCCTTGCTCCACGATGGCCTGCGCTTCCTCCAGCAGCTTCTGGCGCTTCTCGTCAAGCTAGATCACGTTCCGGATATGAGCAACGGTCAGTGGCTCGACGAGGAGATTGTCGTACCTCACTCTATCAGCTGGAGTAACTTGGGCTACTGCAGACGTGGATGCTGGAGGCGGCAAGTTTGCGGTGTTGTTGTTGCTCGGGCCGGTGCCGAGTTCCTGCGGCTGCTGCACTGGGTTAAGCGGAGGAGGCATGACTTTTGCGCGATCGTCGTCAGCAGCAATAAGTGGCCTCTTCCCCTTTTCCAACGCTGTAGGCGGAGCTCATCCGGGTTGATCTTCTTCCATCGCCATCCCAATGGTGACGAACACCCCTCTAGATGCGACGACGTTGTTGGCTTGCTCGTCGCGCGAGTACTCATCCTCCATCTCCTGCATAGCGGAGTCTAGCTCTTCTGGACTGAAATCTATCTCCTCTGAATCTGCACTGAAATCAGCACAAAGCGCGTCAATGACAGAGTCGGAGGGTGCTAGGACTTCCTCGATGACGGGAGCTGGAGGTGCAATGGCAGCAACGATGACTGGAGGTGGTGGTGCCGCTGTGGCGATAACTGCTGGAGGCGGTGGTGGTGGTGGCCGAATCGGAGGTTCTTCGTCGATGAGTGCGAGTGCTTTCTGGGCTTCCGCGTCAGCCTCCACATAGTTGTTGACGGTGCTCACCATCTGTTCGAGGGTAAGGCGTCCTATTGCTTGCTTCCGTCTTAAAGAATGTCGGAGAAGCATGCCACGGTCCAGTCCTTCCACGAAGTGATACAAAGCGTTATCATCGCGGTAGTGGGCCAGATCGGCTCGTATACGGAGCCACCTGGCCAGGTAATCGCGGGTGTTTTCGCCTTCTCTCTGAATGCAGCGCGCTAGATCGAAGATGGTGACCATGCCGACGAACTTGGATCTCTGCTTTCCAGATGAACGGGCGAAGCCGGCGGATTTGCAGTGATCTTCCACCTTTATATCCTGCACAGGGGCGGTTTGGGTGGGCCTTGAATTTTTCCAATCTTTGCCAGCAAACTCCAAAGAGAGATCCGACTTCGATCCTTCCGCGAACGTATCCTGCTCGTAGGCGGTCCATGCGGGCCTTGGGTTTTTCTGATCTTTGCCGGCAAACTCCGAAGAGAGATCCGACTTTGATCCTTCCGCGAACATATCCTGCCCATAGGAGGTCCGTGCGGGCCTTGGGTTTTTCTGATCTTTGCCAGCAAACTCCAAAGAGGGATCCGACATCGATCCTTCCGCAAACATGTCCTGCCCGTAGGCGGTCCGTGTGGGCCTTGATGCTCCTCCGACTCCCAGGGGACTAGTGCCCGAGTCGGTTTCGCCGATGAAGAGGTGGATGTCTCTGATAGGAACGATCGAACACCGCATAGGGTTCATCTTCGCCGGTATCCAGAACTCGTCAGGAGGGACGATCGGAATGTTACCGGAGAAGAGAACACGACCGATGGCTACGGTTTCGCCGATTCCTGCGAAGATCTTGGTCCTCGCCCGCTGAAGAGCCTGAAGCGCCTCTTGCCCCACGGTGGGCGCCAACTGTCGTGGTATTGCCAACGAGTACGCCATGGAGGGGTCCTCACAATGCGTGTTTAGAGATGTGGGGGAAGGCGGATGGTTGACGGGTACGAGGTAACACAACTTACCCAGGTTTAGATCCCATGACGGTGGCGGAATCCTACTCCTGCTATAAATCACTATAAGGGCAATACGCCGAGTTACAGGGATTGGTTCACTGTGCGAGGTTGTCTGAAGTTGTCTATGATCGTCTGAGATTGTGCCCTAAAGGCTCCCATAGGCCCGACTTATATAGTCGCCAGGTCCTAGGGTTACAGGGAAAAGTCCTAGCCGGACAGGTTACAGAGTCCTACACCGTATATTACTAGTCTTGTATGTCTTGTACTCCAAGGCTCCGGGTACGTCGGTGACTCCAATCGTAGCCTTCCTTTATTCGGCATGGGCCTCCCTTCTAGATCCATCTAACTGGGCCGCCCAGCAGGCCATAGGCCATGCTACCAACTACGGTCCACCCGGGTTATCTGGATAAGGGACATGCTATAAGGATACCCATATAGCATATCCCCAACATAAGCATCGTTTCCCTTTTGTGGGTTGATTATTGACAGTATTTGAACACGAATCGCTGGTGCTCAACTAACTTCCTTGATTTTCGAATAGGATTGATCCGGTGCTGGCGTAATTCGTGGTTATGAACAATATCTCTCTGGATTTTACTTCCCAGCGGTGGCTGCAACCTCCATAACACTCAGAGATAGATAAAATCTATTGTAAATTCCCCTGGAGCAGTGGCGATTCAGTTGGCTTGCAAGAGTGATTATAATTATGAAACTATCGCGCGGTGTGAAACTATAATTGACACAACTCTTGCACGGCTAGCGATTCACTTTCAAATTAAAAAAAGTATACTACTCTTAATGTACAGGAGTGTTTATAATTGACACAACTCTTGAACACTTTCAAATTAACAAAAATATACAACTCTTAATGTAAAAGAGTGTTTATAATTGACACAATTCTTGAACACTTTCAAATTAAAAAAAAATTATACAACTCTTAATGTAAAAGAGTGTTTATAATTGACACAACTCTTGAACACTTTCAAATTTAAAAAAAAACATACAACTCTTAATGTAAAGGAGTGTTTATAATTGACACAACTCTTGAACACTTTCAAATTAAAAAATCATACAACTCTTAATGTAGAAGAGTGTTTATAATTGACACAACTATTGAACACTTTCAAACTAAAAAAATCATACAACTCTTAATGTATAAGAGTGTTTATAATTGACACAACTATTGAACACTTTCAAATTGAAAAAATCATACAACTCTTAATGTAAAAGAGTGTTTATAACTGACACTACTCTTGAACACTTTCAAATTAAAAAAATCATACAACTCTTAATGTAAAAGAATGTTTATAATTGACATAACTCTTGAACACTTTCAAATTGAAAAAATTACACAACTCTTAATGTAAAAGAGTGTTTATAATTGACATTACTCTTGAACACTTTCAAATTAAAAATATATACAACTCTTAATGTAAAAGAGTGTTTATAATTGACACTACTCTTGAACACTTTAAAATTAAAAAATTATACAACTCTTAATGTAAAAGGGTGTTTACCATTTTTATAGTGTGAAAAGTGATCCCTAAACTTGCGTATACGAAAATTATAAACCTTTGAACACTGTGAAATCGCACTTAATACGTGATAATGATGTGCTAAGAAAATCTTGAGAGATTATCATTTTCATAGAATGTAATGCATAAACTTGCATATGGCAAAAATTATATACCTTTTTGAACTCTTTAAAATCGCACTTAGGAAATGGAGTGAAATATAATGCAAAAGTTATACACCTTTGAACACTTTTCCTTCAAATTATATTCAAAATCATTTGTTTATGGAGTTAAAGCATCGGTGGCAAACTCATTATTTTGCATGGATAGAGGGTGCCCCCGACAGATACATGGGTTATCCTGTCCGCTAGATCACAGAGGATCAATCAGAGGATCAACGGTTGGTGGGTACGATCCGCGTGACAACTGTCTGGACCAATCAGAACATAGCAGCCAAGATAAGCACAGGTGTGAGAGATTGTCACTAAGAAGGAGGGGAAAACTAAGTAGAGCTTAAAAAACAAGGGCAAAACCAAGTAGAACTTTAAAACCATGAACCTTCATAGATAGTAGGTGATTTGAGAAGTGGTGATTTAGGTTAAAACTTGATTTATATACATTTCTTACAGTGGCAGGTCACATAATAAGACCCCTTGGGTAGATGCCACTATGTTTTGATCTTTAGAATTTGTTGTGCATAAAATGACTCAATTAGCTAGCTAAAACCCATTCGTTGACTCTCTATTGACCAGCCACCGGATGGTAAAAGTGAGTATATTGCACACGGCAGTGTTAGTACTGGAGGGCTAAACTGAGTACAACCAAACTGCCAGTGCTACACTCGAGGGTATAACTGACCACAACTAAGTGGCCAAGGTTAGACACGAGGGGGAAAACGTGACGCACGGTATGCGTGTCACGGTTCACGGGGCGGTAGCGGACGCGTGTGGCCGTGCACGGTACAGTAGCGCACGCAGTTACGCGGTGCACGGTGGTGCAACGAAACATCTCCTCCCTTCACCTTTATAGAGGCCTCCTCACTCTCACTCATCACTCACTCGCTCACTCACTCACGTAACCATCTCCACTGTCCCATCACCTTCTGCAAACCCCCAAGAAAACCCCAACCACGCCGGCGATGGAGAAGAATGGCACGGTGGCCATCATCGCCTCCAAGGCGGCCGACGAGGAGGCCCCCATCCCCATACAGGCCCCTGTCGAGGCATTGAAGGCAGTCGCCATCCCTGTCGAGACCCCATCCCTGCTTCTGCCATAGCTGCCGGTGAGGAGGCCCCCGTCCCTATATAGGCCCCCGCCGTTCTCCTATAGATCCCACACGTCTGGGACCCCTACGGGGACAATGATTACATCAGGCCGAAGAACCCCTTCGACACTAGCTTAGCCGACCCATGGTTGGAGGTAACTAGGGTTTTCTCCCCTTCCTTTATTCTTCCCCATTCCCATCATTGTATGCTAGATCATGTGTTATTAGCGCTTGGCCGTTCGTATTTTCGTTCGTTGGATGCTAGGTATTTTACAGTAGCTAATCCTATTGTGTTAGATCTCGTATTTCGATGAATGCCCCTAGTTGGGATCGGTACTAGCACCGATCTGTAGTTGGGATCAGTACTAGCATCGATCTATAGTTGGGATTAGTATTAGCACCGATCTGTAGTTGGGATCAGTATTCGATTTGGTTTGAGATTTGGGGATTGGGGAATAATCAGGGGATCTCAATCGGTTAATTTATGCAAGTAATCAATCCCGATAATCACTGTATCTCAATCATGTCCTTATTGCATGCTACTGTTTTGTAATAGGTGGATAGCAGCGACGTCTGCAGCGACGACGAGTCCATGGACACGAAGACTCGTGAGGTGTTGAGGAAGCTTAAGTCCGTCCAGTTCAACGGCTTCTTCACTGGCGACGTCTACAGGTTCCCCTTCTACACCAGGAGCCTCTCCACCGACTTCAACTCCCTCATGATGCATGCCGAGGACGTGAAGACCTACGGCCCGTCAAAGAACACCAACGCCTTCAGAGCCCAGCATAAGGCGCTCGGTTTTCACCTCCGCGACCTCCAGAAGGTGGCCATCGAGGAGGGTCGCATGCCCCCGATCAAGCCCAAGGCGCCCAAGGTCAAGGGACTGGGCAGCAGGAAGTGGAGTAAGCGCCACAGGGAGGAGGCGGAGGCCCTCCTAGCGGAGGCCAGGAGGGGCCACTGATCTTGTGTTGATGCTGCTGCCATAACATAGCTTCTTTTGTTTTTTGTCTGTGTTGAACTTGTAAGTTGCTGCTGCTGAGCAGCCTAATTGTCGAACCTGGTTTAAGTATCGTACTATATAATCCTTTATTAGCTTCTTTATCTATATCTTCTCTGTTTATCTACATATTTATGGTGGTGGTTAGATTTGCTGCTAGATTGGGAAAATACGAGGGCCAAAAGGAACCATGAATGAAGAGAGAAGCTGCTCTAGATTTGCTGCCTTTTTGGGAAAAAATAACAACAGTTAGCGACATAAAGGGGAAAAGGCACTCTAAAAAGGCCAATCATAAAAATAACAAAAAAGAAATCTTCCAATTTAGGCGACAGGGCGCACGTAACTATCGTACGCGCCCCGCATGGTCCCACGCCACATCCCCCCAAAACGCGTTCCCAACAAGCCGGCTCCACACCATGGGGGTCCTATTACGGGACCCGACTGAACGTGGCCCGCCTGTCATCATGTAATGAGAGGGTCCTACTTGTCAACATGTAACGGCGAGGGTCCACTACGGGACCCACCTAAATGAGGCCCCACTTGTTAGCATGTAATGGCAAGGGTCCACTAACGGGACCCGACAGATAGCAAGTTTCAGACCGATGTGAAAGTTCCATAATAGGAGCTGGACAAAAGTGAGGAAAAACTAAGCGGCTGGGGAAAAGTGAGTACAACTAACGAACAAGGGGCATGGAAATAAAAATCCCTTGATTTTAACAAAGAGGGGGATATAGAAAACAAAATAGGCTTTTAGAAAATAGTTTTAGGTGAACAAGTGCATGCAAAGATGATCATGCTCAAAAGCAATGTTGCATGATGGCATGAGCATGCGGTCATGATGATGAACAAAACAAAAACACATTGATTTGTTTAGTAATGATTTTACCCGGGGTGCTACAATTCGACACCACTAACAATGGATCTCGCCCTCGAGATCCGCCTCATGGTACAAGGAAGAAGGCTGACGGTTTGAATCTTCTCGCTTCATGTAGATCCTCGCGACACCTCTAAGAAAGGTTTTTTGTCTGTCTTGAAATCAGCGACACCACCAACAAGGGGCCGTTGCCCATGTTCACGAGGGAACACTCCATATAAACAAAGGACGAAGATAAAGGTATCGAAAGATAATGCCACCTCTAACTTCGATAGAAGGAGAGAAAAAAGGTGCAACCCAATCCACTCCAATGTACAAGAGAGAATAGAATGAGTAGTCGGCATGGGGGGCCAATCCATCACGCACCCAAACTATTGCTCTGCACATGTAGTATAAAAGCGTGCAACCCATTCTTGGAATTAGACTAGAGATCTTCACTAGCGATGTTTGGAAACATAAGGAGTGATGCAGGCTCTTCATCAAACATAGGAGAGGTCTTCATGTCGAACTAACACTGGAAGATTCAAAGAAATTTTTTAGTGAATTTTTGGTCCACTAAAAGGTCCACAAAGAAAAATTCCTCAGATAGCATGAAGGCCGAATGTCAAAGCGTCGTTACAAGAGGAAGGAAGCAAAACCCTGAAGGTATGACGGAAACCTAACCGCGAGAAATCCTAGACTAGATAAGAAGATAAGAGAGAAGATTCAAAACACGCCGAGATAAGAAGAGAGCAGTATAGGGGTAAGGAGTAAAAGTGGACCTAATCAGATCTATCCAACCAATTTTCCAAAAATAGTTTTAACACTCTACAACGTCCGTTAGCTAGGTTATCCTATAGGCTGGACCAGTGGGGTATCGTAACTACTGAGCTCTGATACCACTTTGTAACACCCTCGGATCGGCCCTATGCAGGTTTTAGCGATTCCCGCTAAACCCACATAGAAACGATTCAAAGGTGCCCACCGGGCACTTTCGTGCGGGTGGAAAATGAAGTAATATCATTACACAATAGTCGACGATGGAACCCAAACAACATATATATACAACAACGACTCAATGAGTCAAGAATATAGATTTACAATACAAAGATCCAGATCACCTTGAAAACGATACAGCGTCTGAGTACGAACAAGATGTAAATTGGGCTAAGAGCCCTGAAGAATAACCAATGGCATCCATAACCCTGCCCAGGCCAAGCCGGAAGGGTAACCCTGCTAACAATTTTGATCTCAAACCTGCTAAAACAAAAGGGATGTCGGCAAAGGGCAAAGGAAAAAAGAGAGCGGCCAGTACTGAGGCTAGTACACGACGAGACTTAGAATTCGGCGGCTCTTGCCTACATAGGTATGGTGGACTGAAGCGGAAGTGAAGTATACACTAAACTACCTATAGAGACTCGATAGAACTGTCGGCTATTAGAGAGAGATGAGAAAGACCTATTCGGATCCAACCTGATACTACCACCAAACATACCCATCCTGGTATTTCCCCCTCGAGACCAAATGAGGAAGTCAAGCCGAGGAAACTTACACGGTTGGCAGTTTTATTCATTATCTCCATGGTGGTTATCCAACTTACTAGTCATATCAGATACAAGTCAAATTATAGCAGTAAACTTTAGTTATAGTTGTCTATGATCAAGATGTTGTGCTCTAAGTCGTCCATAACCATGGACACGGCTTTTGGAAAAGATTTAACCCTGCAGGGGTGCACCAAAGTTTCCACATGCACTTTGATCCTTTTTGCCAGATCAATTAACACAAACCATCGGTATGTCGGCGGGGCCTAGGACACGACGCTTTCCTAGACCCAAAGCAAGTACATGGGGGCCACTCGTACAAGGTATAACTAATCCTCCTCGTATGGACCTTGAGGTTGCGTGTACTTGTCATGCGAGCAAATGTCATAGACAATATATTCTTGTGACAGAGTGTCGTACCTACGCAACAGTAATAAACGCTCATCGAGCAACAGATAATAAACATATAATACATGGCATAAGTACAGTAGTAACATATAAAGCCCGAACTAGTTTGTAGCCCCAAGAACAGTACTTTGAAATCAGGTACTAAGCCGATAGGGGTGCGCATACACCCCACATGTGGTTAGCGCGCTCGTCTAGGAACAGGTGTCAAGAACTCGGGTCCTAGGTGGACACAGGGGGTGGGACAATAACCATATCTCAACTATTACCCCTCCATGCCTTTGCATTTATCATACCTACTTTCAATATTAATTATTAAACTATAATTAAAGCCATGATCACCTCCACCATTAATTATATGCTAACCCCCAATATTGGTGGAACATCGATGACATGAAGCAGCACCTGAGCAAGCAACTACGATTCGCAAGGGCAACTATCTGTCAAATAATAGGTAATAGGATGTTTCCAAGGCAATATAGGCTACAAGGGGTATAATGGGTACGATAAGACTAAAGCATCGCAACGCAGACATCAATAGATCAACAGGAGGAAGTAAAGACTGTAAATGCAAAATAGGTAGAAAGGGGGAGAATGCTCGCCTGGGAAAATTGCTGAATGTTCATCTGAAGATCAGGTCGACACTCGCATCAACTCATCGTCCTAATCCGTGAAGAAGCAAAGCACTAAAAGAAGCACCGGGTGCACTATTTAATACTATCGGAGAAGATCAGGCATGATGCATGTATGATGCATGACATGGCAAAAGTATGATGCAATTAGGCAATTTTAAGCAGAACCGGGTTCTCGACAATTAATTAGGTGGTTTGTGTTGTTTAGGTATCCCGCAATTTCAATGTTATATCAATAACGCAAAATATGTCAACGGATCGCTACACAAATTTAAATGGAGCTAATATAAGGTTAGATTTTTCCACATATGGTCTCCATATTTAATTATGAGGTGAATCGAATAAAAGCCCCCAAAACACATGAAGATGTATGTGATATGATAAATTTATATGCACAAGTATAAGTATGGCAATTTATGAAATAAGGCTCGGATCGGGGTCACATGTCGGGGTATCGGCAATCTTGGTTCCAAGGGTTCGACGGGTTTGGTCTCGGTGGGAATGGTCTTCAGATACGGGAAGGAGTTCTCGAAGCTCTAGGTCCATGGAGGAGAGCTTAGAATCTGGCGTACTTTGGGTCCATGTTGTGGTACATGTAATCCTTGATGGAGGTCTTGTTGTTGGTTTGTCTAGTGCCACCCGATTCGGTGGGGTCTCTGGGGTTCACCTACCCACGTCGATCATGGGCTCTCCTGTTCGGTCGTCGGTCTTGGTCCTCCATGAAGAACTTCTCAACATGACAAGGTGCGATGACGAACTTGGTGGTGAGGACGAGAAAAACACATATGAAGACAACCACATGGTTTTCACATCTTTAGCAATAGATCCACACAAACATCAGGTGCCAAAACCATGGGCACCCGAGTCTGCAGCAAGGCCACACATGGGCAGAAAACATGGAGGTTGCAGGATGGTGGCCTGTAGAGCAAGGCACTGCTAGAGCAAAGGTGGGGCCGCGGGGGCGCACCTGGGTAGAGAAGATGACCTGCACACGGAGGCAACGGACATCGAGGTGGAGGGCCCTGGATCTCCAGCGAGGATGGTGGGGGAAGCCCTGCAGACGCCCACGGAGAGGCGGTGGCACTCGGGGAAGGACATGAGGCGGGGGTCGTGGCTTGCTAGCGGTGCAAAGGGTGCCGAACTGGAGAAGGGAGGCTAGGTAAGGTCGACAATGCGGCAGGGAAGCTTGCAGCGGCCAGGTCGAGGAGGGCGGCCCACAGGATGCTCCAGCGGCAGGGTCCTATGAGCGAGGAGGAGGAGAGGCGAACAAGCAACAGAGCAGCGGACGGGAGGAGAGAAGAGCGCGATGACGGAGGTTAATGAGAGGGAGGGGATCGCGGGTTGGGGCGCAGTCGGGTACGGGAGCGGGGCAAGGTGTGTCATGGTGAGAGGAATGGGACAGGTGGGGTATGGCACGTTGTGTGGAGGGACGTGGGCGCGTCCGTTGCGTTGTCGGTCAGGGAACAACACAGGTCCGGGGAGGTTTACAGTGTGAGGAGCAGGCGCGCTGAGGTGGGTCCAGGCTCACAGGCGGGTCAGGACCGAGGTGTGCGTGCGTACGTCGAGTGTGGGGTGGTGGTGTGGTTTGGGTGCCGCGTGTGGGGTTCAGGGACGGTTCGTGTTGGGTTGTGAGAGTGCTGGCCGCGCGGGTGTGCTAAGTGTGGCGGCGGCAGGCAAGAATAGGTTAGGGTAGAGGCTAGGGTTTGGTGGGAAAATAGGGTTAGGGTTTGGTTCATCTTCAAGTTTACTTCAAAAGCAGATATATTTATAAGGAACTTATGTCTTAATATACAAAATATAAAAGGTAAAGCACAATACTAATACAAGATTAAGGTTGATTGGTACCATGTAACTATGACGAAAGTCCAGGTTTTAGATTATCAAGACTTGAAAGAAATAACATCGTGTTTTTGTTTGAAGTGGCAAAAAGAATAACATTTGAATAAAATATTGCTTATGTTAAGTTAAGCAATTCTAAAGATTACATGATGTAGACTATGGTTTTTGATAAGTTATAAATGATCTTTAGTTATTATACTTCTAGTTTATTATATATTAGACCAAACTTAAATATAAAAATATAAATGGATTTAAGACAATATTTATGGCATTACCAAGTTTTAGGGTTTACTAAGCATAATCAAAGATGTGAGATCATCCACCCTCCATGTAAGTGTTGGAAATATTACATAAGCAAGTTCAAGAATCTAGATACTAAATTGATATAGCTATGGACTCAAATGTATGTTGCTTGAGTTTTTGTTTGTAAAGAACTCAATATGATTCTTTGGAATAACATATTTTAACTTGGATTATTTGATAAATGTTTAAAGGTGACTTTGTGAACATAATAATTCTTACTTTGACTTTAGTTGTGGTGGAATGGATACTTCAACCTTCTTTGTATGTTTTACCCAAGTTATAAAGGTAAAAGCAATTTTAAAACATTAAAAACATCTGCTTTACAATTACTAAGGAAATAATATCATTTATTCATGGCAACAAAATCTAAAGACTCAAAATAAAGTAAATAAGAATTTATTTGAATTTATAGGTGATAAAAGAAAATACATTCTATTTATTTGGATGCAAGAGAAAGCATTTAATAATCTTTTATATATATTTTTTTTTAGAAATATTAAAAATATTTGAATTTCATATTTAGTATTTTTCCATAGGGATGAAATTTTATCCACAAAAGTGATTTTTATTCATTTTTACTACTTTTCTTTATTTTGTTATATTTCACTAAGGATTTTAGTGGCTTTAATATTTAGTTGTATTTTATTTAACTCAAAAAAGTAATGTCATCTTAGAGATTACTTTTGTGATCATTTTGATATATTATATGTACTTTTAGGATTTTTCTACATTTTTCTAGAGCTAAAATAATCTTAGGGGCATTTTGGTAATTTTCTATTTTACTTCTTTGTTTGTTTTGGTTTCTTTTTTTGGGCTTGACCCGTGATCCCACCTATCCCACAGGATAACCCAACCCACCAATGTCCTAACTAGCCTGGCTTGAGGTCAATCCCCAGCCCAATACAACCCCTCTCACTCTCCTCTCTCCCCAACATACACACATCACACGCACACTCACTCCCCAATCCCAGCGACCCATAGTGCTGCTGTAGAGATCCCAACCTTTAATAAGGTAGTGATCCATGTGTTTACAATGCTAGTCCCTGGATCAATAGCTAGCATCCACAATTAAGATGTAATATCAAGAAACAAAGGTCATATTACAACTTTATAACCAGGATTAAAATAATTCATTACATCTTACACAGCTCATTTGGCTATCTCATTACAATGCAGCAGAAATAACAATAGCATGGAGTCCTTCATCTTCAAAGTGCCACAGGCAAACATGTTGGTTGTAGACTTGTAATCCTAATCAACACACTTTACTAACATCAAACAAACTTGCAACATAATAAGTTACAGCCACAAGGGTCAATACATTTGAATTGTATTGGCAAGTGATACTATGGTAGTATAGTGGTAACTATCATCTATATGCATTTGGCTAAGTGGAGCTTAGGCTTGCTTTGCTCAAAATAGATTTTCCTTATCATTTGAAAACACTAAGTTTTGTTTGACAAAAACACCCATGGAACCACCAATAGAAATTGGTGAACCTTCACCCTTGTTCAACCACAAGTTTTTAAATTAGAAATTGGGATGAGGAGATTCTTGATAGCTTCCATGTCTTGATGCTCAAATTGTCCTTTGCCAGGGACATGTCTAAGTACTTAGATTTTACACTCTGCAGAGGTGGTGCACTTTCCCCACAAGACTTGGTTTCACCAAGACAAGATCTTTCAGAAGCCTTCCCTTAGACCAGAATGGACGCATTCCAACCTATCATCCCCTACCACCAACTATCAATTTGGCTAAGTTATTGCAACCTATATGATCCAGGCAGAGCCCATAATGCCAAGTGGCTGCACTTGAAGCTTCTCAACATTTGACATCTCAAATCTCTTTGTTCCTAGGTGGCAATCCACAAGTGAGATACACAAGGTAAACCATAGAAATGGGCCTTGTGTAACCACTCAACCAAAAACCACCAAGCAAGTCCCTTTCCACCCAGGTGATTCGTTCACTTAGTTGTTTTATTAAACAAAACACAAGTCCTTGACTTAGAAATATTCCATAGCATGAATATAATCCACCCTTGTTTTCTACTAGCTAAGCTAAGCATGATAGTAGTAAAAATCTTAACTTAGAAAATTTCTACTAAGGTTTCATCTACTAGGATTTCCCATGGCATAGATTACACTTAGCAAAATTTCCATGCAAGTCCTAGTTAGAAATATCACTAATGCATAGTGAAAATAATGGGACAAAAGTATGAAGCATCACTTGCCTTTTTGGTAGAGAATTATAAGTTCACTCCTTGATCTTGCAATATTCACACTCTTCAATTCCACTACAATTCAACCAAGCAAGCAAATATTCAATCTACCATTCAAGCAATCATCACATAGAATAATAAAAACAAGGCAATGCATGCAAGCATGCCAAAGATTGTTTTATTTGGAAAAGTGGTTTCTATTAGGTTATAAACATTTTGAAACACTTACTTGTCATTTATAAAAGGGGCAAGGTCATTTATAAATGTGGTAAAACCATTTGATATCAAGTTAGTGAAAATGGCTATTTTAAGTCATTTTTGTTTTGCTAGAAAGGATTTAAATCCAAAGAATATTTCTAGTGTTTACCAAATATATTTCTAACACAAATGTTAGTGTTTTAAGGTCAAGTGTTTAGTATTGAAACCATTGCAAAAGGTTTTATATATAACCCATTTTTATACCAAATCCATATCTTATGTTGTTGAAAATGCCTTTAGCAAAGTAATAATTTTTATAGGGTTCACAAAATATATTTTTAAATCATAAAACTTTGTGTTTAGGGTCAGAGAGTTTAATCCAAATCATTTCCCAAAGGTTTTTCTCCAAAAAGTATTTTTAACATATAAACAACATTTTTATTTGACTAGAAATGTTCTAAATCAAAGATTTATTCTTTTGCCTCACAAAATATGTTTTTGAATTCACAAGTTGGTTTATATGGTCAGTAGGTTTTAAATAATCCATTTGCCAAATATTTTATCACAAAAATAATTTTAGAATGAATTTTATATTCAAAATATGCCTACACAAGTTTCTGCAAAAACAACCCTTTTACCAGAAGCAATTCATTAAACAAAGTGCATGGTTGGATAGAGTTTGTCTTGCTGATTCCATTGATATAAAATTTGCAAAAAATTTGCGTGTGGATTAAAAGTTATGCAATTTACAAATTTGATCATCTAATAAATCAAATCCTGTTTTTAAAACAAACTCTAGGCCACGTGGTGAGTTCTGATTCGTCCATACCGTTTCGCTCGGATCGGATGCTATGAAGCGTTGGATCAAAATGGATCAAGCGGCACAGGATCGAACTTACCCCTTCGAGCTATGTTCTTTCGTAGCCAACAGATCTAAATCCTATGGTTCCGACTAACTAGCCAAAGACGGGCGGCGTTGGCGCGGTGGCTGGCGGCGGCAACGCTCGAGCGGCAACGTTCTGGCTATTCTAGGAAGCTAGGGAGAGGAAGTATATGCTCACCGTGTGCGCGGTGGAGCGCTGATTCTCGGAGTGGTCTCTGTCAACGAGGGGCGCACGGGAGAAGCGGCTATTGCTCGCCGGAGCTAGCGGCGGCTTCAGGTGCTTCTGTTCGTCGTCGGGGGCGAGCTTGTAGGCCACCAGAAGGAGAAAGGAAGGGTGCATTAGACGCATGTGCGTGTGGAGGTTACAGGAGCATCAACGAGAGGGTCAGGGGTGGACGGTGGCTGGCCGGAATTGGAAGAAAACCTCGTCAGAGTAGTGGGCGGTCTCTGGTGAAATCGGAGCGGCCTGGTGGCGAAGAGGGTGGGGTGAGCGAGGGGAATGATAGAGGAGAGGCAGGCGTTTAAGTACGAGTGGTCGGGGGCGAGTTTTCTCTGGCAATGAAGCGAATTAACGCGAGAGATTATGGCCAGAAACGACCGGCGAGGGAGGCGTGGTCGTCGCGGCGGGTGAGGACGAAGAACTGACGGGTGGGGTCTGGTTGACAACGAGAGAGAGAGAGAGAGAGAGAGAGAGAGAGAGAGAGAGAGAGAGAGAGAGAGAGAGAGAGAGAGAGAGAGAGAGAGAGAGAGAGAGAGAGAGGAAGAGTGGGTCCAGGCAGTCAGCGTCTGAGGGGGTGAGTTTTTGAGTGGAAAAAGGTTCGGGGGAGGGAAAGAAGATGGGCTACGCTACTGGGCTGGGCTGGGCCTGCTGGCTAGGCCGTCTGCTTTCATTTTTTTCTGTTTCTTTTTCTTTTTCCATTTCTATTTTTCTGTTTTGATTTCTATTCAAATAATTTAAGCACTATTTAAATTCAATCTTCTACCAAACTTTGTGTAGATTTTAATACTGTTATTTGACA
The DNA here is from genome assembly GCA_916181665.1 of Avena sativa. Classification (NCBI taxonomy): domain Eukaryota; kingdom Viridiplantae; phylum Streptophyta; class Magnoliopsida; order Poales; family Poaceae; genus Avena; species Avena sativa. Next base: position 313,045,233 of record OV702297.1, read on the forward strand.
TAATCTAAAATCAAATTTAGAATAATTCTTTTATTATTTTTAGGGTACCTTAATTATTTAAAATAGGCCCTTGTTTTAAATTCAAATAAGATCAAATATATTTTCAAGCCCTTATTTAAATTTCAATTTTTTCACAAAACCTTTTCAGTAGGTTTTATTTATTTAATAGGGTGTTAAATAATTCACTTTGAATTATTTTAATATGTTTTTATTAATCATTTAAATTGGTTATTTCCCTTTATTCAAACATTAACAATTATGGTTTTAATCTCATATTTTATTTCAAATAATTCTTTGATTCCATTTAAGTTAATTAAATAAATTTTATTCCATTTGGGTAAATTCCAATTATTATTTTCCCATGATTTAATTAATCAACTTCATTAGGGATTTTGTCTTTATTCAAATGGAATAGAGTTTGGTTAATGTCATATTATTTTATTTGAATATTATCTATTCATTTATTTTATTTGGATTGGGATTATATTTATTCCATTTGTTTATGGTCTTGGACAAGTTTTATTTGGCTCTTATAAAATAGTTCTTATTTATTATTTCTTCCTTTGTCTTTTAAAAACCATATCTTTTTATTTAAAGACCAAAACTTGGTGATTCCAATTTGTAAAATCTTATTTAATATTTGTTTATCCTTTTAAATCTCTTTAGGATTAATTGCTTACCATTTGGTATGGATTTTTAGATAGGTGCCTTATTAGCTTTGGAAAATTCAATTTCCTTATCTTATTAAATTCATAAGATTTTATCTATGGCTCCAATTTAAGTGAAACCCATTCTCATGGTTTTATAATATCTCCATTTGTCATTCTTGATCATTTATAAATGTTTGTTGATAAATTTTTATATGGATCAATGCTTAGTCTTTGAAATAATTTTGAAATGTTTTTCTTCCATTAGAGTCTTAGAGTTTTGGTTTATTTTCCAGGTGTTTTAAATTTCAAGATGCATTTATGAAGAATGCATTTCACTTGATTTGAATTTTAGTTGGATTCAAATTTTATTCAAAGTTTGTTCAAGAAGGGATTTTTAAGTTTCTATTTAGAAACAAAAAGTTTTTTTTCACCCTAAATTTCAACAATTATTTATTTTGTTTATTTATTTTTCACATATCAAAATTTGGAAAATTTTGGGATGTGACAGCTGCCTCCTACCGTCTACCGCCCGGCCGCCGCTGCCTGCGCCTACCGTTGTCGTTTGTTGTTGCCATCTCGCTTGGGCCTCCTCCACTAGTACCTTACCGTCATAACTCCTCCTACTCTGCACGGGCCCCTAGCTTAGCTAACCCTAGCCATGCGGCTCGGTTACTCCGGTGCAGTAGCGCCCCTGCACCATGGATGCTCCTCTCTGGATCTTGCACCTCCCTTATTATTCGTGGATGACCTCGGGATCCTCTCCAGCGTCCCCGATCCCCGGTGCTCCTATTCAGCTTCTTCATGTTGTCTACATCGACCTTGGTTCTGTCGGGATGGCAGGGGTGCCTGCAACCTTGGCAACCATGATCTGCTACCTCAGGACCTTGCTATGATGGTGGTGGATAGTGGTGATGTTGCTGGTATTATTGGATGCTAATACCTATTGTTTCTCTTTCCCCAAATCTCTTCTACTACTCTTTTTCAACTTTGAATCTGGTGGGAAGGCGCATAAGGTGCAACCACAGTGTCGCAAGTATGGCCCTCTCTCTATGACTAGCCTTTGTGTTGATGTACTCTGCCATGTGAAAAAATAGGGTGGTGGTTTTGTGGTTGTGAATTCGATTTACTGGCAGTAATCTGTTAGTGGTTAGTGATATGTGGTGATGTGTAGTTTTGGTGCTCATAGGATAGTCAAGATGCACTTGATCAAATTATAGTGCTAACTATTTTAGTTCTAGGTGGACTATTGTAGATATAATTAGGTTTCCTAGAGTAAATGATAATGTTCAGATGGATAACTAGCTCTACAAGATAATTTTATATCAAGCATTGTTCTCTACATGCTATTGAGTGCCACCTACTATAGTAGGTTTTTGAGGATATAGGCTCTATTGATTCCTTGTAGGGAAGTTGCCTTTGTTAAAGGATGAACAAATGGAGTTAGTTGGACAAGTTGACACTTAATGGTTTTGATGTATTGCTTGTGTGTGGTTTCTGATGATCTCATGACCATTAGACAATTTGTATTGGCAAATAATAATTCTATTTAACCTACATGCATTATTTGCTTGTATCTGATATGTTCCTTCTATGTTTAAATGATACCATGCTTCAGGTAATTTACTTAGTAGATTTGCCTCTTGGTTTGGATGGTAATTAACTATTTGATCATATACTTACAATATCTTGGGTAGATTATGTTGACAAGTGCAAGGTGTGCTGGTTGGTTGTTTATAAACCTGTAGGTGTCATGCTTAAAGAACATACTTTTCTTTGTTCTGAACTTGTTGTATATATGTTGTGCATCACTGCTTATCTCCATACTCCATCTTACTGTATTTTATTTGTGTGATTAAGGTGTGAGCTACTGGTTACACCAAGGATCACCAATTCCACTAGTTGATCTAGATCCCCTCTCTTCTTCTCTCTCTCAAAACTGATAAGAACATGTATTATGCTTTATTTCTTAGCTTTCCTGAGATTCAAAGGCTGAGGTATGAATTTATTGGTTCAGTATTGATTTAGAACATTTACTGATTAGTTTGTTGTTAAAATTGGATGATTCCTAGTTGAATAAATTAGGAAAATGATTTGGGAGATTTCATTGGATTACTGATAGAGGAAACTGAAACATGTTGCCTTATTAGTCATGTTGCCAATTAATTAAAGTGGCTTCTGCTGCTAAAGAACTCTACTGTGGTGCCTATATTGAGTGTGCATAATAGAGATGTATAGCAACATGATCTGCTACTTGTTTACCAACTAAGGATGGTACTTTGGCTGCCAATGATGCTCTAGTCTGAGGCTTTGATTTTGAAATAAGCCAAAAAATACTACTAATGCCTAAAAGTTCTATGATGAGACAAGCATAGCATCCCTATGCCTATTTGAGAACAATCTCAACTCACCCAAAATATTTTCTAATGGCATTGGTAAGAACAGATTCTAGGTCTAGTTTCTTCTATATACTTACCTACAAATGTGTGGCTTTTGTATTGTATCTTGGCGTATTATTAAAGGGAATATGCCTGAGAGGCAATAATAAAGTTGTTATTATCGTATTCCAAGTATATGATAGATGTTTATTTTTCATGCTATAATTGTATTAAAAGGAAATGTTAATACATGTGTGTTTAATAAACAAATAAAGTGTTCCTAGTTATGCCTCTCATATAACCTAGCTCGTTGATTAACAAGATGATCAAGGTTTCCTGATCATGGACATTGGATGTTGTTAATTACGAGGTCACAACATTGGTGGAATGATGTGATGAACATTCATCTGACGTATAGTAACACGACCAAATTTATTATGTTTAAATTACTATAACATCATTACAAAGTAACTTTAGTCCTTAGACCATGAGATCATGTTAAATTTATAACACCGGAAGAGTACTTTGATAACATCAAACGTCACACCGTAACAGGGTGACTATAAAGGTGGGTTTGGGATACTCTAGAAGTGTTATGTTGAGGCACATGGATTGCGGTGACCCAACATACCACTGCATGATATAGTACCCTATAGTCATTGACATAACACCAATGAAACACCGTTCACTAGTATTACATCCCTTAGAGTGGTACAACAGAAACACAACAGGTCCAAGACATGACTATAGGTTACAACTCGACTCTTTACAAGAGATCCAGAGAACACTCTAGGTTAAAGAGAGAGAAAGAAACTTCTTACAAAGAAGAATCAGAAGTAATCAACTCATAACTATCATACTAATAGACTAGTATTTTTTCCTATCTAGTTCATTCTTAGGTACGATAGTAACTGCATGCCATTGTATAGCTCACTGCAAATTCCGAGTCAATCAATGTCTCTTGCTTTCCAGGATATACAACTGCTTCCATATATATTTTTTGAAATAACCTGAACAGTTTATATTTGCTGAAATTCTAAGAAACACTTTTTTGACTGCTCATTTCATTGTAGGCACACTTGTCTAATGCTTTCCTGTCATGTTCTACAGGTTCACAAGAGATTCCATTATATTTCATATCTGGTTCTGGTTCGTCCTAAGCAATGACCTAACTATCCTCTATTGTATAGTTCATTTGTGGTTTGCATTCATGCTCTAAAAGTTCTCGCATGATGCCATTATAATTTGTGTCTTGGTCATTCTTAGCTACGATAGTAACTGCATGCCATTGTCTGGTTTATACTTCTATATATATTTGTTAAAATGACCTGGCTAGTTTATATTTCCTGAAATTCTAAGCCACACACACATTGTTATATTTCTCGTTTCACGGTAGGCACACTTGTTTAATGCTTGCTTGACCTGTTTGTTTAACGTGATGGTTAATATATTTGAACCATTGACTAGTAGTAAACTCCATTTCATAGCTCCTGCCATATCAGTTAAATGAGTAGTTTGCCTTGTTTGATGTATTAACTTGTTATTACTTAGTTTCAGACTACAATTATTGCTATCGCCACCAAAGATGGGGCTGCAACATCATGTCTCAAGTTTTTTTTCCAATGTAGATGTCACACTTAAAAGGGAGATGCAGGTGATGGAGAAAGCAAATTGAGGACTAATATCAACTCGATTGTCAACTGAAATGCCAATTTTTCTTTCCCTTGAGTTGATAATATGTAATAATTTTAAGTAGTTTGCATTTGATGTAATATCTAGACTAATTGCATAGGGCATGTAGGCATTTAGTTGATGCCGTCCACACATAGCGGTGGGCGGTACCGTACCTGCGCTAGTCATGTCGATTAGGGTGCAATATCGTGCTTTGTATTTCCCCATATTGTATTAGGGTGACGATGAACAGTAAAAATGCTCACAAATTGTAGACCTTTTATGATATCGAAATGGGCTCAAGAAATGGAGAAACTATAAAAGACCGTAAAAGTAATGGAGCGGACCCACAAGCGAGATTAGTAATAGTAATGGTCCATAACAGCGGCATGCCATAGTGGCAGGCCAAAGTCGTAACAGACCGAAATAACAACATGCCAAAACAGTAATATCTCTAAACAGTAATAGGCTAGAACAGAAACAAGCCAAAACAATAACAGGCCAAAACAATAACTCTCGAAACAGTAAGGGACTAGAAAAGTAAAGGGACACAACTTTAAATGGCCAAAAAATTAACAGGCCAGAATAGTAGCAGGCCTGGCCAGAAAAAAGGCCAGAATCATAGCAGGCCAGAACAGTAACAAGCTGGGTTTGCACCAGGCCGGAACAGTAACAGGCCGAGGAACTCACCAGGTTAGAACAGTAACGGGCCAAAACATGGGCCAGTCATTTATGGGCCTGAACAGTAACGGTCCCAAAGTATATGTGCCCGGTTCGAACAGTGCGTAGCTATACAGTAATGATCCAGAAAGGTTACGAGCCAAACGGGCCCATTTCGAACAGTGTAGGGCGGAACACTAACGGGCCCAGAAATTTATGGGTCGTGCAAACTGACCAATTTCAAACAGTGTATGTGGAAACAATAACGATTCATAAAGTTTACGGGCCACCTACGGCAACACTTGTGGGCCCATTTGTAACAGTACAAGACAAAACAGTAATAGGCCATGATACTATTAGGCTCTCTTAATGGGCCGTCCCACTTAATTATAATCAGGCCTTGGTTGGGTCTGGATTCTACCACAGTTTCATTGACAGTTAACGATGCTAACTGGCCATTAACGGCGTTTGCCACATGGCAGTTTGCATGACGTCAGCAGTCAACACAGTTGGCGAACAGATCTACGATGGAACGACTTTTCGTGGCCGAATGGTGCGATCTGCCACGGTTGAAAAAAACCCGTGGTAGAATCATTTGTGACAGGGCTTCTACCACGATGGTCATCCGTCGTAGAAGGCTTTGCAACCACGAAAAACGGACCTTCAACTACGAAAATCGTCCGTTGTAAAAGGAGATTTTCTTGTAGTGAATGATATAGATCTTTTAAATGATGTTAAAAGTTATCTAAATAGCAAATTTTCGATGAAGGACCTTGTTAAAGTATCATACATATTAGGCATCAAGATATATAAAGATATATCAAGAGGTCTAATTGGGCTATCACAAAGTACATATCTTGACAACATATTGAAGAAGTTTAGTATGGACGAAAGTAAGAAAGGGTTGGTTCTTACCAATGTTATAAGGCAATACATTGAGTAAGATTCAAAGTCCGGCTATGGCGGAAGAAAGAGAGATAATGGATAAGATCCCCTATGCCTCAGCCATAGGCTCTATAATGTATGCCATGATATGTACAAGGCCGGATGTGGCACATGCTATTAGTTTGACTAGCAGGTACCAATCTGATCCAGGTTCAGAACACTCGATAGCGGTCAATAATATCCTTAAGACTAAAGATATGTTTCTCGTGTACGGAGGTGAAGAAGAGATCATTGCTAAGTGTTATGTTAATGCTAGCTTCGACACTGATCGAGATGACTCTAAGTCTCAATCCGGCTACGTGTTTCTCATGAATGGAGCAACAGATAGTTGGAGGAGCTCTAAACAACCCGTGGTGACGGGATCAACAACGAAGGCAGAATATGTTGTTACTTCACAAGGAGTGCAAAAATAAGTTTGGATGAAGGAGTTCATAACAGAACTGGGTGTGATTCCTAGTGCATTGGCCCCATTGTGATAACAATGGAGCCATAGCCAACGCCAAGGAACCAAGGTATCACAAGAATTCCAAGCATTTTAAGCGTCGATTTCACTCCATCCGCGAGCATGTTAAGGATGGAGATATAAAGATTTATAAAGTACATACGGATCTGAATGTGGAAGATCCATTGCCTAAAACTCTCCCTAGGGAAAAATATGATCAACACTAGAACTCCATGGGTGTTAGATTCATCACAATGTAACTAGATTATTATCTCTAGTGAAAGTGGGAGACTGAAGGGAATATGCCCGAGAGGCAATAACAAATTTGTTATTATCGTATTCCAAGTATATGATAGATGTTTATTTTTCATGCTATAATTGTATTAAAAGTAAACATTAATACATGTGTGTTTAATAAACAAATAAAGTGTTCCTAGTTATGCCTCTCATATAAACTAGCTCGTTGATTAACAAGATGATCAAGGTTTCCTGATCATGGACATTGGATATTGATAATAACAAGGTCACAACATTGGTGAAATAATCTGATGAACATTCATCTGAAGTATAGTAATACGATCAAATTTATTATGTTTAAATTACTATAACATAATTACTCCCTCTATTTCTATGCTTACGGCGTAAATGTTCGGGCGCGTTGATTAAGGAGCAATTAGCAGCAAGAAAACTTCCCAACTTGCCCCTGCATGCATGCAATTAATCTGTCTCCATTTATTTGGCCTAATTACTCGTTTCTCTCTCAAGTTGTGGCCATCTATCTCTCATACCCAGTCATGGAAACTCATGCGGGAGGGATCCATCCGTTTCTACCACGGGCATTTACTCCCGCGCCTCGGAAGTCGAAGGAATGGCGACAGTTGTTTTAATTCCTGGCGGTTTTTTAGGAGAAGAAGAACGAGAGGAGGGGCACTTTGGGAATATCAGCGATACTTTCCTCACCTGGCTTTGCCAGCGCCATATGCTTAGACAAAAAAGAAAAAAATATAACGTCGTATGCTGAGGAACGGAGGGAGTACAGAGTAACTTTAGTCCTTAGACCATGAGATCATGTTAATTGCTAACACTAGAAGAGTACTTTGATAATATAAAATGTCACACTGTAACAGGGTGACTACAAAGGTGGGTTTGGGTACTCTAAAAGTGTTCTGTCAAGGCACATGGATCAAGAGTGGGATTTGTCCATCCAAATGATGGAGAGATATACTTTGAGCCCTCTCGGTGATATCACATTGATATAGCTTGCAAGCAAGTGATGGGGATCACAAGAATATTATATCACGGGAACAAGAAAAGAGTACATGTCGGTAACGAGATCAAACTAGGTATGGGGATACCGATGATCAAATCTTGGACATGTAAAATATCGCGAGACAAAGGGATTTAGTTACAGTGTTAAAGGTTCACACGATCACAAGAAGTCATTGTTGAATGTGTGGGAGTCAGTACGGATCTCCAGGTCTCGCTGCTGATTATTGATCGGAGAGGAGTCTCGATCATGTCTGCATTACTCGTGAACCATAGGGTGACACACTTAAGGGATACTGACACCATTTGGAGAAAATGAAATGCCAGAGAAAGAATATCAAAGTGCATGAATTATTTCAATGGGCACCGAAATTGTTTTGGGTGAAATTTCTAAAATTAGTTCTGCATGTGAAATTGAAATATAGCAAGGGGTTTTATGTGAATGTTTGTTAATTAATGTAATTAACAAAATTCTAAATAAAATAAATAAAAAAGTTTTATTAAATGAGAGATTGCATTAAATTTGGTGGAAAATTAATGGATTTTGAGTGGAGAAATGGTTTATGTGAGTGGAGGGGTTTTATGTGAGTGGGAGCTCCACCCACATGAATGAGGGGAGAGGTGGGGGCACCACCTTGGCCGCCGGCTATGGGAGGGGCTGCCCCATGTCGGGGATATGCTAAATGGGTATCACCATAGCATGTCTCTAATCCAGATAACCCGAGTGGAGCACAGTTGGTAGCAAGGCCCATGGCCTGCTAGGCGGCCGAGTTAGATGGATCCAGAAGGGAGGCCCGTGCCAAATAAAGGAAGGCTACGGAGGAGTCACCGGTGTAGTCAGAGCCTTGGAGTGCGAGACACGTTAGACTAGTTGTGTACCATGTAGGACTCTATAACCTGTCCGGCTAGGACTTTGCCTGTAACCCTAGGATCTGGCGACTATATAAGCCGGACCTATGGGAGCCTTTAGGGCATCAATCGACTCATATCGTGCACAGCGAACCGATCCCTGTAACTCGGCGTATTGCCATTATAGTGATTTATAGCAGGGTAGGATCCCGCCACCGTCGTGGGATCTGAATCTGGGTAAGTTGTGTTACCTCGTACCCGCCAACCTTCCGCCTTACCCCACGTCTCTAAACACGCTCAGTGAGGACCCCTCCATGGCGTACTCATCGGCAATACGACGACAGTTGGCGCCCACCGTGGGGCAAGAGCCGCTTCAGGCTCTACAACGGGCAAGGTCCAAGCTCTTCACGGGAATCGGCAAAACCGTATCCATCGGTCGTGTTCTCTTCTCCGGCAATGTTTCGATCGTCCCTCCCGACAAATTCTGGATCCTGGCGAAGACGAACCCCACCCGCTGCTCGATCATCCCAATCGAGGACATCCACCTCTTCATCGGTGAAACCGACTCGGGCACTAGTTCCCTGGAAGTCAGAGGAGCGTCAAGACCCACATGGACCACCTACGAGCAGGATACGTTCGCGAAAGGATCGAAGTCGGATCTCTCTTCAGAGTTTGTCGGCATAGATCGGAAAAATTTAAAGGCCTACCCAAACTGCCCCTGTGCAGGATATAACAGTGGAAGATCGCTGCAAGTCTGCCGGCTTTGCCCGTGCGTCTGGACAGTAGAGATCCAAATTCGTCGGCATGGTAACTATCTTCAATCTGGTGCGTTGCATTCAGAGAGAGGGTGAAAACCCCCGCGACTACCTATCTAGGTGGCTCCGTATACGGGCCGACCAGGAGCCTTACCCCAATGATGATGCCATCTATCACTTTGTGGAAGGACTGGACCACGGTACGCTTCTCAGGCATACGCTAAGACAGCAGCAGGCCACTGGTCTGCTCACTTTCGAGGGCATGGTTCACACCATCAACAACTACGCGGCAGCTGAAGCAGAGGCTCAGGCAGTGCTCGCTGCCATACCCGGTGCCCCTCCACCTCAGCCACCACCACCACTTCCTCCAGTCGTCGTCACTGCGGTGCCGCCTCCAGACATCGTCGTTGTTGTCGTACCACCACCACCCATCATCGAGGAATCCCCGGCACCCTCCGACTCCATCCTGGACACGCTCTACGCCGACATCAACGCTAACTCGGAGGAGATAGACTTCAGCCCGGAGGAACTCGACTCTGCTATGCAGGAGATGAAGGAGGATATCAGACGTGACGAGCAGGCCGACAACGCCATCACATCCCGAGAGGTGTTCGTCGCCTTTGGGACCGTGATGGAGGAAGATCAACCCGGACAAGCTCCGCCTAAAGCACTGGACAAGGGAAAGGGACCACCTGTTGCTGCCGACAAAGATCGCGCAAAGGCCATGCCCCCTCCGCCTAACCCAGTGCAGCAGCTACAGGAACTCAACATCAGTCCGAGTAATAACAACACCGCAAACCGCCGCCTCCGGCATCTACATCCACGGCCGCCCAGATCACTCCAGCTGATAGAGTGATGTACGAAAACTTGCTCGTCGAGCCCATGACTGTGTCTCATATACGGAACGTAGTCCAGCTTGACGAGAAGTGCCAACAGCTGCTGGAGGAAGCGCAGGCCATCGCAGAGCAAGGCGCAAAGCTGGATCAAGATCTGGCCAAGGCGTAGAAGTCAATAGAGAAAGCTAGAGCCATGGAGTCCGAGTACAAGACTCTTCTCAAGCAGCAGAAGGCTAAGAAAGCTCCAGCTCGCGTCATCAACGATCCTGGCGTATGGTGAAACCTAGGATGGGCTTCCCCGAAGCCGCCACAAGCCAAGCCATACATTGACAGCGAAGGCAGGCAGGTCATGCCCACTCCCATTCTCAACCTAGCTGTCGCCAAGACCCTTCTGGAGCAGGATAGATCACCCGCAGTTGTGGAACAGGTCTATGACCTTGTGGCAAAGGCGGTGAAACAGCAGGAAAAGGCCACCTCTCAGAGGCTTGAGTTTGACCCAGCGTATTGCCAGTCTAGCAATCCTAAGCTGCCAAGGGACCGATCTCCTCAGGATGTTGGGTCTCAGACGGGTTCATCGTAACAAAGACGGAGGGATGTAGGGCTGTCAACGAGCCGAACTCGAGCGAACATTGTTAGGCTCGGCTCGAGCTCGGTAGAAGCTCGAGCCGATCTCGAGCGAGCCTAGGTTGACCTTCGAGCCTACATCTAAGGTCGAGTTTGGCTCGACCAAAGCTCGAGTAGGCTTGAGCTCGGTTCGTTGAAGCTCGGTAAGAAAATTTTAGTACATCGACATGCAGCTACATAGTAAGAAAATAGTAAATGTTGAAAACGGAATAGAAGAAATGGCTTGGAGTTTCATAAAATAGTAATACAGTGCCAACATGCCAGCATAATTATTTTAGCGGTCTTACAACAGATGGAATAATAATAGTAGTCTCAATTTTGCAGCTGTACAAAAATCACGAGCTTTATCGAACTGTTTGAGTTCGGCTCAACTAAGCTCGCGAGCTCGAAAACAGGCTCGAGCTTGGTTTGTTAGAGAGACGAATCAAGCTCGAGCCGAGCTATTAATGCGCTGAACTTGCACAGTTTGTCAAGTCTGAACTTTTTTGATAGCCCTAGAGGGATGCGCACAACAGGAAGGACGCTATCCCCATATCCTCCGACCACGGAGGCAAGGCTCATCCTCGTCGCCCATCTCCACCGCCTCGATCTCCCCAACATCGCGAAGACCCCAAGGCTCACCATCGTACACATATGCCTCCGCCAAGGTAGAGCGGCATTGTTATTGCGACAACACGGAGCAGCCCCGTCACGATGGAGAGCGCAACCAAGGGCATAAGAGCAGGTCGCGCCATGACCCTTCGCGTCCGACAAGCAACCACGACAAGCATGCGGCGTCGTAGGAGGGTAACAGCAAGAATGCTAACCCACTGCCACCTCCGCCTCCATCGCCCCCAAGCAGCCACCATGGCGGAGAAGGCCTTTGTCGTTCACGCAGCCCATCCCCTAGCGGCAAGAAGAAAAGAACAAGCCCAGAGCCATATGACACACGTTCATGCCTAGACAAGATTCACGAGGCCCGGGAAGGATAATACCTGGCACCACGTTGCTTTGGACCTGTGATACGGACCGCAACTTACCCCAGGGGTATCCGGATTGACAATACCATCAAGCCCTATGACGGCACCGCCAAACCAGCTATGTGGTTGCAGGATTACGGCAACACGGTGGAGATTGCCGGGGGTAACCCCAACGTTGCCGTCAAGTACCTCCCATTGATGTTGACGGGCACGGCCCGCCAATGGATTGATGACTTGCCGCAGAAGTCCATTTGCAACTGGTTGGACATGCAAGAAGCGTTCACCAAGCACTTCGAGGGTACGCACAAGCGTCCCTGCACTATTGGCGATCTACAATGGTGCGTGCAAGAGAAAGACGAGTCATCTCGCGCCTACCTTTCTCCCTGGGTGGATATGAAGAATTCTTGCGCAGGAGTGCACGCTCAGACCGCCATGGCCTCCTTCATCAATGGGATGGAGAAAGGTACGTTGCTCTAACATAAGTTGAAGCGCCTACAGGACAATCACAGGCTCGATCTCAACCAGATGATCCAGCTGGCCAGTGAGTTCGCGGCTGCCGACGACGATGCTCGTAGCTCCTTGCCATCAACAGTCATTCCAACTGAAGCTAAGAGTAACAACAGCACCAAGTGGAAAAACCTGCGAGAAGAAAAGCAAACCTCCGACATGGTCGCCATGACATTTGCAGGACGAGGTGATGGCGGACAGCGTGGCCGAGGACGGGGTCTGCTCGTGGGCAGCAGCGAGGTAGTGAAACTACCCCGGCAGTGCTCCGCGTTCCCCAAATGTACGAGGAGTACCGTGATATGACATGCCTTGTACACCTCGATGCCAACGGCAAAGCCACTCACACCAATCGCCATTGCAAGTTCGTCAACAACCTCAAGGAGGACCCGGAGTCCGGTTACAAGCAAAGTCGAAAGAACAGACCGCGAGGCAAGGGCAAGGGGAGGAAGGAGGAAGAGGAGTCCAAGGATTCAAGTGACATGGACGAGGATGTTGACCCCAAGCATGCCGATAAGAGCGATGGCAAGGGAAAGAACCCCTTCGAGAAGAAGGCTGCTGTCTACCACACTTTCCTTCGTACCCCTATTGTCCGGCAACAGAAAACCTCCCTGAGGATACTGATGGCCACCCTACTGATACATCGGAAACGTATCTATAATTTTTTATGCTCCATTCTTGTTTAGTATCTACTTTGCTTTGCTTTGTGTACACTTTGAGGTGTTTTTATATCTTTTCTGGAACTAACCTATTAACAAGTTGCCATGGTGCCAGTTGCATGTTTTCTATTATTTTTGGTTCCAGAAAGGCATAAAATCAATATTCTCGGAATTGTACTGGACAAAAGCCAAAGTCAATATTTTACCATGAGGGACACGGATCCAGAAGACGAAACGGAGACGCGAACCAGGGCGTCCAAAACCCCTAGGCGCGGCCAGGGGTGGGCCCGCGCCTGGGGAGGGTGTGCCCCCCCCCCCCCGGTCGCCTCCCGGCCTCGCCTCTTCGCCTATAAGAAGCCCCCGATGCAGAAACCCTAAGTACCCGATCAAAACTCCACGAAACCTTCTGTAGCCGCTGCCACTATCGTCCCTAGATCGGGGGGATCTGAAGTTCTTCCCGGCACCCTGCCGGAGGGGAGATCATCCCGGAGGCCTTCTCTCCAGTATGATGCGTGAGTAGTTCCACCTTGGACTATGGGTCCATGTAGTAGCTAGATGGTTGTATCTCCTCCTTGTTCTTTCATGTATAGATCTTATGAGCTCCGTTCATGATCAAGATCTAATCTATTTGTAATCATGCATATTGTGTTTGCAGGGATCCGATGGATATTGAGATTATTATGTCAGTTTGGTTAATGGTTTTGTCTTTATGATTCTATCATGTCTGTGTTGTTTGTGATCTTGCATGCTCTCTGTTGTTAGTAGCTATCTTAGCCAAGTAGTTGCTAGTGACTCCAAGAGGGGGTATTTATGGTCGATAGTAGGTTCATGCCTCTAGTTTCCAAGGGAAGTGACAGAAATCTCTTCGGTTGTAGATGTGTTGTTGCCACTAGGGAGAAAACAGCGGTCTCTTGTTCATGGAACAAGTCGATTGTTTACCCTACACACTTTGCTTAAAGCAGTTGTATGTTGCTTGCAACTTAATACTGGAGGGGGTTCGGATGATAACCTGAAGGTGGACTTCTAGTCATAGATGCAGTTGGATGGCGGTATATGTATATTGTTGTATTGCCCAATCGAATCTTATAGGATCTTTCTGACTAGTATTGCAATTGTTATGCCTTGTTTAGTTCCTGTCAATTGCCCTACTGTAATTTGTTTACCCTTCATGCCATGTTGTTTATCTAAGGAGAGCACCTATAGTGAACTATGGACCCCGGTCCAATCTTTACATCTTCCACTGTTACTGTTTACTTGTTGCAAACCATTACCTTCCACACCATACAGTTAATCCTTTGTTACAGCAAATCGGTGAGCTTGACAACCTCACTGATTCGTTGGGACAAAGTCTTAAGTTTGTTGTGCAGGTCTCCACATTGTTTGTAACACATGTGTGACGTTTCCTTCCTCCTTCTGGTTCGATAACCTTGGTCTCTACTGAGGGATACTTGTCATTGTGCTCATCACACCTTGCTCTTGGGGTTCCAACGAAATGTCCCACGTCAACATTGGGTGCACGCATCAAGGATTTTCTGGCGCCGTTGCTGGGGAGGATAAGGACGTATTCACAAGGGGAGTCCTCCACTTACCTTCTCTTTACTTTGTTTTTAGTTTGCTTAGTTTCTTTTGCTTGGTTTTGTTTGCCTATTTTTATCAAAAACTCCAAAAAAATAGTTTAGTTTGGTTTGTTTTCTCTATCCAAAAATACAAAAAAATAGTTCCTACTCTAGTTGCTGCCATGTTATTGCCTTGCTTTCTATCAATGGATGGTTTCTTTGAAACTAGTTCTTATTGGCAAGGTGGGTTCACGGAAGAACAAAAGTATTATTATAAGGAACATCGTTTGTCACAAAAAGGGAGACACTTATGGGAATAAATTGATAAGTTGAATACTATTGCTAGAGACGTGTGCTCTGCTTATAATGTTACTTATTGCTTTGATAAAGCTTGTTGATGCAGGAGGTATAAACACCTACCCTTTCAATGTGAGTATAATGATAATGTTACCATATATTCTTATGTTAAAGGAAATTATGATTTTGATGATGTGGAACAAATTGAAGAATTTATTGCCTTCAAGGGTGTATTTGAACTTGCCAGTTTGCTTGAAAATACTGATGATGCACCTTATGAACATGAGGTTTTGGAGATACTTAAATTTTGCTTTGATAATTACAAAGAAGAAAATAGCTATATTCTTGGATATTTTAATAGATGCTTTCCACAATTGGAAGAGACTAATGCATTGCAGGAGCCTATGGAAGAAGAAATTGTTGAAACTAGAAGCTCATTAGATGAAAAAGAGGAGGAGAGTGATGAACAAAAGGAGGAAGAATGGATCTACCCATGCCTACCTTATAATGAGAGTAACTCTTTACCTCTTAAATTATTTGATTATCCCTCGATCTTACCAAAGGAGGATGAATGCTATGTTCCTGTGGATCCTTTTGAAATATCTACTTTGGGTAAAACCTGTGAAGGTTTTAATCCCACTATTTTTGAGCTTGATAGAAATTATGTGTTTGTAGATCATGAAAAGCATGCTTTATGTGATAGCTATATTGTTGAGTTTACTCATGATGCTACTGAAAATTATTATGAGAGAGGAAAGTATGGTTGTAGAATTTTTCATGGTACTGAAACACCTCTCTATGTTTGGAAAGTTTTAAAGTTACTCTTGTTTTATCTTCCTATGCTTGTCACTTTGTTCTCTATGAATTTATTTGTGTACAAGATTTCGATGCATAGGAATAGGGTTAGACTTAAATGTCTTTTTAATTTGCTCCTTGATGCTCTCTTTGACTTCAATTCATATTTATTATGTGAGCATCTTCTCAAGTTATCAAGCCTAACTTAAAGGCGTTAAAGAAAAGTACTTGTTGGGAGATAACCCAAGAGTTTCCTTGAGTCTTGGAAGTTATTACTTCAGTAATGACCTCTCCTTATCCTTTTTTTTGCTTTTTTGCCAAGAATGACCTCTAATGAGAGGGAAGTAAGATTTGGGGAGTTGCTGTCCCGAAACAGATTTCTATCCTCCACCAAAAAAAATGTGAGGTGTCTCTGTAACTCAGATTGAGATGAAAATTTACTAATAAATCCCCCAGTATGTTAGCTAACTTTCGTTAGTTCAACACTTTTTGATTTGAGAAACAGAAGATGTTCGAAAAAATCGGTTTCTACCTGCTGGTCTATTTTGACAGATTTCTGCTATTATTTGCATTTCCTTCTTATTGATTCCTTTTTGGGTTCTTTTTGGGAAATTGAGCTTTTTGAAGGAGTTACTACAGTAGCTTGTGTTTTTAGGGAAAATCCTTGCTGTTACAAAGCTTTGTCAGAGGTCTAATATCTTTTGAATACACTAAATGTTGCTAATGAAGATTGTGTGAAGTTTTGTATGAAGGAAAAATTTCAGGTGTAGAGAGAGAATGATGCAATGAGATGAAGAATGGACAAAAGCTCAATCTTTGGGATATCACCATGGTGTCACCCCAAGAAATATCCAAGAGGTACAAGCGTCAAAGCTTGGGGATGCCTTTGGTATCCCCTTCTTCATCAATAAAAAGCTCAGGTCTGTCTAGACACTTCGTTTTTATTGTTTCATGCACAGTTGTGTTGTTCTTGGAGCGTCTTAGTTTTTGTTTGTTTTGCTTACGTTGTTTATTTTGCTTGAATAAAATAGTTTGGACCCCCGTTCTCGCTGTGTTGTTTTGCAAACAAGTTGCTTGGTGTTGCAATGGAGTAGTAAGTTCTTGCCGGTAAGTGCAAGAGGAGCTTGCATTGATTGTGACTTAGACTTTAGCATGACATGCTAGGTGTTGTTTTGACCTTATGCTTAGTGATTATTGTTGTATCATGTCTTGTTCCAAACAATTGGGATTGCTTAGTGTGCCTTTATGAAATTATGCGTTGTTTTAGCATGCAAAAGCATAGTATTGTGGTATTCTCCTTTGATGCTTTGTTTGGGTTTACTTGGCACATGCTCACACCATGTTATGACTATGAAAAGTCACCATTAGCCTCTATGTCACATCCCAAAATTTTCTAAATTTCGAAATGTGAAAAATAAATAAACAAAATAAATAATTGTTGAAATTTAGGGTGAGAAGAAACTTTTTGATTCCAAATGGAAACACCAAAACCTATTTTTGATCAAATAGAATCCTAAAGGGATTTAAAAAGATAAACAAATAATAAATAAAGTTATAATAGTTGGAATCACCATTTTTGGATCTTTAAATAAAAAGATATGGTTTTCATAAACAAAATAGAAATAATAAATAAGGACTATTTTAAAGAGCCAAACTAAATCTTGGCCAAGCAAATGAAATAAAACATTTCTATTTGATAAAAAGAGTAAAGTATTATTTAAATAAAATAATAAGGATTTATTAATATCCACTTTTATTTAAGTAAAGGCTTTTTCCATTTTAAATAAACACTAAAACTTATTAAAGTATTTTAAATAAAAGAATTCAAAGTATTTTAGTTTTCAAATAAAACCTACTGAAAAGGTTTTGGAAGAATTTAGAAAGTCAACTAAAGTTTTAAACATATTTGAATCCTATTTGAAATAAAGACTAAAGTCTATTTATTTATTTTTAATAAATAATAAACCCTAAAAGAATTATTTTATTTTGGACTTTGGAATATGTTGTTAAACAGTATTAAAATCAACACAAAGTTTGGTGGTGGTTTGAATTGAATTGGAGTTTGAATTGTTTGAAATAAAATCAAAACAGAAATTCCAAACAGAAAAAGAAAAGCAATCAGTATAAAAAATGAAACTAACCCAACCCATCTGGACCAGCCCAGCAAGCCCAGCAGCGCAGCCCACCTGCTCCCCCTCTGGTGAACCGTTTTTCACTCAGAAAAGAACCCACCCCATCGCTGACAACAGGACCCCACAACCACTCCCTCACTCTCGCTGACAAACAGGACCCACTGGCCACCTCATCGTCATCAACCCCGTGTCGACCGTTCCCCTCGCAACCTCGCCGTTTACTGCCGTGTTTAATCTTCATGAATTCGCGTTGATGGCTGGATTAAACTCGTCAGTGACCATGCTCACTTAAGCGCCTCGCTCTCCTCTCCCATTCCCCCCAAGCACCACCTCCTCTCTACCTCCAGGCTGCGCAAATTGTGAGCTCGAACCTCTCTGCCCCGACAAGCTTCTCCGGCGAAATCCCGGCGACTCCGGTCACCTCTCCACTCCCAGAGCATACGATCTTTCTCCCCATCTTCTTGAGCATCTCCCTGCACCAACCCCACACCCGCGCAAGCACCGTAGCGTCGGCAACAAACTCACTAGAGCGCCACCGTCGTCTGCCGTTTCTCCGGCGAGTTCCCCCCGGTGAGTACAGATCACCCCGAACCCTCCCGATGATGCTCCCGTAATCCCCAGTGCCATGCGCATCTAACCACATACTCCGTTTGTCTTAGCGTGCTCGCAAACTCCACCTCCGACGACAACCAGAGACACTCGACGCCGCCACTGACTCTGGCGAGCAATCCACGCAGCTCCGGTGCGCCCCTCGACAAGCTGACCACACCTCGAGCTTCACCGCACCTTTGCGAGCACGGTGAGCATCCTCACTCCCTCCCTCGCTTCCTGAATCATCGCCAACGCCACCGCCCGAGCGTGCGCCGCCGTCCGCCGCCGCCAGCGCCGCCAAACCATGGTCAATGCAATGTGGTCTGTCGGATCTGGATCGAAAGGATCAGATTAGGTTTTAAAACGAAAGGGTACGCGTCCATCTGAGCCGCGCGTTTTAAGTAAGATCCTGCAGCCAGTTTTAGTCAATCTGCGTGAACCGTTTTCAGCCAGTAAGATTAAGACACGTGGACAAGGTTTGATTTAAAACAGAAATTAGAATCTATTAGATATGCAAACTTGTAAAATTCATAACTTTAGTTCTACACGTCCAAATTTTGCAAATTTTATATCAATGGAATAAGAAGAACAAGTACTTTGCAACCATGCACTTTGTTTAATGTTTTGCTTCTGGAAAATTGGTTGAATTTTCAGAAACATGTGTAGGCATAGTTTGAATATAAAAATTGTTCTAGATATGTTTTTAAGGTGAAATCTTTGATAAATGGTTTTTATTGAACCTACTGACCATAGGAACCAAATTATGGATTTAAAATTGTATTTTGTGGAGTTAAGGGATAAATATTTGAATTAGCACATTTCTAGTCAAATAAAAATATTGTTTATGGTTTAGAAAGGATTTTTGAGTAAAGCCTTGGGAAATGATTTGATTCAAACCTTCTGAACCTAAAACACCAAGTTTTGTGAATTAAGAACTTATTTGATGAACCATATAAAATCATTACTCTGCTAAAAGATATTTTCAACAACATAAAATATCACCTTAGCTTAATATTTGGTTTATGAGATGAAACCTTTTGCAAATGGTTTTACCACTTTTGTAAATGACCAATGTGAGCTTGAAAATGTTTAGATCCTAGTAGAAACCACTTTTTCTAAATAAAATCATCTTTTGGATGCTTGCATGCATTGCCTTGTTTCTATTATTTTATGTGTGATAAATTGTTTGAATGCTAGTTGAATATGTGTTTGATTGATTGATTTGTAGTGAAGTTAGAAGAGTGTGATATTTGCAAGATCAAGAAGTGAACCAACATTCTCTACTAAAAAGGCAAGTGACACTATCATCCATGTCCTACTATTTTCATTACACTTAGTGGATTTTTGTAACATGCATGATAAGGATTACTATATTTTATGCTATGCTAAATCCTAATAGGATACCCTTATATCTTACTTAGTGAAAACATTGTAGTTGTAGCAAGCTTAGCCCTGCTATATATTTGGGATGGGATACATGATATGATTATATGAAGTATTGGAAAGATATATATTTTATATAATAAAACAAGTACTCAATGAACCACCTGGGTGGAAAAGGATACTCAAGATTTGGACAAGGTGGCAACAAAGGGAACCATGTTTATATGGCTATCTTTTTGTGTGTGCACTAGAAGAAAACCACCCAAGGACTTAGAGATTGAACATGTTTCTCGTATAGTGGCTTCCGTGTACAGCCACAAGCTAAATGGGCTCTGGCTTAGTCAATTACATAGTGGAAGACCCATGCATTGGCATCTTCAGGTTAACTAGAATTGTGTATGGGAAATATATCCCTACATTGGTGCCTAGTAGACAAGCTAGCATTGTGTATTGGGGGGACTTCTATGGAAAGACTTTGTCACATTTTCGAGATGCCAGTACTCCATTTTGGTGAGTACTTATCCAGCGGCCACTGGTGGCATCAAGACGAGATTGTGTCATGTGGGTAAAGTGTACAACTTCTGCAGAAGATCAAATTCTAAGTACTTAGCCGTGTCCCCGGTTATGGACAACTCTGAGCAACTAAGGCCTGAAGCTATGGAAGATCTCGACATTCCAATTTCTCAAAGTAAAACTTGATGGTGACAACAAGGGATTAGAAGCACTTGGAGTTTCCAAGGAGTTCAGAAAGATTTGACAAAAGATCAAAACTATTTTGAAAAGATAGGATAAAACTATATTGCTTTCTCCAAAAGAGCCTAAACCCTACTTAGCCAAATATGCATGTAATGATAGGATCCACTTATTTCTACATAGTAGTGAAACTTGCCAATACAATTCAAATGTATTGACCCTTGTGGCTGTAACTTATAATGTTGTAGGTTTGTTTGATGTTAGTGAAGTGTGTTTAATAGGATTACAAGTCTACAACCAACATGATTTCCTGTGGCACTTTGAAGATGAAGGACTCCATGCTTTATAGATATTCTGCTGCATTGTAATGTGATAGCCAAATGAGCTATGTAAGATGTAATGAATTATTTTATTCCTGGTTATAAAGTTGGATTATGACCTTTGTTTCTTGATATTACATCTTAACTGTGGATGCTAGCTATTGATCCAGGGACTAGCATTGTAAACACAGGGATATCTACCTTATTAAAGGTTGGGAACCTTACACTCTATGATCATTTAGTCCTTGACTTATAGTACCACTCTATGCTTTGATTAGTAATGCTTTGTTGCTCTGCATGATTATGGCCATTATTGCTCTCTTAGTTGGTTGCTCCCAGTATTTTGCTAGCCTCTACTTGTATGAATAAGTTCTACTCATGCTTCCAACTCCCAAGAAACCAACTTTTTCCAAAGTGTCCACTATAAACTCCTATGCATGGTGTGTTACACCATTCCAAGTATATTCTTGTTTTCATCTACCTTCCAATTAAAAACTATTTTGTTATGTGAAAACTTAGTGATTAAAGCCCCCACAAACTTGATGGCACACTTTATATTCTTTTCCCCTAATAAACTTGAACCATTGTGTCATCTATGTTGTATATGCTTGTACTTATACGTTGGAATTAGCAGAACCGTGCTGTCGCGGGAAACGTTTTCAACATTGCACTTGTACTTTGTACTCAGTTGATATCATGCTCTTTTGTCTATGGATGTCACCGGTGTGAAATAAAGAGGGAACTTGTAAATTCATAGAGTTTGTATCCTACTAGATGGACCTCGCGCGCTCTGCTGCATCGTTCTCTGTTAGTGACATTTAAATTATATGACTATTTATTTGTTAGCGTATATATGGTTTTGTATTCGGTTTGTGTGTAGGATCACCCACAACCAACCTCACAGACATATATCCAGTCGGGGAAAAACAAAGACGTTAATAAACGAAAAATGCGCAATACAGCACTAGCAAACGGAACGAACATTTTTTTAAAAAGATGTTATCTTCTTTCTTTCATTTTCAATATATCTTTGTTTTATTACTTTCTTCTCATTTTACAATGTCCCTCTAACTTTTTTCTTACATTTTTCTCTGTTTAAAAAAAATCATTTCATTTGTCATTGAACTTTTACTTTCTTTTATTTTCATTCTTCATTTTTTCATGCTTTATTTTTCCTTTCTTTCCTTATTTTATTTGTATACTCTTATTTCTTTTTTATATTAAAAAACTATGAATATTTTTTGTGGAACACATGAACATATTGTAGTCTTATGAATGGTATGGACATTTTTCAACCGATAATTTTTTTCAAACCGATGAACATTTTATAGACCAATTAAATTTTTTCCAGACCAGTGAATATGTATGGACAATTTCTGTAATTATATAACATATTTTTTCAAACCCGTGAGAATTTTAAGACCGGTGACCATTTTTTCAAACCCGCGAATAATTTGAGAGTAACAATTTTCAAACCCATGAATATTTTTTGAAGTTACGTGAATATATTTTTTAAAACATGTGAGAATTTTCCAGAACTATGAACATCTTGTTAACCTCATGAGAATTCTCATAAATTACGTTTAACATCTTCTTTCGGTCCCATGAGATTTTTCTAATCGATGAACATTTTAGAAAATACGAATATATTATATTATACTAAGTGAACAACTATTCTTAGTTATCAACATTATTCATGTTCTCATATATTTTGTGTAATTTCTAAGCAATTAATATATAATATATTTATATTATCAGCTAAGCTACTTTTTGAGAAAAATATAAAATAATAACACCATAATTGGTGAGGCATACACGCACCACTATCCATCCCTGAGAAACGCCGTTTAATATATAAACATGTCTTGACTACGCACGTATGCCTAGGAGCCGGCAAGCAATACAACAACCTCGGAAAAAAATAGCGAAGCAACCATAAGGCTTCAATTCAAGGGAGCTTACATCTCTTAGAGATGTTAGATAAACGCCTAGGCCGCTAGCCTAAGCCATGCCTAATCATGATGGAAACTTGCAGCATCACCATAGTGACATCTATGAAGCATTCTTCTTATAAAAAAAAGAGACACATTGAGAAAAGAGGAAAGAGAGAAAAAACACCATATTACCATGGTATATAAGAAGATTGCTGAGATGCTCATTGTTTGCTTGCCTTGTCATTTTGGGTTTGGGAAAGCTCTTGTACCATGTGCAAGGGGTACCCCATTGGCGGTTCTCAATGATATGAAAATACTTACAGTGACAAGAACTTACAGGAGACTAAAGTTGAGAAGCATGAGGTGTGGCCCTCGTATTCAAGGGACTTGAGATTGCCAACTTATACTTCGCCAAGCATATACTCCATCTTTGTTCACTTTAACCTTAATAACTTCAAGATGCTTATGATAGGGGCAATGAGGGCTAAAAACTAACAAGTACCATAATTTTTGGAAGCTCTTTTTGAAACTTGAAATACCTGCTTCCTTTATAAAGGCCTTTCTTCCACCACTATTGAGTCTCCACCTTCTACCTTTAGGCACCATTAAGAGAGCATAGTTATCATTCTGTGTGCAGTGTTCCAAAGCTTATTGATTGATGCATATTGTGATATTACTTGTTCTTGTGCTATTTGTTTCTAGTCACCCTTGTGAACTTTGAAGGTGTCCTATGCATCTATATTGCTACTCTATGAGGGACAAGCTGATTGCCACTATGCTATGTTTTCTGTATGTGAAACAAACAAAAGTTTTTCAATGCATGTTATTCATGATCTTTGTTTGTAGCCTTTCATGTTGCATGCATAGTTACTATGTCATATTGTTAGAACTCAAACTTTCATGCACATGTTTAGAGTTCTTTGATCCCAGCTTTCAATGCTTGCAAATGGTTGGATCTTTATTGTGAGGGTGCATGTCACCTCAAAAATCATTCTTTTATCACTTACCTACTCGAGGACGAGTAGGAGTTAAGCTTGGGGATGCTTGATACATCGGAAACGTATCTATAATTTTTGATGATCCATGCTTGTTTAGTATCTACTTTGCTTTGCTTTGTCTACACTTTGAGGTGCTTTTTACATGTTTTCTGGTACTAACCTATTAACAAGTTGCCACAGTGCCAGTTGCCTGTTTTTTGCTATTTTTGGTTCCAGAAGAGGTAGTAAAGAAATATTCTCGGAATTGGACAGGAAAAACGTCAAAGTCAATTACTTTCCGTGGGGAACAAGAAGTCCAGAGGGGAGACGGAGAAGCCGGCCAAGGCAGCCAGACCGCCCTAGGCGCGGCTAGGGGTGGGCCCGTGCTTGGGAGGGTGTGGCCCCTCTATCCGCCTCCTTAGCCTCCCCCTTCGCCTATAAGAAGCCCCCAATGCAGAAACCCTAAGTACCCGATCAAATCTCCATGAAACCGTCCGTAGCCGCCACCACCATCGTCCCTAGATCGGGGGGATCTGAAGTTCTTCCCGGCACCCTGCCGGAGGGGAGATCATCCCGGAGGCCTTCTCTCCAGTATGATGCGTGAGTAGTTCCACCTTGGACTTTGGGTCCATGTAGTAGCTAGATGGTTGTATCTCCTCCTTTGTGCTTTCATGTATAGATCTTGTGAGCTCCGCTCATGATCAAGATCTAATCTATTTGTAATCATGCATGTTGTGTTTGCGGGGATCCGATGGATATTGAGATTATTATGTTGGTTTGATTAATGATTTTGTCTTTATGATTCTATCATGTCTGTGTTGTTTGTGATCTTGCATGCTCTCCGTTGTTAGTAGCTACCTTGGCCAAGTAGTTGCTAGTGACTCCAAGAGGGAGTATTTATGCTCGATAGTGGGTTCATGCCTCTAGTTTCCAAGGGAAGTGACAGAAATATCTTTGGTTGTAGATGTGTTGTTGCTACTAGGGAGAAAACAACGGTCTCTTGTTCATGGAACATGTGGACTGTTTACCTTACAGACTTTGCTTAAAGTAGTTGTTTGTTGCTTGCAACTTAATACTGGAGGGGGTTCAGATGATAACCTGAAGGTGGACTTCTAGTCATAGATGCAGTTGGATGGCGGTCTATGTATCTTGTTGTATTGCCCAATCGAATCTCATAGGATCTTTCTGACTAGTAATTACATTGTTATGCCTTGCTCAGTTCCTGTCAATTGTCCTGCTGTAATTTGTTTACCCTTCATGTCATATTGTTTATCTAAGGAGAGCACCTCTAGTGAACTATGGACCCCGGTCCAATCTTTACCATTGATACATCTTCCACTGTTACTTGTTTACTTGCTGCAAACCATTACCTTCCACACCATACGTTTAATCCTTTGTTACAGCAAACCGGTGAGCTTGACAACCTCACTGATTCGTTGGGGCAAAGTCTTGAGTTTGTGTTGTGCAGGTCTCCGTGTTGCTAGCAACACCTGTGTGACGTTTCCTTCCTCCTTCTAGTTCGATAAACTCGGTTTCTTACTGAGGGAAGACTTGCTGCTGTGCTCATCACAACTTTCTCTTGGGGTTTCCAACAAAGTCCTCTCTATCAGACAACAAGTTTTCTGGCTCTGTTGCCAGGGAACAAAGAAGAAGAGACTCCCACGTCGACGAGGGCTATCAGTAGGTGATGCCTGCAAGACCACCGCCATTGGGACGAACCTGAACCCTAAATAGGAAAGCGCGCTCGTCGAGTTCCTCCGTGAGAATAGGGACATCTTTGCCTGGCAACCTGCCGACATGAAAGGTGTACCTAGGGAACTTGCCGAGCACAACTTGAATATTGAGCCAAAATGCAAACCGGTGAAACAACCTCTACTACGCTTCGGAAACAAGAAGAGATGCGCCATAGGCAAAGAGATAGCTAGGTTACTTAAGGCTAGTTTTATCCGAGAAGTCCTTCACACCCGATGGGTGGCCAATCCTGTACTTGTCCCCAAAAAGGGAACCAAAGAATTAAGAATGTGCGTTGATTACACCGGCTTGAACAAAGTGTGTCCCAAATATTCGTTCGCCTTGCCTCGCATTGACCAAGTCATTGACTCGACGGCTGGCTCAGAACTTTTGTGTGTTCTTGACGCATACTCAGGATACCACCAGATAAAGATGAGGAAGTCAGACCAATTGGCCACTTCATTCACCACACCTTATGTCACATTTTGCTATGTCATGATGCCCTTTGGGCTAAAAAATGCAGGTGCTACGTACCAGCGGACTATGCAGTGTTGCCTACACGATCAAATTGGTTGGAACATTCACGCCTATGTGGACGATATATCGGTGATGTCTAAAAAGGCAAACAACTTAATCTCTGACTTAAAAGAAACCTTTGATGATCTCCGGAAATACAACATGATGCTTAACCCTAAGAAGTGTGTCTTCAGGGTTCCAGCCGGCAAATTATTGGGCTTCATCGTTTCCCAGCGTGGAATCGAGGTCAACCCGGAGAAGATCAAGGCCATCCTAAACATAAACCGTCTAACATGCCTGAAGGACATACAACGGCTAACATGCTCCGTTGCAGAAGTAAGCCGGTTCGTCAACCGACTTGGAGAGAAGGCTCTGCCGATGTATAAGTTAGTGAAGAAGGAAGACAAATTTAAATGGACGGACGAAGCAGATGGTGCACTCAAGAAGCTAAAGGAGATACTTTCCTCGGCACCCATACTTGCAGCACCCGAGCCTATGGAGCCTATGTTGATTTACATGGCGGCCACCAACCGGGTAATCAATATTGTCGTCGTGGTAGAGCGAAAAGAACCAGGGCATGAGTACGGAGTTCAACGACCAGTTTACTATGTATGCGAGGTCTTGACGGAGTCCAAGCAGCGTTACCCGCACTACCAGAAGCTAGCTTATGGAGTGTTCCTTGCTTCTCAGAAGCTAAGGCACTAT
This sequence comes from Avena sativa, assembly GCA_916181665.1. NCBI lineage: Eukaryota > Viridiplantae > Streptophyta > Magnoliopsida > Poales > Poaceae > Avena > Avena sativa. Next base: position 313,072,058 of record OV702297.1, read on the forward strand.
TTCCAGGAGCACCCTATCACAGTTGTGAGCAAAGCTCCACTGTCCGACATCATCAACAACAACAACGACGCAACAGGAAGGGTCGTGAAGTGGGGCATTGAGCTTGGAGCCTTCGAGATCACCTACAAGAGACGTGACACTATCAAATCACAGGTCTTGGCAGATTTTATCGCAGATTGGACGGAGATGCCAGTTGCTACCCCTATACCAGAGCCAGAATACTGGGTGATGCACTTTGATGGATCAAAGCTACTCAACGGCTCGGGGGCTGGTGTACTGCTACAGTCACCAACAGGGGAGAAGCTACACTATGTTCTGAAGATCCACTTCGAGGTTACAAATAACATGGCAGAATATGAAGCACTCATTCACGGACTTTGCGTAGCCAAGGATATTGGCATCAAGTGCATAGTTTGCTGTGGAGATTCTGACTTGGTTGCCCAGTAGGTGGCTGGCACCTAGAACGCGCGGAACCCTATGTTGGCGGCATATCGAGACAAAGTGGATGAGATATCCAAGAGCTTCTTGGGCTACGAAGTCAAGTATGTCCCAAGGGAGGAAAATGAGGCGGCTGATCTACTGTCAAAGCTTGGATCAGGGCGCAAACAAATTCCGCCTGACGTTTTTATGGAACATCTACAGACACCATCCGTGAAGGGAGCGGACCCCGAGAACCTGGATAGAGTTGACTCTTTTGTTCACACAGTGACAAAGGTCCCTCCGGCTTGGACAAAACCGTTCATGGAATATCTCGTACATGGAACTTTGCCCATCGACGAGGTCGAAAGTTGGCAAATAATACGTCAAGCAGAGGGCTATACCATAATCAATGGACAGCTCTACAAAAAAAGCACCACTGGTGTATACCTCAAGTGTGTTTCCCAACAAGAAGGTATTGAAATCCTTCGTGAGATCCATCTCGGAGATTGCGGGCATCACGCCGCTCCTCGATCGTTGGTCTCCAAAGCCTTCCGGCAAGGATTCTACTGGCTGACCGCGAAGGCAGACGCCAACAAGCTGGTTGATACATGCATGGGATGCCAGTATTATGCCCGACAACCACATGTTCCAGCTGAAGAATTGCAAACAATACCAATAACTTGGCCGTCTGCAGTCTGGGGGCTAGACATGGTTGGTCCATTACATATGCCACCATGTGGGTTTATGCATCTGCTGGTAGCAGTTGGTAAATTCACCAAATAGATAGAAGCTAAACCCATTAGAAATCTTGATGGGGTAACTGCCCTTAGGTTTGTCCGGGATCTAGTGGTGAGATTTGGTCTCCAACATAGCATTATCACCGACAATGGCAGCAAATTATCACTCAGAGAAGTGGAAGCTTATTGTAGGGAGAAGGGCATCCGACTTGACCTGGCATCTATGGCACATCCACAGTCCAATGGCCAAGTTGAGCGAGCCAATGGATAATTCTGCAGGGAATCAAGCCACGTCTTGAGGCACCGCTACATAGACCAGCTGGAGCCGTGGCGGAGGAGTTACCATTTGTTCTATGGAGTTTACGAACTACACCCAACAGATCTACTGGCTACACCCCTTATTTCATGGTATATGGAGCAGAAGCCATCCTGCCTTCCGACATCCTTCACGATTCACCAAGAGTTGCCGCCTACGACGAAGATGATGCTAAAGAATCCAAGCGCCTAGATGTGGACCTTCTCGAGGAAGAGCGTGTATTGGCATGCCAAAGATCCGCCATCTACCAGCAGAAGCTATGCAGCTACCATAGTAGCCGCGTCCGGCATCGCTCGTTTAAAGAGGGGGATCTGGTGCTCCGACTTAAGCAGAAGAAGTCACACAAATTATCCCCGCCATGGGAAGGACCGTTCATCATAAGCAAGATGCTACTCAATGGGTCTTACTACCTCGTTGACAATCGTGAGCTTAAGGATAGACCCAGCGATGATCATAAGCGCAAGCGACGTGACCCAGATGATGACTACCCGGAGCTTGATTGGCCATGGAACATAGCACAGCTACATCCTTTTTACACTTAGCATATTTTTATCTACTGTGTACCTCTTATATAATCAATGAAATAAAGTTGTTTGGTTCACTCATATTCTTGAGTCTTTTACCTCCTTTAGTGTTCATTTTTGGATCGTATACAACCTTTATGCGCAAATTTTGCATTTGCACTTGTGAAAATTTTGCCTACGGGCGTTAGCTTAAGTTTTTTGGTCTACACGTTCCTTGTTGTTTTTATGTGGATTCTGGAGTAGTGACTTTTGGCACTTGAAGTCGACGGTTTTGTGCTTAGGTTTTGACGGTGCCATTGGGCATCATCACTTGAGCGCATGGTTCTGACTACGAGTCTTCCGACTCATAAAAAGTCAAGCATAAAAACCAAAGTAATGGATAATCCAGCACTTGCTTAAAAAATATTTACATGCTGGAACAAGTACTTGAGTAGCAGGAAACATACAGCTATTGTTTTTCTGCCTTAAGATTAACACGTTAGTTTTTCCGCATACATACATCTAGAGGAAACAAATATTACAAAGTGTTTTTCATTCCTCTGGCGCAGGATACTTTGCGGTAGCATCATCGGCAGCAGGAGAGCCATCCTGGTCATCTTCAAACTCGGTGGTCTTGAGGGACTCGGAGGAGCTGGGCTGGTCGCCATCAATGATCTCAAGAGGCACAAAAGAGTTTGGATCAACCAACTCGTCGACCCTAGTGTCGTAGCTGGCGAGCGATGCCCAGATAGCTTTGTGATCAATCTTCTGGCCGTCATCGTCTACGTCCGGTAGACCTAAGGTCACCGTGTCGATGTCGGCATTCTCATAGTGAGTCTTGACCATCGCCAGCGACATTCTAGCACCAGCCCGGGTACATGAAGCTTTCCAGATTACGATACGCTCGGGGGCTTGGCACAGAATCTCTGAGTACTTCATGACGGAATCCATCGCCTTGATGTTGATGTGCAGGGCCTTGGCAATCTCTTTGGCTTGCTTGACGGCGGTATTGATGAAGTTGCTGGCAAGGACCATGCATTCCTTTGGCGGAGGAGGCATATTGGTTAAACCAATAGGAGCTGCATTTTCGGCAAGCAAAGGAGTACATGGGTTCAATAACACAAAAAAGTTCAGAGTGACTGGCTTACAGAAGTATAAGACGGAGATCGCTTACCAAAGATGCTTGCCTCTGCTTGTTGGAGCGTCTCCGCCATGGAGTCCTGTTCTTGACGGAGAACTTTGTAAGCCTCAAGGTTGCGCTAATTCTGCTCTTCGGCAACTTTCTTCTGCTCCTTGAGGATTGCAATTTCCTCCTTTTAGTCGGTTGATCTCCGTGTTGGCAGACTCCTGGAAGGCCTTCATGGGATCTTCATGCATCTTCAGAGTGTCAGCCCTCTCCTGCTTAAGGATCTTGTTCTCGCTATCCAGCAGTTCTATGTGCTTGGATTGCTCGACAATGTCCTTCACCTTGGCAATAGTTTCTGCAAGCCGGAGAAATGACAACACACAACGAGTAGTCAGAGAGTGATGGCACAAGACCAAGTTTGAGTGTGAAATTGAAAGGAAAAACAGACTCTTGCTCTTGGTGATTTGATCCTTCAAGAAGGCAGTTTTACCCTTTTCAGCTTCCAATTCAGTGCGCATCTTGTGGAACTTCTCGTTGGAGACGCCTCTCCGAGCATTCTCATTCTATGGAAAGAAATTCAAAATTACTTAGTCTACTTGGATCATCTAGTCAGATAAATATCCACCTAGAGGCTTGGGGCTATAGTGAGAGTTTTTAACTCGGCAATATACTTAGTCTTTCTTTAAGCATCTAGTCCAAACTAATTCTGCTTCAACTAGAGGCTTGGGGCTACAATATTGAAATTTAAAAACACTGCGTATGCTACTCTAAAAGTATCTAGTCGGAATTATTCATTCAAACTAAATACTTGGGGGCTACAGTGTGAAGTTTTCTAGCTTAGTCACTCTTCATTCAGATGCAAAGACCTATGGTTTTCCGTCTAAATCCTCGGGGGCTATAGTGGGATACTACATATGAAATGCAAAAGGCAAATAAAACTTACAAGTGCGATGATCTTGAGGTTGGTGGCGCTCTCGGCAAAGATCTTGCTGAAGGAAAGACTATTTCCACACAAGATATCTGCTTGCCTGAGCAGCTCCTCAAGACCACAAGTCGGAGAAGTTGGTGCTGCACCAGGAGCCAAAGCTGAGCTACTCGGCGTAAGCGTCGGGTGGACAATATTCAAGGAGCTCCGTTGGCGTCTTGGATGCAGTGGCGCCGCCTTCGGCAGAAGTTCCACCTTCCACCATCGCCTTACCGCTACCAGTGGCATCCTTAGCCGGAGCTTCAGCCACTTTGGATGCGGTGCTTTTTTTGTGTCGCCTGCTCGCCGACAACAGCAAGATCCGTGGTGACACCTGGGTCCACTTCCATGGCGGAAGGGCCAGATGCTACCTTAGCTAGAGAGCTTGTCGGTGCGGCAGCAGGATGGACGCTGGGAGTGGTAGGGGCGATGGAGGGAGACACTTGGTGCAACATATCTTTAATGTTTTTAGAAGCCCCTGATGTTTTGGAGGTCTTCTTCAAACTCAAACTAGCCTTCTTCCTGAAACGTGCAAAAGTATAAGTACAGGAATAAGACGATCAAGAGACAATGTCGGATGATTAGAAGCTTACACAACAGTCGGTGCTTTGGTAAATGGGATGCCGGTGATTCTTATTTTCTCCGCCTCCAGGGCGGCGGTGGACTTCTTGGATGCTCCACCCTCCGTCTTCTTCTTCTTTCCTCCGTCGGCAGCGTCAGAAGTGGAGCTCTTCCGCTTACGCGCCAACGGGACATCATCGTGGGACACGACGGTGACTTCCTTCATCTTGGGGTCGTAGATTTGGACAGCCATGCTATCCTCCTCTAGACTCTTTAGTTGTTAACTGAAATCCCGAAGTGTTAGATTAAATGGTAATGGCTAGACGGAAGAACTAGAGTATATGCCATACACAGAAAATAAATATGTACCTCTGGGCACTTTCCGTCCTCGAACATGTCGTAGGTGATGGTGAAGCTGCACTTCCTATCCTTCACCTTGATGATGTCCTTGAGAAGGAGCTTGATGGAGTCACTCGAAAAGTTGTCCATGGAGATGCGAAGGCTATCCTTCCTATCCTAGGTATACTAGTGCATCAGCTTCGCGCGATGTTGTAGAGGCTGAATCCGCCTGATGAACCAACACATGGCTAGGTCCAATCCGGTCAGACCCGTCTCTACGAACCACTCGATCCGCCTTACAGCGCGGGAGGCTTCATCGTCGGAGGGGAGGAGGGCTTGCGATCTCCATGTCGGGGCTTCAGCGGCGGCCCCGTCGACAAAGTTTGGGTACGTTGCTTCTCTGGCATCCAAAGGGATATCTGGGCCGTAGAAGTACGTCCTTTGCCAATTCCTGCAGGACTCATGGCCTACAATGCTGGGGAACCGACGGCCAGGCCGGATCTTAAAGCTAATGGTTCCACAGTTTCTGAGCTTGTCCTTGCTCGCTCCGGCTTCCCTCTTGACGGTGAAGAAGTATATGAACAGATCTAACCTAGGCCTAATTCCTAGGTAGCCCTCACAAAGCTCGTGTAGTTGCTAAGCACGAGGATTCTATTCGAATATAGGTTCTGAGGTTAAACCCGGTAGTGGCTAAGGACTGCTAAGAAGAAGTTGGAGATTGGGAGGGAGATGCAGTGTACCATTTGTGCTTTGAGGTACACCTTCTCTCCGGCTTGGGGAGAAGGGGTGACCTCGCCGGCCGGCGACGGCGGCCAGACCAGCCCCTCCGTCGCGGGGAGGTACCCCTCGGCGAGCATCTCCTTGAGATCGCTGTTAGCGATATCGGAACCGCGCCACTCTCCCTTGTGAGAGTCGCCCTCCTCCTCAAGTGGTTCTAGCCCCGCTGGAATATGGTCACCGCCGGTGGACTCCACCACCGTGGTGCGTGGCAACACCAGACCCTCTGGGGGCACCTGAATGGAGCCTGTCGGCTTCGCCGCGATGTCGCTCGATTGCTGCCATGGAAGGGGTTGTGCTGCTGCTTGCCATTGAGGAGGGGAGGAAGGTGATTGTGGGACTGGGGAAAAGCTAGGGTTTTTCTCGGTGCGCGCGGAGAGCTCGAGGAGGTGTTCGCTGGAGGAAGAAGATGACGCAGGAAGAATGAGGTGAAAAGATAAAATTTACCACAATTATTATTTATAGTACTCTGCGTCAAGATTCGTGCAAGTTGATCGAACGATTACTGCGTGGACAGCGCGTGCGTGGAAATTTTGCCATGTTCCCACCGCCGCCGCCAATGTTTTGCATCCTTCGCGCTGGAAAAATGGCTATGATTTCGTTCTCTGCATGTGTGAGTTACGAGGCATCGCTGACCTATGGTCTACGTTGCTCTAGCTGACACGGGCAGGTGAACCATCCCATCTGAAGATTCCAGCATGGACGGATCCAGTCCGGCTACGAGAAGAGTACGATGGAAGATTCAATAGTTCCCCGACTTACAAATTGAAGGCGAAGATCGTTGCAAGGTTCTTGGGAGGTCTACAAGATATTGCTTGACGATTTGCCGAGATTCATCTAGACGGAGAATTCAAATTGAAGAGGCAAGACGTCGCAAGATCTCGGAGTTCTCCAGGGGCTACTGTTAGGGATATGCTAAATGGGTATCACCATAGCATGTCTCTAATCCGGATAACCCGGGTGGCCCACAGTTGGTAGCAAGGCCCATGGCCTGCTGGGCGGCCCAGTTAGATGGATCCAGAAGGGAGGCCCATGCCGGATGAAGGAAGGCTACGGAGGAGTCACCGACGTACCCAGAGCCTTGGAGTGCAAGACACGTTAGACTAGTTGTGTATCGTGTAGGACTCTGTAACCTGTCCGGATTGGACTTTGCCTGTAACCCTAGGATCTGGAGACTATATAAGCCGGACATGTGGGAGCTTTTAGGGCATCAATCGACTTATATCACGCACAGCAAACCGATCCCTGTAACTCGGCATATTACCATTATAGTGATTTATAGCAGGAGTGGGATCTCGCCACCGTCGTGGGATCTGAACCTGGGTAAGCTGTGTTACCTCGTACCCGCCAACCTTCCGCCTTACCCCACGTCTCTAAACACGCTCTGTGAGGACCCCTACATAGCGTACTCATCGGCAATACCACGACACCCCCTATAAAAGGCACCCCCTCTCCCACTTATCACTCACACCTCCTCGCGAAGGATCTCTCCCCCTCTAGAACTATTCCCCCATGGTCTCGGCTTAGTGAGATACATGTTGTCGGTGGCTTTTTCTGGAGCAAGGATTTGCTTCTTCAGCTGCATTGCTGGAGCGAGGACGCGGAGGTTGTCGGAGAACCAAACGTGTCTGCGATCATGGATGCTCCGTTAAGTTGCGGTGCTGCCAGACTTCTACTCGATATTAAGATCGTCAAGCGAACGACTACATCATCCACGAGTCCAAACTCGTAAAGCTTTGTCGTTCTTCAAGGGTATGTATTCTATGGATGTATATCCACCCGTTGATTATATCTAGGTAGATGGATCTTGGTGCTTAATAGTTCCCATTATAGGATTTTTTTGTTTTCTATGCTGCGAACCCAACACTTACTCTACTAGTTATTAGCTTGAGGACCTACTGAGGTGTCTCTGGTATTGCTTTCTTACTCTTGATCAGCTTGTTCGTGTGAATCTTGTTCAGCTATTGCTGCTCTGGTGGCCTTCTCCTCCTTGCCTTCACCTCTCAGCTCCTGCAGCTGACTCCACCTATTACTCCTGGTAACTTGGTATGCTTCTTCATCCTTATAATAAATCATGGAAATTATGGTGGTTTTCTTGGAAGAATTGGTGTCCTTGGCTGTAGTAAACTAATGGCATGGAGAAATGGATGCGATGATGAACTAGCAAGAACATATGTTGTTTTTGAGTTCTTGGTGGTGGAGTGGACGTGTTCTGGTTGCCCAGCTATTGTGCTACAACCGTGCCCTAGTCTTATCTATGCTTGAGTTATTTTCTCTAGTGCTGACAGCACATAGATTGCATGTGGTGACAGTGTTGCTGTCAAGTGGGACCTACAAGGTTCAGATATTTTCTTATCTTTGTCTAACCCCATTTCTAAAAATGGTAAAATTTCCCCACCCAATGATGCATGAGTCTGAGGCAGAATTACTAATAAGAACATATACTAATATGGCCCTTTATTCATATCTCAATGATGAAATTGGCAATGCAACTCATTCTCAAAACTGAGAGGAAATAATATCCATAAACTCCTCTTTTAATTGTCTTGTTTTTCTTGGTTAGCTGTTTTCGTTTTGTGTTATTTTACATGAATCAAGTATAAGAAGAACTAAGGATGGAAAAGAATAAAGAATTAGATAGGAATTAGTTTTAGGATTTTCTTTTATTGTAATTTCTTTTATTATTTTATTATAAGGAGACAATGTAATATATGTATTCACATAATAAATGATTATTTTTATTCTATTATTGTGATCATTTTATTTTTATTTAGTGATTTCCATTTTCTTAATTGTAAATTACTTTTATTCATGATTGTAATTTACTTTTATTCATAATTTTAAATACATTGTATTTATTAGTATGTTATTAATAAATAGGAATTCATTTCCTTAAGTATGTGTGTAATTCAATTTCATTTATTAATCTATTTCAAATTCCTTTTGAATTTTAAAGAGATCATTTGAATATTCAATTCAAACTATTTCCCCTCGACCACACAATTTCAATAGAAGTCATGCCAAAATGCATCACACTTGCCCTAACGTTTCCATAAAACAAGAGGAACCTCGATCCTTCTATGCCTTTTTTGTTTTATGCCAAATATCTTTCGATTTTATTATGCATGAATGCAATGTACATACATGTGGCCTCACTGTTTCTAGCCTCTAATCCTGGGATGTTACAACCGGCCACACTAGTGAAGGGGAAGTGTTTAGGGAGAGCTCTGGCACCGTCTCGACGGAGAGGTAGCACTAGAGTTGCGCCAGCGAGTGAGGACGCCATGAGAGCCAAAACCCTAGTTCGGGTGTAGTGACCTCGGATCGGTGAGGATCCTAAGTCCCTGTGATTAACATGCTAGTCCTTGGATCAATAGCTAGCACTCACAGTCGATGAAATATCATGTAAAACACAAAGTCTTTATTAAACGGAGAATCCAGAGTATAAATTTATTACAAATTTGCTTAGCATAAGGCTAGCTCAAATAACAGCGGAAACATAAAAGCAGCTTGAGTCCATCAACGCCCCAGGCTTGTCGAGTGTAGACTCGCGATCCCTACGCACCTTTCAATCTTCGGATTCTGCACATAAGACGTGCAGCCAACAAGTTGGGTCAATACTTTGAATGTATTGGAAAATTACACCAAGGAGAGAAAAGACTATCTCTACATGCAAGGCTTGTTTAGGCTGTAGAGTTCATTTGCTCAAAGCTAGTTTTCTTAAAATAGAGAGAAGGAGAGAGGATTGTCCTACATGGTAAACAATTGCTTAGATAAAATAAGGTCAAGTGGCACACGAGGATATTATGCACCAAGTGTCCAAACAACCAAACACTTGGATATTACGCACCAAGCGACACTTGGATATTACACACCAAGTTTCCAAATTCCCACCCATTGGCGATATTACTCACGCCATGGGGTTTCAAAACTTTGTTTAGAAAAGAGAGAGGAAGATCCTTCAGAGGATCCATCCTTCAGATGCTCAATGTTGTTCTGTTTCTGTGAACACGGCTGATCGATCAGATTGCAATACTCTCGAGAGTTTGTGCACTTTACCCACAATCCAAGATCAAGTCCTTTTACAGACAAGACCATGGCGAGGCTTTCCCTTAGTAGCCCCTCTACCTTCCGGATCCAACCGTGCCAAGAACCTCCAAATGTTGGTACCCAGGTGAGGTTTCCCACTAAGTACTAGGCCAAGACAGAGCCCATAATGTATTGTGGTTGCACTGGAAGCTTCTGAATTCTGAAACATGGCAGACTTCTTTGATTCCTGGGCGGCCGTCCTCCACCAAAATCTCACTCGTTGTCCCGACAACCATTCCGCCTAGAAGAAAACTTAGTTTTATTTTGAAGTGGATTTGAGGAGAAAAATTTGCTCTAGAGAGCCTTTATACTTAGAAAAATTCTTTGTCTTTCGAACCCCCCCCCCCCCAACGGTACTTTGTATACATAGCATAGCAAGCATTACTTAGCAAAAACAGGGGTAACCTATTAGGAGGGGAAATCCTAAGTATATATCTACTCATGGCATACTACAAAATCATCGCTCTTGCAAAATAATACTAAGGAAAAATTCTACTAGAACATCCTACACATGCATACTACAGAATTTTGAAGATCACATGCATAGAATCAAAACTGGGACAAAAATTATGAACAGGTGGTGTAACTTTCCTTGATCCGAGCAGCACTCTATACAATAGAACTCCTTAGCGCACTCCGAACAATCTAACGAATCACAAACATAGATCTGATCACAACTTGCTCAAAACATGTCACAGAGATAATCATGCATGCATGCAACATGGTATTTTATGCAAGATTGCTTTTCTAAATTGACCAAGGTAGCATATCTTGGATTGCAATAGTGCTAAGGGTGTCACTTGGATTGATTTCCCATAGGTTTAATTCTATTTGGATCACTAATATAATTCATAGGGTTAATAGGAGATCCAATCGTCTAATTAGCCCCAAGTTATATCAATTGATCTTAAGCAAAGTTTTATATTTTTGTCCAGTAGGTATTGCGGAAAAAAAGTCAATGCAACAAGAATCGACTAAAACGGAGTTCTATTTATTTTTCTATGAATTAAATACTCCAATCTAATGATTAAATTCTACACCGAAAACCCTACTGTAAAGTTAGAATTTTATTGCAGATCTGGGTTCTACATAAAATTATGAATCCATCGGTATATTATAACCTAAATTTGGCCAAATAATTAATTTTATACGAATTTCGCAAGTTTTAAGCTAAATCTGAAAACAGATCTAATCCTAAATTCGAGACCCGCCAAGTGTTAGATGCTGATTGGTCCAGCTGGGCAAGGCGGCGGCGACGCAGCGTGCTGGCGCGGCTTGCCACGTGGCAGCGCGATATTGGCCGGTACCCCTTCGCCCCTCCTTCTAATCTGGCCCGCGTATCTACAATCGGACGGCCGAGGGCGGCTCTACTGACCTGTGGCGGTGGCGGCGATGGAGACGACGGTGGCGGCGATGGAGGCGATGGTGGCGGCGTCCTGGCGGCTCTAGTGATCTTGGAAGATGACGAGGATGGCCCCTGATGCGCATGGTGATGGCGAATCTCCCAACAATCTCAGCGCGGTCCCTCTCCTCCTCTATCTCCCAAGGTCGGCCGTTCCTCCTCTCGGACCCGACGGGCTCCGGCGAGCAATTGCCGGTGACCCCCTGCGATTCGGAAGAAACTAGTTAGATGGGAGGGTAGAGTAGGTCGAGGCGAGTAGTGTGGAAGGTAGAACAAGGCTCAAGGCGCTCTGTAGGGTCGCCAACCTCGAGCTCCGACGGCGGGTTGCTCCGGCGAGATGCGAAACGGCGCTAGGGTTTGAGAAAACATAGAAAGGCGGTGGGAGACGAAGCAGCGGTATAAGAGGGGAGGATTTCTTGGAGTAGAGGGCACGGATTCGAACGTCGAATGGATAATCGCGCGGATTTTGAATCAGAATCGTGTTCAACAGAGACTCTGGCTGGAGGTGGGGGATGACAGCGCGGCCCCACCTGTCGGTGGCAGCAGCGGGTGCGGGCTGGCGCGGGCGATGGCTAGCTGGCTGTCGCACGGGCGTTGGAGGCAGGGTGGGCTGGCGAGCCGGCCCAGCTAGGTTAGTTGCTGCCTCTATTTTTTTCCTTAAACGTTTTTTTTCTATTTCTGTTTTAGTAAAACTTGAATAACTTTTGCATATAGGGTCAAAAAGTGATGAAACCAACTTCTAAATTTTTGTAAAAAGATGGTGGTCATCTTGGGACCATGGTTTAATGTTTTACATAGTTTATAGAAGGGTCAAGTTGACTACAACAACAAAAATGCTTACATATGGAAATCTCTGTTTAGGGTTTTGATAGGTTTAGGTGTTTAGGATTTTGTTGTAAAAATTCATTTGTAGAATGCAATGATGCATGGCACTAATAACATCCTAATATAAAATCTGGGATGTTACAAACCTACCCCCCCTTAAGAAGAATCTCGTCCCTGAGATTCGGGTTGGCTAGCAAATAGGTGTGGGTGTTCTGCCTTTAGGTCCTCTTCACGCTCCCACGTAGCTTCTTCCTCGGAGTGGTGGTTCCATTGTACTTTGCAGAATCTTATAGTCTTGGTGTGGGTAATCCTTTCGGCTGTTTCCAGTATTTTGATGGGTTTTTCCTCATAGGTAAGGTCATTTTCCAATTGAACCTCATCTAGGGGAACGGTGTCTCTTAACGGTGTTTCGACCATCTCCGGGTGACACTTCTTTAGTTGCGACACATGAAACACATCATGAACAGTCAGTCCTTCCGGTAACTCCAACTGATAAGCAACTTCTCCTCTACAGGCCAGAACCTTATATGGTCCTATGAATCGTGGGGCTAACTTGCCCTTGATTCCGAACCTCTTAACTCCTTGTAGGGGTGAAACTCGGAGATATGCACGGTCCCCTATTTCATAAGCCACATCTCTACGCTTGGAATCAGCGTAACTCTTCTGTCGGGATTGGGCTACCTTTAGCCTATCCTGAATCTGTCGTACCTTTTCTTCGGCATCCTTTATCAATTCAGGTCCAAAAAGACTACGTTCACCAACTCCATTCCATAGTAGCGGAGTCCTACACTTCCTTCCATATAGAACTTCAAACGAAGCCATCTTGATACTGGTCTAGTATCCGTTGTTGTATGAGAACTCAGCATACGGCAGGTTATCGTCCCAACTAGACTCATAGTCTAGTGCGCAAGATCTCAACATATATTCCAAAATTTGATTCACCCTTTCTGTTTGGCCATCTGTCTGAGGGTGGAAGGCAGTACTGAATTCTAGTCGGGTTCCAAGAGACTCATGTAGTTGTCTCCAGAACTTTGAAGTAAACTGGGTGCCTCTATCTGACACAATTCCCTTGGGGACACCATGCAGACTTACAATTCTTGACATGTATATCTTAGCAAGCTTAGCACTTGTATACGTGGTCTTTACGAGGATGAAGTGAGCCACCTTGGTGAAGTGGTCCACCACTACCCAGATAGAATCAAATCCAGAACGAGTCCGGGGCAATCCTGTGATGAAATCCATGCCTACCTTGTCCCACTTCCAGTCGGGTATAGGTAGTGGTTGAAGTAGTCCTGCCGGTTTCTGATGCTCGGCTTTAACTCTATTGCATACATCACACAGAGAAATATATTCTGCAATTTCTCTCTTTAGGTTATTCCACCAAAATCTATCCTTCACATCCATGTACATCTTCGTGTTACCTGGATGAATTGAGTATGGCGAATCATGAGCTTCTTGTAAAATCATCTTCCTGATATCGGGGTCATTGGGAACGCACAAACGCTTCCCATACCAGAGGGTTCCTTGCTCGTCCAGATGAAATTCTTTAGTCTTTCCTTTGCTTATCCTGATTCTTATTTCTTCCAACTCTTTATCTCCCTTTTGTGCTTCCTTGATTCTCTCTTGGAAGGTGGACACTATTTCCATAGTCGCTATGTGTCCTTTTGGAACTATCTCTAGCCTCAGATCCTTGAATTGCTTGCATAACTCCTCTGGAAGTTCCCCTGCGGTAAGTCCATTCACATACACCTTACGACTTAAGGCATCAGCCACCACGTTTGCCTTTCCGGGGTGGTACTGTAAATCCAAGTCATAATCCTTAATTAGCTCAAGCCATCTTCTTTGTCTCATATTCAACTCCTTTTGGGTGAAGATGTACTTCAAACTCTTGTGATCTGTGAACACATCAAAATGTTTGCCCATGAGGTAGTGTCTCCATACCTTGAGTGCATGAACCACAGACGCAAGTTCCAAATCATGGGTAGGGTAGTTGTGTTCGTGGTTCTTAAGTTGACGGGAGGCATAGGATACCACTTTCCCATCCTGCATCAATACACTTCCAAGTCCTTGTCGAGAAGCGTCACAATAGACTTGAAAATCCTTCTGGATATCAGGTAGACACAGGACCGGCGCCGTTACAAGGCGTTTCTTCAACTCTTGAAAACTTGCTTCACATGCCTCGGTCCATAGGAATTTCTTTTCCTTCTTCAATAGTTCCGTCATGGGTTTTGCTATTTTGGAAAAGTTTTCAATGAACCTCCGGTAATATCCTGTGAGGCCTAAGAAACTCCTAATATCTCCCACATTCTTGGGTGACTCCCATTCCGTCACGGAAGCTACCTTACTAGGATCTACGACAACTCCTTTAGCCGACACAACATGACCAAGAAATCCCACTTCCTTTAACCAGAATTCGCACTTACTGAATTTGGCATACAACTTGTGTTCCCTTAGTTTCTCCATGATAAGGCGGATGTTTCTCATGTTCCTTCTCATGCTTAGAGTATATGAGTATATCATCTATGAATACCACGATAAACTTGTCCAAATATTCCATGAACACCTTGTTCATCATGGTCATGAAGTACGCTGGGGCATTGGTTAGACCAAACAACATTACGGTGTACTCATACAATCCGTATCTTGTGGTGAATGCTGTTTTGGGCACATCCTGTTCTCGAATTTTTAGCTGAAAGTAGCCTGATCACAGATCGATCTTTGAGAACACACTTGCTCCCTTCAACTGGTCAAACAAGTCATTGATGTTGGGCAGAGGATACTTATTCTTAATTGTCACTTCGTTCAACGAGTGGTAGTCCACAACCAGCCTCTTGGTTTTATCCTTCTTTTCCACAAATAGGACAGGTGCTCCCCAAGATGATGCGCTGGGTTGGATGAATCCCTTGTCCAATTGTTCCCTAAGCTGTTTCTTGAGTTCTTTTAAGTCATCCACATCCATCTTGTATGGTCTCTTAGCTATCGGCCCCGTGTCTGGCATCAAGTCAATGAGGAACTCGATATCACGGTCGGGTGGCATTCCGGGTAGCTCTTCTGGGAAAACATCTGGGTATTCCTTTACAATAGGTACCTCCTCCAAGCTAACCCCCTTAAGAGAGTTCACCTTGACTTCCTTAAGTGCGAAATTCGACTTGATGCGAATCTTTTTCCCTTCCAGTGTTGTGAGCGTGACAGTCCTTTTTGCACAATCTATGACTCCTTCATATTCGGTCATCCAATTCATGCCCAAGATTATGTCTAATCCTTGTGATTCTAGAACTACTAGACTTGTGGGAAAGATGTGTGTCCCAATCCTTAGTTCTAATCCCCGGCAACCGGAGTTTGCCACTATTTCTCCCCCAGGAGAACTTACCCTTAGAGGAAAGTTTATAGTCTCCGTTGGTATCTTGCCTCTATCCACAAATACCCTTGATATGAATGAATGCGATGCACCAGTATCAAAAAGAACAACTGCGGGAATAGAATTGAGTTTGAACTTACCAATCACAGAGTCTGGTGCATCACAAGCATCCTCCATAGAAACATGATTTACCGTGGCTTTGACAAACGGATTTGGCTTCTTCCCGTTTCCATTGCCATGGTTAAGCCCATTTCCATTCCCATTGCCATTGCCATTCTTCTTCTCGGGGCAAGAGGTTGCATAATGCCATGTCCTGTTCCACTTAAATCATGTCACCTCACTAAGATCCTTTCCATTGCTGCCATTCCCATTGCGGTTTTTATGCCCATTGTGTTTGTGGCCACCATGGTTATGACCGTTATGGTTGTGGCCATTATTGTTATAAGGTGGAGGTGAGGAATTGCGCTGCTTCTGGTACGGAACCGAGTGCTTGTGAGGGTTAGACTTCCTCTTGCGGTTTTCTATGCTCTTCCTCTTTGATTCAACCATAATGGCTCTGTCCAGGAGTTCTTGAAAGTTGTCAAATTTCTGAGCCACAAGCTGAATGGATATCTCGTCATTGAGTCCTCTTAAGAACTCCTCCTGTCTCTTGGCATCAGTGGAAACATCATCGGGTGCATAACGGGCTAGCTTGTTGAAAAGCTCACCATACTCGGTGACAGAACAGTGCAACTGGTGTAGGTCGCGAAATTCGCGCCTTTTCAGAGTCATGACACCAGCAGCCACATGATGAGTGCGAAAAGCTAACTCAAACTGATCCCAAGTAATAGCATCAATGTCCGGGTGGATGACTTGGTAGTTATCCCACCATTCTGCAGCAGGTCCTTCAAGCTGGTGTGCGGCGTAACGTACCCTGTCGGCGCCGACAGCTTGCACGGTGTCTAGCTTCTTGTTGATTGTACGTAGCCAGTCATCTGCGATGATTGGTTCAGTGCTGCTAGTGAAGATAGGTGGGTTCAGCCTGAAAAACCGAGTCAAGCGATCCTGTTGAGGTGGTGGCGGAGGTGGTGGTGGCGGGTTGTTGTTGTTTTGCATGTTCTGAGTGAGCAGTTGGATCAGCTGGTTCTGAGTGGCCAAAAGTTGTGCTATTTCTGGAGGGATTTCGGAGTTCGCACGTCTGGGCGGCATCTGTGGGGTTTAAGAGAATAGTTAAGAAATAGACAGAAAGACTAAGTAGTAAACTCTTACCCTTATGAAAACACACCAAGCACACAAGGCACACAAGACATAACAACACAACTTAGCACAGAAAGCAGCCAAGTTTAACTGAACCAGATTTGTCTTGGTATTTTATTACAATCGCGAATAACGTTCTACTATAGAATTAAAGGTGGTCCAACTATTACACATCTTCCACGCCTTCCTCTTCCTCGTCCTCGAACGAGTGGCCTTCCTGCTCTAGAGTTGTCTTGTACAACTCCATCTCCTTCGTGGTGGCTTCAAGCTTCTCTTGGAGGTTCTTAATCTCATCCTGCAGCTTCTTGGTGGTGGCTTCTAGCTGCTCCTGAAGTCCCTCCTTCTCGCTTTGTAGCTCCTCCACTAGGCTTGACTTCTTTGCGGCTTCAAGTTGCTTTGCCAAGTCCCTCTTGGAAGCACGCACATCATTGATTATCTTGCAAAGGCCTTCAGTTTGCACTTCAGCTCCATCGATCTGCTGTTTGAGTTCCCTAATTCTCTTGTTTTTGTTTATCACCCTCTTCTCTTGGTTAGCGAACTTCTTCTCTTGGTCCTGGAACTTTATCTCTTGGAGCTTCATTGCCTCCTCCTGTTGCTTGATCATTTCTTCCTTCTCCTTGATGAGGGCGCATAGCTCGTCGTTCTTTAGCATCTCGAGAAAGGTACCTTTTTCAAGGTCATGGATGTGGCACTCCAAATCTTGATATTGGGTCCTTCGGCGCTTGGTAGAAATTCTTTCCTCAAAGGTTAACTCAATGGGAATTCCTTCCTCATCTCGTCTCCCAAAGAGGCCGCCGCAGTGTCCTTGAAGAGCTTCATGATGACGTCCACATAGGCGACCAATGAGTTGCTGCAAGCTGATGCTAAGGACCTTCTCCTTGGAATCGCTAACAATGTGGATTGCTATGTCTTCCTCCGGGTTCTTGCCTCGCTCTTTTCCTGGCTGGATGACTTTGACTCCCCAACAGCCGTCCTTGTGGAGTTTCTTCATTATGCTCCCCTGGATTATTGGGAGGCGAAGGTCCAAACGTGTGAGTAGGTCCATGAGGCATCCACCAAAGCGAAGAGGCTCGATGTCCGCGACGGTGTCGTAGAGGAAGCTTGTCATCTTTAAGTTAGAAGAATGAAAGTTAGATTCTTAATCAAGTAGAGGAGAGAAGATACTAGAAATGCAGAAAATAACTTAGTAGAAAAGCAAGTAAGGCACAATAGTTAGAGGTGGTTCCAATCCTAGGGTCACGTCCTACATGCAACGATGTGCTCTGATACCATCTGTAGTGACCTCGGATCGGTGAGGATCCTAAGTCCCTATGATTAACATGCTAGTCCCTGGATCAATAGCTAGCACTCACAGTCGATGAAATATCATGTAAAACACAAAGTCTTTATTAAACGGAGAATCCAGAGTATAAATTTATTACAAATTTGCTTAGCATAAGGCTAGCTCAAATAACAGCGGAAACATAAAAGCAGCTTGAGTCCGTCAACGCCCCAGGCTTGTCGAGTGTAGACTCGCGATCCCTACGCACCTTTCAATCTTCGGATTCTGCACATAAGACGTGCAGCCAACAAGTTGGGTCAATACTTTGAATGTATTGGCAAATTACACCAAGGAGAGAAAAGACTATCTCTACATGCAAGGCTTGTTTAGGCTGTAGAGTTCATTTGCTCAAAGCTAGTTTTCTTAAAGTAGAGAGAAGGAGAGAGGAGTGTCCTACTTTGTAAACATTTGCTTAGATAAAATAAGGTCGAGTGGCACACGAGGATATTACGCACCAAGTGTCCAAACAACCAAACACTTGGATATTACGCACCAAGCGACACTTGGATATTACACACCAAGTTCCCAAATTCCCACCCATTGGCGATATTACTCATGCCATGGGGTTTCAAAACTTTGTTTAGAAAAGAGAGAGGAAGATCCTTCAAAGGCTCAATGTTGTTCTGTTTCTGTGAACACGGCTGATCGATCAGATTGCAATACTCTCGAGAGTTTGTGCACTTTACCCACAATCCATGATCAAGTCCTTTTACAGACAATACCATGGCGAGGCTTTTCCTTAGTAGCCCCTCTACCTTCCGGATCCAACCGTGCCAAGAACCTCCAAATGTTGGTACCTAGGTGAGGTTTCCCACTAAGTACTAGGCCAAGACAGAGCCCATAATGTATTGTGGTTGCACAGGAAGCTTCTGAATTCTGAAACATGGCAGACTTCTTTGATTCCTGGGCGGCCGTCCTCCACCAAAATCTCACTCGTTGTCCCGACAACCATTCCTCCCAGAAGATAACTTAGTTTTATTTTGAAGTGGATTTGAGGAGAAAAAATTGCTCTAGAGAGCCTTTATACTTAGAAAAATTCTTTGTCTTTCGAACCCCCCCCCCAACGGTACTTTGTATACATAGCATAACAAGCATTACTTAGCAAAAATAGGGGTAACCTATTAGGAGGGGAAATCCTAAGTATATAGCTACTCATGGCATACTACAAAATCATCGCTCTTGCAAAATAATACTAAGAAAAAATTCTACTAGAACATCCTACACATGCATACTACAGAATTTTGAAGATCACATGCATAGAATCAAAACTGGGACAAAAATTATGAACAAGTGGTGTAACTTGCCTTGATCCGAGCAGCACTCTATACAATAGCACTCCTTAGCGCACTCCGAACAATCTAACGAATCACAAACATAGATCTGATCACAACTTGCTCAAAACATGTCACAGAGATAATCATGCATGCATGCAACATGGTATTTTATGCAAGATTGGTTTTCTAAATTGACCAAGGTAGCATATCTTGGATTGCAATAGTGCTAAGGGTGTCACTTGGATTGATTTCCCATAGGTTTAATTCTATTTGGATCACTAATATAATTCATAGGCTTAATAGGAGATCCAATCGTCTAATTAGCCCCAAGTTAGATCAATTGATCTTAAGCAAAGTTTTATATTTTTGTCCAGTAGGTATTGCGGAAACAAAGTCAACGCAACAAGAATCGACTAAAACGGAGTTCTATTTATTTTTCTATGAATTAAATACTCCAATATAATGATTAAATTCTACACCGAAAACCCTACTCTAAAGTTAGAATTTTATTGCAGATCTGGGTTCTACATAAAATTATGAATCCAACGGTATATTATAAGCTAAATTTGGCCGAATAATTAATTTTATACGAATTTCGCAAGTTTTAAGCTAAATCTGAAAATAGATCTAATCCTAAATTCGAGACCCGCCAAGTGTCAGATGCTGATTGGTCCAGCTGGGCAAGGCGGCGGCGACGCAGCGTGCTGGCGCGGCTTGCCACGCGGCAGCACGGTATTGGCCGGTACCCCTTCGCCCCTCCTTCTAATCTGGCCCGCGTATCTACAATCGGACGGCCGAGGGCGGCTCTACTGACCTGTGGCGGTGGCGGCGATGGAGACGACGGTGGCGGCGATGGAGGCGACGGTGGCGGCGTCCTGGCAGCTCTAGTGATCTTGGAAGATGACAAGGATGGCCCCTGATGCGCACGGTGATGGCAAATCTCCCAACAATCTCAGCGTGGCCCCTCTCCTCCTCTATCTCCCAAGGTCGACCGTTCCTCCTCTCGGACCCGACGGGCTCCGGCGAGCAATTGCCGGTGACCCCCTGCGATTCGGAAGAAACTAGTTAGATGGGAGGGTAGAGTAGGTCGAGGCGAGTAGTGTGGAAGGTAGAACAAGGCTCGAGGCGCTCTGTAGGGTCGCCAACGTCGAGCTCCGACGGCGGGTTGCTCCGACGAGATGCGAAACGGCGCTAGGGTTTGAGAAAACACAGAAAGGCGGTGGGGGCCGAAGCAGCGATACAAGAGGGGAGGATTTCTTGGAGTAGAGGGCACGGATTCGAACGGCGAATGGATAATCGCGCGGATTTTGAATCGGAATCGTGTTCAACAGAGACTCTGGCTGGAGGTGGGGGATGACAGCGCGGCCCCACCTGTCGGTGGCAGCAGCGGGTGCGGGCTGGCGCGGGCGCTGGCTAGCTGGCCGTCACGCGGGCGCTAGGGGCAGGGTGGGCTGGCGAGCCGGCCCAGCTAGGTTAGTTGCTTCCTCTATTTTTTTCCTTAAACGTTTTTTTTCTATTTCTGTTTTAGTAAAACTTGAATAACTTTTGCATATAGGGTCAAAAAGTGATGAAACCAACTTCTAAATTTTTGTAAAAAGATGGTGGTCATCTTGGGACCATGGTTTAATGTTTTACATAGTTTTTAGAAGGGTCAAGTTGACTACAACAAAAAAATGCTTACATATGGAAATCTCTATTTAGGGTTTTGATAGGTTTAGGTTTTTAGGATTTTGTTGTAAAAATTCATTTGTAGAATGCAATGATGATGCATGGCACTAATAACATCCTAATATAAAATCTGGGATGTTACAAACCTACCCCCCCTTAAGAAGAATCTCGTCCCCGAGATTCGGGTTGGCTAGCAAATAGGTGTGGGTGTTCTGCCTTTAGGTCCTCTTCACGCTCCCACGTAGCTTCTTCCTCGGAGTGGTGGTTCCATTGTACTTTGCAGAATCTTATAGTCTTGGTGTGGGTAATCCTTTCGGCTGTTTCCAGTATTTTGATGGGTTTTTCCTCATAGGTAAGGTCATTTTCCAATTGAACCTCATCTAGGGGAACGGTGTCTCTTAACGGCGTTTCGGCCATCTCCGGGTGGCACTTCTTTAGTTGCGACACATGAAACACATCATGAACAGTCAGTCCTTCCGGTAACTCCAACTGATAAGCAACTTCTCCTCTACAGGCCAGAACCTTATATGGTCCTATGAATCGTGGGGCTAACTTGCCCTTGATTCCGAACCTCTTAACTCCTCGTAGGGGTGAAACTCGGAGATACGCACGGTCCCCTATTTCATAAGCCACATCTCTGCGCTTGGAATCAGCGTAACTCTTCTGTCGGGATTGGGCTACCTTTAGCCTATCCTGAATCTGTCGTACCATTTCTTCGGCATCCTTTATCAATTCAGGTCCAAAAAGACTGCGTTGACCAACTCCATTCCATAGTAGCGGAGTCCTACACTTCCTGCCATATAGAACTTCAAACGGAGCCATCTTGATACTGGTCTGGTAGCCATTGTTGTATGAGAACTCAGCATACGGCAGGTTATCGTCCCAACTAGACCCATAGTCTAGTGCGCAAGATCTCAACATATATTCCAAAATTTGATTCACCCTTTCTGTTTGGCCATCTGTCTGAGGGTGGAAGGCAGTACTGAATTCTAGTCGGGTTCCAAGAGACTCATGTAGTTGTCTCCAGAACTTTGAAGTAAACTGGGTGCCTCTATCTGACACAATTCCCTTGGGGACACCATGCAGACTTACAATTCTTGACATGTATATCTTAGCAAGCTTAGCACTTGTATACGTGGTCTTTACGAGGATGAAGTGAGCCACCTTGGTGAAGTGGTCCACCACTACCCAGATAGAATCAAATCCAGAACGAGTCTGGGGCAATCCTGTGATGAAATCCATGCCTACCTTGTCCCACTTCCAGTCGGGTATAGGTAGTGGTTGAAGTAGTCCTGCCGGTTTCTGATGCTCGGCTTTAACTCTATTGCATACATCACACAGAGAAATATATTCTGCAATTTCTCTCTTTAGGTTATTCCACCAAAATCTATCCTTCACATCCATGTACATCTTCGTGTTACCTGGATGAATTGAGTATGGCGAATCATGAGCTTCTTGTAAAATCATCTTCCTGATATCGGGGTCATTGGGAACGCACAAACGCTTCCCATACCAGAGGGTTCCTTGCTCGTCCAGACGAAATTCTTTAGTCTTTCCTTTGCTTATCCTGATTCTTATTTCTTCCAACTCTTTATCTCCCTTTTGTGCTTCCTTGATTCTCTCTTGGAAGGTGGACACTATTTCCATAGTCGCTATGTGTCCTTTTGGAACTATCTCTAGCCTAAGATCCTTGAATTGCTTGCATAACTCCTCTGGAAGTTCCCCTGCGGTAAGTCCATTCACATACACCTTACGACTTAAGGCATCAGCCACCACGTTTGCCTTTCCGGGGTGGTACTGTAAATCCAAGTCATAATCCTTAATTAGCTCAAGCCATCTTCTTTGTCTCATATTCAACTCCTTTTGGGTGAAGATGTACTTCAAACTCTTGTGATCTGTGAACACATCAAAATGTTTGCCCATGAGGTAGTGTCTCCATACCTTGAGTGCATGAACCACAGACGCAAGTTCCAAATCATGGGTAGGGTAGTTGTGTTCGTGGTTCTTAAGTTGACGGGAGGCATAGGATACCACTTTCCCATCCTGCATCAATACACTTCCAAGTCCTTGTCGAGAAGCGTCACAATAGACTTGAAAATCCTTCTGGATATCAGGTAGACACAGGACCGGCGCCGTTACAAGGCGTTTCTTCAACTCTTGAAAACTTGCTTCACATGCCTCGGTCCATAGGAATTTCTTTTCCTTCTTCAATAGTTCCGTCATGGGTTTTGCTATTTTGGAAAAGTTTTCAATGAACCTCCGGTAATATCCTGTGAGGCCTAAGAAACTCCTAATATCTCCCACATTCTTGGGTGACTCCCATTCCGTCACGGAAGCTACCTTACTAGGATCTACGACAACTCCTTTAGCCGACACAACATGACCAAGAAATCCCACTTCCTTTAACCAGAATTCACACTTACTGAATTTGGCATACAACTTGTGTTCCCTTAGTTTCTCCATGATAAGGCGGATGTTTCTCATGTTCCTTCTCATGCTTAGAGTATATGAGTATATCATCTATGAATACCACGATAAACTTGTCCAAATATTCCATGAACACCTTGTTCATCATGGTCATGAAGTATGCTGGGGCATTGGTTAGACCAAACAACATTACGGTGTACTCATACAATCCGTATCTTGTGGTGAATGCTGTTTTGGGCACATCCTGTTCTCGAATTTTTAGCTGAAAGTAGCCTGATCGCAGATCGATCTTTGAGAACACACTTGCTCCCTTCAACTGGTCAAACAAGTCATTGATGTTGGGCAGAGGATACTTATTCTTAATTGTCACTTCGTTCAACGAATGGTAGTCCACAACCAGCCTCTTGGTTTTATCCTTCTTTTCCACAAATAGGACAGGTGCTCCCCAAGATGATGCGCTGGGTTGGATGAATCCCTTGTCCAATTGTTCCCTAAGCTGTTTCTTGAGTTCTTTTAACTCATCCACATCCATCTTGTATGGTCTCTTAGCTATCGGCCCCGTGTCTGGCATCAAGTCAATGAGGAACTCGATATCACGGTCGGGTGGCATTCCGGGTAGCTCTTCTGGGAAAACATCTGGGTATTCCTTTACAATAGGTACCTCCTCCAAGCTAACCCCCTTAAGAGAGTTCACCTTGACTTCCTTAAGTGCGAAATTCGACTTGATGCGAATCTTTTTCCCTTCCAGTGTTGTGAGCGTGACAGTCCTTTTTGCACAATATATGACTCCTTCATATTCGGTCATCCAATTCATGCCCAAGATTATGTCTAATCCTTGTGATTCTAGAACTACTAGACTTGTGGGAAAGATGTGTGTCCCAATCCTTAGTTCTAATCCCCGGCAACCGGAGTTTGCCACTATTTCTCCCCCAGGAGAACTTACCCTTAGAGGAAAGTTTATAGTCTCCGTTGGTATCTTGCCTCTATCCACAAATACCCTTGATATGAATGAATGCGATGCACCAGTATCAAAAAGAACAACTGCGGGAATAGAATTGAGTTTGAACTTACCAATCACAGAGTCTGGTGCATCACAAGCATCCTCCATAGAAACATGATTTACCGTGGCTTTGACAAACGGATTTGGCTTCTTCCCGTTTCCATTGCCATGGTTAAGCCCATTTCCATTCCCATTGCCATTGCCATTCTTCTTCTCGGGGCAAGAGGTTGCATAATGCCCTGTCCTGTTGCACTTAAATCATGTCACCTCACTAAGATCCTTTCCATTGCTGCCATTCCCATTGCGGTTTTTATGCCCATTGTGTTTGTGGCCACCATGGTTATGACCGTTATGGTTGTGGCCATTATTGTTATAAGGTGGAGGTGAGGAATTGCGCTGCTTCTGGTACGGAACCGAGTGCTTGTGAGGGTTAGACTTCCTCTTGCGGTTTTCTATGCTCTTCCTCTTTGATTCAACCATAATGGCTCTGTCCAGGAGTTCTTGAAAGTTGTCAAATTTCTGAGCCACAAGCTGAATGGATATCTCGTCATTGAGTCCTCTTAAGAACTCCTCCTGTCTCTTGGCATCAGTGGAAACATCATCGGGTGCATAACGGGCTAGCTTGTTGAAAAGCTCACCATACTCGGTGACAGAACAGTGCAACTGGTGTAGGTCGCGAAATTCGCGCCTTTTCAGAGTCATGACACCAGCAGCCACATGATGAGTGCGAAAAGCTAACTCAAACTGATCCCAAGTAATAGCATCAATGTCCGGGTGGATGACTTGGTAGTTATCCCACCATTCTGCAGCAGGTCCTTCAAGCTGGTGTGCGGCGTAACGTACCCTGTCGGCGCCGACAGCTTGCACGGTGTCTAGCTTCTTGTTGATTGTACGTAGCCAGTCATCTGCGATGATTGGTTCAGTGCTGCTAGTGAAGATAGGTGGGTTCAGCCTGAAAAACCGAGTCAAGCGATCCTGTTGAGGTGGTGGCGGAGGTGGTGGTGGCGGGTTGTTGTTGTTTTGCATGTTCTGAGTGAGCAGTTGGATCAGCTGGTTCTGAGTGGCCAAAAGTTGTGCTATTTCTGGAGGGATTTCGGAGTTCGCACGTCTGGGCGGCATCTGTGGGGTTTAAGAGAATAGTTAAGAAATAGACAGAAAGACTAAGTAGTAAACTCTTACCCTTATGAAAACACACCAAGCACACAAGGCACACAAGACATAACAACACAACTTAGCACAGAAAACAGCCAAGTTTAACTGAACCAGATTTGTCTTGGTATTTTATTACAATCGCGAATAACGTTCTACTATAGAATTAAAGGTGGTCCAACTATTACACATCTTCCACGCCTTCCTCTTCCTCGTCCTCGAACGAGTGGCCTTCCTGCTCTAGAGTTGTCTTGTACAACTCCATCTCCTTCGTGGTGGCTTCAAGCTTCTCTTGGAGGTTCTTAATCTCATCCTGCAGCTTCTTGATGGTGGCTTCTAGCTGCTCCTGAAGTCCCTCCTTCTCGCGTTGTAGCTCCTCCACTAGGCTTGACTTCTTTGCGGCTTCAAGTTGCTTTGCCAAGTCCCTCTTGGAAGCACGCACATCATTGATTATCTTGCAAAGGCCTTCAGTTTGCACTTCAGCTCCATCGATCTGCTGTTTGAGTTCCCTAATTCTCTTGTTTTTGTTTATCACCCTCTTCTCTTGGTTAGCGAACTTCTTCTCTTGGTCCTGGAACTTTATCTCTTGGAGCTTCATTGCCTCCTCCTGTTGCTTGATCATTTCTTCCTTCTCCTTGATGAGGGCGCATAGCTCGTCGTTCTTTAGCATCTCGAGAAAGGTACCTTTTTCAAGGTCATGGATGTGGCACTCCAAATCTTGATATTGGGTCCTTCGGCGCTTGGTAGAAATTCTTTCCTCAAAGGTTAACTCAATGGGAATTCCTTCCTCATCTCGTCTCCCAAAGAGGCCGCCGCAGTGTCCTTGAAGAGCTTCATGATGACGTCCACATAGGCGACCAATGAGTTGCTGCAAGCTGATGCTAAGGACCTTCTCCTTGGAATCGCTAACAATGTGGATTGCTATGTCTTCCTCCGGGTTCTTGCCTCGCTCTTTTCCTGGCTGGATGACTTTGACTCCCCAACAGCCGTCCTTGTGGAGTTTCTTCATTATGCTCCCCTGGATTATTGGGAGGGGAAGGTCCAAACGTGTGAGTAGGTCCATGAGGCATCCACCAAAGCGAAGAGGCTCGATGTCCGCGACGGTGTCGTAGAGGAAGCTTGTCATCTTTAAGTTAGAAGAATGAAAGTTAGATTCTTAATCAAGTAGAGGAGAGAAGATACTAGAAATGCGGAAAATAACTTAGTAGAAAAGCAAGTAAGGCACAATAGTTAGAGGTGGTTCCAATCCTAGGGTCACGTCCTACATGCAACGATGTGCTCTGATACCATCTGTAGTGACCTCGGATCGGTGAGGATCCTAAGTCCCTATGATTAACATGCTAGTCCCTGGATCAATAGCTAGCACTCACAGTCGATGAAATATCATGTAAAACACAAAGTCTTTATTAAACGGAGAATCCAGAGTATAAATTTATTACAAATTTGCTTAGCATAAGGCTAGCTCAAATAACAGCGGAAACATAAAAGCAGCTTGAGTCCGTCAACACCCCAGGCTTGTTGAGTGTAGACTCGCGATCCCTACGCACCTTTCAATCTTCGGATTCTGCACATAAGACGTGCAGCCAACAAGTTGGGTCAATACTTTGAATGTATTGGCAAATTACACCAAGGAGAGAAAAGACTATCTCTACATGCAAGGCTTGTTTAGGCTGTAGAGTTCATTTGCTCAAAGCTAGTTTTCTTAAAGTAGAGAGAAGGAGAGAGGAGTGTCCTACTTTGTAAACATTTGCTTAGATAAAATAAGGTCGAGTGGCACACGAGGATATTACGCACCAAGTGTCCAAACAACCAAACACTTGGATATTACGCACCAAGCGACACTTGGATATTACACACCAAGTTCCCAAATTCCCACCCATTGGCGATATTACTCATGCCATGGGGTTTCAAAACTTTGTTTAGAAAAGAGAGAGGAAGATCCTTCAAAGGCTCAATGTTGTTCTGTTTCTGTGAACACGGCTGATCGATCAGATTGCAATACTCTCGAGAGTTTGTGCACTTTACCCACAATCCATGATCAAGTCCTTTTACAGACAATACCATGGCGAGGCTTTTCCTTAGTAGCCCCTCTACCTTCCGGATCCAACCGTGCCAAGAACCTCCAAATGTTGGTACCCAGGTGAGGTTTCCCACTAAGTACTAGGCCAAGACAGAGCCCATAATGTATTGTGGTTGCACTGGAAGCTTCTGAATTCTGAAACATGGCAGACTTCTTTGATTCCTGGGCGGCCGTCCTCCACCAAAATCTCACTCGTTGTCCCGACAACCATTCCTCCCAGAAGAAAACTTAGTTTTATTTTGAAGTGGATTTGAGGAGAAAAATTTGCTCTAGAGAGCCTTTATACTTAGAAAAATTCTTTGTCTTTCGAACCCCCCCCCCCAACGGTACTTTGTATACATAGCATAACAAGCATTACTTAGCAAAAACAGGGGTAACCTATTAGGAGGGGAAATCCTAAGTATATAGCTACTCATGGCATACTACAAAATCATCGCTCTTGCAAAATAATACTAAGAAAAAATTCTACTAGAACATCCTACACATGCATACTACAGAATTTTGAAGATCACATGCATAGAATCAAAACTGGGACAAAAATTATGAACAAGTGGTGTAACTTGCCTTGATCCGAGCAGCACTCTATACAATAGCACTCCTTAGCGCACTCCGAACAATCTAACGAATCACAAACATAGATCTGATCACAACTTGCTCAAAACATGTCACAGAGATAATCATGCATGCATGCAACATGGTATTTTATGCAAGATTGGTTTTCTAAATTGACCAAGGTAGCATATCTTGGATTGCAATAGTGCTAAGGGTGTCACTTGGATTGATTTCCCATAGGTTTAATTCTATTTGGATCACTAATATAATTCATAGGCTTAATAGGAGATCCAATCGTCTAATTAGCCCCAAGTTATATCAATTGATCTTAAGCAAAGTTTTATATTTTTGTCCAGTAGGTATTGCGGAAACAAAGTCAACGCAACAAGAATCGACTAAAACGGAGTTCTATTTATTTTTCTATGAATTAAATACTCCAATATAATGATTAAATTCTACACCGAAAACCCTACTCTAAAGTTAGAATTTTATTGCAGATCTGGGTTCTACATAAAATTATGAATCCAACGGTATATTATAAGCTAAATTTGGCCGAATAATTAATTTTATACGAATTTCGCAAGTTTTAAGCTAAATCTGAAAATAGATCTAATCCTAAATTCGAGACCCGCCAAGTGTCAGATGCTGATTGGTCCAGCTGGGCAAGGCGGCGGCGACGCAGCGTGCTGGCGCGGCTTGCCACGCGGCAGCACGGTATTGGCCGGTACCCCTTCGCTCCTCCTTCTAATCTGGCCCGCGTATCTACAATCGGACGGCCGAGGGCGGCTCTACTGACCTGTGGCGGTGGCGGCGATGGAGACGACGGTGGCGGCGATGGAGGCGACGGTGGCGGCGTCCTGGCAGCTCTAGTGATCTTGGAAGATGACAAGGATGGCCCCTGATGCGCACGGTGATGGCAAATCTCCCAACAATCTCAGCGTGGCCCCTCTCCTCCTCTATCTCCCAAGGTCGACCGTTCCTCCTCTCGGACCCGACGGGCTCCGGCGAGCAATTGCTGGTGACCCCCTGCGATTCGGAAGAAACTAGTTAGATGGGAGGGTAGAGTAGGTCGAGGCGAGTAGTGTGGAAGGTAGAACAAGGCTCGAGGCGCTCTGTAGGGTCGCCAACGTCGAGCTCCGACAGCGGGTTGCTCCGGCGAGATGCGAAACGGCGCTAGGGTTTGAGAAAACACAGAAAGGCGGTGGGGGCCGAAGCAGCGGTACAAGAGGGGAGGATTTCTTGGAGTAGAGGGCACGGATTCAAACGGCGAACGGATAATCGCGCGGATTTTGAATCGGAATCGTGTTCAACAGAGACTCTGGCTGGAGGTGGGGGATGACAGCGCGGCCCCACCTGTCGGTGGCAGCAGCGGGTGCGGGCTGGCGCGGGCGCTGGCTAGCTGGCTGTCACGCGGGCGCTAGGGGCAGGGTGGGCTTGCGAGCCAGCCCAGCTAGGTTAGTTGCTGCCTCTATTTTTTTCCTTAAACGTTTTTTTTCTATTTCTGTTTTAGTAAAACTTGAATAACTTTTGCATATAGGGTCAAAAAGTGATGAAACCAACTTCTAAATTTTTGTAAAAAGATGGTGGTCATCTTGGGACCATGGTTTAATGTTTTACATAGTTTTTAGAAGGGTCAAGTTGACTACAACAAAAAAATGCTTACATATGGAAATCTCTATTTAGGGTTTTGATAGGTTTAGGTGTTTAGGATTTTGTTGTAAAAATTCATTTGTAGAATGCAATGATGATGCATGGCACTAATAACATCCTAATATAAAATCTGGGATGTTACAAACCTACCCCCCCTTAAGAAGAATCTCGTCCCCGAGATTCGGGTTGGCTAGCAAATAGGTGTGGGTGTTCTGCCTTTAGGTCCTCTTCACGCTCCCACGTAGCTTCTTCCTCGGAGTGGTGGTTCCATTGTACTTTGCATAATCTTATAGTCTTGGTGCGGGTAATCCTTTCGGCTGTTTCCAGTATTTTGATGGGTTTTTCCTCATAGGTAAGGTCATTTTCCAATTGAACCTCATCTAGGGGAACGGTGTCTCTTAACGGCGTTTCGGCCATCTCCGGGTGGCACTTCTTTAGTTGCGACACATGAAACACATCATGAACAGTCAGTCCTTCCGGTAACTCCAACTGATAAGCAACTTCTCCTCTACAGGCCAGAACCTTATATGGTCCTATGAATCGTGGGGCTAACTTGCCCTTGATTCCGAACCTCTTAACTCCTCGTAGGGGTGAAACTCGGAGATACGCACGGTCCCCTATTTCATAAGCCACATCTCTGCGCTTGGAATCAGCGTAACTCTTCTGTCGGGATTGGGCTACCTTTAGCCTATCCTGAATCTGTCGTACCATTTCTTCGGCATCCTTTATCAATTCAGGTCCAAAAAGACTGCGTTGACCAACTCCATTCCATAGTAGCGGAGTCCTACACTTCCTGCCATATAGAACTTCAAACGGAGCCATCTTGATACTGGTCTGGTAGCCATTGTTGTATGAGAACTCAGCATACGGCAGGTTATCGTCCCAACTAGACCCATAGTCTAGTGCGCAAGATCTCAACATATCTTCCAAAATTTGATTCACCCTTTCTGTTTGGCCATCTGTCTGAGGGTGGAAGGCAGTACTGAATTCTAGTCGGGTTCCAAGAGACTCATGTAGTTGTCTCCAGAACTTTGAAGTAAACTGGGTGCCTCTATCTGACACAATTCCCTTGGGGACACCATGCGGACTTACAATTCTTGACATGTATATCTTAGCAAGCTTAGCACTTGTATACGTGGTCTTTACGGGGATGAAGTGAGCCACCTTGGTGAAGTGGTCCACCACTACCCAGATAGAATCAAATCCAGAACGAGTCCGGGGCAATCCTGTGATGAAATCCATGCCTACCTTGTCCCACTTCCAGTCGGGTATAGGTAGTGGTTGAAGTAGTCCTGCCGGTTTTTGATGCTCGGCTTTAACTCTATTGCATACATCACACAGAGAAATATATTCTGCAATTTCTCTCTTTAGGTTATTCCACCAAAATCTATCCTTCACATCCATGTACATCTTCGTGTTACCTGGATGAATTGAGTATGGCGAATCATGAGCTTCTTGTAAAATCATCTTCCTGATATCGGGGTCATTGGGAACGCACAAACGCTTCCGATACCAGAGGGTTCCTTGCTCGTCCAGAGGAAATTCTTTAGTCTTTCCTTCGCTTATCCTGATTCTTATTTCTTCCAACTCTTTATCTCCCTTTTATGCTTCCTTGATTCTCTCTTGGAAGGTGGACACTATTTCCATAGTCGCTATGTGTCCTTTTGGAACTATCTCTAGCCTAAGATCCTTGAATTGCTTGCATAACTCCTCTGGAAGTTCCTCTGCGGTAAGTCCATTCACATACACCTTATGACTTAAGGCATCAGCCACCACGTTTGCCTTTCCGGGGTGGTACTATAAATCCAAGTCATAATCCTTAATTATCTCAAGCCATCTTCTTTGTCTCATATTCAACTCCTTTTGGGTGAAGATGTACTTCAAACTCTTGTGATCTGTGAACACATCAAAATGTTTGCCCATGAGGTAGTGTCTCCATACCTTGAGTGCATGAACCACAGACGCAAGTTCCAAATCATGGGTAGGGTAGTTGTGTTCGTGGTTCTTAAGTTGACGGGAGGCATAGGATACCACTTTCCCATCCTGCATCAATACACTTCCAAGTCCTTGTCGAGAAGCGTCACAATAGACTTGAAAATCCTTCTGGATATCAGGTAGACACAGGACCGGCGCCGTTACAAGGCGTTTCTTCAACTCTTGAAAACTTGCTTCACATGCCTCGGTCCATAGGAATTTCTTTTCCTTCTTCAATAGTTCTGTCATGGGTTTTGCTATTTTGGAAAAGTTTTCAATGAACCTCCGGTAATATCCTGTGAGGCCTAAGAAACTCCTAATATCTCCCACATTCTTGGGTGACTCCCATTCCGTCACGGAAGCTACCTTACTAGGATCTACGACAACTCCTTTAGCCGACACAACATGACCAAGAAATCCCACTTCCTTTAACCAGAATTCGCACTTACTGAATTTGGCATACAACTTGTGTTCCCTTAGTTTCTCCATGATAAGGCGGATGTTTCTCATGTTCCTTCTCATGCTTAGAGTATATGAGTATATCATCTATGAATACCACGATAAACTTGTCCAAATATTCCATGAACACCTTGTTCATCATGGTCATGAAGTACGCTGGGGCATTGGTTAGACCAAACGACATTACGGTGTACTCATACAATCCGTATCTTGTGGTGAATGCTATTTTGGGCACATCCTGTTCTCGAATTTTTAGCTGAAAGTAGCCTGATCGCAGATCGATCTTTGAGAACACACTTGCTCCCTTCAACTGGTCAAACAAGTCATTGATGTTGGGCAGAGGATACTTATTCTTAATTGTTACTTCGTTCAACGAGCGGTAGTCCACAACCAGCCTCTTGGTTTTATCCTTCTTTTCCACAAATAGGACAGGTGCTCCCCAAGATGATGCGCTGGGTTGGATGAATCCCTTGTCCAGTTGTTCCCTAAGTTGTTTCTTGTGTTCTTTTAACTCATCCACATCCATCTTGTATGGTCTCTTAGCTATCGGCCCCGTGCCTGGCATCAAGTCAATGAGGAACTCGATATCACGGCCGGGTGGCATTCCGGGTAGCTCTTCTGGGAAAACATCTAGGTATTCCTTTACAATAGGTACCTCCTCCAAGCTAACCCCCTTAAGAGAGTTCACCTTGACTTCCTTAAGTGCGAAATTCGACTTGATGTGAATCTTTTTCCCTTCCGGTGTTGTGAGCGTGACAGTCCTTTTTGCACAATCTATGACTCCTTCATATTCGGTCATCCAATTCATGCCCAAGATTATGTCTAATCCTTGTGATTCTAGAACTACTAGACTTGTGGGAAAGATGTGTGTCCCAATCCTTAGTTCTAATCCCCGGCAACCGGAGTTTGCCACTATTTCTCCCCCAGGAGAACTTACCCTTAGAGGAAAGTTTATAGTCTTCGTTGGTATCTTGCCTCTATCCACAAATACCCTTGATATGAATGAATGCGATGCACCAGTATCAAAAAGAACAACTGCGGGAATAGAATTGAGTTTGAACTTACCAATCACAGAGTCTGGTGCATCACAAGCATCCTCCATAGAAACATGATTTACCATGGCTTTGACAAACGGATTTGGCTTCTTCCCATTTCCATTGCCATGGTTGTGTCCATTTCCATTCCCATTGCCATTGCCATTCTTCTTCTCGGGGCAAGAGGTTGCATAATGCCCTGTCCTGTTGCACTTAAATCATGTCACCTCACTGAGATCCTTTCCATTGCTGCCATTCCCATTGCGGGTTTTTATGCCCATTGTGTTTGTGGCCACCATGGTTATGACCGTTATGGTTGTGGCCATTATTGTTATAAGGTGGAGGTGAGGAATTGCGCTGCTTCTGGTACGGAACCGAGTGCTTGTGAGGGTTAGACTTCCTCTTGCGGTTTTCTATGCTCTTCCTCTTTGATTCAACCACAATGGCTCTGTCCAGGAGTTCCTGAAAGTTGTCAAATTTCTGAGCCACAAGCTGAATGGATATCTCGTCATTGAGTCCTCTTAAGAACTCCTCCTGTCTCTTGGCATCAGTGGAAACATCATCGGGTGCATAACAGGCTAGCTTGTTGAAAAGCTCACCATACTCGGTGACAGAACGGTGCAACTGGTGTAGGTCGCGAAATTCGCGCCTTTTCAGAGTCATGACACCAGCAGCCACATGATGAGTGCGAAAAGCTAACTCAAACTGATCCCAAGTAATAGCATCAATGTCCGGGTGGGTGACTTGGTAGTTATCCCACCATTCTGCAGCAGGTCCTTCAAGCTGGTGTGCGGCGTAACGTACCCTGTCGGCTCCGACAGCTTGCACGGTGTCTAGCTTCTTGTTGATTGTACGTAGCCAGTCATCTGCGATGATTGGTTCAGTGCTGCTAGTGAAGATAGGTGGGTTCAGCCTCAAAAACCGAGTCAAGCGATCCTGTTGAGGTGGGGGCGGAGGTGGTGGTGGCGGGTTGTTGTTGTTGTTTTGCATGTTCTGAGTGAGCAGTTGGATCAGCTGGTTCTGAGTGGCCAAAAGTTGTGCTATTTCTGGAGGGATTTCGGAGTTCGCACGTTTGGGCGGCATCTGTGGGGTTTAAGAGAATAGTTAAGAAATAGACAGAAAGACTAAGTAGTAAACTCCTACCCTTATGAAAACACACCAAGCACACAAGGCACACAAGACATAACAACACAACTTAGCACAGAAAACAGCCAAGTTTAACTAAACCAGATTTGTCTTGGTATTTTATTACAATCGCGAATAACGTTCTACTATAGAATTAAAGGTGGTCCAACTATTACACATCTTCCACGCCTTCCTCTTCCTCGTCCTCGAACGAGTGGCCTTCCTGCTCTAGAGTTGTCTTGTACAACTCCATCTCCTTCGTGGTGGCTTCAAGCTTCTCTTGGAGGTTCTTAATCTCATCCTGTAGCTTCTTGGTGGTGGCTTCTAGCTGCTCCTGAAGTCCCTCCTTCTCGCTTTGTAGCTCCTCCACTAGGCTTGACTTCTTCGCAGCTTCAAGTTGCTTTGCCAAGTCCCTCTCGGAAGCACGCACATCATTGATTATCTTGCAAAGGCCTTCAGTTTGCACTTCAGCTCCATCGATCTGCTATTTGAGTTCCCTAATTCTCTTGTTTTTGTTTATCACCCTCTTCTCTTGGTTAGCGAACTTCTTCTCTTGGTCCTGGAACTTTATCTCTTGGAGCTTCATTGCCTCCTCCTGCTGCTTGATCATTTCTTCCTTCTCCTTGATGAGGGCGCATAGCTCGTCATTCTTTAGCATCTCGAGAAAGGTACATTTTTCAAGGTCATGGATGTGGCACTCCAAATCTTGATATTGGGTCCTTTGGCGCTTGGTAGAAATTCTTTCCTCAAAGGTTAACTCCATGGGAATTCCTTCCTCATCTCGTCTCCCAAAGAGGCCGCCGCAGTGTCCTTGAAGAGCTTCATGATGACGTCCACATAGGAGACCAATGAGTTGCTGCAAGCTGATGCTAAGGACCTTCTCCTTGGAATCGCTAACAATGTGGATTGCTATGTCTTCCTCTGGGTTCTTGCCTCGCTCTTTTCCTGGCTGGATGACTTTGACTCCCCAACAGCCATCCTTGTGGAGTTTCTTCATTGTGCTCCCCTGGATTGTTGGGAGGGGAAGGTCCAAACGTGTGAGTAGGTCCATGAGGCATCCACCAAAGCGAAGAGGCTCGATGTCCGCGACGGTGTCGTAGAGGAAGCTTGTCATCTTTAAGTTAGAAGAATGAAAGTTAGATTCTTAATCAAGTAGAGGAGAGCAGATACTAGAAATGCGGAAAATAACTTAGTAGAAAAGCAAGTAAGGCACAATAGTTAGAGGTGGTTCCAATCCTAGGGTCACGTCCTACATGCAACGATGTGCTCTGATACCATCTGTAGTGACCTCGGATCGGTGAGGATCCTAAGTCCCTATGATTAACATGCTAGTCCCTGGATCAATAGCTAGCACTCACAGTCGATGAAATATCATGTAAAACACAAAGTCTTTATTAAACGGAGAATCCAGAGTATAAATTTATTACAAATTTTCTTAGCATAAGGCTAGCTCAAATAACAGCGGAAACATAAAAGCAGCTTGAGTCCATCAACGCCCCAGGCTTGTCGAGTGTAGACTCGCGATTCCTACGCACCTTTCAATCTTCGGATTCTGCACATAAGACATGCAGCCAACAAGTTGGGTCAATACTTTGAATGTATTGGCAAATTACACCAAGGAGAGAAAAGACTATCTCTACATGCAAGGCTTGTTTAGGCTGTAGAGTTCATTTGCTCAAAGCTAGTTTTCTTAAAGTAGAGAGAAGGAGAGAGGATTGTCCTACTTTGTAAACATTTGCTTAGATAAAATAAGGTCGAGTCGCACACGAGGATATTACGCACCAAGTGTCCAAACAACCAAACACTTGGATATTACGCACCAAGCGACACTTGGATATTACACACCAAGTTCCCAAATTCCCACCCATTGGCGATATTACTCACGCCATGGGGTTTCAAAACTTTGTTTAGAAAAGAGAGAGGAAGATCCTTCAGAGGCTCAATGTTGTTCTGTTTCTGTGAAGACGGCTGATCGATCAGATTGCAATACTCTCGAGAGTTTGTGCACTTTACCCACAATCCATGATCAAGTCCTTTTACAGACAATACCATAGCGAGGCTTTTCCTTAGTATCCCCTCTACCTTCCGGATCCAACCGTGCCAAGAACCTCCAAATGTTGGTACCCAGGTGAGGTTTCCCACTAAGTACTAGGCCAAGACAGAGCCCATAATGTATTGTGGTTGCACTGGAAGCTTCTGAATTCTGAAACATGGCAGACTTCTTTGATTCCTGGGCGGCCGTCCTCCACCAAAATCTCACTCGTTGTCCCGACAACCATTCCGCCCAGAAGAAAACTTAGTTTTATTTTGAAGTGGATTTGAGGAGAAAAATTTGCTCTAGAGAGCCTTTATACTTAGAAAAATTCTTTGTCTTTCGAACCCCCCCCCCCAACGGTACTTTGTATACATAGCATAGCAAGCATTACTTAGCAAAAACAGGGGTAACCTATTAGGAGGGGAAATCCTAAGTATATAGCTACTCATGGCATACTACAAAATCATCGCTCTTGCAAAATAATACTAAGGAAAAATTCTACTAGAACATCCTACACATGCATACTACAGAATTTTGAAGATCACATGAATAGAATCAAAACTGGGACAAAAATTATGAACAAGTGGTGTAACTTGCCTTGATCCGAGCAGCACTCTATACAATAGCACTCCTTAGCGCACTCCGAACAATCTAACGAATCACAAACATAGATCTGATCACAACTTGCTCAAAACATGTCACAGAGATAATCATGCATGCATGCAACATGGTATTTTATGCAAGATTGGTTTTCTAAATTGACCAAGGTAGCATATCTTGGATTGCAATAGTGCTAAGGGTGTCACTTGGATTGATTTCCCATAGGTTTAATTCTATTTGGATCACTAATATAATTCATAGGGTTAATAGGAGATCCAATCGTCTAATTATCCCCAAGTTAGATCAATTGATCTTAAGCAAAGTTTTATATTTTTGTCGAGTAGGTATTGCGGAAACGAAGTCAACGCAACAAGAATCGACTAAAATGGAGTTCTATTTATTTTTCTATGAATTAAATACTCCAATCTAATGATTAAATTCTACACGGAAAACCCTACTATAAAGTTAGAATTTTATTGCAGATCTGGGTTCTACATAAAATTATGAATCCAACGATATATTATAAGCTAAATTTGGCTGAATAATTAATTTTATACGAATTTCGCAAGTTTTAAGCTAAATCTGAAAACAGATCTAATCCTAAATTCGAGACCCGCCAAGTGTCAGATGCTGATTGGTCCAGCTGGGCAAGGCGGCGGCGACGCAGCGTGCTGGCGTGGCTTGCCACGCGGCAGCGCGGTATTGGCCGGTACCCCTTCGCCCCTCCTTCTAATCTGGCCCACGTATCTACAATCGGACGGCCGAGGGCGGCTCTATTGACCTGTGGCGGTGGCGGCGATGGAGACGACGGTGGCGGCGATGGAGGCGACGGTGGCGGCGTCCTGGCGGCTCTAGTGATCTTGGAAGATGACGAGGATGGCCCCTGATGCGCACGGTGATGGCGAATCTCCCAACAATCTCAGCGTGGTCCCTCTCCTCCTCTATCTCCCAAGGTCGACCGTTCCTCCTCTCGGACCCGACGGGCTCCGGCGAGCAATTGCCGGTGACCCCCTGCGATTCGGAAGAAACTAGTTAGATGGGAGGGTAGAGTAGGTCGAGGCGAGTAGTGTGGAAGGTAGAACAAGGCTCGAGGCGCTCTGTAGGGTCGCCAACGTCGAGCTCCGACGGCGGGTTGCTCCGGCGAGATGCGAAACGACGCTAGGGTTTGAGAAAACACAGAAAGGCGGTGGGGGCCGAAGCAGCGGTATAAGAGGGGAGGATTTCTTGGAGTAGAGGGCACGGATTCGAACGGCGAACGGATAATCGCGCGGATTTTGAATCGGAATCATGTTCAACAGAGACTCTGGCTGGAGGTGGGGGATGACAGCGCGGCCCCACCTGTCGGTGGCACCAGCGGGTGCGGGCTGGCGCGGGCGCTGGCTAGCTGGCTGTCGCGCGGGCGCTGGGGGCAGGGTGGGCTGGCGAGCCGGCCCAGCTAGGTTATCTGATGCCTCTATTTTTTTCCTTAAACTTTTTTTTTCTATTTCTGTTTTAGTAAAACTTGAATAACTTTTGCATATAGGGTTAAAAAGTGATGAAACCAACTTCTAAATTTTTGTAAAAAGATGGTGGTCATGTTGGGACCATGGTTTAATGTTTTACATAGTTTTTAGAAGGGTCAAGTTGACTACAACAAAAAAAATGCTTACATATGGAAATCTCTATTTAGGGTTTTGATAGGTTTAGGTGTTTAGGATTTTGTTGTAAAAATTCATTTGTAGAATGCAATGATGCAAGGATGATGCATGGCACTAATAACATCCTAATATAAAATCTGGGATGTTACATCGGTTTAGGGTTACACTAGAGCAGTAGAGAGAGGAGAGACGAATTTGGTTGGTTGAAAGAAAGAGGAGAGCACACAGAGTTGTTTGAGTGAAGGCGCAATGGCGGAGTCGTCCTGAATCGCCAGGGCGACGCGAGCGGCGATGCGAGGGGATCGCGAGAGCGAGAGGGAGGAGAGATGTGCGGGTGAGAGAGTGGGGCGACGCAGTCCGGTTGGACCGGGTCATGGCAACGACCCATGTTGGTTATGGTAGTCGACGTCAATAGCGCCGACGCTGGCGCTAACCCGGTAGTTGCTGGAGGTAGAGAGGGAGATCCCGAGACCATAGCTGCTGCCACAGCTGGACTGTCGCTGCAGGTCGGCTAGGTCGTCGCGGAACAGAGAGAGGGCGAGTAGCTCGCGAGCTGGCCCCTGGCGTCGGCTGTCGGGAGGTCCATAACGATGGTGGCGGAGCGAACACTACGCGGCGGCCGCAATTTTCGATGGGAATTGATCGATTAGGCCGTGGACTTGCCCTTCCTTCGGTAAGGAAAGAAGGGGGAGGGAGTCAGATGGATAGTATGGCACGACCGTCAATCGTGGGCCGGGCGGTTCATGAGCGTCCGCCAGGTTTGGACAAGTGCAGGTTTTCAAAACGTAGATTTATCAAAATAAATCCACACGACTTCAAATTGTATTTGAGAATGGAAAATTGCATTAGCTCAATTGACAAGCGATTTTGGTGTTTTGTTTCTTTTTATCGCTTGTGCTTGCAGTTGAGAAGAAGTTGGTCACATAATTTTTGAAGAATATTTTTTCCTTTGTTGGGTAAGTCTTTATTTTTTCTATTGTATAAATTTATCCTCTCGAATTCCTATTTTAAAGGTTTTGGATTGTTGTTTTTCATTTATATTGGAAAAAAATTAAAATATTCCCTTTGGGGAACAAATCTAATGGCACCCACGAATATTTTGCCTATATACAAAGTGCTAAAGGCACACATAGCGCATCAGCCATTCACCGCGGCACAACAAGAGGCCTCACAAAACCCTCGTACTCTCTGATTCTCCAGCGGCGCTCGGTCGACATGGACGGTGCCGGCATGGCGGCGCCGCCGGAGTCCGCCAACACCTCGCCTGCGCCCAACGGAAGCGGCGGCGGCGGGATCAGTAAGCCCCCCCCCCCCCCCCCCCCCCCTGTCCTCGTCCCCTCCCCCCACCCCATCCCCTATCCTCGCCCCCCTCCCCTACTATCCTATTTCCGAGCGGCGGTTCCGGATCAGGGCTTATAGATGTCTTCTATCTTTTCCCCAAACTTGCTGCTACTGCATGTGTTCTCAAAACTTGTTCCAGGATGTTAGCATAGAACTGTTCCCGAAATAAAATCCCCAATCCCAAATTTCATAATGCAACAACGCGCACGATGTCCTTTCCTGAACTTTGGTACCTTTGATTTGGCGCAGGGGTTGAGAATTGCTACGTCTTCAAGAGCAGGCTGCAGGAGTATGCCCAGAAAGCCGGCCTCATGACGCCGGAGTACCAAACCCTCAAGGAGGGTCCTTCCCATGAGCCAATTTTCAAGTCTACGGTGGTCATCAACAATGCCAAGTATGAGTCGCTGCCTGGGTTCTTCAGCCGGAAGGCTGCGGAGCAGTCCGCTGCTGAGGTCGCGCTCATGGAAATCACCAAATCTGTGGAGTTACCGACCAATGCGAGCATCCCTGCAGTCGTAAGTTTGTTCATTGGGTTTTTTCCCAAGTCTTGCTGTGCTTATGTTAAATGGTTAGAACGAATTGTTGTGTGTAAGTTATATGGTTAGAAAGAATATTGTGTTTAAGATAGAAGCTAGTAAGTGGATGGACGACCTATGCTTGTCCTGTTTAGTGCTTGGAAGAAGCTATAACCACCTGGTCCGCCTCAATCATGTAGTGAAATCACATTTGTTCTGCTGTCTACAACATTTTCATGATCTCTTTAATATGAGAAATATGCTTCAGATCCAGTTGTGATCCCCCATTGAATGGGATATATGAATGCTAATAACTTTTGTGTTCCTTGCAGTTGTTAGCCTTTGAATAGTTTGACTGTAGTATCTTAAGGTGCATATCAAAGCTGTTGCTTATTTCATGACTTTGCCAAGATTGACATTAGTGTCGTTTACTCTCGTTCGTGTTTGTGTTTATTTCTGAAGGAAATTGCTCCTACTTATTTAAGTGCCTCATTTTACTAGTGTCTTTGCTAAATGTATTAAGTTAGCAAGGAAGATGCACAAACTTACTGTTCCCTTGGTTCTGAACCATGGACCATGCAATGGGGAGGTTTCCCTCATCAAGAAAAAGAAATGCATACCTCACAGTGCAATTGTCAAATTTTGCTATCATGTCTAAAGTCATGCTTTATAGGATTGAGTTTTCTTAGTTCTTATTAGGAGAATAGCTTAATTTTAATAATAGTCTAGTTCTTTCCTGGATGGTGTGCTTTTCTTGACACATCTTACCATGCTTTGCAGCAAGAAACTGGCCTGTGTAAGAATCTTCTTCAGGAGTATGCTCAGAAGATGAACTACGCTATTCCATCTTATATTTGCAACAAACAAGCTTCAGGTGTAGGTCCTTTCATATGCACTGTAGAGATTGGTGGAATACAATACATTGGCGCTACAGCACGTACAAAGAAAGAGGCAGAGATAAAAGCTGCCCGGACTGCTCTTCTTGCCATCCAAGGTATTTTTTATATTCTGTTCAATTTGAAAAATAGGTGTTTATTCAATCCTAGCTATTCACTGTCGAAATTGTACTGCTTTCCTCCTTTGTGTGTTGTGGTTGGACATCGGATCATTCACATGCTTTATTTCTTGCAGGCCAATCAGAGGGTTGTGTAAATGGTACTACAAAGCATATTGTAGTGCCTGGAACGAGGCAAGTTAAGGAGCCAGAAAAAAAGCCAATTGAAACTCCCAAATCACTCAAGGCCAAAAAAGGTGGTTACAAGAAGCAACGGAACAAGATGAAATTCATCAAGAAGAATGGCGAAGCAGTTAACGTGGAAAAGGGCGAAGCTGTAGTGCCTGGAGACACTCATCATTCCGATGCCTCCATGGAGCCAGCAGTAGCAACACAAGATCCATCCATGGACACTGTAATGCTGCAACCTGATGAAGGAGCTGGAAGAATGGAACATGAGCTGACCAGTGACACTCCAATTCTGCAGCCTGATGGCGAAACTACAAAAGTAGAACAAGGGTCACCCACTGACACTCCAATGCTGCAAGCTCATGAGGAAGCTAGAAGGGTTCAACAGGAGCCACCCAGTGATACGGCGATGGTTCTACATAATGAGGAAGCTAGAAGA
The DNA here is from genome assembly GCA_916181665.1 of Avena sativa. Lineage (NCBI taxonomy): Eukaryota > Viridiplantae > Streptophyta > Magnoliopsida > Poales > Poaceae > Avena > Avena sativa. The sequence goes on from OV702297.1 coordinate 313,114,174, forward strand.
GTTGAACAGGAGCCACCCAGTGATACTCCGATGGTTCTACATAATGAGGAAGCTAGAAGTGTAAAGCAGGATCCATTCGATGACACTGCAATGCTGCAAGCTAATGAGGAAGCTAGAAGTGTTGAACAGGAGCCACCCAATGATACTCCGATGGTTCTGCATAATGAGGAAGCTACAAGAGTTGAACAGGAGCCGCCCAGTGATACTCCGATGGTTCTGCATAATGAGGAAGCTAGTAGTGTAAAGCAGGAGCCATTCAATGACAGTGCAATGCCTCAACCCCATGTGGAAGATAGAAGTGTGGAACCGGAGCCACCCAAAGATGCTGCAGTGGTGCAACCTAATGAGGAAACTAGAAGTGTAAAGGAGGAGCCACCCATTGACACTGCAGTGCCTCTGCCTAATGAGGTAGCTAAAACAAGCGTGATACATGCTTCTCCGAGCGACTCCACAATAGAGCAACCTAACGCAGAAGCTAGAAGCATAAAGGAGGAGCCACCGAGAATTTCTTGCTCCTTAGACTTGGACCGCGCAAGACAAGAATTTTTTGAATACACAGCAATAACGCAACATGACGAAGAAACTAGAACCGTAAACCAGGAGCCAGAGCCACCCAGCAATGGTTCATTGCTACAACCAAAGGAACCTACTGTCGAGAACAGCGCATCTGTGTCTGAACACAAGGGTCAAACTCTAGGAGATATGCCAGGAATGGGCTCAGATCATTCATCTGCCTTTAAGAGCGCAGACTAAATTCTGTGGTGCTTGAATCAAAATGTGCCTTTCAGTTTTTACCTTTTGATTCTCAACTGGTAAAATCTGAATAGTTGGCTTCGCATTTTAGAGAGATATTTGTAAAACAGATGGAAGTATTTGCACCGAGGATAGTTGGCCCATGTTTGCATTAGTTATTATTAGGAAATATGTATGCCTGATATAATCCTGGATCCATCTATCTCAAGTAGTTTGATCTGATCGATGAACTATTTTTAATGAATAGTCACTATTTTTTTTTACCTTTTTGATTTTCAACTGGTAAAATCTGAATAGTTGGCTTTGCATTTTAGAGAGATATTTGTAGAACAGATGAAAGTATTTGGGCCTAGGATAGTTAGCCCATGTTTGCATTAGTTATTAGAAAATATGTATGCCTGATATAAACTTGGATCCATCTATCTTAAGTAGTCACTATTTTTCTCACTAGCATTTTATACCTCCGTTTTGAAATCTAAACAATACAGCACTATTTTTATGAATTTCCAAGCGTTATTCATCAAATGGCCAAAACAAGTAGTAACAGAATATCTTTTCAAGCGTATTTGCTCCGGACTTTCCATATAACCAAATAATTGTCGAAAATACGCCCTGCCTCACGTACTATCAGGTCTTGTGAGCCCACATGGCTGTTCTGTTGTTAGTGCTAGCTTAGCTACTCCTACACACACCATCCCTAAACCTCGATCCTGCTATACCCTTGCACCTTCCTGACTTGATTTTCAGCCATCATCCTCCTAGCCTCTTCTGCAGAATGCCACTCTCCATCGTCAGCGAAGGCATTGGAAAGTGAAACATAGGCGCCATCATTGGCTGGCGCCATTCTCAGGATTTGCTGTGCTGCAAACACTCCCAGTTCTTTGTTCCCGTGGATGCGGCAACCGTTCAGCAGAGACCTCCAAACTGCAGGCCACGGTTGGAAAGGCATTACCTCGATCACACCTTTCGCCTCGTGGAGGAGCCCTTTCCGTGCCAGGAGATCGACTAGGGTGGTAAAGTTTGCCCTCGTTGGATTCATACCCTGATCTTCAGACAGCATCATACTGAATACGAGCTTCCCCTGCTCAACTAGCCCATAATGGCTGCACGCTGAGACAATGGCAACAAATGTAGCTGGAGTGGGAACCAGTTGAGCTTCTGTCATATTTTGGTAGAGGCTGAGGGCTTCGTCGATCAGGCCGTGGTTGGCATAAGCTGTCAGCATGGTGTTGTAAAGTATGGCATCACCACTGGTTGATGAAACAGCGGAGAAAGAATTCTTCACGGTGGCTATGTCACCACACTTTGCGTAGGCATCAACTAGAGCACTTGCCACACAGAAGTGCTTGCTATGCCCTGTCCTGATAACAAGAGAATGGATGCATCTGCACTGCCTGATCAGTGCAGCGTTCGCGCAGGCATTCAGGACTGTTGCCAGCATGAACTCGTCAGGTTTCTTCATGCGGTCGCTTCTGAAGAAGTTGAAAAGGAAAAGAACATCATCGTTCAGGCCATTCTTGAGGAACGAAGAGATGATGACTCCCCATGACACCAAATCCATCTTGCCAGTGTCTTCGATGACTTTCAGCGCACTCTGAACTGATCCAAACGCTGCCTTTGCCTTGATCAGTGAAGTTGACACGAACTGCCGTGAAGTGATACCTTGTTTCAGAATACTTGCATGGACTTGCTCATGGTTCTTTGGTTCATGAGCTTCTTGGAGAGCAGACAAAACAGCTGAATAGGTGAACTCATCCGGTCTTTCCCCACAGCAAACCATGTTGCGGAAGAGCCTCAGTGCACTGTCAGAGCGGCTGTATAGACCATAACCCGAGATCATCTCGTTCCATGTCACGGTGTTCTTGAAACTGAGGTCACTGAAGAAGCCATGGGCACAGTCGAGCAATCCACATCTACACAGCATGTTTATAACTGCATTTGCTACAAGAACATTGTCAGAGTAGCCATGGCAATAGGAAAGGCCAAGTATCTGAAGACCAAGTGAGTCGTTCTCTTTGGCACCACTCAGCCTCAGCATGGTAGAGAAAGTGACTTCGTTGGGCTTACAACCCGATAGCGACATATCAGCAAAGCAGCCTATAACTGCCCTGTCATCTTCATCATGTGCAAAACCGGATATCACTGTGTTCCAAGAAATCGTGTCCTTGTGCCGAATCCTCTCAAAAATAGCCATGGCAATGCCCATCAGCCCGGTTCTGAAGTACATATCAACAAGCACATTCATCACCGAGGTATTAGACTCAAACATGTTATGGATGACACTGCCATGCAGCTGCCGTCCGAAATCCAATTCCCCGGTGATCAAACATGCCTTGAGAGCTGAAACGTAGGTGAACATATCAGCTGGAAGGCCACACTGGTGCATCAGAGACATCACCCTCATCGCATCACGCCCACAACCATTGGAGACATAGCCCTCCAGCATGGTGTTCCAGCATGTCAAGTCTTTGCACCTGATCTCTGTAAATGCCAGCTCCGCAGCAGCTACACGCCCATGCTTGGCATACATGAGAAGCAACGAGCTCCCCACAAAAGGATCGGTATCCACGCCAACTTTCACCGCGACACCGTGGAGCAAAAGGCCAAACTGGAGGTTGGCATGGGCCATGGACTGATCGCTTGAAGCACGGAGGGCGCTAGCAAGGGCGAACTCGTTCGGCCGGAAGCCGTCCCTGACCATGGACACAAACAACCCGATGCCCAGCTCCGACGCGCCGCTGCGTACCGAGCCGGACACCATGGCGGTCCAGGAAACCAGGTTCCTGTGCGGCATTTCGTCGAGCACGTGCAGCGCGCTCCGGAGGAGCCCGATTTTGGAGTAGGAGATGAGCAGGTGATTTGTGGTGAAGGTGTCGCCGGACATGCCGAGCTTGAGGACCTGTGCATGGAGGTGAGACGGTGGCCTGGAGGAGGGGGAGGCCGTGGAGAGCGCATGGGCGAGGGCGAGGGGGTCCGGCGACCTGGGGCCTGTGAGGGTACAGTACCCCCTCGCGTGGAGAAATAATGCTGGTGCTCTCATGAGTTTTTCTTGTTGCAAAAATTAGACCGATGGCGGTACAAAGGGTATAAAAGTAATAAATTTTAAAAATAGGTTCATAGACTATCTAGGGACGACTACAACACTAGTACGCCGAAGACATGCCGCCGTCCTCGCTCCTCTATCAACGTAGCCATACAAAACTTGTAGTAGAGCTTGTTGTAATAGACATACGGGGAATCGTCATGGTAAGATCTCAAAGGACCAGCGCACTATAGCAGCAACCATCACCAATGATGATATCCGCATATCGGAAAATACTGACCTGAAACATAGCGACAAACACTAAAATGTATCGGATCTCAAGAGATCTGTCGGTCACTCGACTCCACGCTCTCTTCGTCGGTGCTAGACGCACTACCGGGGCGAGGTCCTGACTAGTGAGCCAACTAATTGGGACTTCTCGGGGAACTTCTTTAGTGTCGGAATTCTGTTTGATGTGTGGAAACAATTCAAGAGTGCAGTGTCAATGATCAGGGGTGGGAAGAGGCAATTGTTTCTTATCAACTATGGGATTCTTCCTGACTGGTGGCTGTTTGTGGTATGATATGGCACCTCTTTAATGAACATGGCGATGGTATACATCCCCTAGCATCTCTGATTTTCAAGGATCTTAAGGCGTCATGGGCTATTCGATCACCCAGGCAAGGTAGGGGCCATGGTAGAGGAACCGACCATGTCCAAGATAGAATTTTCCGAGAGGACATGTATAAGGATGATGATATCACCACTAAGCAGACTGATGAGGTTGGAGAGGAGGATGATTTGATGCGTACTAATCTCTTACGGAAGCGCGATATGGAGAATATAGATGGGCCGGGTTAATCCGGTAGGCACAGGTGTAAACAACTTGGTTAATCAATTTCAATGAATACTATCATCTTCGGTTCCACCAAGTCCAACTTCGAATCATGACCCGAAGAGAGTAAGAACTGCTGATGTAGCAAACAAAGAGAAATTGGCGGGCTCTATGGTGGAGTGCCTCCAGGTGCAGTGAATCTTATAAGTATGAACTGCGGAGAGGGGGGGGGGGCTCGAACTGAGCTTGCGATGTTGGTTCAGTTGTGTTCCCCTTTGTTGGTCTTCTTGTATGAAACTAGACAGAAAAAGTGACAAGATGAGGAACTTGTGTGGCCGTTTTGGGTTACGAGGTTTTGCAGGAATAGATAGCGAAGGCATGAGCAGTGGTCTTGCCCTCTATTGGCATGAATCTTTATTGATCAAAGTGGAAGGGGTAACTTCTCGTTATGTTGATCTCCTCATGAGAAATGTAGTGGATGAATTAAAATGGAGAATCACATTTGTGTATGGTGAGCCATAGGTTGAACAACGTCATTTGATGTGGGAACAATTGTGTGCACTAAACAATCAGTTTGATCTTCCATGGTCGATGGCGGATGACTTCAACGAGTGTATGTGGGGCTTTCAACATTTCTCCGCAACTCCTAGAGAAGAAACGAAAATGATTGCTTTGAGAGACACAATAGATGTTTGTGGTTTGATTGACACGGGGTTCTCTGGTGTACCTCATAAGTATAAAAAATAAGAGACCGGGCCACTCAAACATGAAGGTACAACTTGATCGTGCAGTGGCGTCGGACTTGTGGCGCAATATGTTTCCTTACTACTCCGTCAAGAACTTGGTTACCCCATGTTCGGACCATGTGGCTCTGCTGGTTAAAGGAGAGGCCAATGCAGTACAACCAGCTGGCTCGAAAGAAATGCAAACTATTCAAGATTATGTGGGTAAGTGAGCATGCACTACTGGAGATAATCTAGAATGTATGGGGTTGGGGAGATTCATGACTTGGGTGACATGGACAAAGCCCTAAGGAAAAGGATGACAAGGCTACATGAATGGAGCAAAACAAAACTTGGTAGTGTGAAGGAATGAATTGCGAAATCAAGAACAAAGCTTGTGGAGCTTTTAAATATGAATGTGGATATGCAAGAGATTAGAAGGGTGACTGATAGGATGAATGAGCTATTTTACCATGAGGGGATGATGTGGTCACGACGGTCTTGTTTGACATTGCTCAAGGAAGGGTACATGAACACAACTTTTTTATAGCAAAGCAGTTTGGAGGGCTAGGAAAAACAAAATTATAAAGTTAACTAATAACTCTGGCATTATACATGATGATATGGCTACTATAAATAACATGGAAAATGAATATTTTATTGACAGCCGATGCAAACCTTGATCCTCAACGAGTGGTGGATTTGTTTGAAAAGTGTATTTCAGATGAGCGGAGCACAAGACCGCTCTTTGTGGTGACTTTACTAAGAAGGAAAATTCAGATACCCTTTTTCATATTGGCCCACTCAAAGCCCCAGGACTGCATTGTTGGGGTTCCGGTGCAGAAAACAAAAAAAATCCTACGACGGATCACCCTAATGCCCAAGATCTATCTATTAGTAATGTAGTAACGACCGAGAGGTTTCTGATACATACCCTTGTAGTCGGTTAACATTCCGAGAGGAACGTGGTTGAAGTAGTCATGCTCATAGCCGACCTCAAGGTCGCGAAGCTCCTTGCAAATCACCCCTTGATCCATCACCATGCAGCAGCCTGACTCACGACATCCCAAGTGCCCCAAGTGTGACACCTCGTGGATTCGTACATATACAGTGTACGATGATACCTCCATCTCCCCGATCCCGCTAGGAGTGCAGAAGTAGATCTCCGTCTTGGAATCCCCTCAGCGCAATGGCGTGCTACAGGTGCGTCGTCTCTTGCGCGAATAGTCCTGAATTGTGCCAACGCGTGGAGACAACTAGAGAGAGAGAGAGATTGGAGGCACATAGAGGAGGAGTGATACTTCGTAAACGTATCTATAATTTTTGATGCTCCATGCTTGTTTTGTATCAACTTTTCTATGTTTTGTCTACACTTTGAGGTATTTTTATACACTTTCTGAAACTAACCTATTGACAAGATGCCACAGTGCTAGTTGCTTGTTTTCTGCTGTTTTTGGTTTCAGAAAGCTAAAAAATGAATATTCACGGAATTGGACAGGACAAAAGCCAAAGTTCATATTTTTTCCCTGAGAGATACGGAAAATCAAAGATGAGACGGAGGAGGACACCAAGGTGGCCACACCCTAGGTGGGCGCGGGCCCACCCTGGCCGCCCACAAGGGGTGTGGCCCCCCTGGGACTCCATCGAACTTGCCTCCTTCGCCTATAAGAATCCTCCGACCCAGAAACCCTAAATCATCAATCAAAAAGCCACGAAAAGTTCCGTAGTGCCACCGCCACCAAAGGGAAGATTCGGGAGACAGAAAATCTCTGTTCCGGCACCCTACCGGGACGGAGAAGTGCCCCCGAAGCCATCTCCATCGATCTCCACCACCATCTCCATCACAGTTGTTGATTCCCATGATGAGGAGGGAGTAGTTCTTCCTCGAGGCTAAGGGCTCTACCGGTAGCTATATGTTCATATCTCTCTCTATGCATGATCTTGTTGTGGTCATGAGCTTTGTAATCAAGTAGATCTACCTTGATACTCAAGTGCTTTAATAGATCTCTGCTCTCCCCTTGTGTGTGAAAGTGACAGCGTGCACACCATAGTGGCACTTAGGCTTGAGTCTACATAAATACTCATCGTGCTTCAATAGATATATGTTTTCCCCACGTGTGTGAAAGTGACAGTGTGCACGCCGTGTGTGGCACTTAAGCTAGACTACATATATATTTGTCATGAGTTATATTTTGAGTTGGATGTCTTTATGAAATTGTGGTGTTTGTTGGAACCATCTAGCGCTCAAGGTGACAGTGTGGGGTTATTTAGATTGGGAAAGGCGGACTTTGAGGTGTGCTTTTGTAGCCCTACCATGGATTAGAGTGTCCAATCAGAGAGTAGTCAGGGTAGTATCAGCAAGAGAAGATATTTATATGAGAGAGTGTTCACTAGTTAAAGTATGATTCCTAGGCCTTGTTTCTAAATATAGAAACACCGTTTGCATCTAGATCTGTTACATGCTTGCTTGCTTCCATATTTTTTCCTTTAGTATTTACCTCACCGTCAAGCTCTTTTCTGGCACCGTTACCACTTGTATTTCACTATCTCTTCGCCGAACTAGTGCACCTATACACCTGACAAGTGTATTGGGTGTGTTGGGGACACAAGAGACTTCTTGTATCTTGATTGCAGGGTTGCTTGAGAGGGATACCATTGACCACTTCCTCCTTGAGTTCGATAAACCTTGGGTAATCCACTTAAGGGAAACTTACTGCTGTTCTACAAACCTCTGCACTTGGAGGCCCAACAGCTGTCTACAAGAATAGAAGTGCGTAGACATCAAGCTATTTTCTGGCGCCGTTGCCAGGGAAAGAAGAAGAAGCTCCCACGTCAACAAAGCGCCATCAAAAGTATTTTCTGGCGCCGTTGCCGGAGAGGTAAGGTAAAAGGTACTCACATCCTCCAGTGTGAGTTCTCGAAGTTATTTCCTTTAGATTCTGCAATTTGTCTTTTTGTTTCTTGTTTTCATTAGTTAGGCTTAATGGAAAAAACAACAAAAAAATTAGAGATACTTATAGCATTTATCTTGAGTTAGGACATGAAGTGTTTGAAGAGAAAATCAAAAAACCTATGGAACTTTATTTGCATGCTAATAACAATGTTATTAGTATGAATTCTTTAGACACCATCGTTGCTAATGCTATGGAAAAGTCTAAGCTTGGGGAAGCTAGTTTTGATGAAAGTGATCTTTTTAGTCCCCTAGCTTTGGAAGATAGCTATTCTATTGCTTATGATGATACCCAACCTCCAATATATGATGATTACAATGATGAGTATGATATTTTCAGTCCACCCACTATTGAGGAGAAAATTAATTATGATTACAATATGCCTCCTATATTTGATGATTATGGTGATGAGAATAATAATGACAACTATTTTATTAAATTTGCTCCCACTATAATTAATAAGAATGACTATGCTTATGTGGAGAGTAATAATTATTTTATGCATGTGGCTCATGATAAGAATGTCTTATGTGATAGTTATATTTTTAATTTTATTCATGATGCTACTAAAAGTTATTATGAGAGAGGGAAACATGGTCTTATGTATCTCGACAATATTAAGTTTCCCCTCTTTATGTTGAAAGTCTTGAAGTTGCATTTGTTTTGCTTTCCTATGCTTGTTGCTTTGTGCTTTCATGACTTGTTTCTTTACAAGATTCCTATGCATAGGAAGTGGGCTAGACTTAAATGTGTTTTGAATTTGCCTCTTGACGCTCTCTTTTACTTCAATTCATATTTCTTATGTGAGCATCTTCTCAAACTATCAAGCCTAACTTAAAGGTGTTAAAGAAAAGTACTTCTTAGGAGATAACCCAATAGTTTTATTGAGTCTTGGAAGTTATTACTTCTGTAATAACCTCTCCTTATCCTTTTTTTGCTTTTTGTGCCAAGAATAACCTCTAATGAGAGGGAAGTAAGATTTGGGGAGTTGCTGTCCCGAAACAGATTTTTGTGCTCCACCATAAATATTCATGAGGAATCTCTGTAAGTTGGTTTGAGCTGATAGTTTCTGAATAAATCCCCCAGTATGTTAACTAACTTTCGTTAGTTCAGAACTTTTTTATTTGAGCAACATAAGGTCTTTGAAAAAATCGGTTTCTACCTGCTGGTCTGTTTTGACAGATTGCTACCATTATTTGCATTTGCTTCTTATTGATTCCTTTTTAGGTTCTTTTTGGGAAATTGATATTTTTGAGGGAATTGCTACAGTAGCTTGTGTTTTTAGTGAAAGTTTTGCTGTTCTAAAGCTAAACCCAAGGTCTATTATCTTTTGAATACACTAATGTTGCTAATGAAGATTGTGTGAAGTTTTGTATGAAGGAAAATTTTCAGGTGTAGAGAAAGAATGATGTAATGAGATGAAGAATGGACAAAAGCTCAAGCTTGGGGATGCCAACCCGTGTCACCCCAAGAAATATTCAAGAGGCACAAGCTTCAAAGCTTGGGTATGCCCAAGGCATCTCCTTCTTCATCAATAAAAATCTCAGGTCTTTCTAGACACTTCGTTTTTTTTGTTTCATGCACAGCTGTGTTGTTCTTGGAGCGTCTTAGTTTTCGTTTTTGGTTTTATTTTACTTAGTTTGCTTGATTAAGTTGGTTGGTTCACAACACACTTCTTTTGGAGAGAGAGACACGCTATTTTCATTGCCTAGAACACTCTAGTTTTCATTCTTATTGTTTTGTGAGTGTTCTCTTTTGCTAGCACTGTGTTTAGCCTTAGTTTTCTTATGCTTTCAGCTTAGAACTTTTTAGTTCTTCTTTGTGGATTTGTGAGACAAGCTCACTGATCTTTATTGATTATTATCTTTGTGAGTTGTTTCAAATAAGTTGATTAGTGTTGGAAAAGAGTAGAAAGCTTCATGCTTTAGTGGTACAAAAGGGAGCTTGTTTTGACTGTGACTTAGACTTTATCATGTCATGTTAGATGTTGTTTTGACTTTATGCTTAGTGATTATTGTTGTAGCATGACTTGTTCCAAACAATTGAGATTTCATAATGTGCCTTGAAAGAATCATGCGTTGTTTTAGCATACAAAAGCATAGTATTGTGGTATTCTCCTTTGATGCTTTGTTTGGGTTGACTTGACACATGCTCACACCATGTTATGACTATGAACCAGTCACCTTAGCCTCTATGATCATTTAGTCCTTGACTTGTAGTACCACTTTATGATTTGATTAGTAATGTTTTGTCGCTCTACATGATTATGACCATTATTGCTCTCTTAGTTGGTCACTCCCAGTCTTTTGCTAGCCTCCACTTGTATGAGTAAGCTATACTCATGTATCCAACTCCCAAGAAACCAAGTTATTCCAAAGTGTCCACTATAAATTACTATGCATGGTGTGTTACACCATTCCAAGTATATTCTTGTTTTCATCTATCTTCCAATTAAAAAGTATTTTGTTATGTGAAAACTTAGTGATTAAAGCTCTTACGAACTTGATGGTGTTGGAGATATGCCCTAGAGGCAATAATAAATGCAGTTATTATTATATCTTTGTGTTTATGATAAATGTTTACATTCATGCTATAATAGTATTAACAAGGAAACATTGATGCTTGTGTGATTTGTAAACTTAATTTGAAGTCCCTAGTAAAGCCTCTATATAATACTAGCTTGTTGGTTAATAGATGGTTGTGGTTTCCCTATCATGAACATTGAGATGTTATTAACAGCAAGATCATATCATTAGGAGAATGATATGATGGACATACTCCTATAGATAAGCGTAGCATAAAGATCAAGTCATTTTAATAGTTCAATTGCTATATGCTTTCTGATACATAGTAATCTGATTCCTTCGACCATGAGATCATGCATATCACCTTTACCGGATGGATGCTTTGATGACATCAAACACCACACCGTAACTGGGTGGCTATAAAGGTGGCATTGAGTGTTCGGAAAGTATTGGTTGAAACACATGGATCAAGAGTGGGATTTGTCCATCCATATGACGGATAGATATACTCTGGGCCCTCTCGGTGAAATGTCATCCAATTAGCTTGCAAGCATGTGACTGGCTCACAAGGGATCACATATCATGGGAACGAGAAAAGAGTACTTATCGGTAACGAGGTTGAACTAGGTATGTAGAGATACCGACGATCATAACCTCGGATAAGTAAACTACCGTGAGACAAAGGGAAATTGATATCGTATGTAAGTGGTTCATTCGATCGCAAAGTAATTGTAGAAATATGTGGGAGCCATATGAATTTCTAGATTCCTCTATTGGTTATTGTTCGGAGAAGTGTCTCAATCATGTCCGCATAATTCACGAACCGTAGGGAGACACACTTAAGGATTCGACGTTGTTTTGAGTAGTTATGGAATGATGAGAAAGAGACCGAATGTTGTTCGGAGTCCCAGATGGGATCCGGGATATCACGAGGAGATCCGGAATGGTCCGGAGAATAAGATTCATATAAGGAAAGTCCCGTTTCGGAGTTGGGGAATGGTTCCGGTGTTTTCATCGGGAATGTTCTAGAAGGTTCCGGAATGTCCGGCACTCCGGAGGGGAAGGGTACATGGATGTGTTGTATCAAGTTGGTATGATTGCATCATGTACTAAGTGTCATCGCTGAATCAAATAAAGGATTAATTCAAATCCTAGTTTGAAAAGTCAAACAGCTAGTTTGAAAAGTCAAACGGCTAAATTTGGAAAGAGGAAAAGAGGAGGAGTGGGAAACCGAGTTGGGGAGGAGTTCCCTCCTCCAACCGGCGGCACCCACCCAAGCCGAGTTGGGGAGGGACTCCTCTCCCTCCCCTTGGCCAGCCGGCCCCTCCACCTATATAAGGAGGGGCAGGGCTCCCTCCTAGAGAGACACAAGATCCTCTCCTCCAAACCCTAGCACCAAGCCGCCGCCGCCTCCATAGCCGCCGCCGGCCCTAGGGCAAACCGCCGCCGCCGCCTAGCTAAACCCTAGCCGCCGGCTTGCCCCCCCTTGGTGTGTCTAAACCCTAGAACATCGAGGGACTCTCTCATACTCCACCATACTCGCTCCGGCTTAAGGCGAAGCCCTGCGAGATCTCCCCTCTACTTCCGGTACCACGCCGTTGTGCTGCCGGAATCACGAGGAGAGTGCTACAACCTCCGCTGCCTGCTGGAACAAGGGAGAGGAAGGTCTTCGTCGAGTACCGAACGTGTGACCGACTGCGGGAGCGCTGCCAGAACGCAGCGCCGGAAGGATCGTCTACGCGATCTTAGATCGGGAAGAGTACGACTACATCACCCACGAGAATCCGCTCTCGTTAAACACTTTGGAATCTTCGAGGGTGAGTTATTCCATCGACTCGTTGCTACAATCTAGTAGATAGATCTTGGCTTGTTTGTTTGTATGCGGCAGAAATTTTTTGTTTTCCATGCTACGAAACCCTACAGTGGTATCAGAGCCGTGTCTATATGTAGATCTGTTGCACGAGTAGAACACAATGGTCATTGTGGGCGTTGATGCTTTTATTGTCGATTGCTTCTTGTGTACTTTGCATCTTGCGGGATGTTGGGATGAAGCGGCCCGGGCTAACCTTACATGACATTGTTCATGAGACTTGCTGCACGCTTGACATGCAACTTGTATTGCATAAGTGGATTTGCGGGTGCCTGTTTCTCCTAGCATAGTTAAGATCCAATTTACAACGGGTGATTAACAATACTAGTATCAATGTTGTGGTTCATGTTCGTAAGTTAGAACGACACTTATTGAAAGCCCCAAACCACGTAAAACATGCAAAGAAAGTAGAGGCGTCTAACTTTGTTTTGCAGGGGTGTGCTGTGATGTGATATGGCCATGATTGTGATTATATTTGATGTATGCAATGTTCCTTATTGTAAGTTGGCAACCGGCAGGAGCCATATGGTTGTCTTTAATTTCTGTTAAGACCCGCGTGTCTATTCAAAGTAGTTGTAATAGTTGAAGCCGGTGGACGACAACCATGGAGAAGCGTCATTGACCTTGATGCAATGCCGATGATGATGGAGATCATGTTTGTGCTAGAAGATGGAGATCGGAAGCACAAAGAAGAAAGGCCATATCATATCACATATTTTGAATTGCATGTGATGTTAATCCTTTATGCATCTTGTATTGCTTAGTAGACGACGGTAGCATTATAAGATGATCCCTCATACACATGAATTTCAAGTCATAAAGTGTTCACCCTTAGTTAGCACCGTTGCTAAAGCTTGTTGTTTCGAAGCACCACGTGATGATCGGGTGTGTTAGATTCTGCAAGTGCATACAACGTGAGCAAGCCAGATTTGCTCATGCAGAAACTAAGGTTTGATCTTGACGAGCCTAGCATGTACAGACATGGTCTCGGAACACGGATCACCGAAAGGTAAAGCATGAATCATATAGTAGATATGATGAACATGTCGATTGTTCGCCATTGAAATTATATCAACTCTCGTGATGATCGGTGTTGATGTGGTGGATTTGGTTCGTGTGATCACTAAAACAATGTGAGGGATATTGTTTTGAGTGGGAGTTCACCTAGATTAAATTTATTAATTTGAACTCAATTTGTCATAAACTTAGTCTAAACTATTGCAAATATGTTGTAGATCAATGGCAGCCCCTACCATCAATTTTAATGCGTTCCTAGAGAAAGAAAAGTTGAAAAACAATGGAAGCAACTTCGCGGATTGGTTCCGCAATTTGAGGATTGTCCTCACATCTGGTAATTTGACCTATGTGCTGGATGCACCGCTGGGTGACCCACCTGCAGCTGATGCTGCCGATGAAGTAAAGAATGTTTACCTCACTCGGAAGACTTAGTACTCCATAGTTCAGTGTGCTATCTTGTATGGTTTAGAATCGGAGCTTCAGAAAAGGTTTGAGAATTCAGACCCATATGATATTGTCGAGGATCTCAAATTGATCTTTGAGACTCATGCGGCAATTGAAAGCTATGAGGCTTCTGAAAAGTTCTTTAACTGCAAGATGGAAGAGGGCAGCTCCGTCAGCGAGCATGTGCTTAAGATGTCTGGGCACGCAAACAAACTTCAAAGCTTGGGTATAGTGATTCCCAATGCTTTGGGGATTTATCGTGTTCTCCAATCACTACCACCAAGTTATAAGAACTTTGTGATGAACTACAACATGCAAAACATGAACAAGATGTTGCCAGAACTCTTTGCCATGTTGAAATCTGCAGAAGTGGAGATCAAGAAAGAGCACCAAGTGTTGTTGGTCAATAAGACCACCAAATTCAAGAAAGGCAAGTCTAAGCAGAAGGGACACTTCAAGAAGGGTGGTAAGAAAGTTACCACACCGACGAAGAAAACCAAGGCTGGACCTAAGCCTGATACTGAGTGCTTTTACTGCAAGGGAGAAGGTCACTGGAAGTGGAATTGCCCAAAGTACTTGGCGGATTTGAAGAACGGCAACATCAAGAAGAAAGGTATATCTGATATACATGTTATTGATGTGTATCTCACTAGTACTCGTAGTAGTGCCTGGGTATTTGATACTGGTTCGGTTGCTCATATTTGTAACTCGAAACAGGTGCTGCAGAATAAACGGAAGCTAGCGAAGAACGAGGTGACGATGCGCGTTGGAAACGGATCAAAGGTTGATGTGATCGCGGTCGGCACGCTACCCCTTCATCTACCATCGGGATTAGTTTTATACTTAAATAATTGTTATTTGGTGCCTGCGTTAAGCATGAACATTATATCGAGATCTTGTTTATTGCGAGACGGTTACTTGTTTAAGTCCGAGAATAATGGTTGTTCGATTTATATGAGTAATATGTTTTATGCACATGCACCTTTGATAGATGGTCTATTCTTATTGAATCTCGATAGTGGAAATACACATATTAATAACATTGAGGCTAAACGTTTGAAATTGAGCGATAACTCGACCTATATGTGGCACTGTTGTCTTGGTCACATTGGAGTGAAGCGTATGAAGAAACTCCATTCCGATGGACTTCTTGAATCACTTGATTTCGAATCACTTGATAGATGCGAAGCATGTCTGATGGGTAAAATGACTAAGACTCCATTTTCTGGTATGATGGAGCGAGCTACGGACTTGTTGGAAATGATACATACCGATGTGTGTGGTCCAATGAGTGTAGCATCGCGTGGTGGTTATCGTTATGTTCTTACCTTCACGGATGACTTGAGTAGATATGGGTATATCTATTTCATGAAACATAAGTCCGAAACTTTCGAGAAGTTTAAGGAATTTCAAAGTGAGGTAGAGAATCAACGTAACAAGAAGATTAAATTTCTACGTTCTGATCGTGGAGGTGAATATCTAAGTTACGAGTTTGGCGAGCATTTGAAGAAATGCGGAATACTTTCGCAGTTGACACCGCCGGGAACACCACAGCGTAATGGTGTGTCCGAATGTCGTAATCGAACTCTCTTAGATATGGTTCGTTCTATGATGTCACTTACAGATTTACCGCTATCATTTTGGGGTTATGCATTAGAAACAGCCGCATTCACTTTAAATAGGGCACCGTCTAAAACCGTTGAAACGACACCGTATGAATTATGGTTTGGGAAGAAACCTAGATTGTCGTTCCTTAACGTTTGGGGGTGCGAAGCCTATGTAAAGAAGTTACAGCCGGACAAGCTTGAACCCAAAGAGGAAAAATGCGTCTTCATAGGATACCCGAAGGAAACTATTGGGTATACCTTCTATCATAGATCCGAAGGCAAAATCTTTGTTGCCAAGAATGGATCCTTTCTAGAGAAAGAATTTCTCTCGAAAGAAGTGACTGGAAGGAAAGTAGAACTTGACGAGGTTGTTGAACCTTCTCTCGAAATTGCGAGTAGCGCAACACCGGAAGAAGTTCCTGTGGTGCCTGCACCAATAAGAGAGGAAGCTAATGATGATGATCATGAAACTTCGGTCAAAGTTGCTACAGAGCCTCGCAGGTCAACGAGAACTCGTACCACTCCAGATTGGTATGATCCCGTTATGAGTGTCATGTTGGTGGACAACACCGATGACCCTGAGACATATGAGGAAGCGATGATGAGCCTAGATTCCAATAAATGGCAAGAAGCCATGAAATCCGAGATTGGATCCATGTACGAAAACCAAGTATGGACTTTGGTGGACTTACCGGATGGCCGGAAGGCTGTCGAGAACAAATGGATCTTCAAGAAGAAAACATATGCTGATGGTAATGTTACTGTCTATAAAGCTCGACTTGTCGCAAAAGGGTTTCGACAAATTCAAGGAGTTGACTACGATGAGACTTTCTCACCAGTAGCGAAGCTAAAGTCTGTGAGGATTATGTTAGCAATCGCTGCATATTACGATTATGAGATATGGCAGATAGATGTCAAAACAGCATTCCTCAATGGAGACATTGATGAAGAGTTGTATATGATGCAACCCAGAGGTTTTGTTGATCCTAAAGATGCTAACAAGGTATGCAAACTTCAACGGTCCATCTATGGATTGAAGCAAGCATCCCGAAGTTGGAATCAACGTTTTGATAAGGTGATCAAAAGTTTTGGTTTTATACAAACTTATGGAGAAGCTTGTATTTACAAGAAAGTGAGTGGGAGCTCTGTAGCATTCTTAATACTATATGTGGATGACATATTATTGATTGGGAATGATGTAGACCTTCTTAATAGTGTCAAGGAATATTTGAATAATAGTTTTTCAATGAAGGATCTTGGCGAAGCAGCTTACATATTAGGCATAAAGATTTATAGAGATAGATCGAAACGCCAAATATCATTGTCACAAAGTACATATTTGGACAAAGTTCTAAAGAGGTTTGGAATGGAAGATAGCAAGAAAGGGTTCTTGCCCATGTTGCCCAATACGACCTTGAGTAAAACTCAAAGTCCGACATCAGCAGAAGATAGAGAAAGGATGAGTAAGACTCCCTATGCCTCAGCCATAGGATCTCTAATGTATGCTATGCTATGTACTAGACCCGACATTGCATATGCTGTTAGTTTAACTAGCAGATATCAAAGTGATCCAGGAGTGGATCATTGGACAGCGGTCAAAAACATCCTTAAGTACTTGAGAAGAACTAAGGATATGGTTCTTTCTTATGGAGGTGATGAACAACTCGTTGTTAATGGTTACACCGATGCTAGTTGGAACACCGATCCGGATGATTCTAAATCACAATCGGGATACGTATTTATTTTGAATGGTGTAGCAGTTAGCTGGAGGAGTGCAAAGCAAAGCGTTGTGGCGAGATCTTCAACTGAATCGGAATACATGGCTGCTTCGGAGGCTTCACAAGAAGCGATATGGATGAAAGAGTTCATTATAGAGCTAGGTGTGGTTCCTAGTGCGCTGGACCCAATGTCTATCTACTATGATAACATGGGCGCCATAGCCAATGCGCAAGAACCAAGGTCACACAAGAAGCTGAAGCATATCAAGCTACGTTTTCACGCTATTCGAGAACATATCCAAGATGGGGATATAAAGATTTGCAAAGTACACACAGATCTGAATGTGGCGGATCCGTTGACTAAACCTCTCCCGAGGGCAAAACATGACCAACACCAAACTGCCATGGGTGTTCGGTATATTACCATGTAATCTAGATTAGATGACTCTAGTGCAAGTGGGAGACTGTTGGAGATATGCCCTAGAGGCAATAATAAATGTAGTTATTATTATATCTTTGTGTTTATGATAAATGTTTACATTCATGCTATAATAGTATTAACAAGGAAACATTGATGCTTGTGTGATTTGTAAACTTAATTTGAAGTCCCTAGTAAAGCCTCTATATAATACTAGCTTGTTGGTTAATAGATGATTGTGGTTTCCCTATCATGAACATTGAGATGTTATTAACAGCAAGATCATATCATTAGGAGAATGATATGATGGACATACTCCTATAGATAAGTGTAGCATAAAGATCAAGTCATTTTAATAGTTCAATTGCTATATGCTTTCTGATACATAGTAATCTGATTCCTTCGACCATGAGATCATGCATATCACCTTTACCGGATGGATGCTTTGATGACATCAAACACCACACCGTAACTGGGTGGCTATAAAGGTGGCATTGAGTGTTCGGAAAGTATTGGTTGAAACACATGGATCAAGAGTGGGATTTGTCCATCCATATGACGGATAGATATACTCTGGGCCCTCTCGGTGAAATGTCATCCAATTAGCTTGCAAGCATGTGACTGGCTCACAAGGGATCACATATCACGGGAACGAGAAAAGAGTACTTATCGGTAACGAGGTTGAACTAGGTATGCAGAGATACCGACGATCATAACCTCGGATAAGTAAACTATTGTGAGACAAAGGGAAATTGATATCATATGTAAGTGGTTCATTCGATCGCAAAGTAATCGTAGAAATATGTGGGAGCCATATGAATTTCCAGATTCCTCTATTGGTTATTGTTCGGAGAAGTGTCTCAATCATGTCCGCATAATTCACGAACCGTAGGGAGACACACTTAAGGATTCGACGTTGTTTTGAGTAGTTATGGAATGATGAGAAAGAGACCGAATGTTGTTCGGAGTCCCGGATGGGATCCGGGATATCACGAGGAGATCCGGAATGGTCCGGAGAATAAGATTCATATAAGGAAAGTCCCGTTTCGGAGTTGGGGAATGGTTCCGGTGTTTTCATCGGGAATGTTCTAGAAGGTTCCGGAATGTCCGGCACTCCGGAGGGGAAGGGTACATGGATGTGTTGTATCAAGTTGGTATGATTGCATCATGTACTAAGTGTCATCGCTGAACCAAATAAAGGATTAATTCAAACCCTAGTTTGAAAAGTCAAACAGCTAGTTTGAAAAGTCAAACGGCTAAATTTGGAAAGAGGAAAAGAGGAGGAGTGGGAAACCGAGTTGGGGAGGAGTTCCCTCCTCCAACCGGCGGCACCCACCCAAGCCGAGTTGGGGAGGGACTCCTCTCCCTCCCCTTGGTCGGCCGGCCCCTCCACCTATATAAGGAGGGGCAGGGCTCCCTCCTAGAGAGACACAAGATACTGTCCTCCAAACCCTAGCACCAAGCCGCCGCCGCCTCCATAGCCGCCGCCGGCCCTAGGGCAAACCGCCGCCGCCGCCTAGCTAAACCCTAGCCGCCGGCTTGCCCCCCCTTGGTGTGTCTAAACCCTAGAACACCGAGGGACTCTCTCATACTCCACCATACTCGCTCCGGCTTAAGGCGAAGCCCTGTGAGATCTCCCCTCTACTTCCGGTACCACACCGTTGTGCTGCCAGAATCGCAAGGAGAGTGCTACAACCTCCGCTGCCTGCTGGAACAAGGGAGAGGAAGGTCTTCATCGAGTACCGAACGTGTGACCGACTGCGGGAGCGCTGCCGGAACGCAGCGCCGGAAGGATCGTCTACGCGATCTTGAGATCGGGAAGAGTACGACTACATCACCCACGAGAATCCGCTCTCGTTAAACACTTTGGAATCTTCGAGGGTGAGTTATTCCATCGACTCGTTGCTACAATCTAGTAGATAGATCTTGGCTTGTTTGTTTGAATGCGGCAGAAATTTTTTGTTTTCCATGCTACGAAACCCTACAGATGGCACACTTTATTTTTCTTGCCCCTAATAAACTTGAACCATTGTGTCATCTATGTTGTATATGCTTGCACTTATACGTTGGAATTAGCAGAACCGTGCTGTCACGGGGAACGCTTTCAACATTGCACTTGTACTTTGTACATAATTGATATCATGCTCTTTTGTCTATGGATGTCGTCAGTGTGAATTAAAAGGGGCGCTTGTAAGTCCATGGAGTTATGTATGTGTGTTAGAGAAACGCCTGGGCCGCTAGCCTAAGCCATGCCTAATCATGGTGGAAACTTTCAACATCACCATAATGACATCTATGAAGCTTTCTTATAAGAAAAGAGACATATTGAAAAGAGGAAATAGAGAAAAAGCACCATTTTCCCATGGTAAATAAGAAGATTGCTGAGATGCTCATTGTCTGCTTGCCTTGTCATTTTGATTATGGGATAGCTCCTGTATCATGTGCAAGGTGTACCCCGTTGGCGGTTCTCTATGATACACATGTACTTACTATGACAAGAACTTACAGGTCACTAAAGTTGAGTAGCATGAGGAGCGGCCCTCGTATTCAAGGGACATGAGATTGCCAACTTATACTTTGTCAAGCATATACTTCATAGTTTGTTCACTTTAACCTTAATCACTTCAAGATTCTTATGATAGGGGCAATGAGAGCTGAATGCTAATAAGTACCATAATTTTTGGAAGCTCTTTTTGAAACTTGAAATCCCTGCTTCCCTTTGAAGGGCCTTCCTTCCACCATTATATTGAGTCTCCACTTTCTATCCTTAGGCACCAATTAAGAGAGCATAGTTGTCATTCTTAGTTCTATGTGCATTGTCCCAAAACTTATTGATTGATTCATATTGTTGATATTGCTTGCTCTTGAACTATTTGTATCTAGTCACTCTTATGAACTTTGAAGGTGTCCTATGCATCTAATTGCTACTCCACGAGGGACAAGTTGAATGCCACTATGCTATGTTTTCTATATGTGAAACAAACAAACGTCTTTCAATGCATTGTTATTCATGATCTTTGTTTGTATCCTTTCATGTTGCAGCATAGTTACTTTGTCTTATTGTTAGAACTTCTTCTTTCATGCTCATGTTTAGAGTACTTTGATCCCAGCTTTCAATGCTTTACAAATACCTTGATCACGATTTTTATGGTGCATGTCACCTCAAAAATTATTCTTTTATCACTTACCTACTCGAGGACGAGCAGGAATTAAGCTTGGGGATGCTTGATACGTCATAAACGTATCTATAATTTTTGATGCGCCATGCTTGTTTTGTATCAACTTTGCTATGTTTTGTCTACACTTTGAGGTATTTTTATACACTTTCTAGAACTAACCTATTGACAAGATGCCATAGTGCCAATTTCCTATTTTCTGCTATTTTTGGTTTCAGAAAACTAAAATGAATATTCTCGGAATTGGACGGGACAAAATCCAAAGTTCATATTTTCTCCTAAGCGATACGGAAAATCATAGACGAGACGGAGGAGGACACCAGGGTGGCCACACCCTAGGTGGGTGCGGGCCCACCCTGTCCGCGCCCACAGGGGGTGTGGGCCCCCTGGGACTCCACCGACCTTGCCTCCTTCTCCTATAAGAAGCCTCCGACCCAGAAACCCTAAATCATCGACCAGAAAGCCACAAAAAGTTTCACAGCACCGCCGCCACCGAAGGCGAGATTAGGGGGACAGAAAGTCTCTGTTCCGGCACCCTGCCGAGACGGGGAAGTTCCCCCGGAGCCATCTCCATCGATCTCCACCACCATCTCCATCGCCGTTGCTGATTCCCATGATGAGGAGGGAGTAGTTCTTCCTCGAGGCTAAGGGCTCTATCGGTAGCTATGTGTTCATCTCTCTATGCATGATCTTGTTGTGGTCATGAGCTTTGTAATCAAGTAGATATACCTTGCTACTCAAGTGCTTCAATAGATCTCTGCTCTCCCCTTGTGTGTGAAAGTGACATCGTGCACAACATGGTGGCACTTAGGCTTGAGTCTACATAAATAATCATCGTGCTTCAATAGATCTACGCTTTTCCCCACGTGTGTGAAAGTGACAGCGTGCACGCTGTGTGTGGTACTTAAGCTAGACTACATATATATTTGTCATGAGTTATATTTTGAGTTGGATGTCTTTATGAAATTGTGGCGTTTGTTGGAACTATCTAGCGCTCAAGGTGACAGTGTGGGGTTATCTAGATTGGGAAAGGCGGACTTTGAGGTGTGCTTTTGTAGCCCTACCATGGATTAGAGTGTCCAACCGGAGAGTAGTCAGGGCAGTATCATCAAGAGAAGATATTTATATGAGAGAGTGTTCACTAGTGAAAGTATGATCCCTAGGCCTTGTTTCTAAACATTGAAACACCATTTGCATCTAGATCTGTTACATGTTTGCTTGCTTCCATCTTTTTGCCTTTAGTCTTTACCTCACCGTCAAGCTCTTTTCTGGCATCGTTACCACTTGTATTTCACTATCTCTTCGCCAAACCAGTGCACCTATACAACTGACAAGTGTATTGGGTGTGTTGGGGATACAAGAGACTTCTTGTATCTTGATTGCAGGTTTGCTTGAGAGGGATACCTTTGACCACTTCCTCCCTGGGTTCGATAAACCTTGGTAATCCACTTAAGGGAAACTTGCTGCTGTTCTACAAACCTCTACACTTGGAGGCCCAACAATTGTCTACAAGAATAGAAGTGCGTAGACATCAAGGAGGATGGCTCCCTACTCATGGGATTCTATTGTGTGTCTCTCCTCCTCCAAGGGGGGCCTTTATATAGGTAAAGGGAAGGGCACCCTTACCCCCCACCAAGGAAACCCTAAGGCGCCCAAGGGGGGGAAGGGGTGGCAGACAAGGGAAGGGACATGCCTAGGGTGCCCCAAAACCCTAACCCTAGCCGTTGGCCAAGGGGGGGGGGGGACAGCCCTAGGCGCCCAAACCCTAGCCCTAGGCGCATGGGCTCTTTCCCTCTTGTGGTTTTTCCCTCATGGGCCCTTTTCCCTAGGAAGTTTGGCCGATTAGTGGAATACCCTTCAAATTAGATTTTAATATTATATTTAATATTAATTACATTAATTAATATGTAAATACATATTACCAAATCCTATTTGACCCGAAACATCTTTTGGTTCCCCTTCGAATTCCTTCGAACTACTTCGGAACTTCCCGGAACAATTATGGTCCCCTCTTAGAACTTTTCTTGTTTCCTTTATTTCTCCGAACAACTTCTGATCTCTCTTAGTGGAATAATTATGGCTTTCTATTTCCCTACTATGGTTCCATCTTACGGATGATCTCCAGCTCATCATACCCTTAAGTGGATCCCCTCACGGCTCGGGAATGGTACAAACATGATCTCCATCAATGATCAACATCGGGACCGGGATGCCCATGATGATCCCTATACATTCCAGATGACGATGTCATTTGAACCATAAATGTCGATTCCAATTATCTTTGTTTCTGCGATACTACTTGTCCGAGATCCGATCATTAGGTATCACCATAACTTGTTCAATATCATTACCGACAAGTATTATTTCACTTGTTACCGCGATATTACATCCCCGTGATCTAGTCACATGTTGCAACATTATGGATGTAATCTCACCAAGTCGTCCTAAACATATCTTACCTATCATAGGGTGAAAAAATCCCGGTCTTGATTCATTGGCCTCAACCTGTACCTATGGAATACCCAACATACACCTTTATAATCACCATTTCATTGAGTGACGTTTGATGTAGTTGAAGCAGCCTTGGGAGATGGTGATTGATATGATCTCACAGTCTAAGGAGAAGGAGACTTCGTTTATGACTATTGCAATGATGAACCTTGTGACTTGATCATGTCACAATCTTTGAGGAATGCCCATCATATCATTCACCAATGATATGACCTCGTTGTCAACTATCACTATCACTCATGATTAGGAACCTTGATCATCCGTTGCCCAACGAACTAGAATGAATAGAGGCTACTAGGGACTTCTGTTTCATATCACACCTGTATCAATGTTTCCACTTGATATAGTTATAGCATAATATGAAACTATTATGAACTTATTGGGATATGACAATTATAAACCTTTTATTATTTGCCTATAGGGCATATTCCCTTCAGTCTCCCACTTGTACTATAGTCCAAATAATCTAGCTTGCATTTACTAATCATAAACCATATCGCATATGCGTGTTTATTGATCATGCATGCTCATGTGAAATGTCCTGTCCCTATTCTATTTTATCATATCAGTATGTATTTTGTACATCGTTAATGTCCTCCTAATATTGACATTCACTCCATTATCTCATAATGGGTTGAAATATTCGTTTGGCGATAGAGTGAGACTTTATTTATATTGTTTATAATGACAATCGATCAGTCAATTTAACTTTCACTATTGTCATGTAAACTCTGAAAACACACTTAGCAGAAGTCGAACTTCTTTAGACAAAATATACTTTTATCTTTGTGTAGACCCTAGTGCATAACATGCAACTATGTGCCTAACTTCACTCCTTACCATTTAAGAACAAACTCAACTATGGTTAAGTGATTAACTCAGGAATCACCTCAAGACATGTTCTTCCAACCAGATCCTTAGGTCAAATTACGTTGAGTATACAATATGGTTCCATGGAAGAACCTATGACCAAGGCATAGGATATGCAACACATCTCTTTCTTTCTTTTAACCATAGTTATAATACTAAGACTAGCTCAATGCTTCATACAAGTAAGAACCTCTTTCTTATCTTGTTCCATTCTGAACTACTTCAGAATTTTACCTAGGACATTCTGAACATCTTCAAAATCAAGTCCAGAAAGCATTTGACAATAATGTTTATTAAACTTAACAATCTATCTTGATAGATTCCATTGTTTAATAACTTATTCAACTTCATCCATATTTACTAAATTAAATATTATTAATACCAGTCACATCATTCATATATGTCATCCACATATTTCAGAGTGATAACACACTCCCACTCAAGTATGGCATCCATATATGAGATCCGGGGATTTCACTTGGCTCCCACTCAAAATATGTCTCTTACATATTAAGATTTAGCCAAGCCAATATGCTCCCACTCAAATTCAGGTCCTCTCAATAATCTTGGACTTTCCAAAATTCTTTGAACATCATCAAATTGAGAATTTCAGCTACGAGTTCCCAATATCCATATATTGCTGGTGTAAATCCAATAGACTCAAGCATCGCTACTTTTGTAGTCAACTCCTTGATTTTTTCCAAACATACTTTGTGACAAATCGAGCTTTACGTCTTTCATTAAGTTTCATTTCTTTCTTATGACATTGCAGTCATTTAGAAATATCAAGTAAACATCTTTACTTAAAAAGATCAAGTAACATCTTACTTTGCAATCTTAAATGTAACTTAATATAGGTTTTTATGACTCATAGTCATTTCTCGCACTTAGGTCCATCACGCTTCTTTGTATTTGTAGGTATGTCTTGTTCCAATAACATGACATGCAAATCAATAATATAATCCCGCAAACTTGCAGAATGTGTATTGTTGAATCCTATTTTATTTTAGTAAAAGTATTTGCTGAAACTTTATGATCATTATCATTCGTTTCTCCTCTATTTGTAGAATTTGGTTTCACAAAACAAATTTTGTTGCGCCACTCAACAATCAGGAGGTAAGATTAAAAACCTTGTTTTGAACTTTTACTTTCTTCCACTTGTATCTTCATCAAAACACATAGACTTAGGACAACAGAAGGTTTGCCCTCTGTGGAACATGTATTCATAGTTTTTTAAGAATACGCTACAAAGACTTGTTTATTCGCCATGATTTTGAATTATCGAAATCTCCAGAAACTCAAACATGCCATAACTCTTATGGTGTTGTTTTCATGAATCTTTAGATGTTCCTTTGTGTTTCAAACGAGTGTTTGATCATTTCAATATTTTAACTCTAAACGATAACTATAACCTTGATAGGAGATAATACTAGACCATATGTATCTAATACAAAATGATTATTATATTTAGACATATCAACACCTTGAATTTGTCCAATTATCATAATTTGTGAAACATCTTTCATAAGTCCGTTTATGCCAAAATTAACTTAAATACTTTAGTTATATTGATCAAAACGAAAGAGACTTTGTATTCCTATTAATTCCATATCCCTCTTTGCTTTGAAATCATTTGATCAATTCAAATCATTTCAAACTTATGTTTCATTAAGTAGATACACCTATTAACTTAAGTCCAACATGGAATAATGATTTCCACTATTTGTTGAAAATACGATACATCACTATGTATAAAATTCAAAATTTCTTCGCATATCACCATTTTACTAGAATGCGGAGTTTTAGTCATCTTGCCAAATGAGGCATGGTTTTGCAAAGTCTCTAGATCAAATATCCAAGACCCCCATTTTCATCTAAGTGAAAAACATGCAATAACAGTCCTAACTTAAACAATAGTGTCATTTCATTATTAAACTTTGGATATCTTTTAGCATTCTAATCCTTTATAAATGTTTGGCCTATTATCGTTATATAGTGATGCGAATAACTTACTTATAATTGCAATATGACCATAAAGGTATTATTCATAAGAATAGTACAACTGGATTGTAACTTATTTATATGAAAATCGTCTCACCAAAAGGAAGACACACAAAAAAGATTATAAAATTATATTCAAGTCCACTAATACAAATGATAATCTTTGAGGGAAGGAGTGATGTCAGCCATCAACTAGTTTGCTTGTCGTCATCAAGTCACATTTACTCAATTCTAGCAATTCATTAGCAGACCATCCTGTTTTCATAGAACGGGACAAGTATCCAATACTTTGTAACTGCAACGAGTTTTGCAAGAATTACATTTATAACTTTTTATATCTGACATATACCCTTTTTATCCATGACTGATACGTCGGAAACGTATCTATAATTTTTGATGCTCCATGCTTGTTTAGTATCTACTTTGATTTGCTTTGTCTACACTTTGAGGTGTTTTTATATCTTTTTTGGAACTAACCTATTAACAAGTTGCCATAGTGCCAGTTGCCTGTTTTCTTCTATTTTTGGTTCCAGAGAGGCAGAAAATCAATATTCTTGGAATTAGACGGTACAAAAGCCAAAGTCAATATTTTACCATGCGGGACACGAAGCCAGAATACGAGATGGAGAGGCGAACTAGGGCGGCCGCACGGCCTAGGCACGGGTGGGCCCACCCCATGCCTGGGTAGGGTGTGGGCCCCCTGGCCGCCTCCCATCCTCGCCTCTTCGCCTATAAGAAGCCCCCGATGTAGAAACCCTAAGCACCTCGATCAAAACTCCACGAAACCTTTGTAGCCGCCGCCACCATCGTCCCTAGATCGGGGGGATCTGGATTTATTCCCGGCACCCTACCGGAGGGGAGATCATCCCGGAGGCTTTCTCTCTAGTATGATGCGTGAGTAGTTCCACCTTGGACTATGGGTCCATGTAGTAGCTAGATGGTTGTATCTCCTCCATGTGCTTTCATGTATAGATCTTGTGAGCTCTGTTCATGATCAATATCTAATCTATTTGTAATCATGCATGTTGTGTTTGCGGGGATCCGATGGATATTGAGATTACTATGTCAGATTGATTAATGGTTTTATCTATTTTATACTATCATGTCTGTGTTGTTTGTGATCTTGCATGCTCTCTGTTGTTAGTAGCTATCTTGGCCAAGTAGTTGCTAGTGACTCCAAGAGGGGGTATTTATGCTTGATAGTGGGTTCATGCCTCTAGTTTCCAAGGGAAGTGACAGAAATCTCTTCGGTTGTAGATGTGCTGTTACCACTAGGGAGAAAACAACGGTCTCTTGTTCATAGAACAAGTGGATTGTTTACCTTACACACTTTGCTTAAAGGAGTTGTCTGTTGCTTGCAACTTAATACTGGAGGGGGTTCGGATGATAACCTGAAGGTGGACTTCTAGTCATAGATGTAGTTGGATGGCGGTCTATGTATATTGTTTTATTGCCCAATCGAATCTCATAGGATCTTTTTGTCTGGTATTGCATTGTTATGCCTTGCTCAGTTCCTGTCAATTGCCCTGCTGTAATTTGTTTACCCTTCATGCCATGTTGTTTATCTAAGGAGAGCACCTCTAGTGAACTATGGACCCAGTCCAATCTTTACCATTGATACATCTTCCACTGTTACTTGTTTACTTGCTGCAAACCATTACCTTCCACACCATACGTTTAATCCTTTGTTACAGCAACCGGTGAGATTGACAACCTCACTGTTAGTTGGGGCAGAGTCTTAAGTTTGTGTTATGCAGGTCTCCACGTTGCTTGCAGCACCTTTGGGGCATTTCCTTCCCCCTACTGGTTCGATAACTTTGATTTCTTACTAAGGGAAACTTGCCTGCTAAACTGCATCATACCTTCCGCTTGGGGTCTCCCAACGAAGTGCTGCTGCACTCATCAATGACCTCTATTATAATTAAGCCCTTCTTAGAGTTCTCAACTCTAATGCAAGATTGATAAGTGATTCTCCATATATTCTGTTTTAATCCACCACGGAAGAAAACTCATCCATCGGCTCATACTATATGTGCCTGATTTTGTAGAATACAAAATTGTAGCCCAACTCTCCATCGAATAGAGAATGTCCCCTTTTGGATGATTTATGGAGTAAACACAAACTTTGTGGAGTCATCGGACTATCTCCTAATGGTTATTGTATCAGGAAGAGAAGATCATCTTATTACGAGGATATCCCTTAGGTGTGGGTATTAATCTATGAAGTTGGACCCTTCTGCTAAATTCCATATCAAGCAAGAAATTTCTCATGGTCACAAAGGACCTCAATGAGATAGGCCATGATCTACTAAGATATTTGAAAATAGACATGTAGACTCAGTTCATAATATGACTTTAATTCATAGTTGATCTACCACTAAAATTGTCATTCCCTGGATGATTTTAGCGGTCACACGATCCCAATTCACTATGCAACCCCCGATCATCACGGCCAACAACATAGCTTCAAAGGTAGACATTCTCCAATGTCAATCACATCATCCATGCGACTCATGCTCAATTTTTCAATCTCTTGTGTTTCGAGGCCATGTATGTACATTCTAGGCTCGCCAATTTAACATTAGTGTATTGTGTGGCACATACATGTCCTGTAACCCACACCTGTATGCAAACGTAGTTATTTCTATCCCCCGATCATCACGGCCGGCTTCATAACGACAAACTTTGTTGGTGTTTGCCACTAAGGGAGAGCACGATCATTGGTATTAGGGAGAACATAATATTCCGAGGCCATGTATGCACATGCTAGGCTTGCCAATTCAACCTTGGTGTATTGCATGGCACATACATAGATTTTAACCCGCACCATAGACTAACGTAGTTATGTCTAGCCACCGATCATCACAGCCAGCTTCGTAACGACGAACCTTGTTGGTGTTTGCACACTAGGGGAGAATACAATATTGGTTTTAATAGGGATCATATTATCTATGCTACCATTAAGTATTTTAATACAAATACAAAATAAGATGCAAGATAGGTATCAACATCACATGTATATTATGATATGATATGGTTCTCCCGTGCCTTGATCCCATCGAGCTCTCCAGCATGATCTCCATCTTACCACCGAGTTGACGTCAAGTCCACGACGCCACCAATAGGTCATCCATCAGAACAATGACTATTACTACACAACTTAGTAACATAAAAGTAAACTACTTTACCTTCATAACGACCAAGACCATATAAAATCACATGCCCTCCTGAAAAATAAAGTTAGACATTTCTACTTTATCTTTTTGCAAGTTTGACGTGGTTGTTAGGGATTTTCCGATAGAATTGTTTCTAATTTAATGAACTTTCCAACCATAACATGGATCCATACAGTTGTCTCTACTTGTAAGGTTCCCAACCTTTAATAAGGTAGAGATCCCTGTGTTTACAATGCTAGTCCCTGGATCAATAGCTAGCATCCACAGTTAAGATGTAATATCAAGAAACAAAGGTCATAATACAACTTTATAACCAGGAATAAAATAATTTATTACATCTTACATAGCTCATTTGGCTATCTCATTACAATGCAGCAGAATATAACAATAGCATGGGGTCCTTCATCTTCAAAGTGCCACAGGCAGGCATGTTGGTTGTAGACTTGTAATCCTAATCATTAAACTTCACTAATATCAAACAAACCTGCAACATAACAAGTTACAGCCACAAGGGTCAATACATTTGAATTGTATTGGCATGTGATACTATGGTAGTATAGTGGAGTCTATCATCTATATGCATTTGGCTAAGTGGAGCTTAGGCTTGCATTGCTCAAAATAGATTTTTCTTATCATTTGAAAAACACTAAGTTTTTGTTGACAAAAATCACCCAAGGCATCTCCCAATAGAAATTGGTGATCCTTCAACCCTTGTTCAACCACAAGTTTTTACTTAGAAATTGGGATGAGGAGATTCTTGATAGCTTCCATGTCTTGATGCTCAAATTGTCCTTTACCAGGGACATGGCTAAGTACTTAGATTTTACACTCTGAAGAGGTGGTGCACTTTCCCCACAAGATTTGGTTTCACCAAGACAAGATCTTCCAGAAGCCTTCCCTTAGACCAGAATGGACGCGTTCCAACCTATCAATCCCCTACCACCAACTGTCCATTTGGCTAAATTATTGCAACCTATATGATCCAGGCAGAGCCCATAATGCCAAGTGGCTGCACTTGAAGCTTCTCAACATTTGACATCTCAAATCTCTTTGTTCCTAGGTGGCCATCCACAAGTGAGATACACAAGGTAAACCATAGAAATGGGCCTTGTGAACCACTCAACACAAACCATTCCTTCCATTCCACCCAGGTGATTCATTCACTTAGTTGTTTTATTAAACAAAACACAAGTCCTTGACTTAGAAATATTCCATAGTATGAATATATATTCCACCCTTGTTTTATATTAGCTAAGCTAACCATGATAGTAGTAGGAATCTTAACTTAGGAAATTTCTACTAAGGTTTCATCTACTAGGATTTCCCATGGCATAGTTTATACTTAGCAAAAATTCCATGCAAGTCCTACTTAGATATATCACTAATGCATAGTGAAAATAATGGGACGAAAGTATGAAGCATCACTTGCCTTTTTGGTAGAGAATATAAGTTCACTCCTTGATCTTTGCAATGTTCACACTCTTCAAATCACTACAATTCAATCAAGCAAGCAATATTTTCAATCCACCATTCAAGCAACATTACATAAAATAATAGAAACAAAACAATGCATGCAAGCATGCCAAACTTTGTTTTATTTACAAAAGTGGTTTATAATAGGTTATAAACATTCTAAAACACTTATTGGTCATTTTGGTAAAGTGGCAAAACTATTTGCAAAAGATTCTTCCTATAAACCATTTTTAAACCAAAGCATTATTTTATGTCGTGGAGAAATGCTTTTAATAAGGCAACAATCTATAGGGTTCACAAAATATGTTTTCAAATCATAAAACCTTGTGTTTAGGGTCATAGATTTTAAATCAAAACATTTCCCAAAGGTTTTCTTCAAAAAGCATTTTTAACAAATAAACAATATTTTTATTTAACTAGAAATGGTTTAAATCAAAGATTTATTCTTTTGCTTCAGATACATTTTCAAATCCATGAGTTGGTTTCTAAGGTCAGTAGGTTCAAAACAATCCATTTGCCAAAGGTTTTATCTCAAAAATCATTTTAGAACAATTTTTATATTCTAAATATGCCTACATAAGTTTCTGCAAAAACAATCAATTTAACATAAACATTTTACTAAAAAAAGTGCATGGTCGGAAAGTACTTGTTTTGCTGAATCCATTGATATAAAATTTACAAAATTTGGACGTGTGGTTTGGAAGTTATGAATTTTTCAAATTGGAACATCAAATAGACAAGTCTCTGGGTTTTAAAACAATCACAGGCCACGCGTTGTGTTGCTATTGGTCGGTACCGCTTCATGCAGATCGACAGATGCGAGCCGTTGGATCTAAGTGACATCACACGGCTCAGAGGCACTAATTACCCCTTTGGGTAGTTTCTTTCCTAGCCACTAGATCGAGATCGAACGGCGCTCAGCATGCTTGCCAACGAGTGGCGGCGCTGGCGGCGGCAGGTGGCGGCGGAGTGGTCAGACGGTGGCGGTGTCGATGCTATAGGAAGCGAGAGAGTGAAGGGAGAAGCTCACCAAGTTCGTCGCGGCGTGGAGATGCTCGAGGTGGTCCTTGCTGGCGAAGGGGCGCTCGGGGTCGACGGGAATTCTTCACCGGAGTTCGTGGAACCGTCGGGTGCGGTCAGTCATCGACGAGGGCGACTCTAGGGTGCACGATAGAGCAAGCAAGCGGCATGGTTAGACGCACAGACGAGTGGAGATTATCGGAGCATCAAAGAGGAGTGGAGTCACGGTCAGAGACTACCTGGAGGCTTCGTCATCGAAAAAGGAGACGGCGGCGTTGCTGGTCGTCGTTGTTGCCGATGCCGGGGGGCACGCGCGAGCAAGATGAGGGTGTAGAGAGAAGCGTCAGGGACTGGGGGTCACGCTCGTGTGCTCGAGGAGGCGAGGGGCGATGGCGAGTGGCCGGAATTGGAGGTGGAGCTCGCCGGAGACAGTGATGGTCAGGAGATGATTCCGAGCAGCCTGGTGGCTCTCGAGGCGTGATGTTTGGGGGGAAAGGAAGAGGGGAAACGGGCGCTTAAGTGAGTGTGGTCAGGGGGCGAGGATCACGCGGCATTGAAGAGAATTTACCACACGAATCAATCAGCAGTAACGGGAGGAAGAACTGGTCGCGCGGGGAAGATGCTGACGTGGTCGTGGGGTCCGTTTGGCAGCGAGTGAGAGAGAGGAGGAGTGGGGCCTGGTCGTCAGCGACTGCGCGGTTAAGTTTTCTGGTGTGAAACGTTTTCCGCGGGGAAGGAGGGGTTGGGCTGATGCTGGGCCAGTTGGGCCTGCTGGCTGGGCTGAGTTTTATTCTATTTTTTTATCTGGTTGTTTTTCCTTTTTCCATTTCTATTAATCTGTTTTGGTTTTGTTTAATTAATTCAAACATCAATTTGATTTCAAACCTCAACCAAAATTTGTGTAGATTCATATACTGTTTAATAGCACATTCCAAAGTCAAATTTAGAATAATATATTTATTCTTTTTAGTTCCTTTTAATTATTTAAAATAGGCTCTAGTATTAATTAAATAAGATTTAATAATATTTTTCAATCCCCATTTGAATTCAAATCACCACCAAACTTTGGTGAATTTTTAATTCTGTTTGTCAACATATTTCAAGGTTCAAAATAAAATAATTCTTTTAGGATCTAGTAATGATTAAATAAATAGACCATAGTCTTTAATTCAAATAGGTTTTAATTTATTTTAAAACTCTTTTTGAAATCTAAATAATATCAAAATCTTTTCAGTAGGTTTGATTTGAAAAACTAAAACACTTGGAAATCTTATTTAAAATAAATTAACAAGTTTTAGTGTTTATTTAAAATGGAAAAGCCTTTACTTTAATAAAAATGGATATTAATAAATCCTCATTATTTTATTTAAATAAACCTTTACTCTTTTTGTCAAATAGTAATATTTTATTTCAAAAGCTTGGCCAAGATTTAATTTGGCTCTATAAAATAATCCTTATTTATATTTCTACCTTTGATTTATAAAAACCATACCTTTTTATTTAAAGATCCAAAAATAGTGTTTCCACCTATTATAATTTTATTTATTATTTGTTTACCTTTTTAATTCCTTTAGGATTATTAGCTCACCACTTGGTATGGATTTCTAGATGGTTGCTTTATTAGCTTTGGAAATTACTTTTCCTTACCTTATTAAATTCATAGGATTTTATTCATGGCTCCAAAGTAAGTGAATCCAATTTATATGGTTTTATAATATTTCTATTGGTCAATTTTTATATGGATCAAATCCATAGGCTTGGAGATAACTTGAAAATGATTTTCTTCCATTAGGGTTTTAGGGTTTTGGTTTATTTCTCAAGTGTTTAAATTTCTAGATGCATTTATGAAGAATGCATTCCACTTGATTTGAATTTAGTTGGATTCAAACATTAACCAAAGTTTGTTCAAGATGGGATTTTAAGTTTCCATTTAGAAACAAAAGTTTCTTTTCACCCTGAATTTCAACCATTATTTATTTTGTTTATTTATTTTTCACATTACAAGATTTTGAAAATCCTGGGATGTGACACTACTACACCCCTTTCGGGGCCCTCCGTTGTAATGCTATATCAACTATTGTAAGAGAGACAGACACCCGCTAGGCACTTATATGGAACAAGTCGTATGTCGAGCGTGGAACTAGTCTCGCGTAAGAGTATGCGTAAGGTCGGTTGATGACCCACAAGTATAGGGGTGTATCATAGTACTTTCTATAAATAGGAGTGTCGATCCCAACGAGGAGAAGAAGGTGTTGACTAGTGGTATGGAGCAGGACATTGATACGTTGGAAACGTATCAATCATTTTTGATGCTCCATGCTTGTTTAGTATCTACTTTGCTTTACTTGTCCACACTTTGAGGTGATTTTTTCATGTTTTCTCGTACTAACCTATTAACAAGTTGCAACAGTGCCAGATGCCTGTTTTCTGCTGTTTTTGGTTTCAGAAAAGTTAGTAAATAAATATTCTCGGAATTGGACGGGACGAAGGACAAAGTCAATAACTTTCCGTGGGGAACAAGAAGTCCATAGGAGAGCCAGAGGGGCCAGCCAGAGGGGCCACCCCCCCCCCCCCCCCAGGCGCGGCCACAAGTGGACCCGTGCCTGGCTAAGGTTTGGGCCCCCTGGCCGCCTCACGGTATCTCCCCTTCGCCTATAAGAAGCCCCCGATATAGAAACCCTGAGTACCCGATCAGAAATTCACGAAACCGTCTGTAGCCACCGCCACCATCATCCCTAGATCAGGAGGGATCTGAAGTTCTTCCCGGCACCCTGCCGGAGGGGAGATCATCCCAAAGGCATTCTCTCCGGTATGATTCATGAGTAGT
Organism: Avena sativa; assembly: GCA_916181665.1. Lineage (NCBI taxonomy): Eukaryota > Viridiplantae > Streptophyta > Magnoliopsida > Poales > Poaceae > Avena > Avena sativa. The sequence continues at coordinate 313,149,110 of OV702297.1, forward strand.
TCCACCTTGGACTATGGGTCCATGTAGTAGCTAGATGGTTGTATATCCTCCTTTGTGCTTTCATGTATAGATCTTGTGAGCTCTGTTCATGATCAAGATCTAATCTATTTGTAATCATGCATGTTGTGTTTGAGGGGATCCGATGGATATTGAGATTATTATGTTGGTTTGATTAATGGTTTTATATTTATGATTCTATCATGTCTGTGTTGTTTGTGATCTTGCATGTTCTCCGTTGCTAGTGACTCCAAGAGGGAGTATTTATGCTCGATAGTGGGTTCATGCCTCTAGTTTCCAAGGGAAGTGACAGAAATATCTTTGGTTGTAGATGTGCTGTTGCTACTAGGGAGAAAACAACGGTCTCTTGTTCATGGAACATGTGGACTGTTTACCTTACACACTTTGCTTAAAGTAGTTGTCTGTTGCTTGCAACTTAATACTAGAGGGGGTTCGGATGATAACCTAAAGGTGGACTTCTAGTCATAGATGCAGTTGGATGACGGTCTATGTATATTGTTGTATTGCCCAATCAACCTCATAGGATCTTTGTGGCTAGTAATTGCATTGTTATGCCTTGCTCAGTTCCTATCAATTTCCCCGCTGTAATTTGTTTACCCTTCATGCCATGTTGTTTATCTAAGGAGAGCACCTCTAGTGAACTATGGACCCCGGTCCAATCTTTACCATTGATACATCTTCCACTGTTACTTGTTTACTTGCTGCAAACCATTACCTTCCACGCCATATGTTTAATCCTTTGTTATAGCAAACCGGTGAGCTTGACAACCTCACTGATTTGTTGGGGCAAAGTCTTGAGTTTGTGTTGTCTAGGTCTCCGTGTTGCTTGCAACACCTGTGTGACGTTTCCTTCCTCCTACTGGTTTGATAACCTCGGTCTCAACTGAGGGAAGACTTGTTGTTGTACTCTTCACACCTTGCTCTTGGGGTTCCCAACAAGACTCCACATCAAGAACCAAGTTTTCTGGTGCCATCAAGGAGTCATCAACAAGTTTTCTGGCGCTGTTGCCGGGGAGTCTAAGGACGTCTTCACTAGGGGAGTCCTTCACTTCCTTTCTCTTTACTTTTTTTTTAGTTTGGTTTGTTTCTTTTGCTTGGTTTTGTTTGCCTCTTTTAAAAACCCCCAAAAAATAGTCTAGTTTGGTTTGCTTTCTCTTATCAAAAACACAAAAAATTAGTTCCTACTCTAGTTGGTGGTCTATTACTGCCTTGCTTGGTCATGCTATCTATCAATGGATAGTTTCTTCGAAACTAGTTCTTATTGGCAAGGTGGGTTCACGGAAGAACAAAAATATTATTATAAGGAACAACATTTGTCACAAAAAGGGAAACACTTATGGGAACAAATTGATAAGTTGAATACTATTGCTAGAGACATGTGCTCTACTTATGTTACTTATTACTTTGATAAGTCATGCTGCTGTAGGAAGTATAAACACCTGCACTTTCAATGTGAGTATAATGATGATGTTACCATATCATCTTATGTTAAAGGAAATTATGACTTTTATGATGTGGAACAAATTGAAGAATTTATTGCCTTCAAGGGTGCATTTGAACTTGCCAGTTTGCTTGAAAATACTGATGATGCACCTTATGAATATGAGGTTTATGAGATACTTAAATTTTGCTTTGACAATTACAAGGAAGCAAATGGCTATATTCTTGAATATTTTAATAGATGCTTTCCACAAATGGAGGAGACTAATGCCTTGCAGGATCCTATGGAAGAAGAAATTGTTGAAACTAGAAGCTCATTAGATGAAAAAGAGGAGGAGAGTGATGAACAAAAGGAGGAAGAATGGATCTACCCATGCCTACCTTCTAATGTGAGTAACTCTTTACCTCTTATATTATTTGATTGTCCCCCATGATTGCCAAAGGAGGATGAATGCTATGTTCCTATGGATCCCTTTGAAATATGTACTTTGGGTAAAACCTGTGAAGGTTTTAATCCCACTATTTTTGAGCTTGATAGAAATTATCTGTTTGTAGATCATGAAAAGCATTCTTTATGTGATAGCTATATTGTTGAGTTTATTCATGATGCTACTGAAAATTATTATGAGAGAGGAAAGTATGGTTGTAGAATTTTTCATGGTACTGAAACACCTCTCTATGTTCTGAAAGTTTTGAAGTTACTCTTGTTTTATCTTCCTATGCTTGTCACTTTGTTCTTTGTGAACTTATTTGTGTACAAGATTCCGATGCATAGGAAGTGGGTTAGACTTAAATGTGTTTTGAATTTTCTTCTTGATGCTCTCTTTGACTTCAATTCATATTTCTCATGTGAGCATCTTCTCAAGCTATCAAGCCTAACTTAAAGGCGTTAAAGAAAACTACTTGTTGGGAGATAACCCAAGATTTTCCTTGAGTCTTGGAAGTTTCTGTAATGACCTCTCCTTATCCTTTTTGTTTGCTTTTTGTGCCAAGAATGACCTCTAATGAGAGGGAAGTAAGATTTGGGGAGTTGCTGTCCCGAAATAGATTTCTGTCCTCCACCAAAAAATTTCATGAGGAGGCTCTGTAACTCGTATTGAGCTCAAAATTTACGAATAAATCCCCCAGTATGCTGGCTAACTTTAGTTAGTTCAACACTTTTTGATTTGAGAAACAGAAGATGTTTGAAAAAAATTGTTTCTACCTGCTGGTCTGTTTTGACAGATTTCTGCCATTATTTGCATTTGCTTCTTATTGATTCCTTTTTGAACTCTCTTCAGGTAAATTGAGTTTATTTGAAGGAGTTACTACAGTAGCTTGTGTTTTTAGTAAAAATCCTTGCTGTTCCAAAGCTTTACCAGTGGTCTAATATCTTTTGAATAAGCTAATGTTGCTAATGAAGATTGTGTGAAGTTTTGTATGAAGGAAAAATTTCAGGTGTAGAGAGAGAATGATGCAATGAGATGAAGAATGGACAAAAGCTCAAGCTTGGGGATGCCACCATGGTGTCACGCCAAGAAATATCCAATTGGTACAAGCGTCAAAGCTTGGGGATGCCCAAGGCATCCCCTTCTTCATCAATAAAAGCTCAGGTCTTTCTAGACACTTTGTTTTTATTGTTTCATGCACAGTTGTGTTGTTCTTAGAGCGTCTTAGTTTACGTTTGCTTTGCTTAGTTTTTTTAGTTTGCTTTAGTAGTTTGGACCCCCGCTCTCGTTGTGTTGTTTTGCAAATAAGTTTGCTTGTTGTTTGGAAAGGAGTAGTAAGTTCTTGCTTGAAGTGCAAGAGGAGCTTGCATTGACTGTGACTTAGACTTTAGCATGACATGCTAGGTGTTGTTTTAGCATTATGCTTAGTGATTATTTCTGTAGCATGTCTTGTTCCAAACAATTGGGATTACTTAGTGTGCCTTGAAGAAATTATGCGTTGTTTTAGCATGCAAAAGCATAGTATTGTGGTATTCTCCATTGATGTCTTGCTTGGGTTGACTTGGCACATGCTCACACCATGTTATGACTATGACAAGTCACCATTAGCCTCTATGATCATTGTATCACCCCCCGTGATCAGGGTTAAACTAACCTCAGATCATCATCTAAGATAAGTTCAATTCCAAACACGGAAGATCACAGTATTATTCGGTAACATTACAGAACACAGGGATTCAACAGCATAAGTTTAAACTCTTAACAGATTAAGGTATCAGAGTTATTACAAACCATAGGTCATAGACCCAACATTACATCACACAGTAAAAGCAAATTATGTTGTTCTACACAACAACTTAGAAAAAGGCCTAAGAGGCCATTGACAAAAGTGACGTCCATCCCATAGTCCTCAGGCTGCTACCTGGGACCCCCAACTACTCGTCGATGTCAACGTAGAAGCCACCTTCAGTTGCAACCAGATCCTCTGTAGAAAAACAACAATGGCGCAAGGCTGAGTACGAGAATGTACTCCGCAAGACTTAGATAACCTAGTATCTATATGGTCTGGCTAGAAAGGCTTTCTCTGGATTTTCTTTTGTGGAAAGCAATCTTTGTTTGTAAACAAGAGAGATAAGAGGCTCTTCTACTCAGAATCTTTTAAAATGGATAAGATAGCGACTTCTTCATCTTGTTCATCACATCTTGGTAACCACCAGCTTCATCAGAACCTCCTATCTAGGATCACCCCCTCAACCCAGAGGAAGCATCTTTAAGCACACATGGATCAACAAGTTTTACTTAGGTTGTAGTTCTCTATAATCATCACGTCCGTTCCCAAGTCGTTCATAACCGTGAACATGGCTTTTCGAAAATATTAATACCCTACAGTGGTGTACAACTTTACCCACACGCACCAACCGACTCTTAATGCCAAATTATTAGCCCTCTTCCTTGGAAGTCCGACAGAGTGTGGTTGACCACGACCTTTACCTTGCTTTCTCCGGGACCATGAGTCACGCCCTAGGGATGGTTCCGCCGTAACGGGTCAAGTCCCGAAGCCGGTCCCTAAAGATGTGAGGCGAGGTTGGTTCACCAGGGGCTCCATCGACCCCAAGCAACCCGGTCCACGCTTCCCTACCTGTTATGATGCACCTCCTTCACCTCCTCATTTCTAAAAGGTTTTTAATGCGTATGCCAGATGGAAAGCCCAAACTATGTGACTCATGGAATCTACTAGGCAAGTTAGTTGCTCGTGGGGTTTTCTAGGCCCCGTGTGGTTGTACGCTCATCTTGGTTCAAGAGGCAAGAACTCGGGTCCTAATGGTGGCGAGCATGGGACTACAAAAACCACACCCAACATGGCCTCCCATACAAGCCTTAGCATGATTAGTTAACTCCATCGACGATGTCACCACCTCCTACCTTTCTAGATTCCCTGGCACCTCTTAATCATCGTTCGGATAGATCAGACATTGATACTATGCATGGCTAAGCTGTCGACCTCAGAAGCTCTAGCAACGCTCAGATGCCAGACCTAGGTATGCTAGGAGCAGTGGATCAGGAGTATAAGGCTACAAAAGGGAAACAGTGCAGCAAATAGGTAACACTAGCTACTGACAAAAGACCACATTGGAATCATGTGCATCATAGCGAGAAAGTAATATACTTTATAAAACATAGGTTCAGAATGAGAGGCTACGCTTGCCTTGTACGTCAGTAGACAGGTACGGATCTTCGGTGTTGTTGACTTCAACTTCGGGTTCGGATCCTATCACGAAGGACCAAATACCAGAAAGGGAGAAGCAACATTCAATACATGGCATGTGCAATGCTCAATCAATATGGATGATATGACAAGTTAACTTGCGTTGAAATGAAACCCTAAGGCATGCTTCACAACTTAAACGGGGTTCCGTGGGTTGAAAACCCTAACTCGAAGAACTCCAGAAACACATGAGAAGGGTTACCGCGGTGTTCTAATTAAACTTGTCATTTAAGTTGTTGAACAATGCATGATGATAGCTTAATTAGATAGTTCTCATTTTTCTGAACATTTTGATATATTATTTGTATTTTTCTGAATTACAGATTAAAAGTTATTGAATTTACAATATTCAAAACAATTTCTGAAATTATTAACCCTTTTATTAATTTAAATAAAACTAGGAATACTTTTTACACAGGGGGCTAGGCTAGCCACAGACACCGACAGGTGGGCCCGTGGCCACCTCAGCAGCCACACACGCGAAAAGTCTCAGGGGCAAATTTCACCGGGGCAGAGGCTACCCACACCGACTGACGGGTGGGGCCAAGGCCACGCGGGCAAGCCACGCGAGCCTCGCCGGGGAGCGGCCAGACGGCAGCGACTGGCGGCTCTAGAGGGCGTTCTAGGAGGCGTGGTTGGGCGGGTTCGAAGCGGAACGGCACGGGGAGTTCTAGCTACGGTGGCGCCACCAATTTTTGGTCGCTGGAGCTAGGTCCCCAACGCTGACTGGCGCCGGCAGCGAAGGTTACACGGCGGCAGAGCGATATGGAGCACTAGGGAGGAGAGGGAGGGTGCCTTGAGCACCGTATGCTCACCCTGAGCGCGTAGATGGCTACGGTGAGGCCGGAGGAGCTTCGGAGTGATGGAGATTTGATGACGACAGCGGCGGCAGAACCTCGGGGAGACGAGCTCGTCCGTGCCAGATGGGGATGCGCGGCTCGATTACTCTGGCTAGAAGACAGAGGGCTTCACGGCGGAGCTCCTAACCTACTCGGCCGGGCTCGGGGTGCACGGGAACGAGCTCTAGCTTGTCACCATGGCAGCTAGGGTTCGGTGGGGAGGAGCTCTGCCGAGAGAGAGCGAGAGGGAAAGGGATAAGGGACGAGGAGAGAGAGCCGAGCAGCGGCGTTCTTATCCTGGGCTCCGGGGGCGGCGGCGCAGTGGCGAGCATCACAGGGCACTGCTGGAATCGACGACGGCGACGCTGCCACCCAGCTGCTTAGCGTCATCATCGAAGACGACGAAGAACATAGAGTGAAGGGGTATGGGGCCGCGTGGGCCTTAGTTGGGCCGCGGGAGAGGGAGAGAGGGAGTAAAAGAGTTGGGCTCGGCCCAGAGGCGCTGGGTTGCTTTTTTTTGACAGATCCTTTTTCTATTTCCTAAATCACTTTTTCTCTCTTTTGTATAATTATTTGGCTATTGTTTTAGATAATTCAAAATACCAGGATTTTGTAAATATGTTGAAAACAATGTGCGGCCCTTGACACTATTTGGGCTCCACTATTTTGGGTAACTTTCAAATTCAAAACATTTTGTATGGATTCCAAAAAGAGGGGAAAAGACTAGGGTTTAGGGTTTTGCACTTGTACTTTTGTTCACACACTTGATCACATGCAATGTTTTATTGAGTTTAAACAGATGCATGCAATGCTTTAACATTATATACATATATCACAGACTTGGGCTGTTACAATCATTTAGTCCTTTACTTGTAGTACCATTCTTTGCTTTGATTAGTTTGCTTTGTTGCATTGCATAATTTTGGCCATTATTGCTCTCTTAGTTGGTTGCTCCCAGTCTTTTGCTAGCCTCCACTTGTATGAGTAAGATCTAATCATGCTTCCAACTCCCAAGAAACCAAGTTATTCCAAAGTGTCCACTATAATCTCCTATGCATGGTGTGTTACACCACTCCAAAGTATATTCTTGTTTTTCATCTATCTTCCAATTAAAAAACTATTTAGTTATGTGAAAACTTAGTGATTAAAGCCCTCACGAACTTGATGGCACACTTTATTCTTTGCCCCTAATAAACTTGAACCATTGTGACAACTTTGTTGTATATGCTTGCACTTATAAGTTGGAATTAGCAGAACCGTGCTGTCACGGGGGAACATTTTCAACGTTGCACTTGTACCTTGTTGTACTCAGTTGATATCATGTTCTTTTGTCTATGCATTTCACACCGAACGTTTTCAACATTGCACTTGTACCTTGTTGTACTCAGTTGATATCATGTTCTTTTGTCTATGGAAGTCACCGGTGTGAAATAAAGAGGGAACTTGTAAGTCCATGGAGTTTGTATCCTGTGTTAGAGAAACGCCTGGGCGGCTAGCCTAAGCCATGCCTAATCATGGTGGAAACTTGCAGCATCACCATAGTGACATCTATGAAGCATTCTTCTTATAAAAAAGAGACACATTGAGAAAAGAGGAAAGAGAGAAAAAAGCACCATATTCCCATGGTACATAAGAAGAATTGCTGAGATGCTCATTGTCTGCTTGCCTTGTCATTTTGGTTATGGGAAAGCTCATGTACCATGTGCAAGGGGTACCCCGTTGGCGGTTCTCAATGATATGCAAATACTTACAGTGACAAGAACTTACTTGGACCCAAAGTTGAGTATGCATGAGGTGTGGCCCTCGTATTCAAGGGTCATGAGATTGCCAACTTATACTTCGTCAAGCATATACTCCAACTTTGCCACTTTAACCTTAACCACTTCAAGATGCTTATGATAGGGGCAATGAGGGCTGAAAGCTAACAAGTACCATAATTTTTGGAAGCTCTTTTTGAAACTTGAAATCCCTGCTTCCTTTATAAAAGGTCTTTCTTCCACCACTATTGAGTCTCCACCTTCTACCTTTAGGCACCATTAAGAGAGCATAGTTGTCATTCTGTGTGCAATGTTCCAAAGCTTATTAATTGATGCATATTGTGTTATTACTTGTTCATGTGCTATCTGTTTCTAGTCACCCTTGTGAACTTTGCAGGTGTCCTATGCATTATATTGCTACTCTATGAGGGACAAGCTAATTACCACTATGCTATGTTTTCTGCATGTGAAACAAACAAACGTTTTTCAATGCATGTTATTCATGATCTTTGTTTGTAGCTTGCCATGTGATGACCCACAAGTGTAGGGGATCGCAACAGTCTTCGCGGGTAGTATTACCCAATTTATTAATTCGATACAGGGGGAGCCAAAGAATACTTGCAAGCCTTAACAACTGAGTTGTCAGTTCAGCTGCACCTGGAAATAGTTCTTGCTCACAGAAGTTTATTAGTAGCAACAGCAAAGCAACAGCAGCAGTAACAGCAACAGTGAAATAGGAGCAATAGTAACAGTAACGGTAACAGTAGGATTCGAGTTCGGTAGGCATAGGGATGGATGGACGGGCATTGCACGAACGAGTCTAAACATGTATCTTCAAGACCTAGGGCATTGCAGATAAATAATAACAAGCATCCAAGTACTAAACAATCCTAGGCATGTGCTCCAAATATGGTCATACGTGCTCGCAATGAGAACTTGCACAACATCTTCTGTCCAGCCAGCCCGTGGCAGCGGGGCCTCTAGGGAACTACTGGCAATTAAGGTGCTCCTTTTAATATATCACCGGAGCAAAGCATTAACACTCCGTGAACACATGTGATCCTCACACCACAACCATCCCCTCCGGTTGTCCCAATTATTATCACTTTGGGGCCTTTGGATCCAGACAATGATATGTGTACACAACTTGAAGATAATATCACAAACAATACTATCATAATGATTCAATAATAGGTTCAGATCTGAGATCATGGCACTCGGGCCCTAGTGATAAGCATTAAGCACAACAAGTTGCAACAAAGTCAAATAGCACTAATAGAGATACTAGGCACTATGCCCCTAACAGATCTTATTCGATTACATGATAGAACTCATCCAATCCCTACCATCCCCAAGCCTACAGCGGGGGATTACTCACTCATGGATGAGGGAAACATCGGTGGTTGATGGAGATGCGTTGGTGATGATGATGGCGATGATCCTCTCCAAATTCCCCGTCCCGGCAGGGTGCCAGAACGGAGTTTCTGGATCCGAATCTTGGTTTCTCGTGGCGGCGGCAAAGCGGAAGTTTTTCTAGAAAGCTATCGAACCCCCCTCTATCTTTAGGTCAGAAGGCAACTTATAGACATAGAGGGAGGCCGAGGAGCTGCCTGGGGTGGCCAGACCTCCCCCAGGCACGGGGTCAGTGGGCCCGCACTTGGGGTGGGTCTGGGGCCCACAGGCCACCCCTCGGTCTCCCCTTCTGGATTCGTGGATCTTCTGGTGAAATATATTTTTTGGCATATTTTCGGGATTTTTCCTGATAGTTCATTTTCTGCACAAAAACAAGACACCAAGGTAATTCTGCTGAAAACAGCGTCAATCCGTGTTAGTTGTATCCAAATCATAGAATTTTAGAGAAGAAACAATAGCAAAGTGTTCGAGAAAGTAGATATGTTTTGGACGTATCAACTCCCCCCAAGCTTAGCTTATTGCTTGTCCTCAAGCAATTCAGTTGAAACTGAGTGCGATAAAAGAACTTTCACGAACACTTTGCTTCATATGGTGTATATATTCTCAGCATAAGAGTAGATGCTTAGATAATTCATAATAAAGAGTATGCAACTAAGTCTACTCAATAGTCATTGCAAGCTATGAAGAGAAACCAACTCAATAATAATAAGTAGCATGAAACATAAACATAAGCAACATTGCAATGCTCATAATAAGGTATGATAGAGTGGTATCTCGCTTGCCTTTGTTTCAAGAGCACAATATAAATGCTGAGGCACCTCTGAAGTTCATATGAAGACTAGAAGTAAAGATATCAGAGAACAAGCATCAAAGTCATGACATAATTAACCAAGTTTTGGAACAAACACAAGAATGACAACTATGCTCTCAAGAAGGTGCTCATAGAATAAGTGGTGACTCAACAAAGTTGTGAAAACGGTTTTTGTGAAGGTTTGAAAGGCTTCCTAATGCTGAAAGGAAGGTACTTGTTAGCTTTGAGCTCTCATTGCCCCTATCATAGGCATCTTTATGTGGTTAAGGTGAAAGTGAGGTCCACTCTAAATCATATGCTTGACAGACCATAGACTGGAAATCCCAAGTCCCTTGAGTACGAGGGTCGCTCCGCATGCCACTCAACTTTGGTCACCTGAAAGTTCTTGTCATTGTAAATACATGCATATCATCGAGAACCGCCAACGGGGTACCCCTTGCATATGGTACAGGAGCTTTCCCATAACCAAAATGACAAGGCAAGCAGACAATGAGCATCTCAGCAATCTTTTTATTTACCATATGCATAGCTTTTTATTGAGGAAGCTTCATAGATGCTCATTATGGTGATGCTGCAAGTTTCCACCATGATTAAGGATGGCTTAGGCTAGCGGCCCGGGCGTTTATCTAACACAATGTATAAACTCCATGAACTAACAACTCCCCCTTTTATTTCACATCGTCGACATCCATAAACAAAAGAGAAGTATCAACTGGATGAGATATCCAACAGGTGTTGAAAGTGTTCCTCGTGGCAGCACGGTTCTGCTGACTCCTATTATATAATAAGCAAGCATATAACTTTCATGGACTAGTCACAATGGTTCAGAATTATTAAGCGCAAGGAATAAAGTGTGTCATCAAGTTCGTGAGAGCTTTACTAACTAACTTTCTCAAAATAGACAAACATTTTATTTTGGAAGAAAACACGACATATTGAATATGCACTGAAGTAGCAAATGATGCTAATAGGTAGGTATGGTGGACACGACTGACAATATTGGTTTTGGGGAGTTGGAAGCACAGATAGAGCACATACTCAGTGCAAGTGAAGGCTAGCAATAGAGAGGGAGCGACAAACGAGAGAGCAATAACTGCCATAATCATGCTTGCAACAAAACAGGACTAATTATGGCATGAAAGTGATACAAGAACTCTGAGGCAAAATAAATCATCGAGGCTTACTGACTATTGATTAGTCATATGCATGCGTGAGCATGTGCCAAGTCGATTCACATGAACAGTCAGAGGAGGATACCACGTTATCATACCAAAGTATGAATAAAACAATGCAAGCAAACATTCATATGACATGCTACAAACTATTAGCAAGCTGGAGCTAATCATAGACAAGCAAGAACTACTAAGCATCCATAATGACATACACCTTACACAAACAGGCTAAGCATGCTCACAATGATGAGTATATGTACAAAAAATGAAACAAATAGTGTTCATTACCAGCCTCTTACCACACCTCGAGTTATCTTAATCTTCATTATTGCCCTTCACTTGTGTGACTTGAATAATTAACATGAAAACCAATATCCACTAAGGACGGCTGAACCCTGCAAAGAACTCACAAAACCAAAGAAGAACAACAAATATTTTTGGTGTTTTCAATTTTTTAAAGAAGGCAACCAACGCAAAACCAAACGACGCAAAATAAAACCCAAAACAAAAACTAAGACGCTCCAAGAATAACACAACTGTGTATGAAACAATAAAAACGAAGTGTCTAGAAAGACCTAAGATTTTTATTGATGAAGAAGGGGATGCCTTGGGAACCCCCAAGCTTTGACGCGTGTACCTTTTAAATATTTCTTGGGGTGACACGGGGTGGCTCCCCCAAAGCTTGAGCTTTTTTCCACTCTTCATCTCATTACATCATCCTCTCTCTACACCTGAAAATTTTCCTTCATACAAAACTTCACACAATCTTCATTAGCAACATTAGTTTATTCAAAAGATATTAGACCTCTAGCAAAGCTTTGGAATAGCAAGACTTTTCATTAAAAACACAAGCTACTGTATTAACTCCTTCAAAAATCTCAGTTTACCAAAAATAACCCAAAAAGGAATCAATAAGAAGCAAATGCAAATAATGGCAGAAATCTGTCAAAACAGACCAGCAGGTAGAAACCGATTTTTTCGAAGACCTTCTATTGCTCAAATCAAAAAGTGTTGAACTAACCAAAGTTATCTAACATACTGATGTATTTATTCGTAAATTTTCAGCTCAATCCAACTTACATAGACTCCTGACAATTGTTTATGGTGGAGGACAGAAATCTGTTTCGGGACAGCAACTCCCCAAATCTTACTTCCCTCCCATTAGAGGTCATTCTTGGCACAAAAGCAAAAAAAAGGATAAGGAGAGGTCATTACTGAAGTAATAACTTCCAAGACTCAAGGAAACTCTTGGGTTATCTCCCAACAAGTACTTTTCTTTAACGCCTTTAAGTTAGGCACGACGAAGAGCAAAGATTGGAAAGGAGAAAAATAAAGGTGATCAACTATAACCACTGTGAAAACATTATTTTGTTCATTAAAATCCTTTTGTTAACAAGGTTGATCAAGTCTTGTTACCAAAACAATCTTATATGAAACAAAACTTTGCATTCCACAAGGTGATTATGTTACCTCATACTTGATAGCAATGGTCCCAATCATAATAGTTTCAAAATTTTCTTGTGGAATGGGACAATATATTTCTCCAACCTTAATGCTCTCAACATTTTCAATGGAATTCAAGCAATAGCTTCTAACAACCTTCTTGTGGAAATAGATAGTGTGCTCTTTGTCATTAATATTGAATGTTACTTTTCCTTGATTGCAATTGATGACAGCACCTGCAGTATTAAGAAAAGGTCTCCCAAGAATAATAGACATATTATCATCTTCAGGCATTTCAAGCACAACAAAATCAGTTAAAACCATGAAATCATGAGCAAATTGAGCAGGAACATCCTCACATATACCAATAGGAATAGTAGTTGACTTATCAGCCATTTGCAAACATATATCAGTTGGTATCAACTTTTCTAGCTGGAGCCTCTTGTAGAGAGAAAAAGGAATAACACTAACCCCAGCTCCCAAATAACATAAAGTAGTTCTAACATAATTATTGTTAATAGAGCAAGGAATAGTTGGTATACCTGGATCACCAAGTTTCTTTGGAACCTTACCATTAAAGGAATAATTAGCAAGTAGAGTAGAAATCTCTTCATTAGGAATCTTCCTTTTATTAGAGACAATATCCTTCATATACTTTGAATAAGGAGGCAACTTAATAGCACCAGTCAAAGGGATTTACAAAAATAAAGGTTTCATCCACTCACAAAACTTGTTGTAGTGTTCTTTCTCCTTTGACTTGTGTTTCTTACCTGGAAAAGGAATAGGTTTCTACACCCAAGGTTCTCTCTCTTTACCATGTTTATTAGCAATAAAATCTTCCATTGTGTACCTAGTGTTCTTATTATGCTTCTCAGGTTCTTCCTCAACTTCCTCCTTATCAGGAGCATCATCAATATTACCTCTCTCAGTTTCAGCATCAGAGACAGATATACTATTAGGATCTACAGTAGGTTCAAGTGGTTCCTCAACTTTCTTATGTTTCTTTTTCTTCCTCTTACGAGGACTACCACTATCCTCACCTTGTTGGGAATCCTGCTCTATTCTTTTAGGGTGTCCTTCTGGATATAAAGGATCTTGAGTAGCTGCACCACTCCTAGTTCTAATTCCATAAGCATGTTTATTTCCTGAAGCATTAACTAGCATATCCTTTTGTACTTTAGCAAGTCGATCAAGTTGAGTTTGAACCATTTGAAAGTGTTTACAAAGCATTTTAATATCATTAGAAGTTCTTTCTACAATATCTTTCAACTCATGAATAGCTCTAGAGTTTTCCAATAAATGATTCTGAACTTGTTTATTAAAATTACCTTGTTTAACAATAAATGTGTCAAGTTCCTCTAAGCATTGATCGGGAGGCTTACCATAAGGAATATCACCTTCATTAAATTGGAGAGAGTGTACCTCAATAGTAGATGAGTGGGGAATTGGCTTACATAATTCTTCTATAGGAGGTAGATTCTTCACATCTTCAGCTCTAATACCTTTCTCCTTTAGACACTTTTTAGCTTCCTTCATCACTTCATCATTTAATGCAATAACTCACCTCTTCTTTGTTGTTGGTGTTGGAACTGGTTCAGGAATAACTGGTTTAGGAGTAATAGGCTCAGGTGTATTCAGCTCAGTTGAAGTCCAATCATCATAATTCTTGCTTATCTTGTTCATTAATTAGTCAGCATCTGTAGGAGTCCTTTTCCTGAAAACACAATCAGCAAAGCTATCTAGGTAGGTCCTATAATCATCAGTTAGTCCATTATAATAAATATCAAGCAACTCATTCTTTGGTAATGGACATCCAGGATATGCATGAATCAAGGAACAGAATCTTTTTCATGACTCACGCAATTTCTCTTCTTCTTCCTATTTAAAATCAAAAAGTCTCTGCAAAGAAGCATGTCTAGAACTGGGAGGAAAATATTTATGGAAGAAAGAAGCAATCAAGCAATCAGGGCTATCAATGGAACCAGGAGGTAATCTATTAAACCAAGCCCTAGCTTATCCTTTTAGTGAAAAAGGGAAGATCTTAGCAACAAAGTACTTGTGCATCTTAAAATCATCAGAGAACAAAGCACTCATAGTAGAAAGCTCATTCATATGAGCCACAACACTCTCGTTTTCAGTACCACAAAAAGGTTCTTTCTCAACAATATCTAAATAAGATAAATCAAGAGAGAACTCATAATCTTTATCTTTAATATCTATGGGAGAGGTGGCAAACTTAGGATCATAGGACTTCTTAGGTACAATAGTATGTCTAGCAAGGAGACTCTTAATAGCACTAGCACCATGTGTATTTCGGCACTCTTCAACAAATTCATCAGTGAGCTCAATGACCATCATTAATATCATAACTCTCACTAGCAGGTGATCTAACAGGTGTAACAGTGTCTTCACTAGGAGTTTCGGTATTTCCTAGACTAGCCATAGTAGCATCTATAAAAGGACCTAATAAACCACTCGCATCAAGCACAGTAGAAGTAACATCATGAGTATCAAAAGCAGTTTCAGATTTAGTAGTAGTAGCAGTGTGTGTAACATGAGCATGTGGTGGTGTGACAAGCTTACTTATAACAGACGGTGAATCAAGAGCAACAGAGGTGTTTAGGACTGTACCTCTTCTTGTAGTGGATGGTAAAATAGGGAACTTTCCATCACGAGACTTCCCCATGATGAAAGGAGTAGCAGTGAACAATAGTATATCAAAGTGAACTTACAAATAAAGCTATGCTCCCCGGCAACGGCGCCAGAAAATAGTCTTGATGACCCACAAGTGTAGGGGGTCGCAACAGTCTTCACGGGTAGTATTACCCAATTTATTGATTCGACACAGGGGGAGCCAAAGAATACTTGCAAGCCTTAACAACTGAGTTGTCAATTTAGCTGCACCTGTAAATAGTTCTTGCTCACAGAAGTTTATCAGTAGCAATAGTTTGTAGTAGCAAAAGCAAAGCAATAGCAGCAGTAACAGCAACAGTGAAACATGAGCAATATTAACAGTAACGGTAATAGTAGGATTCAAGTGCGGTAGGCATAGGGATGGATGGACGGGCGTTGCATGGATGAGTATAAACATGTAACTTCAAGACCTAGGGCATTGCAGATAAATAATAACAAGCATCCAAGTACTAAACAATCCTAGGCATGTGCTCCAAATATAGTCATACGTGCTCGCAATGAGAACTTGCACAACATCTTCTGTCCAGCCAGCCTGTGGCAGCGGGGCCTCTAGGGAACTACTGGAAATTAAGGTGCTCCTTATAATAGAGCACCGGAGCAAAGCATTAACACTCCATGAACACATGTGATCCTCACACCACAGTCATCCCCTCCGGTTGTCTCAATTATTGTCACTTTGGGGCCTTTGGATCCGTACAATGATATGTGTACACAACTTGCAGATAAGATCACAAACAATACTATCATAATGATTCAATAATAAGTTTAGATCTGATATCATGGCACTCAGGCCCTAGTGACAAGCATTAAGCACAACAAGTTGCAACAAAGTCAAATAGCACAAATATAGATACTAGGCACTATGCCCCTAACAGATCTTATTCGATTACATGATAGAACTCATCCAATCCCTACCACCCCCAAGCCTACAACGGGGGATTACTCACTCATGGATGAGGGAAACAACGGTGGTTGATGGAGATGCATTGGTGATGATGATGGCGATGATCCTCTCCAAATTCCCTGTCCCAGCAGGGTGCCAGAACGGAGTTTCTGGATCCGAATCTTGGTTTCTCGTGGCGGCGGTGGAGCGAAACTCTTTCTGGAAAACTATCGAACCCCCCTCTGTTTTAGGTCAGTAGGCAACTTATAGACGCGGCGGGAGGCCGAGGAGCTACCTGGGGTGGCCAGACCTCCCCCAGGCACGGGGTCAGTGGGCCCGCGCCTGGGGTGGGTCTAGACCCCCCAGGCCTCCCCTCTGTCTCCCCTTCTGGCTCCGTGGATCTTCTGGTGAAATATATTTTTTGGCATATTTTCCAGGATTTTTCCTGATAGTTCATTTTCTGCACCAAAACAAGACACCAAGGTATGTTGAAAACAGCGTCAGTCTGTGTTATTTGTATCCAAATCACACAAGTTTAGAGAAGAAACAATAGCAAAGTGTTCGAGAAAGTAGATATGTTTTGGACGTATCACCATGTTGCATGCATAGTTACTATGTCCTATTGTTATAATTCCATCTTTCATGCACATGTTTAGAGTTCTTTGATCCTAGCTTTCAATGCTTGAAAATGGTTAGATCTTTATTGTGAGGGTGCATGTCACCTCAAAAATTATTCTTTTATCACTTACCTACTCGAGGACGAGCAGGAGTTAAGCTTGGGGGTGCTGATACATTGGAAACGTATCTATAATTTTTGATGCTCCATGCTTGTTTAGTATCTACTTTGCTTTACTTGTCCACACTTTGAGGTGCTTTTTACATGTTTTCTGGTACTAACCTATTAACAAGTTGCAACAGTGCCAGATGCCTGTTTTCTACTATTTTTTATTTCAGAAAAGTTAGTAAAGAAATATTTTCGGAATTGGAAGGGACGAAGGACAAAGTCAATAACTTTATGTGGGGAACAATAAGTCCAGAGGAGAGCCGGAGGGGCCGGCCAGAGGGGCCACCCCCCCCCCCCCCCCCCCGCCCCCAGGTGCGGCCACAGGTGGGCCCGTGCCTGGCTAGGGTTTGGGCACCCTGGCCGCCTCCCGTTCTCGCCCCTTCGCCTATAAGAAGCGCCCAATACAGAAACCCTGAGTACCGATCAAAAATCCACAAAACCGTTTATAGCCGCCGCCACCATCGTCCCTAGATCGGGGGGATCTGAAGTTCTTCCCAGCACCATGCCGGAGGGGAGATCATCCCAGAGGCCTTCTCTCCGGTATGATTCGTGAGTAGTTCCACCTTGGACTATGGGTCCATGTAGTAGCTACATGGTTGCATCTCCTCCTTTGTGCTTTCATGTATAGATCTTGTGAGCTCTGTTCATGATCAAGATCTAATCTATTTGTAATCATGCATGTTGTGTTTGCGAGGATCCGATGGATATTGAGATTATTATGTTGGTTTGATTAATGGCTTTATCTTTATGATTCTATCACGTCTGTGTTGTTTGTGATCTTGCATGCTCTCCGTTGCTAGTGGTTATCTTGGCCAAGTAGTTGCTAGTGACTCCAAGAGGGAGTATTTATGCTCGATAGTGGGTTCATGCCTCTAGTTTCCAAGGAAGTGACAGAAATCTCTTCGGTTGTAGATGTGTTGTTGCTACTGGGGAGAAAACAACGGACTCTTGTTCATGGAACATGTGGACTGTTTACTTTACACACTTTGCTTAAAGCAGTTGTCTGTTGCTTGCAACTTAATACTGGAGGGGGTTCGGATGATAACCTGAAGGTGGACTTCTAGTCATAGATGCAGTTGGATGACGGTCTATGTATATCGTTGTATTGCCCAATCAACCTCATAGGATCTTTCTGGCTATTAATTGCATTGTTATGCCTTGCTCAGTTCCTGTCAATTGCCTCGCTGTAATTTGTTTACCCTTCATGCCATGTTGTTTATCTAAGGAGAGCACCTCTAGTGAACTATGGACCCCGGTCCAATCTTTACCATTGATACATCTTCCACTGTTATTTGTTTACTTGCTGCAAACCATTACCTTCCACACCATACGTTTAATCCTTTGTTACAGCAAACCGGTGAGCTTGACAACCTCACTGATTCGTTGGGGCAAAGTCTTGAGTTTATGTTGTGCAGGTCTCCGCGTTGCTTGCAACACCTATGTGACGTTTCCTTCCTCCTACTGGTTCGATAACCTCGGTCTCAACTGAGGGAAGACTTGCTGCTGTACTCTTCACACCTTGCTCTTGGGGTTCCCAACAAGACTCCACATCAAGCACCAAGTTCTCTAGCGCCATCAAGGAGTCAGAAATCTCTGTAAATACTTAGCAAACAGATTTTTAGGTTTTTTTGATAAAGCAAAGAAATAAAGTGCAAGTAATAAAGACAGCAAACAAACGCAACAAGTGGCCCAATCATTTCTTAGCAAAGGACAAGCCTGTGGAAATACTTATATGGACCAAACGTTCTCGAGGACGCATGGTCAAGTGCTTTTGCTTCAAATAGCTGAGTAGTCTTCTTTGGTGTTGTAAGTGTTGTGTGGGTGAACCTGTGCTAATGTACTGACCTTACTTGGACTAATACATACTTGTGATTAAACCCCTTGCAAGCATCCGCAACTACAAGAAAGTAATTAAGGTATAAACCTAACCACAACCTTAAACTCTGAGATCCTACGCTCCCTTGTGCAATGGTGTCCTAACGAGGGTTCAGGTTTCTGTCACTCCGTCAACCCCACAATTAGTAGTCAAATACACAATGCATTCCCCTAGGCCCATAAATGGTGAAGTATCATGCAGTCGATGTTCATATGACACCACTAGAAGAATAGCACCACAACTTAAATACTAAACCATTGAATAATATCTCAACACAAATCCACTACTAACAACATGACTTCTCCCATGTCCTCAAGAACTAAATGAACTACTCACGAGACATCATATGGATCAATATCAAAGATGATATGGTGATGAATAACAATCTGAACATAAATAATAATCCAATGGTTCCACTCACAAGCATTAACTACAATAGTAATCAACACCGGGAAAGTTTCCCCTAAGAACTATGCAAGTATTCAACACAATTGTTACAGCGGGATGGAGTGGTGATGATGGTGCTGGTGGAGATGATGGTGTGGATGATGATCCCGATGAAGTCTAGCTTGATGATGGTGTTGATGGCGACGATCTCCCCTCTCCGGGAAGGAATTTCCCCGGCAGAAATCTGTCTGCCGGAGAGCTCTTTCTCTCTCGGTGTTTTCTGCCCCGCAGAGGCGGCATAATCTTTCTGTGGTCGCTCCCCTTGTTTTAGGGTTTCGAGGATAAGATATAGGCGAGAGGGCGGAGCCAGAGGTAGGCCAGGTGGGCCACACCCCCTGTAGGCGCGGCCTAGGGGTGGCCCGCACCTAGGGGGTGTGGGACCCCTATGGCCCATCTCCGCCTCCCCTTCTGGCTTTCTTCGTCTTCTAGGAAAATATGATTTTCCATAGTTTTTCTGGTATTTTTCTGATCTTCACGAAATTGCATCAAAACACCTCTTTTTCCATTAGAATCCCGACTCCGGTAGTTCATCCTCCAAGAATCATCCAACATGCAAAAACAGATGAAAAGACATAAGTAACATCTCTTAATATGAAATATATCAATGAATAGAGGCAAATTATGATATAAAATGGTGATGCAAATTGGACGTATCATCGGTCCTGGCCGCTTCATCAAAAAATACCACAATATAAACAAGTACACGTGGGAGGGTAACAACTATAGCATCAATGCCCGCACAACACATGTGTGTACTGGCCATATAGCACTACTACACATAGATCATCTCTAATACCATTGTTGGGGTTTCGGTGCAGAAAACAAAAAAAATCCTACGTCGGATCACCCTAATAGCCAAGATCTATCTATTAGTAATGAAGTAACAGCCGAGAGGTTTCAGATACATACCCTTGTAGTCTGAAAGTTGTTAATGTTCCGAGAGTAACGTGGTTGAAGTAGTCATGCTCGTAGCCGATGTCAAGGTCGCGAAACTCCTCGTAGGTCACCCCTTGCTCCATCACCATGCAGCAGTCCGGCTCACGACATCCAAAGTGCCCCAAGTGTGACACCTCGTGGCTTCGTACACATACGGTGTACGATGATACCTCCATATCCCCGATCCCACCTAGAGTGCAAAAATAGATCTCTGGCTTGGAATCCCCGCAGCGCAATGGCGTGCTGCAGGTGCGTCGTCTCTTGCGCAAATAGTCCTGGATTGTGCCAACGCGTGGAGACAACTAGATAGAAAGAGAGATATTGGAGGCACATAGAGGAGGAGGGCTCCCAACTCATGGGATTCTATTGTGTGTCTCTCGTACTCCAAGGGGGGCCTTTATATAGGGAAATGGGAAGGGAACCCTTACCCCCCCCCCACCACCACCAAGGAAACCCTAAGGTGGCCAAAGGGGGAAGGGATGGTGTCCAAGGGAAGGAGGGAAGCCCTATGGCGCCCCAAAACCCTAACCCTAGCCATCAGCTAAGGGGGGAGCCTTAGGCGCCCAAACCCTAGCCCTAGGCGCATGGTCCCTTTTCCTCTTGTGGTTTTCCCTCATGGGCCCTTTTTCCCTAAGAAGTTTGGCCCATTAGTGGACTACCCTTTCAAATTAGATTTTAATAATATTAATTACATTAATTAATATGTCAATACATATTACCAAATCTGATTTGACCCAAAACACCTTTTGATTCCCCTTCGAATTTCTCCAAAGAACTTCGGAACTTCCTGGAACAATTCTGGTCCCCTCTCGGAACTTTTCATGTTTCCTTTCTTTCTCCGAACAACTTCGGATCTCTCTCTGCAGAACAATTCCGTCTTTCTATTTTCCTACTATGATTCTAACTTACGGATAATCTCCATTTCATCATACCCTTAAGTGGATCCCCTCACGGCTCGGGAATGGTACATACATGATCTCTATCAATGATCAACAGCGGGACCGGGATTCCCATGATGATCCCTGTACATTCTAGATGACGATGTTGTTTGAATCGTAAACGTCGAGTTCAATTCCCTTTGTTTCTTCGATACTACTTGTCCAAGATCCGATCTTTACGTATCACCATACCTTGTTCAATCTCGTTACCGACAAGTACTGTTTCTCTTGTTATCGCGATATTACATCCCTGTTATCTAATCACATGTTGCAACATTATGAATGTAATCTTACCAAGTCATCCTAAACGTATCTTACCCGTCACAGGGTGAAAAAATTCCGGCCTTGATTCATAGGCCTCAACCTGTATATCTGTAATACCAAACATACACCTTTATAATCACCATTTCACTGAGTGACGTTTGATGTAGTTGAAGTAGCCTCAGGAGATAGTGATTGATATGATCTCACGGTTTAAGGAGAAGGAGACTTCATTCCTGACTATTGTAACGATGAACCTCGTGACTTGATCGTGTCGCAATCTTTGAGGAATGTCCATCATATCATTCACCAATGATATGACCTCATTGTCAACTAGCACTATCACTCATGATCAGGAAACCTTGATCATTTGTTGCCCAACGAACTAGTATGAATAAAGGCTACTAGGGACTTTTGTTTTATATCATACATATATCAATGTTTCCACTTGATACAGTTATAGCATAATATGAAACAATTACGAACTTATTGGGATATGACAATAATAAACTTTTATTATTTATCACTAGGACATATTCCCTTCATGCATGGTTTTCCGGCGAGGTTTTTCCAGTGTAATTGGGAGACTCTAAAGGAGAAGATGGTTAGTGTTGTTATGGAGTTTTTCTGGTCCGGAATTATGCCTAAAGGTTTAAATACCACTTCTATTGTTCTAATTCCCAAGGTAAATAACTCTAGCAACCTTTCGGAATTCTGGATAATTAACCTCTATAATCTACCTGTATAAAGTGGTTTTTAAAGTGTTTGGTTAATAGACTGGTGCCATTATTGGATGGTATCATCTCCCCATCCCAGAGTGCCTTTGTTCCTGGGCATATGATTACTGATAATGCTTTGCTATATTTCGAGTGCATAAGGATCAGAGGGAGTATTAGTTAACTACATCTTACACCGCCAAAGATGCTTCCTTCCTATGCACACCAACATATCTCACGAAAACTCCAGACACATGACAGACACAGAGCCACCGTATAAGGCACACATATACAGCGCCACACTGTGGACGAGGGAGATATCAGCCGGCTAGTGCACGCGGGGTTGCAGAGGAGAGGATTGATGTTGATGAGAGGCAGTAAAGAAGAGAGAAAATACAATTTGTTTTGCATGCATATATAGTCCCATAAATCTATACTATTATATAGTGTACCAATTTTAAATCAGACTCACATTATGAATCCTAACCGCCGATCACCTAAATCTAATGGTTGAGAACAAAGAGATTTGTCGTAAACAATGGTGTGAGCTGCTTCCACTATGTTCTAGAACCATCATGTCTTCCTACTTGAAAAAATTGCCATGCCAGCTTTAAGCTTCACGTATGTTTTCACACAAAGCAGGACATATATTGTGGATAGTTCTTAAATTACATGCGTTTTCAATCTCTTGCGAATTTCACCGCACTTAAATCACTTTTATGTGTCGATTTATCAAAATTAGGTAAAAAATGAACTATAGGTGTGTGATAGGTTGCTAACTTTCATTGTTTGATAACAAATCTCTTTAAGGTACCCGAGTAGTCAATATAAAAAAATCATCGAGGGGTTTGAAAGATTCAACTTCGCTTAAGGAATTGACATGCCGACATACTTGAACCATATATGGAAAAAATCCAAGAAAATTAGGAATAATAAAAAAATGCTAAACTTGTGCATTGAGGCCTCTCGCTTCTACTAGCTAGTTTCCATGAAAAATGATAAATATGAGTTTTGTCAACTATTAGAAAATCTTCCTTCGCAATAACATCTAGATGATGCATTGAAATAGAACAGTGATGTTACAAATACAAGTAGGACCTCGAAAAAAAGAGATTACAACAAAGACCTAGGCATTTCGTAGAGAGAATCTCAGATCAAAAACTGAAAAAGCAATTGAGTCCAGGTCTAGCGCCATCTCCACCAACTAAAGTCACAAACAACTGCAGGGATGGTGGGGCCATGACCACTCAAACTACTTTATTATGTCGATTTATCAAATCTATACCAAATTTGAACTATGAATGCATGATAGGTTGCTAGGTCATAAAATTATTTTAAGGTAACTAATTGATTAACAAATTTTTAAATCTCTTTAGCATTTTATATGGAGTCCTAATTTTGTATGATACCCTCCGGTCCATAATATATGCCGGTGATTTATGCGAAGTATAGGACAACGTGGAGCGGTGCCACATCTACCACATCGACAACGGGGGGAATAGGTTGTGTGACGCAAGGGGGACTCAGTGACGGACGTGTGTCAATGGACTCGCGCAGGGCGGTGCGATGTTTGGTGTTGTGGAGGCATCGACGATAAGTCTAGCGAAGGATATGTGGATATTAGCCACGGATAAACTCTAGTGGTGCATTTCAGGCAATACACCACAGAAATTTTTACACTTCTATGGCGCATATAGGGAAACAATGCGCCACAGAAGTTTGGTGAGACCCTCCACCAGGGTTGGTCTCCCTCACTTTCGTCACAAAATATGCGCCACAAAATATGGAAAACCAGATCCCACCCCCCTTGGACCGACTTTTAACTTTTGTAAAATATAAACGAAAATGATAAAAAATTCAAAAAAATAATTCCTTTGAGATGTAGTTATATTTTGGGTTATAGTTGTAGGGAAAATTGAAAAACATGAATTTCGATGTATTTTGCAAAAAAGTTCATGGCACAGTAAAACGGTCATAACTTTTGCATACAATGTCAGAAAAAAAATTGATATACCAAAATGATCGTCTCGAAATTTCATACTTGATTTCAATGGCTGAAAGATTTGCAGACTCCCCAAATTTAAAAAGAGTAAAAAGTTATGGCAGAAACAAGATCTTTTTCTGCAAAAAAATAAAAAAGGGGGAGAAACTTCTGTGGCGCATTGCTCCCATATGCGCCATAGAAGTCTTGGGCAGGATTCGAAATTTGAATCCTGCCGCCCCTTCTCCCTCTTTTATCCTCTTCCACTCCTCCACCCTTCTCCTCCTCCACCATACTCATCCTCCACTTCTTCTCTCCTTCTCTTCCCCTTCTTCCTTACCTTCTCCTCCTCCTCCTCCCTCCTCCTCCACCCCGGTTGAGCTCCTCCTCCTTCCTCCCCACTCCTCCACCCCAATGAGCTCCTCCTCCGGTGACCTCCTCCTCCTCCGGCGACCTCCGCCTCCTCCTCCGGTGATCCCCTCCTCCATCTGCATCCTCCTCCTCTCCTCCACCAGTGACCTCCTCCTCCTCCGGCCACCATCGGCCTCCTTTTCCTCCTCCCATGACCCCTACCACCGACGATCCCCACCTCCGGCCAGATCTGGCCGTTTTTTTGAAATTTGAAAAAAAAAATCTGTGGCAGATATTGGCAATATGCGTCATAGAAGTTTGAGATCTGGTTGGGGACTTCTGTGGCGCATATTGCCAATATGCGCCACAGAAGTTTTTGAGACTTCTGTGACGTATTTCAATATGTGCCACAGAACTACACTTTAGTGGCATGATAATAGTGGCGCATCCCATATGCGCCACTGGAGTTGAAAAATGGTGCGCCACTGATGAGCTTTTTCCTAGTAGTGCATGTGATGCTTGCTAAGAGTCTGCTAGACGGTTTGAGCGCTCATTCCTTCTAGAGGGTGTCTCGAGGTATGAGTATGTACCCGGATCCTAGTTGGTCGGCGGATTTCTTGTTTTCAGGGCATAAGCCCTTGCTGACATGATCTTCACCCCATTTTCGAATTTGGTGTTGCACGGTGGTTTTTGCTTTTTTGATGTAAACTTTTTTGCTAGTCTTTTTTCAATAAATTAATAAAAAAGGGCGTATGCACCTTTTCTATGCAGAGGCTAGGAATCTCATCCTCCATTTTGAAAAACAAATGTAATGGTTTCATATATAGTTTTAATCAAGAGAGCGTTATTTTGGAGCCCGTCCTCCATGGAGTACTTTATTTATTTTTTGAAATTTTCAAATTTAAAGAGTCAGAAAAATCTGAAAAATACATGAATGTAGATAATGATTTATAATAAATGCTTGCAAAAAATCATGTGAGAAAACTTTATATCCTGGCCTCCGCAAAAAAAAAAAGAGAAGTTTAGATCCAAGCACGAAAAGTGTAATTTTGAATGGGTTTCCGTTTTTGCAAAATTTGTCATATCTGTCTATGTGCCCTATATACAAAATATTTTTAGTTGAAAATTTCCATACTTGTATTTCGCGTTATTGGCTACGAATATTTTTTTCGAAAATATTTGATGTTTTTTGAAAAATTAAAGAATGTCCTCCATGGAGGACGGGCTCCAAAGTGATTTTTGGTTTTAATCAGGAGTTTCTTTGGGATGTGGATACAGTTATAACCATCTCATCACTCGCATCAAGAGCTAGCTTATAGGCTCTACCTATCACTTTCTATGGGATGTTTGTAGAGTAAGGTTGTTCACTTATCCATAAGATATTTAGAAGTGGCAATGAGTATGCAGATATAGATGATATACTTGCACGAGTACAAAAGTTCCTTTTTTGTAAGCTTGGTATCTGTTTTTTGGGTAGATCATACTTTGCAGATAGCATTGTCAAAATCACCCATCATTACTGCTGTGGGCATTCAGGAATCCAAGAGAACAAAATTAGTTTTAAGAAAGTATATTAGTGTGTGCTTATTATGTTTCAGATGTTGTCGCTAGCATGCCTACATTTCTTTGCGAAACATGCATATACGACCAAGCCTAGAGTCGCATGAAAGCCTAAAGGTGGAAGAACGGGAACATATAAAACCCAGGAAGACATGACACCAATGGAGACCCCAACGACCAAGCGAAGCACCGTTGGCGGCCAAAGAAACAGGGGCGGAAAAAAAACCTAGATCGCCCCGAAATTGCCAAAACATACTCAAACCGTCACCTTGCAGGACAGACAGAGCCCTGCTGGTGACGCAAAAAGAGCAAAGCTAGAAAATTATAACTTTCTTATGTTTTTTCAGTTTTGTTTATATTAGAATTATCTAAAATATATTTACCTAGTACGTGTACAAAGCTTAGCTAAGCTGATGAATAATTGCCATACTGGGCTACCTGATGACCAGTTGATAACTAATCTAGCAACATGGATCCAGTGGTCACAAACCCAATCCTAGTAGTACGTGTATGGTAAAAGTTCGAATCAATCTGATGTTACTCGCTGAAGCTAGCTACGCACCGGAAATAATTAACTAGAGTGTCAATTTTCTTAGAGGTGGGTCGACCCGGCCGACCCGGCCAACCCAATGGGTTAGTCGGTGCCGGCTCTATTGACCCGATTTTCATATGAGGCCGATCCGGCCAGCCCAACGGCCTTGTTTTTCTGGGTCGGGTCAACGACCCGTCGGGCCGACCCGACCCAATCCCATCCCGACCAAGCCTAGAGTCGCACGAAAGCCTAAAGGTGGAAGAACGGGAACATATAAAACCCAGGAAGACATGACACCAATGGAGACCCCAACGACCAAGCGAAGCACCGTTGGCGGCCAAAGAAACAGGGGCTGAAAAAAAACCTAGATTGCCCCGAAATTGCCAAAACATACTCAAACCGTCACCTTGCAGGACAGACAGAGCCCTGTGACGCAAAAAGAGCAAAGCTAGAAAATTTAACCCCGTGTATGTAACTGGTTACACGAAACAAGGAAAAACACATTAAGATGTAGAAATTTAACCTCGTACTAATCATAAACCCGTTATCATCATTTAGTTAGAGAGAAAGTATAACCACCACAAGAGTGTAATCATTAAGCAGTGGACCTCCAGAAATAACATTACACAATCAACGGTCATACCTCTTGAGAGTACCTGCATAATACATATATACGTCCATAACTTAAAAGCATAATAATGTCACACAGTTTCAGGTGAACAAACCAGCCTCTCCAAATCCATTGGTTAGAGGTAAACCCCAACCGCATGTTGCTGTAGAATACGCGACCAGGCGACGGTGACTTCCAACTTACACACACCAAGATCAAGCATACCATGGCTCCTACCTGAATCCAGAGGTGCAAAGCACACCTTGCTCTCTTCCAAAACCTGGTCCTGGTTGCCACCCCGACACGCCGCAGCACCGACCACCAGCTGCCCGAACCTCTCGACGGAAACAACACGGCGTGACAGCTTAACCATGCCATCGGTCTCAGCCACCACAGCAGGCGCCATCTCTTTTCCCGAATCGAGTAGCAGGATTTTCATGTCACCCACACTACAATTGTAGGCAGTAAATAGGCCTCGAGACCCGTCTGGCCAAGACCCCTTGACGATCTGCAGAGTGATGGTGGCCTCCACGGAGCACACGACGAGACCACAAGTGAACTCCAGCGTGCTGTGCATGCTGGTGTAGAGACGGGTGCTGACACATGAATCAAACATGCGGTGTTCTTCACTCCTGCATAGATTGACCTTTTCGCAGCACCTGAAGCGATCAAGTAGAAGGCTTAGATGTTTGTCCTCGGATTCAGTAGCTCCCTTCACTTTCAGCACGGTCTCGAAGAACACACGTGTGTCATACACAACAGCACGGCTCGGACCTGTCAATGTAAAATAGGGATCCTGCATATATACAGCAAAACCTTCGGTTACATTGAATTCTAAACTAGCACAGAGATTTTAGACTCCAATTCAAACTTCTCAACTCAAAAGCAAAATACGGCAAACACATGTTATTCTTTAGTTAACATGGAAAAATAAGGCAGTCTGCCCTCTGCCGTACATGCTTGTAAACTTGCAGTTCATAATGAAATTCTCTACTTTCATGTGCTTTCCTTCGCGATAGTTATGTGGTGTTCTATGGTCAAAAGCCCACATACGATCAAGTATTAAAGATAATATATGGAAATTGGTTTGTCTATATTATTCTACAGCATAAGCAATACAGATAAAAGAATCATACTTTGGAGGTCAGAAGCAATATCTTGGAGTATAGCATGCTATCTACGCAAAGCCCATTAACAGAGGTGATTCAGTGAATTAAAAGGGTCAGATTGGCAATTGCCCTGCCGGTGTAACAGCAACATGATATCTCTATATGGTAAAACAAAATATATGCTGCATGTAATATACAACAATTAATAGAAAAGATTACATTAGACTGCACAGTAAGGAACAAACAAGATAATAACCTTTTTAGTGATGGTTTGGGGGTTGTCTCTTGCGCGGCTGAAGATAATATTCCGACTATAATCCAGTTTGTCATGCACCGTAATCAAACCAAACACATCCAGCGGCCATGCTAAACCTCCATCAATTCCCTCGACCTTGACAGCGAAGAACTGCACGGTAGTCCTATCGCCGGTGTGATCAGGCATAGGGTTGTCCGTGAAACACATGGCGGGGATACGCGCTGCATGTAGTCGCACCACAATTCAATTTAGTCAGAAATTATCTACTAGATGATCCTACAACATATGCAATTATGCATATGTACAACTATTGTACAATCCAAATCCTAGGTCAATGTATCAATCAATCGATTGGATCATAGATAGTAGATAGTATACTTACTGGTGCCCTCGAAACAGAAGTTTTTTTGCCTGTCCTTTTTCCTGTTCACTAAATTGTCACGGATGCCATCATAGCGGTCCTGCCAGTGGTCTTCGTCGGGAACTTCCTCCGGCGGAGGCGAAGGCGGCGCCCGAGCCCTCTCGGCTTCCTCCGCTAGGACTTCGGCAAGCCGCTGTTTCGTGATCTCCTGCTCTATCTTCCTCATCCTCGCCTTCTCTTCTTGCACCAGCGTAGCCCGCTGCTGCTCCGTGAGCTCCTCCAGCACGATCGGCGCCTCGGGGTTCTCTTTGTTCAGCCTCGCCACCGCGTACTTCAGCCTGATGTCGTCGCTACTCAAGCGTGGATTCAGCCGCGCCCCAGTCGGCACCACCACTTTCTTTCTCCCTGCCTCATGCGTCTCGATCTGGCATTCTCTCTTTGTCACCGCCGCCTCCAGGTCCATCCCGATCACAGCGGATCGCCGGAGATTCGCCGCCAGATACTGGGTGCGGTCAGTTTGGTAGTTGGAGATATTACAAAATGGGCGGGCTCCAACAGGAAAATTGATTTCTCGGCCCAGCCCAGGCCATAATAAATGCAACGTGTTGTGCTAAAGAAACAGAAAATATTCAGAACCATGGCATTGGTAAGTTTTAAAACCGAAAATACCACGGGAACATTGGTAACGTGAGCCTGAATTTCAAATCATCTCAATTTTAAAGTTTCATTAAATTTTAAAATATTACCATAGCTACTAGCAGACAACTAGTATTATACTCTCAAGCAACTAATAGTACTTTCTAGCAACTAATATTACACTATCCGTCTTAAAATAGGTGTGAAATTTTTCTCTAAATTTGAATGTATCTATATAGTATCTAGATGCAACTAAATTTATAAAAATCTGCGACATCTATTTTAAGGAGAGAGTACTTTTCTTGCAACCATTGGTACTTTCCTGGCAACTAATACTCCCTCTGTCTTAAAATAGATGTCTTAAATTTGTTAAAATTTGGATGAATCTAGACACTATTTAGTATATAGATTCACCCAAATTTTGAAAAACCTAAGACATCTATTTCGAGACGAAGGAAGTAATATTTTTCTAACAACTATGGGTCTTTTTCTAGCAACTATGGGTGTTTTAGCAACCAATAGTACCTTCAAAAAACATGGGGATATATGATTTTTTGTAGTGACATATCCGCAGTCAAGTTGGTGTTGTGTAGATTCTTCCCCTCTATTGGTATACCTTGGTTGAACTCAAATATTTGGTGAGCAATGATTTGTGGATAAGACACTAGTATGAAAAGACTTACTAGTGGTGTGCAATCCGCACACTATCAAACTCACGCCACTGGTAAATAATACTGGTGGCGTACGTCCTAAACCTGCAGTAATATTTGCATTAGTGGCATGTCCATTGCACGCCACCAGTAGTATTATACGTTATCAATATTATTTGAAAATTTTAAAAAACTACTACTCTATTTTTGAATTTATCAGCAATTATTTATCAGGATCTACAAATTCATATATAGTAACAGTAGACCGGAGATAACATCATCCAGAGTGGCAAATTGAATTTCGACTAGATAGAATGATCAAGTTTGATTAGATAGTCTAATAACCAAGTTCAACTAGATACCATCATCTATAGCTAGGAGGTCGCGCTCCTTAAAGTTCAGTCGACTAGTACTACTCAACATAGCTAGGAGAGGCATGATCATTATGGTGCAATTTGATTCTTCCACGAGTACTTTCCCAAATACTCATCCGAGGCGCCACACGAAACATGAAAACCTCCATGCTTGGGTGCTTGGGCAAGTTTTCCCAAGCATGACAATGGAAATAGCTTCTATCCACTTCATTTGTGATAAGAATACTATAAACATGACCGCTCTTTATGATTATGTATGTCATTTATATGGCCTCCCCATCACCTGTAGGGTTTCGTAGCATGGAAAACAAAAAATTTCTACCGCATACAAACAAACAAGCCAAGATCTATCTACTAGATTGTAGCAACGAGTCGATGGAATAACTCATCCTCAAAGATTCCAAAGTGTTTAACGAGAGCGGATTCTCGTGGGTGATGTAGTCGTACTCTTCCCGATCTCAAGATCGCGTAGACGATCCTTCCGGCGCTGCGTTCCGGCAGCGCTCCCACAGTCGGTCACACGTTCGGTACTCGACGAAGACCTTCCTCTCCCTTGTTCCAGCAGGCAGCGGAGGTTGTAGCACTCTTCTCGCGATTCCGGCAGCACAACGGCATGGTACCGGAAGTAGAGGGGAGATCTCGCAGGACTTCGCCTTAAGCCGGAGCGAGTATGGTGGAGTATGAGAGAGTCCCTCGACGATCTAGGGTTTAGACACGCCGAGGAGGAAGCTTGGCCGACGGCTAGGGTTGCTAGGCGGCGGCGGCGGCTTGACCTAGGTCGGCGGCGACGGCAGTGGAGGTGGCAGCGCCAGCGGCTAGGGTTTGGAGGAGAGGATCTTGTGTGTGCTAGGAGGGAGCCCTGTCCCTCCTTATATAGGTGGAGGGGCCGGCCGGCCAAAGGGAGGGAGGGGAGTCCCTCCCCAACTCGGCTTGGGTGGGCGCCGCCGGTTGGAGGAGGGAACTCCTCCCCAACTCGGTTTCCCACTCCTCCTCTTTTCCTCTTTCCAAATTTAGCCGTTTGACTTTTCAAACTAGCTGTTTGACTTTTCAAACTAGGATTTGAATCAATCCTTTATTTGGTTCAGCGATGACACTTAGTACATGATGCAATCATACCAAATTGATACAACACATTCATGTACCCTTCCCCTCCGGAGTGCCGGACATTCCGGAACATTCTAGAACATTCCCGATGAAAACACCGGAACCATTCCCCAACTCCGAAACGGGACTTTCCTTATATGAATCTTATTCTCCGGACCATTCCGGATCTCCTCGTGATATCCCGGATCCCATCCGGGACTCCGAAAAACATTCGGTCTCTTTCTCATCATTCCATAACTACTCAAAACAACGTCGAATCCTTAAGTGTGTCTCCCTACGGTTCGTGAATTATGCAGACATGATCGAGACACTTCTCCGAACAATAACCAATAGAGGAATCTGGAAATTCATATGGCTCCCACATATTTCTACGATTACTTTGCGATCGAATGAACCACTTACATACGATATCAATTTCCCTTTGTCTCACGATAGTTTACTTATCCGAGGTTATGATCGTCGGCATCTCTGCATACCTAGTTCAACCTCGTTACCGATAAGTACTCTTTTCTCGTTCCCGTGATATGTGATCCCTTGTGAGCCAGTCACATGCTTGCAAGCTAATTGGATGACATTTCACCGAGAGGGCCCAGAGTATATCTATCAGTCATATGGATGGACAAATCCCACTCTTGATCCATGTGTTTCAACCAATACTTTCCGAACACTCAATGCCACCTTTATAGCCACCCAGTTACGGTGTGGTGTTTGATGTCATCAAAGCATCCATCCGGTAAAGGTGATATGCATGATCTCATGGTCGAAGGAATTAGATTACTATGTATCAGAAAGCATATAGCAATTGAACTATTGAAATGACTTGATCTTTATGCTATGCTTATCTATAGGAGTATGTCCATCATATCATTCTCCTAATGATATGATCTTGCTATTAATAACATCTCAATGTTCATGATAGGGAAACCACAATCATCTATTAACCAACAAGCTAGTATTATATAGAGGCTTTACTAGGGACTTCAAATTAAGTTTACAAATCACACAAGTATCAATGTTTCCTTGTTAATACTATTATAGCATGAATGTAAACATTTATCATAAACACAAAGACATAATAATAACTACATTTATTATTGCCTCTAGGGCATATCTCCAACATCACCACCAATGTTGATCCTCTCCAAAATTTTACTCCTAGCTAATAGTTAGTCAAGAAAACTAGAGTACAATAATATAAATGAATAGCTTAGCAACAACATGTCGATTAAAACATATGTACCGTCCTAGCTATAAAGTTCTCAGGAAGAAGAACCATGTAGAAGGTTCTGGACCTAGGAAGTAGTAGTGAATCGGTAGGCATCCAAACCACTTGATGGCACGCACTACACCTCCTATCGTCACACTTAGTAAACACGTGACCCATTTGTTACATATAAAGCATAAATAATTTGTGTATTAAAATTCCAAAGTCTAGCTACCTGGTACGATAAGTAGCATGATCAGTTGCATAAATGTAGCAATCTAACACTAACATCTAAATCCATATAATACTAACATCTAAATCCATCTAACACTAACATCTATACAAATATAGTAACATATAAATTATCTAATTAATGCTAACCTGTAAAAATAAGCTAAGGAAGCAGGCGACAAATCCAAGTCAACTAATATGGGTCGGAGGGAGTACTTCATTCGATTTATATTAGTTGATTCAAATTTATATAGATTTAGTTAAATCTAGACATTATTTAGTATATAGGTTCATCCAAATTTTGACAAATCCAAGTCAACTAATATGGGTCGGAGCGTAACATGTATCTTTCTATGGTAGACCAGGGACAAACTTATGAATTAGCAGACCCATACACGATGATCTTGGATGTGAACATGAGTTTGGCACAATCAAAAGAGGTGAATTTAGAAAGTTGTTTTTACTTTCTATGCATATTCTATATTACTATATTTGAGTAATAGTAAATATTTATTCCACATTTCTAGATCATGGGTGGGACGGAGACCGATATTGCAGATGCTATGAAAGGACCCATCGACATAGGCGCCGATGCGATGTTGCTGGAAGATACAAAGGAGGTGATTGTATTTTTTTAAAGTGTGTTTCCATACGATAGCTTTATAATTTATTCTATATAAATGTTGGGCACTTGTAGGTCATGAATGATACGGAAGTAGATAAAGAGACGGTCAATTCACAACATAATAAACCAAAGAAATCAAACGCGAAGGTTATCCCGAAAGGTACCTAGTTGTGCTCCGATTATCGCCCTCTCATTTTTGTTGGATTATTTTTATCTAATAGTCATGTACACTTATATATCATGGCAGACTATGTTTGTACCACTGAAGATTTTGTTGTCATCGAAGCAATCATGTCCGCACCTAGAAATACTAAGTTTGTGGACATTGGTGATGCACTACTATCTAATGACGATTTAAAATGTCTTAATAGCAATGATGGATTCTTGCCCGATGATGTAAGTCAACAAAAAACCACTATTGTCTTGAATTTGAATGTATTTTATCTACCTGTATTTTATTTGTCCAATTACAGGTGGTAAATGGGTATATATATATTGTATGAATGCATGTGATTATCTTCTTGACAGAGCGGGTGGTAAGGTATGTATGGACAAAACATTTATCTTCAATCAGCTAAAAAGGACATTAAAGTACATCGCCACATCATAGAGCAGGAAAATATTTATCTAAAGAATGACATGGTCAGTAATAACTCCTACATATCTATATCGTCCATTATATTTGTAGCATGTCTATTTGTGAGACTTAGGCAAGAAATTATTTTAGGTCTTCCTTCCAGTAAACATCAGTAAGACCCATTGATATTTAGCAGTCATCAATACAAAGAAACGTTTGGTACAAGTATTGGACTCAATCGGTGTTGGAATGAGTAGAAGTGACCTCACTAACATGGTAAGTAAGTTGACTGTGGTCTCCTATTAACATTCTTTTTTCCTTAAGGCCTATTACTATTTTCTCTTATAACGGCTGCAAGGACTTGAGAAGCACCTAAAGATTGCATCCAAAAGAAAGGGGTTTGACAAGGGTGAAAAGTGGCAGGATTTGGATGTCACAACATGGGCAATAGAAGAGCATATCCAAAAACGACCGCAGACTGATGGGTATGTTGAACACCCATCAAATTTAATGTGAAAAGTAAATTAATCCACAAAGTTGTATGTTTAATATCCAACAAATCGTTGATCATTATACTTGAAGATGCATATAAAAATATATATATAGGTATATATAGGTATATATATGTATATATATATATATATTTGACACCCAGGATGTAGAATAGTTATTCTACACCCACCCTCTATCTTTAGAACCGTATATTATTTTTATGTCATGTAAATTTTATATTATTTCATAAGTCGGGAAGAACATAATAGAATTTAGAAATGACATAATTTTTTTTGTTTACATGCCATAAAAAATTCGACATAAAATACATATTTTTGGTGTTTTTTACACTATAATGACTCGTAAACTTTATTTTTGTATCAATTTTTTTTGGTTGTGGTGAATATATGAACATAATTATTCGTATATAAAACATATTTTTTCAATCTAACAACGTAAAAATATGTTGGGTACAAAATAACTATTCTGCACCCTGGGTGCTGAATAGGGTTTCTATATATATATACAATAAACCTTACTTCATGATTGATCAAAAAGTTTCTTTAGATTGATCTGGATTGATGCAATAGCAATATAACATTTTGTAATATTATAGTGTATCATGCAGGTTATTCATGTTAAACTTTATGAAATATTGGACAGGAGACGTGCTTTCAAACAATGTCACTCAGGTACTAATTTTATTGGAACATAATTAGTACTATGTTGCATCTTAAAATATTATTTTACAAGTGTAATTTTCTACTACTTTGTAGGAGGACATGAGAGCATTCCGAAAAAAATAATTGTCATATTGCATGATTCAGAACTAAATAACATAAGAGGCAGTCTGATATACGATCAGTCTAAGATGTCGAGTCTTGAGGGGAAACATCCACAAGATATAGCCAAAAGAAAACAATCCGGTTCCAGCATGCATCATGCTCACAAAACCACATGAGTTTGTTGACGAGATCTACAAATACATCATGTCCATCGATGATGCAAAGTGTTTGGAGTAAGCCTCATTTTAACATAAGTAAGTACATATTTTTATGATATCATTATTCCGATCATTTGTTTGGCAGGAAAGAATGGGTGCGAAGCTCCAAACCTTTTCCGCTTGGATTAACTCTAAAGCAAATTTATGACATACTTAGGATGGAACAACCTATGGATAAGGATTGTTTCAACATGGTTGTTCGTATACTGGCATGTGATAAGATACAAATGTTCATAGAGCCTTATGTGCATAACATGGACTTAAGATTTTGTGTAAGTTCTTACAATCACACATATTTATTATCATTGTAATGGTTTTAATCTTTTTTTATCTCAGTCGGTGATGATCGATGGTACACGACATCCAAAATGGCGCAAAAAGCCAAATGTTAAGGAGTTGGCAACATTGTTTCATAGTTGGCCTGGGATAGACCATGATATCTCGTCGTGCAACATGATAAGTTAGGTCTCTTGTCATTCTTGACATGATTTATGTGTTTTAATGGTCATCATTTCCATATTTTGTTGTCACATGCATCCCTTGGTGACTTCATCTTGTTCACCATTGACAAGCATGAACACTGTGTATCAATTAAAATTATAAAGGTGCTCATTCTATCTAAATGAAGCTCTTGAAATAGCGCAACCTGGCTGGAATTCTGATATATATTTTTGGTCACATAAATACCCTCATAGTATTCCAATACCAACAAGATCTGACAGGTAATTTTATTGGTTCTCATTACAAGTAGTTTATTTTATAATTACAATCCTAACGGCCAAGATAATGAAATCCATTCATTTACAGAAATTTATCGGGTTACTTAGTTTTTTATTTTGTGCTATCATGGGATGGTAAAAGATTTGTTCATCCAATTTGC
Organism: Avena sativa; assembly: GCA_916181665.1. Lineage (NCBI taxonomy): Eukaryota > Viridiplantae > Streptophyta > Magnoliopsida > Poales > Poaceae > Avena > Avena sativa. The sequence continues at coordinate 313,185,767 of OV702297.1, forward strand.
ACCATGAGTATTCCATGTTTATAGTTATTAGATTTTTATGTGAAAACTCCACGCTAACAAAATAGATTGCTTATGCAGGATGGCTATGAGTTGAGTAAAAAGTTTTTGATACACTTGCTCAAGTACCACGCAAATAAAGTCGAGGACAACATTCCTGATGTTATACGAGGATATCTTAGTTGTGTCAATGGATAATGGCTTAGTGAATAAGAGATAATTTTGTTGGTTCTTGCATTTTATAAACATTACATTGAACTATGTGAAGTAAATATTTAAATGTTTTAAAATATTATGTGGTTATTTTTTCAATGTGTTTATATATATACATGCATTGTTTACACACGTAACATGTGCTACACTAGACATACGTAAGGAGCCGTGGCAACGCACGGACATTCCACTAGTTTGTTACATATAAAGTATAAATAAGTTGCGTATTAAAATTCCAAAGTCTAGCTACCTGGTACGATAAGTAGCATGATCAGTTGCATAAATGTAGCAATCTAACGCTAACATCTAAATCCATCTAACACTAACATCTAAATCCATCTAACACTAACATCTATACAAATATAGTAACATGTAAATTATCTAATTAATACTAACATGTAAAAATAAGCCAAGGAAGCAGGCGGCTCACCTTGGTCGGGGATGGGCGGCGACTTGGGGCACGCGGGTGCGACGGCCATTCGTGACGGAACGGGGCCGGCAGCTCAAGGACGGGGCAGTGGTGCGGGAGATCGTGGATGGTGCGACGACAACGACTTGGGTAGTGGGTGCGACGAGAGCTCAGGAGCAGGCGTTGTAGAGAAGAGAATGGATGGGAGGGGATAGGATAGGCGGAGTCGGGGGAAAAGTGATCTGGGGAGGGGAGGGGCACCAAAATGACTAGTGGCGACGACTTGAGTGGTGGTTGCGAGTGAGATAGTGAGATATGTGAGGAAGTGTGATAATAAGTCGAGCGCATGGGATTTTAATAGTGGCATTTATATTTATGCGAGTACAGCTAGTAGCCTACCGTGTGGTGGCATTCCAATTATTCGAATGCCAACACTAAGTTTGTCCCCCATTGAATCATGCGGTCTAACTAAGTGGCGGCGATTAAATGTTCATGAACGTCACCGATATGTCTTAGGGCACTAGCATTTTGCCTAGCGGTAGTGGCATTCAATTGTTTTTGAGCTCCACTAGACAAATGACTACTATCAGGATTTTCCTATTAGTGAGAGGATGATTATGCTCAGACAAAAAAGCAATAACCTCCCATCTGTCATCTTTTAGCTTCACCATATTTTAGCTTTGCAATTAGTTGGTATTATAATCTTCCTTTCCGCTTCTTTGGATTCCTTTGTTTCCCCTTGCTGAGCATTCCTGTTAACAACATACGAAAGTTCTGCATTCTACCGGTCCTCCTCATCTGAGGAAACGGGGTCTAGTATTGGCCCCACAACCACCGGCTTCTCGGCACCGCCATCATCCTTCCTTGGCTTCCTAAACTTGTTGCATAAAAATGCCGTTTTTCAATCTCCCTAATGTATGCCGACCTTCTGTTTTTATTTACCTTTATTAAAAATCCTTTTCTAGCAACGTATGCATTGTATTATTCTTAACACCCTCCAGCATGTCATAATGTATTCCAACGTGTGGGTCCATGGGCCAATACAAAGCATCAGTATCATTTGTATCTTCTTGTGCAATCGAAGTTGTGTTTGTACCGACAATAAAACCACCTATGTCAGTGTTTTTTCCCTCTGTTTGTACTTCAACAATAGATACTTTGGTTTCAACATGTATCTATGGAGACTCATCAATAGCCTCCTCCATCAGCAGTTGCATGAAGTAATTAGGCCGTATGAAACCAGCCTCCTTATTGAGGTCAAATGGCACCTCACCGAGGTTTAGGATATCCATTACCTGCACGCCATAAACCAAAAAAGAAAAAGTAATCAGGAAAGTAAGCAACACCCCTGATACAACCGCGACAAGAAGATAACGAAGAACGAAAACGAAAAACACAGCAAGGAGACACAGATTTAACGTGGAAAACCTCTCCAACAAAGAGAGGAAAAGACCACGGGCGCCAGCCAGCGAAACTTCACTATATCGAGGAGTGTTTACAAACGCCGGGGATTTCACAGATGCAACTCTCCCAACCGGCGGCTTACAAGGGGTTTATATATCGGTGGAAATCTAGGTCTTCGACGATCCGTACCGTACCGCGGGGGGCTGTCGCCCCCCGCACCCCCCACAGGCGTCCCCGTTGGGCACGGTGTGGGCCAACTTCAGACTCGTTACACTCGGCCCAAGCCTCCCGGCGACGGGCCTCGCTCCACTCGTCAGAAGTTGGCCTATACTTTGTAGAATTTGGATCAACATATAACAACCCCTACCATATAGAGGCAAATACTATGCACTGATTTCTACCTAGAACACAAAATATGTTACTGATTCTTTTTTGCTTCAACGATTCTCATATTTTTATTATTGTGTTCTTACCTAGAACACAAAAAAGTAGGGGACCGATGGTTAGGTGTAGAAGGACAAAGTTCAAAAATTGTTGTGATTCGTGCTAGAATTAGTATAGTAGACGAACTACTTCTACTTTATGTATATGTAAGCAACCACATTTTTAGCACTGTTGTATGGATATATTGATATGAATGATCTCATCTACTAGGCTTATGGATATATTGACATGATTTTTATTCTATTGGACATGGAGGAGTTTGCCTAAGCTGCAGGCACAAAAATACCTTTTCCCCCTCCTCAGTTTTGTTCTTTACATCATGGGGGTATTTTTTTAAACCTAGCATAGGAGAGTTGGTTAAAACCATTAGGAAGTTGTATATTATGCCATATGCCTACTATGCACATGAAGTTGCCTGGAAAAGCCCTTCAAGGTGCCTACATAGTGGGGAGTTGTCTGGGATACATATGGTAGCTTTTTAGCAAAATAGGCAAGTTGTCTGAAATCAAGTGGAAATTTCCTAGGTTAGAATATGAGCATATTTTGCCTTAGACATGAAGTTGTCTGGGATCTATGGGGCAGTTGGTAGGCAAAATAGGCAAGTTGCCTGAAATCAAGTGGAAATTTCATGGGGTAGAATTGGAGCATATTTTTCCTTAGACACACAGTTGTCTGGGATCTATGGGGCTGTTGGTAGGCAAAATAGGCAAGTTTCCTGAAATCAAGTCAAAGTTGTCCGAATTCAGTAATAAGCATAATTTGACTAATCCAACCAAAAATTTTACCAATGCTTCAACAAGTTGTTTTTTCCTGTAAAAAAGTTGTCAATCTGATCTAGCAACTTCAGCTAACCTAAAAAAAATCAACACGAGCCAGTCTATAGCTGGTTTAATGAAGGAATACATGTGTTGAATCTGACAGAGGAACACTCAAAGCAGGTATGTTCCTCTAGCTGCTCTGCATGGTATGTGTTCATGGGGTTCAGGGTCGGGAGTTTTCCATGATTAGATGCATTCATGATTCCTGTAGAGCCAGGGGAGGTCGCAGGCGGCTGCACCTGGGAGGAAGACGACCTTCGTCCTTAGAAAGAAAAGATCCAAGGGAAAGCTCTCGATGCTGTGGAGTGTAGGGTTGAAGGGAGGGACAGTGAGATGCGGCTTTTAGAGACATGCTCAGGTGAAATCAGGTGGGGCAACCTTTTTCACAGCTGGTTCACGTGTCCGGAGTCGCACGCCGAGTGGTGCAAACAAGCGCACCCTGCCCGGGGATCCTAGGATAGGTTTTCGGTTCCTTACTTTTTCTAGTCGGCAGGGACATAGTCTTCCAATAAGGGGAAGAGGTGCCAGGGACGAGCGCCAGGACGCCCCGCTAGATGCGTTCTTATTTATTTATCATCTTTTGTTGGAGGTCCAAATTTTGAGTCGGTGTCTCCTTAAGAATAGATAAGCATTTTCATAATCAATGTTGAGAAGTATGAATCCGATGTGGCCGGAAGAGCAGCGGGATCAGTTAGAAGAAGACGGAAGGGTTATATGTGTTGAAATAGCTGACCAGTTCATGTCACACGATGCGCATGATCCAACAGACTACTACTACTAGCTCACTCCAACGACCTGGCTCTGGATCCACTCTCCACGGCACTAGCTAGATTGTACGGCATTTTGGTGTCATCATGTAACGTGTATGTACTGCCAATAACGATGAATAGAATGTGGTGTGTTGCATCAATTCGGTAGCTGTGTCTCTTACAGTCTGCTCGTTTAGAACGAAGAGAACAAGTCACACGACACGAGAGGAAGAAGAAGGTAGGGTAGGGGCGGGGGCCATTCGTTCCATTGATTGTGGATGGCCAGCTTGGCTTGGCTTGGCTTGGCTTGGCTTGATGGACCCCTTGTCCACCATGTCCAACCACCATGACAGTTACAGGCATGGCTTTCACGTATGTATGGCCCTCTCCTCTCCCGCGGGGACGAAACAGAGATACTCCAGTAGATTTGGCATCATGTCCAAGCTAAAATCAACCACGCCATGGCCTTTCTCCCAAATTAACACAAGAGGCATCAGTTATGCATGCCTCAAAATTGACCGCGTGCTACGTTCCTTCCAAGGAAACTGGAGCAGAGCAGCAGCCCCCAAGTCTGACCGTTTGGTCTGATACCAAACTGGAGCAGAGCAGCCCCGCCCCGCCCCGCCCCGCCCCGGATTGATGATGGAGCCACCGATTTTACTCCATAGCACCAGCGCAAATATTTTTTCCAGAATCGACCACCTACATATTACTGTGCTTGCATTTCCAACGAAATCGCGTTGCCCGCAGGTGCAGACGACGCACGGCGAACCGCAATGCCTCTTCCTCGTGATAGCAATGGCGACGACGCCGCCGAGGGCGCCCCGTCGCTCGCCAGCTACCACGCCCCGCTCGCCGAGCCACTCCTCGACAAGCCTCGCCGGTCGCCGGACTGGCTCGGTTTCTGGCGCGGCGGCCCAACGACGTCGTCGGCAGCAGGCGGGGTCGCCGTGGTCTGGTGGGGATCCGTGCGCTCCACGTGCAGGGAATGGGTCAGGCACCCCATGAACGTCGCGCTGCTGCTGTGGCTCCTCTGCGTGGGCGCCTCGGGCGGGATGCTCGTGCTCCTCCTCCTCGGCCTCCTCGACGGGGCGTTCCCGGCGCCCGCCGCCAGGAGCCACTGGGTCGAGGTCGACAACCAGGTGCTCAACGCGCTCTTCACGCTCATGAGCCTCTACCAGCACCCGGCCCTCTTCCACCACCTCTTCCTGCTCTGCCGATGGCGCCTGCCCGCCGACGCCGCCGACCTCCGCGCCGTGTACTGCAGTAGCGGCAGCAAGGGCGGCGGCCTGGCACCGGCACGCACGGGCGAGCGCGCGCACGTATCCGTCGTCGTGGCGCTGCTCCACCTCACCGTCGTCTGCCAGTACGCGCTCTGCTGGCTTTACTGGTGCTTCACCGAGAGGACCCGCCCCGAGCTCGCCGAGGACGTCTTCTGCGCGGTCGGCGTCGCCGCGCCCGTTGTCGCCGTCGTGTACACCGTGTGTAGCCCGCTGGGAAGAAGTGAACCCTCAGGCGACCTCGACGCCCCGTCGGTGACCGAGCAATTCCCCAAAACGTCTCCGCACGCCAACGCCGTGGTGGTGGAGCCGGAGTGGGCCGGCGGCATGTTCGACTGCGCCGGCGGCGGCGGCGAGGCGGCTGCCGGGTGCTGCCTCTCCCTCTCCTGCACCTTCTGCGTCTTCGGGTGGAACGCGGAGAGGCTCGGCTTCGGCAACGCGTGCGTGCACGCCACCACGTTCCTGCTCCTCTGCTTCGCGCCGCTGTGGGTGTTCGGCGTCACTGCTCTCCGCGTCCACGACGCGGCCGTCGGCGACGTGGTCGGCGCCGCTGCCGTGCTGCTCTGCGCGGGCGGCCTCCTCTACGGCGGCTACTGGAGGATCCAGATGAGGAGAAAGTTCGGGATCCCAGGGAGCGCCGTGTGCTGCGGCTCCAAGTCCGCCACGGACTACGCGAGCTGGCTCTTCTGCTGGCCGTGCGCGCTGGCGCAGGAGGTGCGCACGGCGAGCCTATACCACATCGAAGGAGAGAGCTTCTTCCACCGGAAGGACGCTGCCGTCAGCGACCACGAGCCGTTGCTACCGCCGCGTCACCGTGCCGATCCAGCCGTTGCGCCGGGCACAAGTGCCATTTCGGCGTCAGAGCATGACGGACCATCAAGTGAGCACTTGGTGGTGGTTGTTCATGATGAGATGGTTCCACCACCGGTGGTTCAGGTCGTGGCGGTGGGAGACGATGACACATGCGAGGAATGCAATGCCGTTCACGTCCAGGAAGAGATCGAACGGCCGGTACCGACATCGGCGTCGACCTGGAAGAGGAGGACGGATCATCTTTGTTGGCGTCGAATGGAGGACCGGTGGACCAGAGATAGTCTGGTGGAAGGTGGAGGATGGGGAAGCTGAAGAGGATGATCAATGTGGTCACCATGGTGTCGTTGCCTTTCTCTTGTATACACAAGGGGATTCATTCGTTAGAGACTGCATTGGAATTTGTAAATAATAGTACTAGTAGGATTGATAGATTCAGAACAATTGTAAATAATAATTCTGTAATTTGCGGCCGCGATCGTAGTTTGGTAAGCAGTAACTAAGATTCAGTTTATGCAGTGTATCTTGTGATTTAGTAGAAACTAATTCTGCTTTGGTTCCATTGTCGGCAAGTATATGGATGGATTGTCTTCTGAACTGAACATGAAGGGCCAAATGTGCCATTAGTTCATACTCCCTCCGTTTTTAAAATATAAGATGTTTTAGCTTTGTGAAACAAATATATTTAGACTACTTTTAATGTGTAGGTTTATTCAGGTTTGAAGTAAATCTACATACTAAAAGATATCTAGATACATTTTTTTCACAAACTTAAAACATCTTATATTTTGAAACGGAGGAAGTATATGATAGCTCCTCTGAATACTAACACTGTTCATGTAGCAAGTTTGAACTTGCAAAGATATACTTCATCCGTTCAGAAATATAAGACATTTTAGTTTTATAAATAAATGTATTTAGACGTCTTTTAGTGTATAGGTTCATTTCCAAGCTCTACGAATCTATACATAAATTCGATTTACAAAACTAAAACATATTATATTTCTGAACGGAGGGAGTACTTTAAAGAAGAATGGGCATGGACAATTGGAAATGAATGAAGTAGGATTTCCTTTCTCGCGAACCTTCACGAGATCATACAGTAATTTCAAGAAAGGTTTCTCAATTCTCACACAGAAATATCAGCATACGATGAAATGCAGCTTTGTCCTCTGATGCTTGCCAGAAACCTTCCGAAACAGTTTGATCTAGAGTTCTAGACCAAAGCGTGCTTTAGCTCTTGACCCAGGTCGCCACTTGTGGGTTTGTGGCCCCTGGACATTATGGACAATCGATACAGAAGCTAAGCAGGTTGTTCTACTCCACAAAAATCCAACTCCAAACACTTCCCGTTGAATCAACTTCACATACTATTCAGATGAGTTTCAGAATAAAGCGGGAGTAGTTTGAAAATCCAGTGTGGCGTGCTGGGAGCAACGCATATATTTCCTCTCACGGAACACCACACCACAACTGAACTCTAACTGTATTTTTGTACATGGTCGGTCCAGCCTGACGAACTGTATTTCTATTTTTTATGAACCATTGATTTGGTCTGTTGTGGAGTAGTCCAAGTAGTATTCAGCCGTCATCTGACATACCAGATTTAACAAAACTCACGTCAGATACGTATCGATGTATACAGAGTTAATAGCATAAAACTACCACATTTCGACCGAATGTTCGAATAACCACCACCTTATAAAAAAATCGCAAGACAGATTTTTTGCAATTCACGCTAAAACCCGATTTGGGTCGATTGACAGCGTTTCTGACGGGGGGGGGGGGGGGCACCAGGATGATGACGTGGCAAGTGGTAGATGGCTCCTGGCGACGGCCGTTGCACGCCGTTAACGGCTGTGTGGGGCCCACACCGGCGCCATGTCTGAAAGAGGGGAAACAGTCAGTTAGGTTACAGTTTCTCCCCTTTCGCACGCGCTCCCGCTCCCGGTGGAAGATGGCGGCGGCTACTTCCGGCGGCGACCTGGACGGTGGCGCCGGTTTCAGCACAGGCGGCGGTGGATCAAGCGGCGGCGACATCAATTCGCCTGCAGGCAGGGACGGTGCCCCTCTATCCTCGCCGTCGTCGTTCACCTGAGGTGCAGCACGGTCGCCGGAGCGTTCCACTGGACCCGCCGCCGCTCTTGCTCTGGCGGTTCTGGCTTCATCTGCGAAGAGTAGCTACCGTTGGGGATCCTGCTTGGGCGGCATCGAGTAAGCTCTCACCTCACAATATTGCTCTGTCTAGTTTGAATCTTGGATTAGTTAAGGATTGCATTGGCTAGTTAGGGTTTGAATCTTGGATTAGTTAACTGAATCTTATGTTGCTGAATCTTGGATAGTGGATAGTATGTTACTCCTGAATCTTGTGTTAATTGAATGTTAACTGAAGCTTAACTGAATCTTAACTGAATCACATTGCTTAGCTTGTGTTAACTGAATCTTAACTGAACCTTAACTGTATAATTTGTATGTATCATCTTGGACAGTATGAACTGATGCAGTGACAGTAGATATAATTAATTGGTATTGTTCCCTATCAATTAAATAGGAGTATGAACTGATGGATTTATAGTACATATAATCATTACTTGTTGTACTATGCAGTTTGGATGATGATATTTAGGATATTAGATTTAATTTCCCTGGTGAAGACAATCTAGAGAGAACCTTGTGTAGTGCAGAAATCACATATATGAATTTGTTGGCCCTTATTGAAGAGTTTGGTTATAATGTTAATGACACCATGTACTACATCAAAGAAAGGGGGAAAGGGTTGGAGGGATTGGAGGCTGTTACCAGCATGGCAAAGGTTATTAAGATGAAAGAACTTTTTGAGAATGAGAAGGTTCTTAACTTGATAGTGATCAGACACAATTCAGATGTGCCACCTGGACTGAATAAAGAAGAAACTGAGGTTGACATTCCATCACAAGACCCATTGATACTAAGGGTGGACAGAGATGGAGTGTCATATATTATTGAGGAAGAGAATGTATATCCAGTTGCTGTGGATATGTCAGAATGCCTCTATATAGGAACAAAACAGAGCTGCAATTTTGGGCTGGGCAAACCAACTGATTATGACAAGGCTATTGATGAAGTGGATTCTGATGATGAATGGATGCATGAGCTGCAGCATGATTACAAAGCTGATCATGACAAGGCTGTTGCATCAGAGCTAGAGTACATAAAGGAATTGAAGAGGAAGAGACAAGGTGGACATGATGGGCACAATAACAAGAAGAGAGGAGAATCTCCTGTACACTTTGAAGGGGAAACTGATGTGGAAGAGTTGTATGAGGAAGAAGAAGAGGAGGAGGAAGAGAGTGAACCAGAGGCTGTGGATGAAGAGGAGTTTATTTCTGAGAAGGATAAGAAGGGGAAAGGCCCCACATCAAGCAGATCACATTAATTGGCTTATGCAAATACCTGTGGAAGCTTGGGCCAGACATGCATTTGACACCAACTGCAAGACAGACCTTACTGTCAATAATCTAAGTGAGGTTTTCAACAAGATGATACTTGATGTAAGGGGCAAGCCTATTCAGTCCAGGATCAAGGGCATCATTGACAAGTTGATGTTAAAGTATAGTGCAAAAAGGGAGAAGGCAGAGCTTACAAGATGGGAAATCACACCTTTCTACTCAGAGAAATTAGAAACAGCTAAAAAGTTCTCAAGAACATGCAGTCCTAAAAATGCTGCTATTGGTCTGTGGCAGGTTGGCACAAGTGGGCCTGGAGTGCATGTTGTTGATCTTAGAGAAAAGACCTGTGGTTGCAGATATTGGGATGTGACAGGAATTCCCTGCAATCATGCAATTTCTGTCATTATGAAGCTCAAACAGTTTCCAGAGGATTATGTGCATGACTTTTTCAAGAAACCCATGTATAAGGAAGCTTACAAACATATTATCTATCCAATCCCTGGGTCTGATGCTTGGCCAAAGACACCTTACCCAGACATAGACCCTCCAGTTTTAGAGAAAAGCCTAGCAGAAAGCAAACTAAGAGGAGGAAGGGTGCATTTGAGGTACCTGCACCTAGAGATACTTCTAGGATGGCCACCATCACTTGTAGTAATTGTAATCAGCTGGGTCATAGGTACACATCTTGTCATGTTCAACTCAGGCCTGAGCTAGCTGTAAGGAAATCACAACAGAAGGTTGTCTCATATTGCAATACTCTTTCATGTACTGTTGTGCCTTCTCATATTGCAATACCCATATTTATTTGTGTTTGTAGGCCAACAAGACAAACACATATGACTGCTCTACATCACAGAGCACTGTTGTGCCTTCTCCAAGGGTAGCACCAACACCAAGAGCTCCAAGGGCAACACCAACACCTCTAGCTCCAAGGGCAGCACCAACACCAAGAGCTCCAAGGGTAGCACCAACACCTCCAGCTCCAAGGGCAGCACCAACACCTCCAGCTCCAAGGGCAAGACAGGCCTTCTCAGCTCCAAGGGCCACTCATTCATCAAATGTGATCCCTAGGACCAGTGGCAGAGAACCAAAGCTCACAAACAAGATGAAGGGCTACCTCAATGCTGGGAAGCACACCAGCTACAAGGGGAACAACAAAAAGACTAAGGCCAACAACTCCATCTCCAAGGAGTGAATATGTTTCTATGTATGAAACTATCTATGCTATGTTCTTGTGTGTTTGAAACTATCTCTACTGTGCAAAACTATGTTCCTGTCCAAGACTATGTTGATGATTGGAACCAACTTAGAGTTTGAGACTATGATATTGTGTAAAACTATGTTTCTGTGCAAAACTATGTTCCTGTGGAATCTATGTTGTACCTTTTTTACTATGATGCATTGTAAGACTATTCTTTTAAATGATTACAAAGGTTGTCGAGAACCCTCGACAACCCTAACCAACTACTATAAAAATGGTTACAAAGGTTGTCGAGGGTTCTCGACAAACCTAAACCACTACTCTAATAATGATCACAAAGGTTGTCGAGAACCCTCGACAACCCTAAACTACTATAAAATGGTTACATAGGTTGTCGAGGGTTCTCGACAAACCTAAACCACTACTCTAGTAATGATCACAAAGGTTATCGAGAAGCCTTGACAACCCTAAACTACTATACAAATGGTTACATAGGTTGTCGAGGGTTCTCGACAAACCTAAACCACTACTCTAATAATGATCACAAAGGTTGTCGAGAACCCTTGACAACCCTAAACTGCTATAAAAATGGTTACATAGGTTGTCGAGGGTTCTCGACAAACCTAAACCACTACTCTAATAATGATCACAAAGGTTGTCGAGAACCCTCGACAACCCTAACCAACTACTCTAATAATGATCACAAAGGTTACAAAGGAACACATTTGAAATAACAAAGGGATTTAATTTCAAATGACAATATATAAAGGGCGAGCATTTCTAATAACAATAACACATAAGGTTTTAATATAGATAGATCCATTAAACTAACAAGGTTCCATCACAATTAGTTCAACACTAAATTCAACAACACATACATCACTTGTAGTTCAGCACTGCTTCCAACAACAAATCTACCACAGTAGTTCAGCATTACATGAACAGTAGTTCAGCATTACATCAACACATTCATTCAACTCACTCATCATCACAAATTGCCTTAATCTTCTTCACCTTCTGCTGGAGACTATCCTTGGCATTGAAGAGGTCAAAAATCATATACTCTAGCTTCTTTTTCTCATCCTTGAGGGCCAGCTTCTCATCTTCACATTTCTGCATCTTGGCCTTCATTACATCAGCTTGAGTTTTCAGTATCTCTTTGAGCTCAACCACTGCATTCTTCAAGACCTGAATTTCATTCTTGAGAGCAGCTGTGTGCTCCTCCTTCTTCTGCTCAGCCACACTTTCTTTCCTTTCTTCCTTGAACTTCTGATAATTTTCCAGAAGCACCTTCCTCTCAGTTTCATCCATGAACTTCTTCACATCGTCTAACAGAGAATCATGTTTCTTCTGTAACTTCTGCTTATCCTCTGACAGTTGCTTCAGCATAATGGCTTGCTCACACCTGTCATTGATTCTACCATCATGGGCTTCATTGTACATGCCCCAAAGCCTTGATAAAGCCCTCTGCATAGTTTCTGGCCACTCTTCTTTATCAATCCAGGAGTGGAATCCACAGTTCATGAATTGCTACAATGCACAATCCAATAAAAATATAAGCATGTCTGGATAAAAACCTCACTGTCTTGTTCTTGCTAATGTAAGCTACTGCTAAAGCACTGTCAAAACAAGACACATCACTGCAATTATGCTAAACCATTGCTAAAGTATAACTTTTGTTGTTGAAAACTATTGCGAATAAGATAATGTGCTTCTAATACATCACTGCGGCTTTTTATCACGGTTGGTAAAAACCACCGGCTAAACCACTAGCGTAATGTGCTTCTAATACATTTCTAATAAGATAGTATAACTTAAAACAATGCACAAAATAAGGTAGGCAATACTAGTAAACTTACATTTGTAGGGGTTCGTAGCATGGAAAACAAAAATTTTCTATCGCATACAAACAACAAGCCAAGATCTATCTACTAGATTGTAGCAACGAGTCAATGGAATAACTTACCCTCGAAGATTCCAAAGTGGTTAACGAGAGCAGATTCTCGTGGGTGATGTAGTCGTACTCTTTCCGATCTCAAGATCGCGTAGACGATCCTTCCGGCGCCACGTTCCGGCAGCGCTCCCGCAGTCGGTCACACGTTCGGTACTCGACGAAGACCTTCCTCTCCCTTGTTCCAGCAGGCAGCGGAGGTTGTAGCACTCTCCTCGCGATTCCGGCAGCACAACGGCGTGGTACCGGAAGTAGAGGGGAAATCCCGCAGGGCTTCGCCTTAAGCCGGTGCGAGTATGGTGGAGCTTATGAGAGAGGCTATTAGTGGTCTAGTAATTAGACACACCAATTAGAAGGCTCTAAACCAATTAGAAGGCTCTAAACCGCAGGCTAAAGCAATTAGAAGCTCTAAACCAAAACGGCTCTAAACCGGAGGTAGAAGATAGGAACTTGTGTGTCTAGGAGGGGAGCCCTGCCCTTCCTTATATAGATGGGAGGGTCTTGGCGCGCCAGGGGAGGGAGGGAGTCCCTCCCCAACTCGGCCTAGGGCTGGCCGCCGGCTTGGAGGAGTTGGACTCCTCCTCCAAGTTGGTTCCAACTCCTCTTGCTTGTTTCCCACAGTTTCTTGTTTTAGCCGTTTGACTTTCAAACTGGACATTTGACTTTTCTGTTTTAGGATTCAATTTAATCCTATATTTGGGACAGCAATAACACTTAGTACATGATGCAATCACTCCAATATGTAATGACACATTCATGTACCCCTCCCCCCCCCCGGAGTGCCGGACAATCCGGAACTTTCTAGAATATCCCCGATGAAAACACCGGAATGATTCCCGAACTCCGAAACGGGACTTTCCTTATATGAATCTTATTCTCCAGACCATTCCGGATCACCTCGTGATATCCCGGATCCCATCCGAGACTCCGAACAACATTCGGTCTCTTTCTCATAATACCATAACTACTCAAACAACGTCGAATCCTTAAGTGTGTCTCCCTACGGTTCGTGAATTATGCGGACATGATCGAGACACTTCTCCGAACAATAACCAATAGAGGAATCTGGAAATTCATATGGCTCCCACATATTTCTACGATTACTTTGCGATCGAATGAACCACTTACATACGATACCAATTTCCCTTTGTCTCACGATATGTTACTTATCCGAGGTTATGATCGTCGGTATCTCTGCATACCTAGTTCAACCTCGTTACTGATAAGTACTCTTTTCTCGTTCCCGTGATATGTGATCCCTTGTGACCATGTCACATGCTTGCAAGCTAATTGGATGACATTCCACCGAGAGGGCCCAGAGTATATCTATCCGTCATGTGGATGGACAAATCCCACTCTTGATCCATGTGTTTCAACCAATACTTTCCGAACACTTAATGCCACCTTTATAGCCACCCAGTTACGGTGTGGTGTTTGATGTTATCAAAGCATCCATCCGGCAAAGGCGATATGCATGATCTCATGGTCGAAGGAATTAAGTTACTATGTATCAGAAAGCATATAGCAATTGAACTATTGAAATGACTTGATCTTTATGCTACGCTTATCTATAGGAGTATGTCCATCACATCATTCTCCTAATGATATGATCCTGTTGTTAATAACATCTCTATGTTCATGATCAGGAAACCATGATCATATATTAACCAACAAGCTAGTTTAACAAGAGGCTATACTAGGGACTCTTATTTTAGTTTACAAATCACACAAGTATTAATGTTTCCTGTTAATACAATTATAGCATGGTATGTAAACATTTATCATAAGTGTGAAGATATGATAATAACCACTTTATTATTGCCTCTTGGGCATATCTCCAACAGTCTCCCACTTGCACTAGAGTCAATAATCTAGTTTCGAACCTTTGTGTATATAACACCTATGGCTTTTCGGTGTTGTATGTACACGATTGCTAGTGGTCAACTGATCTCCGGATCTGACACTTCCAGGTCCGTGTGTAATTGCATGTCTTTGCGTCTCTACGCATCACTCATTCTCCAATGAGATGGCTTTGTATAAATTTGGTCTTTCGGTGTGACCTTTAGCTCTTTGGGGTTAAAACATGTTGATAATATTGTCGCACAATATATCTTCATAGTATTATCCCACTGTGAACTACACTTAGTTTGATAACAAACTTCTTGACACAAATGCCCTCTTTTGCTGCTATAATAGCAGTCATATACTTAGCCTTTTGTTGTAGTATCTGTCACAATGTCTTAACTTTGGAAATCATCCAAATCCATTATGGAACTCACTTTCCATTATATTGTGCCACCCTTAGTTTAGATTGAGATAAACTTAATTTGTACTTTGTGACAAAGCTAGTATCAATGTAGTACTTTTACAATGAACTAACCATCTATTTGTCACTTCTACAAATATTATACTCTTAGTTCTTTCAGAAGATCATAAGAATATCCTTACTATTGTCCAATGATCATCTTACGAATCATTCTGGTATATGCTCTCAACATTTAGAGCATAGGACATATCTGGATTTGTACATATCACAGTATGATTGATATAAATACTCTTTGTGATTTCATACATCAAGTATCAATCTATACTTGATTATTTGTTTCACTTTACCAAATGTCAATACACTTGAATATATCATCAACATTGAACTCATTCAATCCTTTCTGTGCGACAAGAACCTTCTCTTGTAGTTTCTATATTGAACTCATTCAATATCTTGTCTATGTACTTCTGGCACAACCATATTAGCGTCTATTGAAGCCAAATATTTGGGTTTTGCCTAAGTCTTTCATCGGGATGAAATTCTTAATATGTGTTAATAAAAGATACATTATTTCCAATCAACAATATGTCTTCCACATAATGTATTAGAAACATGTCTTAGCGCTCCCACTTAATTTCTTGCAAACGCAAGCATCTTCATTGTCTCTGATGAAATTAAACTCTTTTAACAGTTTCATCATAGTGAAGATTCCAACTCCGCTATGCTCACTCTAACCATTGAAGTTTGTATATGCTTTTAGCATCCTTTGAATTAACAAAACCCTATGGACCGTGTTATGCACATGTCCTAGGTAACGATTCTATTAGAAGAACTTGTTTTGTTTATTCAACTACCATATAACAAATTATATGTAGTGGTTGCTACATTAATCCGTCTAGACTAAATATCACTATGAAAGATCAAATCTTGTCATAGTCAACCTTTGAACATTGTTGTGAACTCTTTCCCAACATGTCGACTATTTCATAGATGTGAAACATCCATGTCTATTTCTTTATAGATCCAGACACAACTATAAGGTCTTACACCTTTCTCGAGGGTCCTTCAAGTTCAAAACTTGATTTCTCGTGTATGGAACTATCACGGATTTTATGGCTTCAAGCCATTTTACGGAGTCAGGGCCCATCATCGCTTCTCTGCATGTAGTCGGTTCATTATTCTCAAATAATGATTCAACCCTCAAATCTTGGTATTTGATTGTTCATCCGACCTACTTGTTTCAATAGGAACTTGGATCTCCGTGACCACAATCTTTGAGGTACGTGAACCATGAGCATTGTTGCTGCCTCCGAAACACTTTTCGGCGCTGCGCAACTCTGCACATATAGCTAAGGTTCTTTTAACCTTATCAAAGTTTCTATTGTCCTCCCACTTAACTTTTCACGAAAAATTCCTTCTCAAAGAAACTTGACGTTTTAAGTGACAAACACTTTTGTCTCCGATGTTATGGAGGAGTACTTAACAGTTATTTGAAATAACATACAAAGACAGGTTCATCCGACTTTGGTTGCAAACATCTTTCTTATGCATAGCATACCAATGTTTAAGAAAGGACAACTTGGGTTTTATCCCAAACCATAACCTTATATGGTGTCATTTCAACGGATTATGATGGAGCTCTTTTCAGTGGAAAAACGGTAATCTCTAAAGCTTTTAATCTTTAAAATACAATGGCAGTTTTATGAATTACACCTTTCGATCTTACCATGTCAAACAAGGTTTAATTACATATCTCGAACGCTCCATACTCTTATGGTGTTTCGGGAAAATGCAAATCCACGGAACGATTCCTTAAATCTTAGGTATTATGCTAAACTTGTAACTCAAATATCTTCCTTTATGATCTTATCATAAACTATTTATATTCTTGTTACAATGATCTTGCACTTCATCTTGAAAGTCTTTGAACTTTTCAAGTGTTTCATACTTTATCCTTATTAAGTAAATATTCATATATTCACTCAAATTTTCGGAGAAAGCATATGAAGTCGAAATCCATCGCTCTTGACTACACATAACGGACTTCGTACAACAATATGTACAAGTTCCAATAAGCTAGTCATTCGTTCCCTTTTGGCCTATGAACGAAGTTTTAATTATCTCTAGGAAAGTTTCACAAGCGTCATTTGATCAAAAATCAGAAGACTCCAAAATTCCATCCACATGGAGTTTCTTCATGTTATCTTTCCAATATAATTCAAACAGCGATGTCACTTCCTAAGTGATCTTTCAATCAATTTGTCTTTCGACATTTTAGCACTAGTTTTATGGATGTGATTTCTCCAACGAGATTTGTGAATCATCCATCTTTTATGGATTACGGCAATTATTTGAACAATCCCTTTTGTTCTCATAATACCTGATAAAACAAATCTTTGAAGGCAAGCTTTGATGTTTAACGAGCAATACAATAACCCTTTATTTGTTCTCGATGAACATCATCACATATTCTTTTGCTAGTTACTTAGGCCATTGTAGTTCATGAATTGTGTTGTTTCATATGACGATTCATACCAACAAATTCAGTATCAAATACTTGAGAACCACATTGTTTAATAAGCAAATAATATAGCCATAACATGTATATCATCTATATACTTAAACTGAACAATTCTAGTCTTTTCTTTTCTGCCATATATTTATGAGATTTTCTTTCAGTATTTCCTTTTCTGTTTGAAAGAATCTATCAACATTAATAGTGGAGTCATACATATGACATATAGTCCAAAGCGTGTATAATTAAATACCAATGTCTTTGGACTTGCACTTTGAAGTAGATCACCATCATCAAATATTTGGTGTTCTTTCAAATTCCTTTCTTTAGTAATCTCTTGGTGTAGTAAACATTTTACCTACATCAAATATTCACCCTTATCATGGAATCGTCCATGATCAAGCTACTTTTAGCTTATAACGATGAATTATGAGTATAATGTTGCTATCCAAAACCTTTTGGAGGATTAGGACAACAAGTGTCTACAACCCTTTGCAAATTCTCATCAAAATATGAGAACATGAACTTTGCCATATTATACTCTATCATGTTGCAACCAAAACTTTGTTTCAGATATCACAATATCTTCCACACATCATGGTTTCTGAAACAACTCTTTCAGATCCTAGATAACCTTGATATTAAGGGAATCCTTTGAATATCAAGAATCATGGATACAAACATGATACTTATATACTAACACTTGGAATTGTTACTCTTGATTTAATACTAATTATTAAAATTCATGGAGTAACCGGAACTCACTGAAAGTTTGCAATAGGACTTTTAAACTTTAGATTAACACTTCAAAACAATACGATACCAGTTCGTAAAGTAACAAACCAGAATTCTATAGTTCTATCATCTCAATTATAACTAAGCGCAAGGTGGTAAACGGATGCCAATGACTACAACAACTATGCAAATTCACTTTGATTTAGTTTATGATAAATTGAGTTCTAATTAATAATTAAATTAATCTAGGTGAACTCCCACTCAAAACAATATCCCTCACATTGTCTTAGTGATCACACGAACCAAATCCACCACATCAAAACCGATCATCACGAGAGTTGATATAGCTTCAATGGCGAACAATCAACATGTTCATCATATCTACTATATGACTCATGCTCTACCTTTCGGTAATCCGTGTTCCTGAGGCCATGTCTGTACATGCTAGGCTCGTCAAGATCAAACCTTAGCTACCGCATAAGCAAATCTGGCTTGCTTACGTTGTATACACTTGCGGAATCTAACACACCCGATCATCACGTGGTGCTTCGAAACAACAAGCTTTAGCAACGGTGCATACTAAGGGTGAACACTTAAGAACTTGAAATTGTGTGCTTGAGGGATCATCTTATAATGCTACCGTCGTCTACCAAGCAATACAAGATGCATAAAGGATTAACATCACATGCAATTCATAATATGTGATATGATATGGCCTTTCTTCTTTGTGCTTCCGATCTCCATCTTCCAGCACGAACATGATCTCCATCATCATCGACATTGCATCAAGGTCAATGACGCTTCTCCATGGTTGTCGTCCACCAGCTTCAACTATTACAACTACTTTGAATAGACACGCGGGTCTTAACAGAAATTTAAAGACAACCATATGGCTCCTGCCGGTTGCCGACTTACAATAAGGAACATTGCATACATCATATATATAATCACAATCATGGCCATATCACATCACTGCACACCCCTGCAAAACAAAGTTAGACGCCTCTACTTTCTTTGCATATTTTACGTGGTTTGGGGCTTTCAATAAGTGTCGTTCTAACTTACGAACAAGAACCACAACATTGATACTAGTATTGTTAATCACCCGTTGTAAATTGGATCTTAACTATGCTAGGAGAAACAGGCACCCGCAAAGCCACTTATGCAATACAAGTTGCATGTCAAGCGTGGAGTAAGTCTCATGAACGATGTCATGTAAGGTTAGCTCGGGCCGCTTCATCCCAACATACCGCAAGATGCAAAGTACACAAAAAGCAATCGACAATAAAAGCATCAATGCCCACAATGACTATTGTGTTCTACTCGTGCAACAGATCTACATATAGACACGGCTCTGATACCACTGTAGGGGTTCGTAGCATGGAAAACAAAATTTTTCTATCGCATACAAACAACAAGCCAAGATCTATCTACTAGATTGTAGCAACGAGTCAATGGAATAACTTACCCTCGAAGATTCCAAAGTGGTTAACGAGAGCAGATTCTCGTGGGTGATGTAGTCGTACTCTTTCCGATCTCAAGATCGCGTAGACGATCCTTCCGGCGCCACGTTCCGGCAGCGCTCCCGCAGTCGGTCACACGTTCGGTACTCGACGAAGACCTTCCTCTCCCTTGTTCCAGCAGGCAGCGGAGGTTGTAGCACTCTCCTCGCGATTCCGGCAGCACAACGGCGTGGTACCGGAAGTAGAGGGGAAATCCCGCAGGGCTTCGCCTTAAGCCGGTGCGAGTATGGTGGAGCTTATGAGAGAGGCTATTAGTGGTCTAGTAATTAGACACACCAATTAGAAGGCTCTAAACCAATTAGAAGGCTCTAAACCGCAGGCTAAAGCAATTAGAAGCTCTAAACCAAAACGGCTCTAAACCGGAGGTAGAAGATAGGAACTTGTGTGTCTAGGAGGGGAGCCCTGCCCTTCCTTATATAGATGGGAGGGTCTTGGCGCGCCAGGGGAGGGAGGGAGTCCCTCCCCAACTCGGCCTAGGGCTGGCCGCCGGCTTGGAGGAGTTGGACTCCTCCTCCAAGTTGGTTCCAACTCCTCTTGCTTGTTTCCCACAGTTTCTTGTTTTAGCCGTTTGACTTTCAAACTGGACATTTGACTTTTCTGTTTTAGGATTCAATTTAATCCTATATTTGGGACAGCAAGAACACTTAGTACATGATGTAATCACTCCAATATGTAATGACACATTCATGTACCCCTCCCCCCCCCCCCCCGGAGTGCCGGACAATCCGGAACTTTCTAGAATATCCCCGATGAAAACACCGGAATGATTCCCGAACTCCGAAACGGGACTTTCCTTATATGAATCTTATTCTTCGGACCATTCCGGATCACCTCGTGATATCCCGGATCCCATCCGAGACTCCGAACAACATTCGGTCTCTTTCTCATAATACCATAACTACTCAAACAACGTCGAATCCTTAAGTGTGTCTCCCTACGGTTCGTGAATTATGCGGACATGATCGAGACACTTCTCCGAACAATAACCAATAGAGGAATCTGGAAATTCATATGGCTCCCACATATTTCTACGATTACTTTGCGATCGAATGAACCACTTACATACGATACCAATTTCCCTTTGTCTCACGATATGTTACTTATCCGAGGTTATGATCGTCGGTATCTCTGCATACCTAGTTCAACCTCGTTACTGATAAGTACTCTTTTCTCGTTCCCGTGATATGTGATCCCTTGTGACCATGTCACATGCTTGCAAGCTAATTGGATGACATTCCACCGAGAGGGCCCAGAGTATATCTATCCGTCATGTGGATGGACAAATCCCACTCTTGATCCATGTGTTTCAACCAATACTTTCCGAACACTTAATGCCACCTTTATAGCCACCCAGTTACGGTGTGGTGTTTGATGTTATCAAAGCATCCATCCGGCAAAGGCGATATGCATGATCTCATGGTCGAAGGAATTAAGTTACTATGTATCAGAAAGCATATAGCAATTGAACTATTGAAATGACTTGATCTTTATGCTACGCTTATCTATAGGAGTATGTCCATCACATCATTCTCCTAATGATATGATCCTGTTGTTAATAACATCTCTATGTTCATGATCAGGAAACCATGATCATATATTAACCAACAAGCTAGTTTAACAAGAGGCTATACTAGGGACTCTTATTTTAGTTTACAAATCACACAAGTATTAATGTTTCCTGTTAATACAATTATAGCATGGTATGTAAACATTTATCATAAGTGTGAAGATATGATAATAACCACTTTATTATTGCCTCTTGGGCATATCTCCAACAACATTTCCAACTTGGCACATGTAAAATCTATGGCCGGTGTTAGTGCCCTCAAAGGCGACGCATTTATGCGGCGCCAACCCATGCAAACGACATACTTCTGGAGAATCCAATGCCACACCATGGAATTCGGGATCCTCGCAGGTATCTGGGGCGTAGTCCATGTCCACAAATTCCTAAATTATAGATATAATTGGTTTAATCGATCTAAATCGACGAAGAACCCTAAAATCCCAAATCACTGGATCTAGCCTGAACCCTAGAAATTTGGGAACTTACCCCAAGGAGGGAGTGGCTCGACGAGTCACTGTCGTCCCAGCTGGGCATGGCGACGACGAATGGTGGGCTGCTTCCGTGGGCGCCCCGACGACGGTGGCGGTGACGGAGGGCGGGGGCGGGGGCGCAAGAGCGAGCTAGGGCGGGCGGGGCGAACTGGCGAACTAGTCCACCCGTCCCCTCTTTCAGACACGGCGCCGGTGTAGGCCCCACACAGCCGTTAACGGCGTGCAACGGCCGTCGTCAGGAGCCGTCTACCACTTGCCACGTCATCATCCTGGTGGACCCCCCTGTCAGAAACGCTGTCAATCGACCGCAAATCGGGTTTTAGCGTGAATTGCAAAAAATCTGCCGAAAAGTGGTGGTTTTTTGCGATTTTTTTGTAAGGTTATGGTTATTCAAACATGCGGCCAAAATATGGTAGTTTTATGCTATTAACTCATGTATATAAGAATCCACAACGCCGGATGCGGCGTAGCTAAGCAGCGATGGAATCGCCGGAGAGATCACCCAAGGAAATCCATGGCGAGCTAGTATGGTGCTGGCAGTATCGCTGAGCTCCAGAATAGCTGCCACGTATAGCGAAGGTAAGAAGAAAGAGAGGCTGTTGGACATCCTCGGAGCCACACCCTCCAAGGACGCCTTCCCCTTCCTCGCCCGCGTCGCCACCCTCCGCACGCGCGCAGCCACCATGCACGTCGCGGCGTACGGCCACTTCCTCCGCACGCCGGACGACTGGCGCGGCGTGCGTGCCAGGAGCGTGGCGTGGGCGAGACACGCCAGGCTGCTCGTCTGGCTTGGCTTCGTCGCCGCGGGGGTGGCCTTCGTGTTCCTGCTCATGGTGGGGCGCTCGACTCCGCCGTGCCGGACGCATCGCCGCGGCGGCGATGGACGGATGTGGCCAACCAAATACTCAACGCGCTCTTCACCGTCATGTGCGTCTACCAACACCCGAAGTTGTGCCACCACCTCGCGCTCCTCATCCGCTGGCGGCGCGCCCCCGGCCCTACCGACGACGTCGCCGAGCTCCGGGCCATGTACTGCAAGAACTGTCACGCAGACGCAAGTGGCATCAGGCGCGAGCGCCTCCACGTGACGGTCGCCGTGCTCCTCCTCAACTTCACATGCTTCGTGCAGTACGCCTACTGCGCGCTCTTCTGGCTGTTTCGCAGCGAGACGCGCCCCGCGTGGGCAGTCAACCTCTGCATGGCGCTCGGCCTCGGCGCCCCCGTCATTGCCGGCTTGTACATGGTATACGGCCCGCTCGGCCAGAAGATCGCGCTCCGGGCGGCAGAATCCACCGACGAGGAGGCGCAGGAGGATGAGGCGTCGACGGCGAAAGCCAACCGCATTGGCAGCCGAAGGGTGGTTGTGAGGAGGCCGGAGTGGGCGGGCGGGCTGTTCGACCTCGCCGACGACCCCACGGTGGCGGCGATGTCGCTGTCATGCACCTTCTGCATGTTCGGGTGGAACATGGAGCGCCTGGGCCTAGGCAACATGTACGTGCACGCCTTTACCTTCGCGCTCCTCTACACCGCGCCGCTGCTGGTCTTCGTGGTCGCCGCGCTCACCATCCGCGACGCAATGGTCGGCTACCTCGTCGGCGCCGCGGGCGCGCTGCTCTCCGTGCTCGGCCTCACGTACGGCGGGTTCTGGCGGACACGGATGAGAAACCGGTTCGGGCTGCCGGCCGACGAGCTGTCCGCGTGCGGCGGGAAGGCGGCGGACTACGCCAAGTGGCTCCTGTGCGCGCTGGCGCAGGAGGTGAGGACGGGCAACTTCTACAACGTGGAGGACGACGGTTTGTATGTGAGGGAACAAGGCGACGAGGTGGAAGAAGGGAAACCGGCAATGGCGCCTCTTGAGAGGAAAGGGTGCCTCGCGGCATTGATGCTGGCTGAGAAGATCGGCGAGCGTGTCCATGCGCCGCCTGTGCCCCTGAGGCTGAACAGATAGAGGATTTAAGATCCCGCACCTCCCAGGTCCTCCCACCCCCGCACCTCCCATCTCCGCGAGCGCCGGTCGCCGCCCCCAGTCACTCCGGCTGCCCCAGCTTCTCCCTCCAACTAGAATCGACTCCCCTCCTCCTGATCTACTAGCTCCACTAAAAATTCAGCTTCTTCTTTGCGTCTTGAAGGAGATCCATTTGATTTCTTGAAGAAGCTTCTCCACCACGCGCCTCTCCTCCTCTTCCCTTGAGAGTCGACCTCTGTTCCCTGATGCCGTCCCTTCTCCTTCCTTCTCTCCGGTAGCCATGGCGGCCGGAAAGGAGATGGACTAGGTGGTTGGCTTTCTATATCTATTATTAGTAATTTGTTGTTTTGGGTTGATCCAAGTTTTATTGTAGACGGTGTCTGGGAGCAGGTCTCTGGGTCTCTCTGGCCAGATCCAGGGTGTCTCGGTTTTCCTCGTCGCGGTTGTGCTCCTCTCGTGGCAGGAGGTGGTGTGGTTGGTGGTGGGGATTCCGAGCATCTCCGACAATAAGGCCGGTTCTTGGAGTTTGCCGCTGGGTTCTGCAGGCCAACCCAGCGGTGCTGGTGATTTTCCCGTTGCCGCGGTGCTCCCATGGTGGAAGCCGAATGCGGCAGCGTTGAGGTCTTTGGCAAGCTCCCTAAATAAGGTTTGTGTCCCGAGTCTTGGCTGCTTCGATTCCCCTCTTGGTCTGCCTCCTCCAGCTCGTGGTGGGTGCTTGGAGTTCGATGGCGGGCTTGCTTCCATAGCGCGGTGGCTGAAGACTCATGTTGGTCGCCGGTGGTGGCCTAATGGAGGTATAACCATGCTCTCCTCTTCTCCTCTCCTGGGTGGAGTTGGTGATACGAGGAGGGTTGCTAGGCCTCGGTCTAGGTGCTGTCGGCATGGGAGATGTGAAGCCTCTATTTTCCCGAGCGCATCCTTGGTCCATGGCGACCGGAATCTGCTGGTATGCTCCAGCCCTTTATCAACCTCCATTAGGAGGCCCCTTCTAAAGCCCGTTGTTGCTGAGGAGCTGGTCGGCATCGGCGCAAGTGGTATAGTCCCCGCGGCGGTGTTTGGCAACGGCAAGCGTGGCTTCTGGCTCGGCAGTGGGAAAAGAGAAGGATCTGGTTGTAATCTGGCTTCTTTCTTCAAGGTCCTTTCTGCATTTGTCAGGGACCCATGTATTAAATTTATTTTCATGGGGTTCTCCGTAAAATTCCTGTACACCCACTGGTATATTTAATATTAAGGCTTCTTGCCCCTTTGGGGGGCTCCCTGTGTTCAAAAAAAAGATAGAGGATTTAAGAAAGACCTAAAATGTACGGAGAAATGGAGGTCTCCGCATGGATTTTCATCCTGTTTCGTTGGGTTTTCATTTGGTCCAAACGGACTGCAATTCACCAAAACTCAATAAAAACATGATTACACACCATGGCATGAAACACAAAGCATCATATCAATCGGATAAAACATGCATGTGATCAGAATTGCCGCCTCGTACTGAGGAAGCTGAATTCTAAGCCCCATTCGGACCATAGGTTGGCAAACCAGAGAAAAATAAAACTGTATAGAAATAGACTTCACTAGAAGAAGCAAACCTATGGGAATATGAAACAAAGGAATGGGAAACAGTTGTCAGTTCGGTTTAGAGAAAAGAATCTTCCCGGCGTTTCCTTTGGTTCGAGTAGATGTTGTTTTTTCTGTAAAAAGTACGGGTGAACGAGACTTTCCAAAGGAATGGGCAAGGTTTGTTCCTGCGAAGCGAACGGGCATGCAGTAAACATTTCCGGTGGAAACTAAGCCCGTGGTTTTCCTGTGAAATTTCCGTAAACCGAACAGGGCCTAAACCAAAAAGGATACCAGGCCAACCCCCGGATTATACGACCGAGGACCTAGTTCTGAACCAGAAAAATTTGATCCTGTTATATGATGGAATTTTTTGCGAACCTATTATTTGATAAATATTATGTATATTAGTTTGAATTTCAATCACTTATTTGGTCAATGGTGTTTCGATCACTTTGTTTGAAGTCTTTAATTTTTGTAGAGTTTTAGTCACCTTTGTGAAGTTACACCACGTTTTGGGGACTTTCGGTCACTCATACGAAGTTCTTACCTTTCTTGTTGTTTGTTATTCTTCATTTCATAGTCTTTTATTATTTTCATTTGTACGTTTTGGTGTGCACACTCAGCTTTTTATATGTGCAATTCTATGGTAAGGCATAAAGGTGTATGCTTCCTAAATTATTGTCACCAGCACTAAGAGCATCTCCAGCAGGCATGCTATATTTCGACGTTGTAAACGTCGTTGCGCCCGCGCTGTATAATTTTATAGCGCGCTACACACTGTTTTTATCCACCGGAGGCGCTAAACCGCAGTGCGAGCGCGACCGCAGAAAAAGGGTCCTTCACCGAGCACTGCAAACTACAGCGCAGAACACCGCTGGAAAACAACATTCACACAGCGCTATGCATTCAGCAAGATCAAACAAGCTTTCAAAATTAATGAATAAATACAACAAAAATATAACTAGTACATCAAATCGTTTATTACAACAAATACAACAAGTATATCAAATTGTTCACAACAAATACAACAAGTTTATGGATCAACAATACAACATAGTTTTCAAACAATACAAGCAATATGCAAAGTAGGCACTATTGTTGTCCATGCCAATTCCACCATTCTTCCATGAGATCTTTTTGAAGCTCATCATGTGTTTCGTTGGAACAAATGGAATAATACGAAGCAATAAACCGGGCAATCCTATGTGCGGAGCTCCTCACTTGTAACATCCCAAAAATATTAAACTAGAATCATCAAACTCTATGCATCAAAATTAGGGTTAACAAAAACTTTTCCAAATAAAAATATGAAGGCATGCATGTGTGTATGCATCCCATTTTGAATTCTTTTGAATTGCCTTGTTTATGTGTTTCTTTGCTTGGAAAATGATTCTTAGGTGAAATAAACATCATCTAAACAATCCCCACACTTTTCCCAAAGCCAAATAAATAAACAAACAAAATAAGTGAATGGTCACTTTGGCCAATTTAACTCGCATGCCTACTTTGGTTGTCTCTAACTTTCAGAACTTAACAGAAACTTGTTTGGATCTTTGCACCCCTTGATAGTACTCATAACAAAGTATAAAGGCCCACCTTGTGATCATCCAAAAACATTTAAATGCATAGTTTAAAGGATAGTTCAAAATTGAATCTATATCATATGGGAAGATCCCACTTTTTCAAAAACCACTCAAACAAGCTCAACTTTCAAAACCCAAGCATCTACAGACTCACCAGCACCTACCTAGCACACCCACCAAAAATCTTTTCAAAATTCAAAACTTGAACTCTTGCGGCCATTTCATCAAACACTTGGAGGCAACAAATCAAACTGGCCTAACTTCACTGTTTTGAGCAGTAATTTGGCTAAGCAATGTTCACCATTGATCACCCTTGTCTCCCTCAGTGCCAACCAGTGCTTGGACAAACCCTAGCCCCTACCCTTTGCCCCATGCCATGACAACCCGAGCACCCCCTTGCCAGCCGACCATGGCTAGCTAGCCAGAGCAAGCACCAAGCCTAAACAGCATGTCTAGGACACAGCCCACCGTCCACCGCCACTCCCTGTCCAGCGCTTGAACCTTGCCAGCCCCTGGACCACACGCACATACCATGCCAAGCTCTCCAGCAACCATGCCGAGCATGCGCCCGAGCGCCACCCTCGACAGACGCCCACAGACCGCGCGCCGCCCTCGCCACGTGCATACACGATCACCACCGTCCCAGGAGACCGCCAGACATCCCCGTTCGCCGCCCCATGCCTCACAGCCACCGCTCGCCGTCGAAGACGCCGCCTCTGCCGCGCAGAGCATCACATGTTCCAGACCGTTTGCCACCGCCCCTACACGCGCATTAAAGCCATAGAGCATCGCCAGGAGACCACCGATCGATCGCCACCGCCGGCCATGCCTCTAGCAGCCCGTAGCCATGTCGCCACCGTCGCCTGCCCATCCCGTTCGGTCTCGTCGTCGAGACCATAAATAGTGGCCTCCCCTGCTCAAACTCTTCACACCATCTCACTCCCATCTCCTCACTGATTGTTCCACCCCGTTCCCAGAGCAAGGCGAGCAGCGCATCGTCGGAATTGCGCCGGAGCAGGCCGCCTCTGGAGAAGAAGGGCGCCGTAGATTTCGTCCACCCTAGGAGAAGCTGTCGGTACCAGGAGGTTCGCCGTCGTCGACTTCGTCGTTCGCCCGCCTCGCCGACCCTCGCCTGAGCCCCGGTGAGCCTCCCACGACCCCCACTGCGCCGCTAGGGTTCGAGCTCGCCGGTGACTAGTTCATCGTCGACGATGACTCTCAGCCGTTGATCTTACTTCTAATCCAACGCACCACGTTGCCCCATATCGCTTCGCACCCCCTGTCTCACTGACGCGTGGGGACAACAACTTAACCAGCCCACATAAGCATTGTGCTTAGCAGGCCGACCCAGTATCGTTTCCCGCGCAGCCCACTCGTTTGAATTTGGATTTTTCCATTTTCATTCAAACACAGTTCTGTACCTAGTTTCAAAAATCAACCCAACTCGATTCAGTGAACCAAATTGAATGAAACTAATTTTGTTAGAAAGATATTGAAATGCTTAATCCAAGCCCGTTGTATTCAAATCAATTGAATCTATAGATCAACCTTAGTAAAAATAACAAGGCAGGCCCTTTTCTGCATTCAAACATTTTTCAAATTTAAACCATAATAGCTTTTGAGTTGATTCCAACTCTAAAAAATCACATTTGATCATACCTTTCAGAATATATAAAAACATTTGGGTTTACTTACAGAAATAATGTTCAAGTAATAAAAGAATGCCCCATAGGCATATCTAGTCACTTTATTTAAGTAAAATAAAAGGTTAAACCTTATTAAATTGTGACACCACTTTAAATCATATTCCCATGGACTAAAATATGTGGTGATGACATGTGTCAACATGATCCCATGTTTGGTTTGGAGAATATTAAATCTTAAGTAGTTTTTCAATGAGTACAAATTACTTTTCTAAAAATAAAAGGAATTAAACCAAGCTTTAATCTTGTAATGTTGGTGATGATGCTAGATCATCTATAGGACCATTTTGTGTGATGATTGAAAGTAGTTAAGTATTGTTTGGTGATTGTGTGCCTCGTATTTATTCATAGACGCTAGTACCGACCAAGGATACGAGGAGGAAGGAGGATACTACGAAGAAGAAGCCGATGAAAACTTCAACCACTGCTCTGCACAAGGCAAGCCTAATACTACTAGTTGAATGTGCAAGATAACACTTGCAAGATACTCTACTTTAGCAAGACTTACTAATCAAGTTGACCTATGCAAGCAAATACTTGCTTGTTACCATGCCAACTATATGCCTTAAGCATATGTGATCCTACCCACTTGATCAACCCATCCTAGTTTTACCTACAAGCTTTATACTTTATTTCTTTATCAAAGCTATTACTTAGAGTTTACTTAAGTGGATTATAGATACTAGAAATATAATTAAAGGTTGCATAGAGAGCATAAAATTTGGCCTAAGCTAGAAAATCTTTATGTCATCCTAAGGCATGATATTGAACTTAGTTAAATTACACCAGTTTACCACCCCTCTTTAGTACTTACCCCCACTTGTAGATGCTAGTGCTAAGCATAAAACTTGATCAACTTTAGATGGGAATACTTGGTGGAAAAATGGTTATGAAAACCTTGGAATGATGGATCATTCTATTGAGATGTTTTGACATGTGTTTCCAAACACCAGATGATTTTGGTGATGAAAATGTTGAGGCATGAGCCTTAGCCCTTTATAAAATTGATGGTTGTCTGGATGCGATACCATTCCAATTTTACCGTATAACCACAATACCCGAGAATTGGGTAGGGCTTGACTGGAAACTTATATACCTTAGTATTATTTCCCTCACGGCCAAGGTCTGAGCTGAGACTACCTTGTGAAGATTGTCCACTTGTGCAGTACCCAAGATGACAGTTGGTCATGGTTGGGAGGCCAAACTCACAGGAGAGGTGCTTATACTAGGGCGTGTAATTGAAAGGTTAGGATTGATTATCCGCATACTGAGTATGGTGAATTCAGGATTTGTTCCTGACGGATGTATCGAATATTGTGGTGAAAGTGTACAATCTCTACAGAGTGTCAAACTATTCGAATAGTCGCGCCCGCGGTTATGGACAGTTGGAGTGGCTATACTGTTCCCCTGTCAGATGTTTTCAAA
Organism: Avena sativa; assembly: GCA_916181665.1. Lineage (NCBI taxonomy): Eukaryota > Viridiplantae > Streptophyta > Magnoliopsida > Poales > Poaceae > Avena > Avena sativa. Next base: position 313,215,796 of record OV702297.1, read on the forward strand.
ATGACTTGTGAAATAAATTGAGACTTTGACTTGACCACAACAGAGTTGTGCGATGAAATTCAAGTTCCTACTTAGGTGTTATAAAACTTCAACTAGCATTCTTTGCTTCTGAACTTGGTAGATGTAAATCTGGCTTTTTGCAAAACAACCCTAGAGCTTAGTGTCCTACTACAAAAACCCCTTCACTTGTTAGTATTAGTTTGCGAGTACTTAAAGAGTACTCATGGCTTTGTCCCTGGCTATTCCCATGGCCAGACTATGAAGAGGAGTACCAGGAGGATGGACCCCAGGAAGGTTACGACAACTAGGATCATCTCCCATTGTCAGCATTGCCTGTGAACCCGAAGATGGAGCTTCGCCTACGCTACCGTTATTATTACGTATTTCCGCTGTTTGAGTTGTATTAAGAGCTGGATCATGAGATCCTTATTTGTGTAAGACCTTATGTATGGTTTGTAATGGATGATGTACTGTGGTATCCAATTCTGTTATATCTCGCAAAAATGGTAATCCTGGGATTGTGATGTATGGCATAACAGGCATGTGGGATTAAAAATCCGGGTGTTGACATCACTTGCACGGGAACCCCCATCAATTCGTAGTGGGTATGATTCACATTTTTCCATGATCATCCTCTATAATCATGTTATGCATGATGACACAAGCATTCATGATATACCAAAGACACTCTTGATCCCAAAATCTAGCCGCCCCCTTACAATGGAAAATTGGGCTTGTAAAATCTCAAATGCTCTCTCTACATCTTTCCTAGCCGCCGCTTGTGCACTATAAAATTGGGTTTGTTTCTTACCTCGTGGTTGAACAACCGGCTTCACAAATGTTTGCCACCTAGGATAGATGTCGTTGGCGAGAAAGTAGTCATAGTGTACTTGTGGACATTTGCTTCAAACTCCACCAATGGACCTTCCCGCATTGCGAGTCTTGTCATTAGTGGTGACCGTTGAAGAACATTGATGTCATTGCAAGACCCGGGCTTTACAAAAAAGGCATGCCATATCCAAGTCTCATGATCGGCGACCGCTTCAAACACTATAGTGGCATCCTTTTTGTACCATTTGAATTGTCCATACCATGCCGCTAGACAATTCTTCCAACCCCAATGCATATAATCAACTGAGCCAAGCATACCTGAAAATCCCCGGTCAGCGTTGAACTCCAAAAGTCTTGTCGTGTCTTGTGCATTAGGGACTCTCAAATATGTGGATCCGAAAATCTTCACAATTGCTACGGCAAAGTGATTGACACACATGATAGAAGTGCTCTCACCCATGGCCAAGTGGTCATCAATTAGATCCGTCGGTATACTGTATGCCAACATACGCAAGGCGGCGGTCACCTTCTGATAGGTGCTATGACCGAGTTCTTCGGCGACATTTCTTTGTTGCTCAAAGAACCGATCATACTTCATCACCTCTGTAGCGATGTGCTTGAATAAGTTGATGCTCATCCGAAAACGTCACCAAAAATAGCTTTCGGGAAATATCGGATTTTCACTGAAATACGACCGCATCAACTTCTCATGCCCTTCAATCCTTTCTCTCCACAATTTTTGTCTACCGAACACCGATTCTCCTATTTTTGGCTTCTTGATGGCGCGGTATGCCAATAATATTGATATGTTCTCTTCTTATTCTATATCGTGCTCGTCGCCCAATGAATCGTATGATGAACTCTACAAATATACATATGAAATGACTTATTACTACTAACTTTTAACTAAAAAATCGAACACAAAATGTTGGCGGCGGGTGGAGGCGCATACCTTGCGAGCAAATCGGCGAGCATCTTGGCGGCGCCATGCTGCAAGTAGGGTTGAGGACAACATGGTCACCGCTGGAGCGCGCCGCTAGCAAGAGGACGAAGGCTAGGTATCGTCGGTGGCGCAGGTCTTGTGCCTGTCGGTGGCGGCGGCGGAGGCACCCGCTCGGTACAGCGCGACGGAGCACTAAAAACGCCAGGAGGAGGCGCAGGGGAGGCAGATCTATGGCGCGGCAGCGAAAACGAGCGGCGCAGGAGAAATCGTTCGGCGGCTACGCGGGGGAGGAAAATAGAGGCGCGGGCGCGGGATGAAATTTCGAGCCGTTGGTGGTACGTGTGCGTGGGAGAGGATGCTGCGCGCTGCAGCGGACGCGTCATATTTAGCGCTCCGGATAGTGCAAAATGCTGCACGCCCAAAAAAAATTGCAGCTATGCGCGGTTTACAGCGCCTGCTGAAGGGACGTTTTTTGCTGAGCGCGGTGCTCACCGACGGTTTTTTAGCGCGCGGTCGATATAGCGCACCTGTTGGAGATGTTCTAAGTCTACCATTTTACAAATCGTGTGTAGCTTAACTTTTATGTTTTCCATCGACTAATATACAATAAGCTTCATAGGTAAATCACGAGGCAAACATGGTTTGAGGGTTTTCCAAAATCCTTGTATAACTTTGCAGTTACCTACGCGGATTGTCAACTAGTATAAGTTTTAACATAGTAAAATTAAAGTAAAAAACATCAAGGGCTACTGAAACGATAATGGATATCAACTAAAAGGGTGAGTAGGCTTTTAAAATAATTACTGTTTACTCTATAAATATGAAATAAAACTCGTTTAATTTATCAAAGCACACAAACTAAAACTACAAGGTTCAACTAAACTGTTGGGCTGCGGGCCAATAAACAAAACTTTTATCTAACGCGGTGCTCCCAAGATCCAGCTCAGGTAATAGGCCACGAGATTTACCACTAGACGCGTAGGTGCAGATTATTGACGTAGCGCGTCAGTTGATGCAGTGCCGATCGATCTCACGAATAGCTCCTCTGGATCCCCGCGAACTCCTTCGCCAGATCCCTTTCTCCAGCGCCGCACGTTAAACGTCTCTACCGGTATCCACACGTACAGGAAGGAGCTCGGACAGGGGACTGCTAGATCATGTCTAACCCGATTTGGGAGTGGAGAAAGTAACGGCTAGGTCAGGGATTATCCCTTGTCGCTCTACTTATATACATACCTAGTTGGGCTCAACTCTTGAGGCCCATCAGGTTGTACCCCATCGACCACATGGATTTCATCCATATGGGCTCCTTACCCTTGAGTGTGTGACCCTGCAGGTTCACATACACATGGACACAATATGAGCTACACCTTCAAGTATCCCGTCATGGATTTGAGTCTCACTCACTCCCATGAATACTTGGTCTCAAGTCGATAGATGGTAGCGGCCTCTAGCAAGATGTCGATAGATGGTAGCGGCCTCTAGCAAGACGTGTCATCTGTAACACCCCGTCCACCGGGCCCAGGGGGTGTCATTCCTAGTAGCTTAATAGGATATCTAGATTGGCCCCCACAGACCAACGCTAGTATTTTATGCGCACTTTGTCCTCACTCATGTGCACCCGGTACCCACTTCCCAGTCGATCACCCATCCTAGAATTGCTCTAGGCCAAGCACGCTTAACCTTAGAGTTCTTTTCGAATGATCTTCCGGAAAATAAGTTGCAACTTGTTGGTATGAGTATCCTATCAAACCTATTAAGCCATGTGTTGGATCTCACATACACCCACCCTTTAGAAGATCGATGCCCTCATCGATCAAGCACACCCCAGGAACGTTCCCTCTTGGCACGCGTATGTGCGTCCAGTGCCGGCACATGTGTCATGTCGTGTCCACTCCGGGCCACACGTGCCATGCTCCACATGTCCTACACTGACATGCACACACCCGGCACGCGTATGTGCGTCCAGTGCCGGCACATGTGCAATGTCGTATCCACTCTAGGCCACACGAGTCATGCTCCACATGTCCCGCCACTAACCCGCACACACCCGTTTAACCGCGAGGATCGCCTCTGATATCACTTGTAACACTCTGTCCACTGGGCCCAGGGGGTGTCACTCCTGGTAGCTTAATAGGATATCTAGACCGGACCCACAGACCAACACTAGTCTTTTCTGCGTAGTTTGTCCTCACTCATGCGCACCCGGTACCCACTTCCCAATTGGTCACCCATCCTAGAATTGCTCTAGGCCAAGCACGCTTAACCTTAGAGTTCTTTTCGAATGAGCTTCTGAAAAAAGAAGTTGCAGCTTGTTGGTATGAGTATCCTATCAATACTATTAAGCCATGTGCTGGATCTCACACCATCTTCCAAGTGTCGTAAAGTCCGGAAGACAAACCTTCAATGTGACTTTCGTCCAAGTCCCTTTGCCACACGATATACCTTGTCAAGCTATAGGAGAGTAGTTGCCATTCCTTTAATAACTCAAACTCTCTTCTCGTACCATTATATACAATTCACTGGACTAAACCTTAGTCCGACTCCTTTGTTAACACTTAACCAAGTCACGCATGACCATTCTTCTGAATCATATCACACGAGAGGGCCCAGAGAATATCTCTCCATTATGGAGGGTCAAATCCCATCTTGGTAATCCATGTCACGCAGCTTGATTCACAACCTACCAGAACTCTACCTTTATAACTGCCCATTTACGGAACAATGTTTGATAGAACCTAAGTTGGCGATCCACAACTCAGATCATGCGATCACCTCAGGTCAAATGATTCCATTGTATGAGATTGCAAATGACAACATGCTCGTTGCATCTCAACTGTGGGTCAGTCCGACTCGCTAAACTCTTTAGCCAAGTCCGTGCAAGTTGGAATAGCATCACCATGACCATGACAAGTGGAACCGAGTCATCAAGCCAACTTCACATTAGTCTAAGTTGTGTGTCCAGCACAACCTCAATGACTAAGGACAACTTGTAAGAACAATATGAATATATAGTTCCACAACCAAATCACATATTCGGTGATATATATCAGATGTTCACACAAGAGACAAATTTATAACTTTATGAATACTTTAGGGATTATCATCGAACATGATTGCCTCTAGGGCATATTACCAACGGTCTCCCACTTGCACTAGAGTCAATCATCCTGACATCACATGTATAGGCATCTAATGCACATTGATCTTATGTGTGCCTCATGCTTAGGCTATGGAAGTGGCTTTGTCAATGGATCCGCAACATTTGCATCTGTGTGTACCTTGCATAACTTGATATCACCTCGATCCACGAACTGGCGAATCAGGTGGTACCGCATGAGTATATGTTTGTTATTCTAGTGTTCTCTAGGTTCCTTCTCTTGTGAAATAGCACCATTGTTGTCATAATACACGTCTAACGGATTGGACGAGCCCTGAACCATACCAAGATCCATGAGGAGATTCCTCATCCAAACAGCTTCCTTTGCCGCCTCTGAGGCGGCAATATACTCAGCCTCTGTTGTAGATGCTAACACAGTCTCTTGCTTGGAACTCTTCCAGCTCACAACCCCTCCATTTATAATAAACATAGAATGAGAATCATCTGAGTCCGTGAGATAACTCGCATCCGTGTAACCCCTTACACTGAGTTCATCATCACCTCCATAAACTAGAAACATACCCTTAGTCCTTCTCAAGTACTTTAGGATGGTTTTCACCGCCGCCCAGTGGATTTCTCCAGGGTCAGCCTTGTATCTTCTCACAACACTTAGAGCATAAGAAACATATGTCCTAGTACAAATCATGGCATACATGATGGACCCTATTGCCGAAGCATACGGAATCTTATTCATCTGACTTCGCTCATCAGTTGTCGAAGGACACCGAGTCTTGCTTAGTTTTACATCATGGACATCGGTAAGAATCCCTTCTTAGACAATTCCATGTTGAACTTCTTCAACACTTTGTCCAAATATGTACTCTGAATCAATCCAATGAGCCGCCTAGATCTATCTCTATAGATCTTGATTCCTAGAATATAAGTTGCCTCACCCAAGTCCTTCATTGAGAAACACCTTTCCAATGACTCCTTGGTTTCTTGCAACATCTGGACATCATTTCCAATCAATAATATGTAATCCACATATAATATTAGAAAGTTTACTTTGCTTCCACTAAATTTCTTGTATAAACAAGAATCATGATCACTCTTGATGAAGCCAAACGATTTGACTACCTCATCAAAGCGAATGTTCCAACTCCGAGATTCTTGATTCAACCCATAAATGGATTTCTGAAGTTTGCATACCTTGTCAGCATTAGACAGATCGACAAAATCCTCGGGTTGTATCATATACACGTCCTCGGTTAATTTTCCATTAAGGAAAGCTGTTTTGACATCCATCTGCCATATCTCATAATCGAAATAGGCCGCTATAGCTAACATGATCTGAACTGATTTAAGCATCGCTATGGGTGAGAAAGTCTCATCATAGTCAACTCCTTGAACCTGCCGTAACCCCTTCACGACAAGCTGTGCTTTATAGACAGAAATATTTCCATCCACATCATTTTTCCTTTTAAAGACATATTTGCACTCGACGGGTCTTGCACCGTCTGGCAGATCAACCAAGTTCCAAACTTGATTTTCATCCATGGACTTTAACTCGGATCTCATGGCTCCAAGCCATGACTCGGAATCAGAACCCACCATCGCTTTCGAATAAGTTACCGGTTCATCACTGTCTAATAGCAATACATCACGAACACTTCGCAATCTGGCAGATCTTCACGGCTCAGGTGTAGCTATCGGCCTAGCTACCACTACCGGCTCAACCTCCAAGGCTTTTTCCGAGATACTACTGGCCGGTTCCTCTCGAACCTCTTCGATCTGCACCGTGCTCCCACTGACTCCCCAACTGAGAAACTCTTTCTCAAGGAAGACACCGTTCCAAGCGACAAACACTTTGCCCTCTTCTCGGTTGTAGAAGTAGTAACCCAAAGTTTCCCTTGGATACTCCACGAAGATACACTTATCCGATTTGGCTGTAAGCTTGTCCGACTGAAGTCGCTTGACAAATGCTTCACAGCCCCAAATCTTAAGAAAAGACAATCTTGGCTTTTGGCCCGTACACATCTCATGTGGTGTCTTCTCTACCGATTTAGATGGTACTCTGTTTAGTGTGAAATCTGCAGTTTCTAGACAATAACCCCAAAATGATAAAGGTAGATCTGTTCGACTCATCATCAATCGTACCATGTCCAACAAGGTCCAATTCCGCCTTTCTGAGACACCATTCCTCTGTGGTGTTCCCGGCGGAGTAAGTTGTGGAACTATTCCGCAACCTTTCAGATGGTCATCAAACTCATGGTTCATGTACTCGCCTCCTCGGTCTGACCGAAGAAATTTTATTCTCTTGCCGAGTTGATTCTGTTCTTCATTCTGGAATTCTTTGAACTTTTCAAAGGATTCTGACTTATGTTTCATCAAGTAGATATATCCATACCTACTCAAATCATCAGTGAAGGTAATGAAGTACTCATAAACACCCCTGGCTGTCGTGCTCATTGGACCACATACATCACTATGTACTAGTCCAAACAAGTCAGACGCCCTCCCTCGCAACTCTTTGCAAAAGGTGTCTTGGTCATTTTGCCGAGTAGGCAGGATTCGCATGTATCGAACGACTCCAAGTCGAACGAAGTTAGGAGCCTATCATCATGAAGCTTCTTCATGCATTTCCAACTTATATGACCAAGCCAACAGTACCAAAAGTAAGTCATATTCAGATCATTTGGTTTCAACCTTTTAACATTTATGTTATAGATCGATCCACCATCAAGATTCAAAACATATAACCCATCCTGTATGGGCGCAAAGCCGTCAAACATATCATTCAAATATATAGAACAACCATTGTTCTTAATATTAGACTCATAGTCTTGTCTCATCAAACATGAGGCAAAAATGATGTTTCAACTAAGCACTAGAACATAATAACAATTATTTAGTTCCATTAAGAATCCTGAAGGTAAATGAAGTTGCATCATGCCTACTTCCAACGCAGCAACTCTTGCTTTGTTGCCAACCTGAATGTCAACCTCGCCTCTTGCTATGCTTCTAGTTATTACCAGTCCCTGCAACGAGTTGCGGATATGAATGACCGATCCGGTATCATATACCCAAGAACTACCAGGTGCACCAGCAAGATAAATGTCTATAACATTGCACACAAGTGTACCTGAGCCGGAATTCACACCTCCGCTCTTGGCTTTGTGGGCCAAATACTTGTTGCAATTCCTCTTCCAATGGCCATCCTCCTTGCAATAGAAACAAGTGGATCCGGCTGAAGTAGATGACTTAGTTCCTGAGGAAGCGCTTGGGATTGCATCCTGAGTGTTACCTCCTGACTTAGTCTTCTTCTTCTTAGTCCAAGAACTCTTCTTGAATCTAGCCTTATTCTACACCATCAACACTTGATTGGTACCTTTCATAAGATCAGCCTCTGCCTGCTTGAGCATCCCATGTAATTCAGTGAGATTCTTATCCATACCATCCATGTGGTAGTTCGATATGAACTGACCATACGCACTAGGAAGAGAGTTCAGAATTATATCTGTAGCGAACTCTTCGCTAATGGGGTAGCCAAGCCTTTCCAGAGACTGCACGTAACCAACCATCTTGATCACATGCAGACTCAGTGGATCACCATCCTTAAGCTTGCAACTCAGCAGAGCCTGAGAGACTTGATACCTCTCAGTCTTAGCCCGAGCCTAGAACATGCTTTTGAGACTTTCGATCATATCGTAGGCCTCAACATTCTCGAACTGCTTCTGCAAGTCCGGTTCCATGTGAGCAAGCATAAGACAGCTAATATCCGTGGACTCATACTTAGTCCGACGGTAGGCATTGGTGACAGCAACACTTACATTCTCATTCGGCTCATCTCGAAGTAGGTTAAATAGAACACGGTCCTTCTTTTCTTTCTTGAGAACAATTCTCAAATTACGATACCAGTTGGTAAAATTAGTGTCATTCTGTTTATCTTTCTAAAGAATGGTTCTCAAAGCGTTGTGGCGAGATCTTCAACTGAATCGGAATACATAGCTGCTTCAGAGGCTTCACAAGAGGCGATATGGATGAAGGAGTTCATTACAGAGCTCGGTGTGGTTCCAAGTGCGCTGGACCCAATGTCTATCTACTGTGATAACATGGGCGCCATAGCCAATGCGCAAGAACCAAGGTCACACAAGAAGCTGAAGCATATCAAGCTACGTTTTCACGCTATTCGAGAGCATGTCCAAGATGGTGACATAAAGATTTGCAAATTACACACAGATCTGAATGTGGCAGATCCATTGACTAAACCTCTCCCGAGGGCAAAACATGACCAGCACCAAACCGCCATGGGTGTTCGGTATATTACCATGTAATCTAGATTAGTTGACTCTAGTGCAAGTGGGAGACTGTTGGAGATATGCCCTAGAGGCAATAATAAAAGTAGTTATTATTATATCTTTGTGTTTATGATGAATGTCTGCATTCATGCTATAATAGTATTAACTGGAAGCATTAATACTTGTGTGATTTGTAAACTAAATTAGAGTCCCTAGTAAAGGCTCTTTATAATACTAGCTTGTTGGTTGATCGATGATCATGGTTTCCTGATTATGAACATTGAGATGTTATTAACAACAAGATCATATCATTAGGAGAATGGTATGATGGACATACTCCTATAAATAAGCGTAGCATAAAGATCAAGTCATTTCAATAGTTCGTTTGCTATATTTCTCATACATAGTAACCTAATTCCTTCGACCATGAGATCATGCTAATCACCATCACCGGAAGGATGCTTTGATGACATCAAACACCACACCATAACTGCTTGGTTATAAAGGTGGCATTGAGTGTTCGGAAAGTATGTGTTGAGGCACATGGATCAAGAGTGGGATTTGTCCATCCATATGACGGATAGATATAGTCTAGGCCCTCTCGGTGGAATGTCATCCAATTAGCTTGCAAGAATGTTACTGGATCACAAGGGATGGCATATCACGGGAACGATAAAAGAGTACTTATCAGTAATGAGGTTGAACTAGGTATGCAGAGATACCAACGATCAGATCTTGGATAAGTTAACTATCACGAGACAAAGGGAAATTGGTATCATATGTAAGTGGTTCATTCGATCGCAAAGTAATCGTAGAAATATGTGGGAGCCATATGAATTTCCAGATTCCTCTATTGGTTATTGATCGGAGAAGAGTCTCGGTCATGTCTGCATAATTCATGAACCGTAGAGAGACACACTTAAGGATTCGATGTTGTTTAGTAGATATGGAATGTAAGTAGGGAGACCCAATGTTGTTCGGAGTCTCGGATGGGATCCGGGATATCACGAGGAGATCTGGAATGGTCTGGAGAATAAGATTCATATAAGGAAAGTCCAATTACGGAGTTCGGGAATGATTCCGGTGTTTTCACCGGAATGATCTAGAAGGGTCTAGAAGGTTCACCGGACCGGAAGGGGAAGGGTACATGAATGTGTCATGAATAAGCGAAATGATTGAATCATGTCCTAGGTCACTTGGTTGGGCATTTGTAAGAAAGAAATTAAGCTCCAAATTGAAAGTCAAAAGGCAAGTTTGAAAAGTCAAACTGGGACAATGTATCCTAGCGGAGGAAGGAAAGAATCCTTCTTTCCCTCCACCACAAGCCAACTAGGAGAGGGAGTTGGGGAAGGATTCAAACTCTCCTCTCCCAAGCTGACCTCCCTCTCATAAATAGATGGGAGGGGGTGCCCCAAGAGCTACAACACCAGCCCCTCCCCACATAGCCGCCGCGCCGCCGCCGGTTCGTCGATGCCACCCGAGCTGCCGCCGACTACACCTCCTCCTCTCCGGCCCTCTAAACTATAGATTGCCAGAAACCCTAATTCTCCACCATATCCTGCTCCGGCTTAGGCGAAGACCTACAGGATCTTCCCTCTACTTTCAACACCACGCCGTCGTGCTGCCGGAATCGCGAGGGGAGAACTATAACCTCCGCTGCTTGCTGGAACAAGGGAGAGGAAGGTCTTCATCGAGTACCGAACATGTGACCGACTATGGAAGCACTGCCGGAACGCAGCACCGGAAGGATCGTCTACGCGATCTTGAGATTGGCAAGTGTACGACCACATCACCCACGAGAATCTGCTCTGGTTAACCGCTTTGGAATCTTCGAGGGTGAGTACTCTAATCGACTCATTGCTACAATCTAGTAGATAGATCTTGGCTTGTTTGTGTTCATGCGGTAATTTTTTTTGTTTTCCATGCTATGAACCCCTACAGTGGTATCAGAGTCGTGTCTATATGTAGATATATTGTATGAGTAGAACACAATGGTCATTGTGGGCGCTGATGCTTTTTTTGTCGATTGCTTCTTGTGTACTTTGAAGGGATACAGGTATGCTACACTAGCGCAAATCAAAATTTACTACCGCGTAAACTAGGATTACTGTTGTCATAGATCACGGGATTACCACTAGACGTGCAGTTGCGGAACTTGATGAAGCGCGTCGAGACAGTGCAGACGATCTACGTCTCCTCCTCGTTCTCGTCCTATGAGCAGCTCCCCTTGCGCGGCCCGTCCAAGCGCTATAGATGCAGCGCCTCCGAGGTATCCACACGTATAGGGTGGAAGCGTCAGACACCGGACTGCTAGGTTCGCGCGTGCAACACAGGCGTGAGGAGTGGCGGCTAGGTGGAATGGTCTAACCCTGGTCAGCACGCCCCACCCTCTCTTATATAGGCGTCCCTAGTGGGCTTCTACATTAGCAGCCCATTAGTAGCCTAAGCCTGGTCTAATTCGGATCCAATCGTCATTAGGCTTTCAGCCCCTTAAGTGTGTGACCCTATAGGTTCATATACGTATAGACATAACATGAATACACTTATTCTATCAATAGTTGGTAGCGGCCTCTAGCAAGACGTGCCAACTCCTAAACGCATACAAAGATCATATCGGACGAACCATCACAAGGTTTAGTGTCTTTCCCTTTGCCTCACGATATTTGGTCTAGCTCCAAGCTGGCCTCCCTTTCTTGATTCTGTGATTCGGAATCCCTTTACTAGGTTAACTCTTAACCATATGTAGCACGACCATGCATTTCTGGATCCGATCACTCGAGGGGCCCAGAGATATCTCTCTCAAGTAGAGAGGGGCAAATCCCATCTTGATTGACCATGCCATGCAGCATGCTTCGGGACAAACCCGAAAGCTACCTTTATAACTACCCAGTTACGGAGCAGCATTTGATAGCCCCAAAGTAGGTCGATCCACATCTCAAGTACATGCGACAATCTCAGGTCTAAGGACAAAATGTACATGATGTGTGTAGAGAGAGAGAGCTGCAACTAATTGCCAGTCTCAAGTTAGGTCAGTCCAACCTCATGTTCATAACATGTGTCCACATCATTGGTTTGACATCTCCATGTCTATGACTTGCGAAACATAGTCATCAACCAATCGATGTGCTAGTCTAATATTCACGTGTGTCCTCACATGAACTCCGACAAGGGACAACTCTTAAATAACCATACAAGTATAGAGTTTTACAAACAATTCACATAATTGCCGATCAATACAAGTTGCCTGATATGGATATTCAAGGAACATTACAATAACTCATGGATACATAAGAAATATAATCATCTCTATGATTGCCTCTAGGGCATATTTTTTTCATACTTTGCATCTTGCGGGATGGTGGGATGAAGCGGATCGAGCTAACCTTACATGAAATCGTTCATGAGACTTTCTCCACGCTTGACATGCAACTTGTATTGCATAAGTGGCTTTACAGGTGTCTGTTTCTCCCAACATAGTGAAGATTCAATTTACAACGGGTGATTGACAATACTAGTATCAACGTTGTGGTTCTTGTTCATAAGTTAGAACAACACTTATTGAAATCCCCAAACCACGTAAAACATGCAAAGAAAATTAGAGGTGTCTAACTTTGTTTTGCAGGGGTGTGTTGTGATGTGATATGGCCATGATTGTGATTATATATATGATGTATGCAATGTTCCTTATTGTAAGTTGGCAACCGGCAGGAGCCTTATGGTTGTATTTTTTTTTTTTAAGACATGTGTGTCTATTATTCAAAGTAGTTGTAATAGTTGATGCTGGTGGAATACAACCATGGAGCGGTGCCATTGACCTTGACGCCACGCCGGTGATGATGGAGATCATGTTCGTGCTTGAAGATGGAGATCGGAAGCACAAGAAGAAAGGCCATATCATATCACATATTTTGAATTGCATGTGATGTTAATCCCTTTATACATCTTGTATTGCTTAGTTCGCAGTGGTAGCATTATAAGATGATCCCTCTCACAAAATATCAAGTTATAAAGTGTTCACCCTTAGTAGGCACCATTGCCAAAGCTCATTGTTTTGAAGCACCACGTGATGATCAGGTGTGTTAGATTCTGCGAGTGTATACAATGGGAGAAAGCCAGATTTGCTCATGCGGAAGCTAAGGTTTGAACTTGACGAGCCTAGAATGTACAGACATGGTCTCGGAACATGGATCACCGAAATGTAAAGCATGAATCATATAGTAGATATGATGAACATGTTGATTGTTCGCCTTTGAAGCTACATCATCTCTCATGATGATCGGCTTTGATGTGGTGGTTTTGCTTTGTGTGATCACTAAAACAATGTGAGGGATATTGTTTTGAGTGGGAGTTCACCTAGATTAATTCAACTATTAATTAGAACTCAATTTGTTATAAACTTAGTCTAAACTATTGCAAATATGTTGTAGATCAATGGAATCCCCTACAATCAATTTTAATGTGTTCCTAGAGAAAGAAAAGTTGAAAAACAATGGAAGCAACTTTGCGGATTGGTTATGCAACTTGAGGATTGTCCTCAGTGCTGGTAATTTGACCTATGTGCTGGTTGCACCGTTGGGTGACCCACTTGCAGCCGATTCTGCCGATGAGGTAAAGAATGTTTTCCTTGCTCGGAAGAATCAGTACTACATAGTTCAGTGTACTATCTTGTATGGTTTGGAATCGGAGCTTCGGAAAAGGTTTGAGAACCATGACCCACATGATATGTCCGTGAACTCAAAATAATATTTGAGGCTCATGAGACAGTTGAGAGTTATGAGGCTTCTAAAAAGTTCTTTAACTCCAAGATGGAAGAGGGCAGCTCCATCAGTGAGCATGTGCTTAAGATGTCTGGGCACGCAAGTAAGCTCCAAATCTTGGGTATAGTGATTCCTAATGCTTTGGGGATTCACCGTGTCCTCCAATCACTACCACCAAGTTACAAGAACTTTGTGATGAACTACAATATGCAAAACATGGACAAATCGTTGCCTGAACTCTTCTCCATGTTAAAGTCTATGGAAGTGGAGATAAAGAAAGAGCACCAAGTGTTGATGGTCAATAATACCACCAAATTCAAGAAGCAAGGCAAGTCTAAGAAAAAGGGAAGCTTCAAGAAGGGCGGTAAGAAATTTACCGCGCCGGCGAAGAAGACCAAGGCTGGGCCTAAGCATGATACTGAGTGCTTTTACTGCAAGGGAGAAGGTCACTGGAAGCGGAATTTCCCTAAGTACTTGGAGGATTTGAAGAACGGTAACATCAAGAAGAAAGGTATATCTGATATACATGTTATTGATGTGTATCTCACTAGTAGTCGTAGTAGTGCATGGGGTATTTGATATTGGTTTGGTTGCTCATATTTGTAACTCGAAACAGGTGCTGCAGAATAGACGGAAACTAGCAAAGATCAAGGTGACGATGTGCGTTGGAAATGGATCAAAGGTTGATGTGATCGCGGTCGGCACGCTACCTCTTCATCTACCATCGGGATTAGTTTTATACTTAAATAATTGTTATTTGGTGCCTGCGTTAAGCATGAACATTATATCGGGATCTTGTTTATTGCGAGACGGTTACTTGTTTAAATCCGAGAATAATGGTTGTTCGATTTATATGAGTAATATGTTTTATGCACATGCACCTTTGATAGATGGTCTATTATTATTAAATCTCGATAGTGGAAATACACATATTAATAACATTGAGGCTAAACGTTTGAAATCGAGAGATAACGACCTATATGTGGCACTATCGTCTTGGTCACATTGGAGTGAAGCGTATGAAGAAACTCCATTCCGATGGACTTCTTGAATCACTTGATTTCGAATCACTTGAAAGATGCGAAGCATGTCTGATGGGTAAAATGACTAAGACTCCATTTTCTGGTATGATGGAGCGAGCTACGGATTTATTGGAAATTATACATACCGATGTGTGGGGTCCAATTAGTGTAGCATCGCGCGGTGGTTGTCGTTATGTTCTTACCTTCACGGATGACTTGAGTAGATATGGGTATATCTATTTCATGAAACATAAGTCCAAAACTTTCGAGAAGTTTAAGGAATTTCAAAGTGAAGTGGAGAATCAACGTAAACAGAAGATTAAGTTTCTACGATCTGATCGTGGAGGTGAATATCTAAGTTATGAGTTTGGCGAGCATTTGAAGAAATGTGAAATACTTTCACAATTGACACTGCCGGGAACACCACAATATAATGGTGTGTCCGAACGTCGTAATCGAACTCTCTTAGATATGGTTCGTTCTATGATGTCACTTACAGATTTACCTCTATTGTTTTGGGGTTATGCATTAGAAATAGCCGTATTCACTTTAAATAGGGCACCATATAAATCCGTTGAAACGACACCGTATGAATTATGGTTTGGGAAGAAACCTAAATTGTCATTCCTTAAAGTTTGGGGTTGCGAAGCTTATGTAAAGAAGTTACAGCCCGACAAGCTTGAACCCAAAGCGGAAAAATGCGTCTTCATAGGATACTTGAAGGAAACTATTGGGTATACCTTTTATCATAGATCCGAGGGCAAAATCTTTGTTGCTAAGAATGGATCCTTTCTAGAGAATGAGTTTCTCTCGAAAGAAGTGACTAGAAGGAAAGTAGAACTTGATGAGGTTGTCGAACCTTCTCTCGAATTTGAGAGTAGCGCAACACTGGAAGTAGTTCCTATGGCGCCTACACCAATAAGAGAGGAAGTTAATGATGTTGATCATGAAACTTCGGTTGAATTTACTACGAAACCTCGTAGGTCAACAAGAACTCGTACCACTCCTGATTGGTATGATCCCGTTATGAGTGTCATGTTGGTGGACAACACCGACGACCCTACGACATATGAGGAAGCGACGATGAGCCTAGATTCTAATAAATGGCAAGAAGACATGAAATCCGAGATTGGATCCATGTACGAAAACCAAGTATGGACTTTGGTAGACTTACCGGATGGCCCGAAGGCTGTCGAAAACAAATGGATTTTCAAAAAGAAAATAGATGCTGATGGAAATGTTACCGTCTATAAAGCTCGACTTGTCGCAAAAGGGTTTCGACAAATTCAAGGGGTTGACTACGATGAGACTTTCTCATCGGTAGCAAAGCTAAAGTCTGTGAGGATTTAGTTAGAAATCGCTGCATATTATGATTATGAGATATGGCAGATGGATGTCACAACAGCGTTCCTCAATGGAGACATTGATAAAGAGTTGTATTTGTTACAACCCAAAGGTTTTGTTGATCCTAAAGATGCTAACAAGGAATGCAAACTTCAACGGTCCATTTATGGATTGAAGAAAGCATCCTGAAGTTGGAATCAACGTTTTGATAAGGTAATCAAAAGTTTTGGTTTTATACAAACTTATGGAGAAGCTTGTATTTACAAGAAAGTGAGTGGGAGCTCTGTAGCATTCCTAGTACTATATGTGGATGACATACTGTTGATTGGGAATGATGTAGACCTTCTCAATAGTGTCAAGGATTATTTGAATAATAGTTTTTCATTGAAAGATCTTGGCGAAGCAGCTTACATATTAGGCATAAAGATTTATAGAGATAGATCGAGACGCGTAATATCATTGTCACAAAGTACATATTTGGACAAAGTTCTAAAGAGGTTTGGAATGGAAGATAGCAAGAAAGGGTTTTTTCCCATGTTGCCCAATACAACCTTGAGTAACACTCAAAGTCCAGCTACAATAGAAGATAGAGAAAGGATGAGTAAGACTCCATATGCCTCAGCCATAGGATCTATCATATATGCCATGCTATGTACTAGACCCGACATTGCATATGTTGTTAGTTTAACTAGCAGATATCAAAGTGATCCAGGAGTGGATCATTGGACAACGGTCAAAAACATCCTTGAGTACTTGAGAAGAACTAAGGATATGGTTCTTTCTTATGGAGGTGATGAACAACTCGTTGTTAATGGTTACACCGATGCTAGTTGGAACACCGATCCGGATGATTCTAAATCTCAATCTGGATACGAATTTGCTTTGAATCGTGCAGTAGTAAGCTGGAGGAGTGCAAAGCAAAGCGTTGTGGAGAGATCTTCAACTGAATCGGAATACATAACTGCTTCAGAGGCTTCACAAGAGGCGATAAGGATGAAGGAGTTCATTACAGAGCTCGATGTGGTTCCAAGTGTGCTAGACCCAATATCTATCTACTGTGATAACATGGGCGCCATAGCCAATGCGCAAGAACCAAGGTCACATAAGAAGCTGAAGCATATCAAGCTACATTTTCATGCTATTTGAGAGCATGTCCAAGATGGTGACATAAAGATTTGCAAAGTACACACAGATCTGAATGTGGCGGATCCATTGACTAAACCTCTCCCAAGTGCAAAACATGACCAGCACCAAACCGCCATGGGTGTTCGGTATATTACCATGTAATATAGATTAGTTGACCCTAGTGCAAGTAGGATACTGTTGGAGATATGCCCTAGAGGAAATAATAAAAGTAGTTATTATTATATCTTTGTGTTTATGATGAATGTTTGCATTCATGCTATAATAGTATTAACCGGAAACATTAATACTTGTGTGATTTGTAAACTAAATTAGAGTCCCTAGTAAAGCCTCTTTATAATACTAGCTTGTTGGTTGATCGATGATCATGGTTTCCTGATCATGAACATTGAGATGTTATTAACAACAAGATCATATCATTATGAGAATGGTATGATGGACATACTCCTATAAATAAGCGTAGCAGAAAGATCAAGTCATTTCAATAGTTTGTTTGCTATAAGCTTTCTGATACATAGTAACCTAATTCCTTCGACCATGAGATCATGCTAATCACCATCACCGGAAGGATGCTTTGATGACATCAAACACCACACCATAACTGGGTGGTTATAAAGGTGGCATTGAGTGTTCGGAAAGTATATGTTGAGGCACATGGATCAAGAGTGGGATTTGTCCATCCATATGACGAATAGATATACTCTGGGCCCTCTCAGTGGAATGTCATCCAATTAGCTTGCAAGCATGTGACTGGCTCATAAGGGATCACATATAACGGGAACGAGAAAAGAGTACTTATCGGTAACGAGGTTGAACTAGGTATGCAGAGATACCGATGATTAGACCTCGGATAAGTTAACTATCGCGAGACAAAGGGAAATTGGTATCGTATGTAAGTGGTTCATTCGATCGCAAAGTAATCGTAGAAATATGTGGGAGCCATATGAATTTACAGATTCCTCTATTGGTTATTGATCGGAGAAGAGTCTCGGTCATGTCTGTATAATTCACGAACCATAGGGAGACACACTTAAGGATTTGATGTTGTTTAGTAGATATGGAATGTAAGTAGGGAGACCGAATGTTGTTCGGAGTCTCGGATGGGATCCGGGATATCATGAGGAGATCCAGAATGGTCTGGAGAATAAGATTCATATAAGGAAAGTCTAATTCCGGAGTTCGGGAATGATTTCGGTGTTTTCACTGGAATGATCTAGAAGGGTCTAGAAGGTTCACCGGACCGGAAGGGGAAGGGTACATGAATGTGTCATGAATAAGTGAAATGATTGAATCATGTCCTAGGTCACTTGGTTGATCATTTGTAAGGAAGAAATTAAGCTCCAAATTGAAAGTCAAAAGGCAAGTTTGAAAAGTCAAACTCGGACAATGTATCCTGGTGGAGGAAGTAAAGAATCCTTCTTTCCCTCCCCCACAAGCCAACTAGGAGAGGGAGTTGGGAAAGGATTCAAACTCGCCTCTCCCAAGCTTCCCCCCTCTCATAAATAGAGGGGAGGGGGTGCCCCAAGAGCTACAACACCAGCCCCTCCCCACATTGCTGCCGCGTTGCCGGTTCGTCGCTGCCGCCCTAGATGCCACTGACTACACCTCCTCCTCTCCGTCCCTCTAAACCCTAGATCGCCGGAAACCCTAATTCTCCACCATATCCTGCTCCGGCTTAGGCGAAGCCATGCAGGATCTTCCCTCTACTTCCGACACCATGTCGTCGTGCTGCCGGAATCGCGAGGGGAGAACTACAACCTCTGCTGCCTGCTGGAACAAGGGAGAGGAAGGTCTTCATCGAGTACCGAACGTGTGACCGACTACGGAAGCGCTGCCGGAACGCAGTGCTGGAAGGATCGTCTACGCGATCTTGAGATTGGCAAGTGTACGACTACATCACCCACGATAATCTGCTCTCGTTAACCGCTTTGGAATCTTCGAGGGTGAGTACTCTGATCGACTTGTTGCTACAATCTAGTAGATAGATCTTGGCTTTTTTGTGTTCATGCGGTAGAATTTTTTTGTTTCCCATGCTACGAATCCCTACATGACAAACCCATGATTCGCATATCACGTATGGATTACACACATACATCACATGCATATTAACCATACCATTCACAACTTCCTGCAAAAATAAGTTATGCATAGATACCATATCTATCGGTGTTGTGAAACCCGCAACGACCTCTAAGGCTCTATGACAGGGCGGAGCCGGCGGATTCCTTCATTGGATAAAACACTTTTACAAATCATATCCCTGTGCATATCTGACCAATCTCATTAACCAGCCGCACCTGATCATCCATGAACCCCCGCGTGCGATTAATCCAATCAATCTTGCACAAAACCGATCTATCTCATAGATCGACCACCATAACCCTAAGTAGATCCGATCTACCACCGCATGCATATCTCATATGCATAGATTAAGAGCCTAAAACCAAAAGCTTTTGCTCTGATACCACTGTTGGGCCGCAGGCCGATAAACAAAACTTTTATCTAAAGTGGTGCTCCCAAGATCTAGCTCAGGTAATAGGCCACGAGATTTACCACTAGATGCGTAGGTGCGGATTATTGATGTAGCACGTTAGTTGATGCAGTGCCAATCGATCGATCTCACGAACAGCTCCTCCGGATCCCCGCGAACTCCTTCGCCAGATCCCTTTGTCTCCAACACCCCATGTGCAACGCCTCTACCGATATCCACACGTACATGAAGGAGCTCGGGCAGGGGACTGCTAGATCCTGTCTAAACCGACTTGGGAGTGGAGAAAGTGATGGCTAGGTCGAGGACTATCCCTTGTCGCTCCACTTATATATATACCTAGTTGGGCTCAACTCTTGAGGCCCATCTAGGTTGTACCCCATTGACCACATGGATCTCATCCATATGGGCTCCTTACCCTTAAGTGTGTGACCCTGTAGGTTCATGTACACATGGACACGATATGAGCTACACCTCCAAGTATCCCGTCATGGCGTTAAGTCTCACTCACTCCCATGAATACTTGGTCTCAAGTCGATAGATGGTAGTGGCCTCTAGCAAGACGTGCCATCTCCCAAGTGTCGTAAAGTCTGGAAGACAAACCTTCAATGTGACTTTCGTCCAAGTCCCTTTGCCACCCGATATACCTTTTCAAGCTATAGGTTAGTAGTTGCCATCCCTTTAATAGCTCAAACTCTCTTCTCGTACCATGATATACGATTCACTGGACTAACCCTTAGTCTGACTGCTCAGTCAACACTTAACCGAGTCACCATGACATCACACACGAGGGCCTAGATAATATCTTTCCATTATGGAGGGGCAAATCCCATCTTGGTAATCCATGTCACTCATCTTGATTCACAACCAACCCGAACTCTACCTTTATAAATGCCCATTTATGGAACAACATTTGATAGAACCTAAGTTGGCGATCCACAACTCGGATCATGCGATCACCTTAGGTCAAAGGATTCCATTGTATGAGACTGCAAATGACAACATGCTTGTTGCATCTCAACTGTGGGCCAGTCCGACTCGTTAAACTCTTTAGCCAAGTCCGTGCAAGTTGGAATAGCATCACCATGCCCATGACAAGTGGAACCGAGTCATCAAGCCAACTTCACATTATTCTAAGTTGTGTGTCCAGCACAACCTCAACTACTAAGGACAACTTGTAAGAACAACATGAATATATAGTTCCACAACCAAATCACGTATTCGATGATATATATCAGATGTTCACACAAGAGACAACTTTATAACTTTATGAATACTTTAGGGATTATCATCAAACATGATTGCCTCTAGGGCATATTCCCAACAGTTTCAACATAGTAAAGTTAAAGTAAAAAACATCAAGGGCTACTGAAACGATAATGGATATCATCTAAAAGGGTGAATAGGCTTTTAAAATAATTGTGGTTTACTCTAATAAATATGGAATAAAACTAACGTTTAATTTATCAAAGCACACAAACTAAAACCACTAGGTTCAACTAAGTGCACCAATAACCTATGCTAAGCAAGACAAGCAACAAGGTGATAGCAAGATAGAATATTTCAAGCACAATGCCTGTCACAATGTAAAGTGCATAAGTAAAGGGCTCGGGTATAGGAATAACCGATGGATGCGGTGATAATGATTTTATTCTGAAGTTCACTTCCAAAGAATCTACGTGTCTATTGGATAGGTGAGATGCCTCAATGCTCTCCGAAAGCCACAAATGGCTCACCTTATTCTCCCAAGTGTGCACCACAAAAGGAGGGCACTCGATCCACTATGGGGCACTTGAGGACGGCCGCTGAACCCATACAAGATTGGGCAATCTCCACAAATCAATTGGGGCTCCTAAGAATCACCGCAAAGGCCTCTATCTTGAGAAAGCTCCATAACTCAATTGGAGGCTCCAAGTGAATCACACACTACCATAGTCTTCTTGGTTTCCAAGAGTAACAAGCCCACAAGCTTGAACTCGCCGAATCTCCGTAGAGAACTCAAACCTATGCACCAAATACAAGGGCAAGTCCTTCACTCCCAAATTCCACCAAATATACAAAAGTTATTGGAGAAATAAGAGAGGAAGAACACAAGAGGAGAACACAAAACTCTCTAAGATATAGATCCAAGGATTTCTTCACAAAGAAGAAATTTGGTTAGGTGTAGTTGTATATCTAGATCTCCTTTCTCAAATCCCTCAAATAGATGCAAGAATCATGGAAGGGGGAAGGGGAGAGGACTAGCTCTTCAAGGTCAACAATGGAGGAGAGAGAGAGTAAATAAGCAATCAAAGAGCTAACCCCGTGAAGGGGAAGAGTAGCCCCTTTTAAAGGGATCTCAAAATCTGACTGTTTGGGCCAGTTATACGCCTGGCTGAAACTTCCGGTGGCCGGGCGGAAGTACCGCTCCCAACGGCTCTCCAGCCCCGGAAGTGAGTTGACATTACTGGGCGGAACTTCCGGCAGTTATTACCTGCCCACTTTTGTCCAAGTTCCGGTAAAGAAACACGACCAACCAGAGAAGTCACTGCGGGGTGTCACGGGATGAGCGGAAGTGGCCCGGTACTTCCCTCGGTACTACGGGCGGCAAATATGTCCTAGTGGCACTACCGGTGGAGCGCCGGAACTAGCGGCCATGAAAAAACTACAAAACCACCACTATATAAATCGTGAGTTGGCACTAGCCAGCGGTACAAACCCGGAAGTACCGGCGGCAAAACTATCCTAGCGGCACTTCTGGTGGAGCAATGGTACTACCGGTCTGGGCAATAGCTAAAACAAAAATTGCATTTACTTTTGCATCCGAACTCCAAAAAAGATGAAACCAATTTTGTTGGAAAGATAACGATGTGTAGAATCCAACAAAGATGTGGATAAATATTGGATACCACAAAGGGAGAAAATATCAAGTACATATATGTGAGAAACCTCCCAATATGTGGATCCAGAAAACCCGCAAGATCAAGAATGCAATAATATCTAGATCCTCGCCTGGATAAGATCAAAAAATAACCAAGAAAGATGATGCAAGAATGCAAAGGTTTGAGCTCTCTTCGGAAGATGTGATCGAGTCACTCACTCGAGAGCCCCTCTTAATAGTATGGTATCTATCCTGAGCCCAATATCCCAACTAACAATATGAGACCGGCAAAAAAAGATAAAACCTATCAAGATCATACCTTTGCCGTGGGCATTCCACTTGAGATTGCCGTAGACCATCTTATCCTCCTCAAGATAGAACACCTTTCTTGATTGCTCTAGCTCGCTCTTGATTGATGAAGACATGCGAATTGCTCCAACATACACCATAGGGAGACCTCTTCCTTAAACTTGTCTTCATCAATTCATGATCACCAAGGATGACAAGCTTAAGACATGTGATCTTCTAGAGATGACGCATCTTGAGTTTGCACTTCCTTAGATCTTCTTTAGTGTTGATCCATCTTGAATCAACTCTTTGCACTTTGTCTTGAAACATCTTCTTTCTTCAACATGATTCCAAAAGGCCCAAAGCCCTTGGACATTGCTTATTCTTCTTCATTTCTTTATCTTTGAACCTTGAAGCCAACACATGGTCCAAGCAATACCAATGAACAATTCCTACAAGTGAAGCTCAATTTAAACATTAGTCCATAGAGATTATCATTAATTACCAAAACCACACATGGGGACATATAAGCCCTTTCAGCTACGAGTAAGTCCAGCAAAGTGGTCTAAAGACATAAAGAGGAAGCCCTAAATCACCAAGAAAAAGTAAATAGAAGGATGGATAACATAGCCAATGTCGACGATGACAAACATGAGAGGAGATAATTTTGACCTAGACCGTTCGTTCAAACAAAGAAAATCACAAACTAGAGGGGACATTACCCCTTGTCATCCAATTACAAAGACTTAATTGTAGTCTTGAGCGCTTCGGTGCCTTCTCGAGGGGTGTGGGGATACTAAGCATAACATGTCCGACAAATGACAACTAACATTTACTGTATATGCATTGTTGTTATCCCGGGTGGATGCAGTTTCTCGCATTAACCCTCCTAGAAAAAAATCTCTAGGTCGTTTTCTCCAACTAATATTCCTATAAACACTATACCTCGGTAGTTGGACCTACACAAGATCATAACTTGGAGTTGATGGTCCACTTCGTAATATCCGACAACTTGTGTGGTTAAATTACTCTCGTATCTATGAAGTTCTAGTGTACAAGTTCTTTTTTTAATATACTAGCGTGTAAGTTTAACCAAGTTTATACAAGATCTAGGTATCCAATAAATACACTACTAACTATTCTAGTGTGGAGGGATTATCTTTTTTATATAAAATTTTCAAACTTCAGATTATTTGATTTCAATTACTTTTAAACACGAAGGGAAGAAATATAATTAAATAACAGAGCGGGGATTTGAACTCAAGACCAAGTGATCGTTTTTCCCTCTCTAACCACCGGACCAACCATTCCTTGTGTCAATCTAGTATCCCGGCCATTTTATATGTCTCTTGACCACGGTATGTCCAACGGGCTGCATCTCTTGTGTGCCTAATGGGCCAACGTGCCGGCCTGGTAGATTATGGGGCCGTGTCCGGGCCTCGAGGCCAGGCCCTGTGCCGGCCCGTCACAGCACGTGAGCTAGACGGGCCACGGCGGGCCGTGCCGGGCCTGGGCCATTTGAGCCTGCCGTGCCTGGGCCTTTGGCAAGGTTTGCTGGTGTGGGAGGAAGGGGCGGGCGAGCGAGACCGCCGCTTCGAGAGTTGTCTCCTACAGTAGTTCGCGCCTGTTTGATTCTCCACATCCATGGCCATGATCCATCCTAGGTTTGCCGTCCACTACTGCTAAAATGGAAGTGCTGAGAGATTTTGCGCAAAGTGAGCCTCGCAATCCTCTCACAAGGCCTTCAACCCTCGCGCCTGGCGCTTTTGAGCCGGCCGCCGCCGCGTCAACCCGCCGAATCCTCCTCAGCGGCCTCAGCCACAGCAACCCCCTCCCGCCCCTCACCGTCAGACTGCTCCACGGCCGCCTCCTCCGGCTTGACCTTCTCGCCGACCTCTCCCATCTCCTCCTCCGCGCGCTCTCCTTCTCCGGCCTCCACCTCCACGCCCTCTCCCTGCACTCCCTCTTTCCCGACCCCTCCGACTTAACCTTGCCGTTTGTCCTCAACTCCGCCTCCCGCCTCCCCAGCCCTCTCCGCATCGGCGAGCAGATCCACGCCCGCTCCGTCAAGCTCCCCTCCCACTGCAACCCCCGTGTCCTCACTTCCCTCATCAACTTCTACGCAGGATGCGACCTCTTGAACCATGCGCGGTGGGTGTTCGACGAAATACACTGCCCCAGCAAAGTTGCTTGGACTGCGCTCATCGGCGCCTACATGAACACTGGACGCCACAAGGAAGCTGTCGCCACTGCGAGGGACGCGTTTGCGAGTGGAATGCGTCTGGACAGCTTCACGGCCATGCAAGTCCTGACGGCGTGTGCCCGGGTCGCGGACTTGGACACTGGAGAGGCAGTGCGGAGGGCGGCACAGCGGGAGGGAATAGCGGGCGATTTGTTTGTGGCAACTGCGGCGATAGATTTGTATCTCAAGTGTGGTGAGATGGCTAAGGCAAGGGAGGTGTTCGATAAGATGCCGGAGAAGGATGCAGTGGCTTGGGGTGCTATGATCAGGGGATACGCTTCCAACGGGCATCCCCGAGAGGCTCTGGAGCTCTTCTTTGCAATGCAGACTCAGGGAGTGAGGCCAAATTGCAACACAGTAGCTGACGCGCTCTCAGCATGCACGAGGTTGGGTGCACTTGATCTGGGACGGCAAGCTGCCGGGGTGGTGGACTGGGATGAGTTTCTTGACGACCCAGTTCTAGGGACTGCTCTGATCGATATGTATGCCAAGTGTGGGAGCACATGGGATGCATGGTTCGTGTTCCAACAGACGAGAAAGAGGGACATTATTCTGTGGGACACAATGATTTTGGGGCTTGCCATGACTGGACATGGTAAGACTGCGTTTGCCCTTGTCGGCCAGATGGAGAAGTCAGGCATGAAACTGAACGCCAATACTTTCATCGGCTGTCTCTGCAGCTGTACTCATACTGGCCTTGTAAAAGATAGACAGCGGTACTTCCATAACATGATTCAGTTATACCACATCACCCCTCGGATTGAGCACTATGGTTGCATGGTTGACCTTCTCGGTCATGCTGGGTTGCTCCAGGAAGCTCATCAGCTTATTAATGACATGCCAATGCAGGCAAATGTTGTCGTGTGGCAAGCACTTCTTGGTGGCTGCAAAATCCACCGAAACGCGGAGCTCGCAGAGCTTGTCTTGAAGCAGCTCATCCTGCTAGAGCCCCTGAATTCGGAGAATTATGTCATGCTCTCAAACATCTATTCTAACAGCAACAGGTGGGAGGATGCTGCGAAGCTTAGATTGGACATGAAGGCAAAAGGGGTCGAGAATGTACCTTCTCCAATTCGCGGGCGGCACACTGCTTGGCCTGTCTTACAGGGGGTTCTGGCTCGCGCGGATGAGGAACAGGTTCGGGCTGCTGGCCAAAAACCGGTCTTGCGCACCGGTGTGCGGTGGGGTAGCCTCGGACTACGCCAAGTTGTTTCTGTGTGCGCAGGAGGTGAGGATAGGAAACTTCTACATTGTGGAGTGGGACGGTTTGTACGTGCATATAGCTGGGTTGGGTTTAGTGGGAAGGTCCACGAGTTCCATGTTGGAG
This sequence comes from Avena sativa, assembly GCA_916181665.1. Taxonomy (NCBI): domain Eukaryota; kingdom Viridiplantae; phylum Streptophyta; class Magnoliopsida; order Poales; family Poaceae; genus Avena; species Avena sativa. The sequence goes on from OV702297.1 coordinate 313,242,439, forward strand.
ACAAATCACATCCCCTCATGGGTCAAGTTTACAGAAAGCTTGATGAATTAGGAATGAAGCTCTTGCAACGACTACTGGTAGAAGTAGAAAATTTTATGTGTAGTTGCAGTTTCCCCTTCCCCCCTCCTTTCCCCTCTTCCCTCCACTCTCGCCCCTCCTCTCTTTCCGTCCACTACTCTGCTATTTCGAAGTGGCTGTTCTGGATCAGAGCTTACATATATCTACTCCCTTTGCACCCGAACCCGCTGCTACTGCATGTCTTCTCAAAACTTGTTACAGGATGTTAGCATAGAACTCTCCCAAAATAAAATCCCAAATTTCATATGCAACAATGCAGCAATGTCATCTCTGAACTCTCAAACGCTTGGTTGACGCAGGGGTGGAGAATTGCTACATCTTCAAGAGCAGGCTGCACGAGTACACGCGGAAAGCTGGCCTCGTGATGCCGGAGTACCAGACCCTTAAGGAGGGGCCTTCCCATGAGCCAATTTTCAAGTCCACGGTGGTCATAAACAACGCCAAGTATGAGTCGTTGCCCGGGTTCTTCAACAGGAACGATGCGGAGCAGTCCGCCGCTGAAGTTGCGCTCATGGAAATCAGCAAGTCTGAGCCATTACCAACTAATGCAAAAATCCCTGCAGTCGTAAGTTGTTCATTTGTTTTTTCTTAAGTCTTGTCTGTTCTTATGTGACATGGTTAGAAATATTGTGTGTGTAACTGTTTGGTTAGAAAGAATTTTTTATTCAACATAGAAGATAGTAAGTGCATGGATGACAGATCTATGTTCATCCTCTTCCGTGGTTGGTGAGAAGCTAACCGCCTGGTCCACCTCAATCATGTAGTGGAATCACATTCACTCTGCTGCCTACAACATTTACATGCTTAAATGTGAGAGATATGCTTCAGTCTAGTTGTGATAAAACCCCCATAGAATGGGCTGTATAAATGCTAATATCTTTTGTGGTCCTTGTAATTGTTAGTCTTTGAAGAGCTTGGCTGTAGTATCTTGAAGTGCATAAGCTGTTGTTTATTTCATTGCTTTCCCAAGATTGACATTAGTGCCATTTACTCTCATTTGTGTGTGTGTTTAATTCTGAAGGCAATTCCTCCTGTTTATTCAAGCTCCTCATTTTAAGTGTATTTCCTAAATGTATAAAGTTAGTAATGAAGATGCACAAATTTCTGTTACTTCGGTTTCTGAACTATGAAGCATGCATTGGGAGGTTTCCCTCATTACGAAAAGAAAATGCATATCTCACAGTACATGTGTCAAATTTTGCTACAATGTCTAAAGCCATGCTTTATAGGACTGGGTTCTCTTAGTTCTTAGGAGAATGACTAAATTATGATAACAATCTAGTCTCTTCCCTGGATGCTGTTGACACATCTCCATGTTTTCCAGCAAGCAACTGGCCTGTGCAAGAATCTTCTTGAGCAGTATGCCCGGAAGATGAATTACACTATTCCATGTTATATCTGGAAAAGAAAAGCTAAAGGAGTAGGTCCTATCATATGCACCGTAGAAATTGGTGGAATACAATACATTGGTGCTGCAGCACGTTCGAAGAAAGGGGCAGAGATGAAAGCTGCCCAAACTGCTCTTCTTGCCATCCAAGGTAGTAATTTTTTTCTGTTCTGTTCATTTTGAAAGATGTGTTTTTCTTGTTCAAGCCTGGCTATTCACTGTAGAAATTGTAGGTGTTTTCCTCCTTTGAGTGTTGGGGTTGTACGTCGGATCATCCACATGCTTTATTTGCTGCAGGAAAATCAGAGGGTTGTGCAAATGGTACCACAAAATATATTGTAGTGCCTGGAAAAAGGCAAGCTAATTTTTTTTAAATAATACATTTTTTTTATTCATTTTCATAAATAATACGCAAATTTAGCAATTTTCATTTCTGTCCGTCCGTCGTCCGTTCAACGGACGACAGAGCTCCTTCGTTGGTTGCGCGGACGACAGATGGATTCGTCCTTTGAGCAGACGATACAGGTCGGTCGTCAGGTTGTTGCTGCGCTGGGTAGCTCTTGGTGTGTCGTCCGTTGAACGGACAAAGGCACTGTTTCGTCCGTTGAACGGACGAAGGCTGCGTGTCGTCCGTTGAACGGACGAAACGTGTCTGTCGTCTGTCGAACGGACGACCGACTAACAGATTTGCAATTTATCCGTTTTGTGTATTATTTGTGCAATTCAATAAAAAAAATGTATTATTTAAAAAAAATTAGCTCCGCGAGTTCCGTGTGGTCAAATTTACAAAAAGCTTGATGAATTAGGCATGGAAATGAAGAACTTGGGCTACAACCCAAACCACCAATGTGGTGCTGTTCATCTTGAAGATGAGAAGGAGCAAACTAGTTCCTTACAGCGAGAAACTTGCCACTGTGTTTGGCCTTCTCATACCCAAACAGGGGAGGCCGTTAGGGTCACCAATAACCTCAGGTTTTCCACTGACTGTTACACTACTACTAAACATATATCAAGGATAGCTAACCGGGAGATAATTGTTCAGGATAACAGCCGATTACATTGTTTCCGAGATGGCTGTTGTCGACGGCATTACCATGACGGGATGGTAAAACTGATGTGGGAGCATATGGTGCGACGACGGCGTCCAGACAACGGCGTCAAGAATGGGATTGGACACACGCAAATACGACGGTGTACCTAGGTTCCGGGCACTTGTGGTGAAATAAAACCCCTAGTCTTACATGTGATGTATACGGAGTTCATATCTAGGAGCTACAGTTAGGGCCCAGCTACAGTGGTGTTCCTTGAGCTGTCTTTGGAGTGGTGTTCCTTGAGCTGTCTTTTTTTTTGAGGGGCCCTTGAGCTGTCTTTGGATGACTGAGGAGATAGAGAATGAGAGAGTCGCCACGTATGAGAGCCTCCCTTCCATCTTATAACATGATGCCAGGAGAGAGAAAACATCGGGGACACTCCCCACAATTTAAACAATAATAATCTAAATGTGTAACAAATTTAAATAATAAACTGTTTGGCAAAAAAAAATTACAACTAACCCTTTTCTGCAACTCCCGCTCGCACGGCGCCGCACGCACACATGCAACTCCATAAGTCACGACACTGCAGGTTTGCCTAGCTAGCGCGGTTGAGGACGTGGGCCTAGTCTCGATTTTGCAGCGCCATTGCCGGCGGAGCTGCATCCAACTTTGCTGCGCCCTGCTAGGAGGGCGTCACACGCCTTGCTAGCTAGGAGAGGTGGGTCCAGGGCGGGTCTCGTTTCATCAGTGCAGCGCCACCACGCACGGCGCCGCACGCCTCCCGTGGGACCCTGGATTTACGGTCCGAGAATCCCCGTTATGTATGCAATTCACATTCTCATGATACAATAGTGCCATTATGGAAATACAACAGCAATAGCGGAAGTCTTCAAGCGCAGAGCCCATGTCATGCCTTAACCTACAGGCGACTGACTGGAAAGACGGCCTAGCTCGCATAGACGTCAGTAACTCCATCATTTCTCTAGAACATCTGTAAGTCTGGCCAAGTAAATAGCCAGTGATAATGCCGATGAGTACTTTGAATATACTGGCAAACCACCTTAAAAAAACAAAATAAAGGATATGCAATATGGCTGTGGTAGTAGGAGGGCTCCAATAGAAGTTCTTTTATAAACTAGTTTCTCTTGTAGATATAGCATCTACAAGGTTTTGCTTGAAAAAAATTATAAAACATTTTGGAAACCTTTTTAAAAGTTCTAGAAAACACTAGGATTGGGTCACCCTAAATCATCGCCACGGTCCTGAACTGACCGGGTTATCCTCCTCCTTCTCTGGTGTCCCACATACCACCAGGTTTTAGCAAACTGTTTTAAAGTCCTTTTTGAAAACAAAACCAGCACCACTCTACCGGACATAGCTATTCGAATAGATTTACACTCTGCAGAGGTTGTACACTTTACCCACAAGATTTGATATATCCGCCGGGATCACCTTCGGATCTTCATACTAAAGTACGCGGGTTTCGGATAATCAAACAAGACCTTCGGAAAGCCTGCTCCGATACAAGAGCCTACCATGTGAGTGTTAATCCCCTCAAAACCGGGACGCCCTATATAGTTCCAAGCCAACCGGAGCGCATTTTGCACCGCGACGGGTGTGTGCTTTCAATGAGGGGCTCATAGTATCGCGTGGAGGTCCGTAGACCCTTCATCCCTCCTCCCGATCCATGTCTTACATGGACCATTGAAATGGAGCAAGGCCCACCCTCCAGGGATTGATTGCCCCTATAGTAGTTGCAGACAACTTATACCAGAGTTGACCAACTTCTAGTCCAGCCCCGTCCCATTCCAGGATAATATGGTTGCACGGGTTAAGTTGTTATAGCTAAGGCTGTAAAGAACTGGGTGCGTTTTTAAAAACATTTTTTCTCCATCTTCCGTCCAACCTTTTTATAAAACAAAACCTTTGTTATTTCGCAAACTCACTTGGCAGGCCAAATCTCACCAAGGTTTTCTCATAAAACATTTTATAAACTAAAACCCGGGGTCTTCCTATCCTATACTTTTGATTTGGCTAAAACAGGGTCTCTAAGGGGGTTATGGTGTTAAACACCATCTACTAGACTAAGGGCAAATAGGAGTCATCAAATGGGTGGTACCTAATGGTACTAAGGTGGTACTTGTTTGGAGGAGCCAAACATTCTCACATATAAACATAATAAAGTAAAACCATGCATTTTTTATAAACCATTTGATAAAACTTGCACAAATATAAAAGTAGGACAAGAGCTTATGAGCAAGAAGGTGGCTTGCCTAATGATCAACAATGTGGCAATAATGCCCCTGGACTTCTTCTATAGAATACCAATATACCCAATAATAATAAGATAACCCGAGGCGTCCTTCTTCTCGGAGTCACAGTCGCAGCTATCGCCGTTATTGAATATACATGCAAGCAAACACCACCACATTCAATACCAAGCATACAAGAACCATTACAATACAGCAAAAAAACAAGTAATACATGTTCTAAAACCAGTAGGGTTTAGAAGGAATGGTTTTAGAAAGATTTGGGGAAACCTTGGAGCAGTTGGGGGAAATCCATATGAGTTCTATAATCTAGAAACTAGGTAGGAGGGGGTTTTTAGGACAAGGCCCCTTTCTGCATGATACCAATATACAAAAATGATATCATCAGAAATTAATTGATAAAATAAAACCAACAAAAGTGGTTTCAATATTTTATCAATTACCATTGATTTATAATGGATTTTCTAGTGAATAAAACCCTAGTTTTAGGAAATAATTCATCAAAATAGTTCTGGAGTTACAAAAATTATTTCCTTGGATTATTAAGTAGTATTTGATGGCCTGATTCAATGGGAGTTGGAATCATCCCAAAAAATTCACCATAATTCCCTTAGGAAATTCCCAAAGGCAGCACTTGATGAGGTTTGTTTTTTTCACCATATTAAAACTATAAGGGATTTTTAGGTGATTCCAGGGACATATGCTAGGTAATTTGAATACCTTTCTGTATAAATTGGAATCACCACTTTTGGGTAGGTATAACTATTGTGATGAATTTATTGGTGAAAATACCCTAGGCATAAAGGTTTAAATCATTAAAATAATTTCACAGATCAATACATCATGAGCTCCTAGGTGTTGCTAGATATGATGATATAGAAGTACTGGGAGTTGGAAATAGTTCAGAACCATTTTTGTTTTGACCTAGGAAAATTCGTAAAGTCATATTTGGGATATTTTTGTTATTTTTGCCAAGGGCAATCTAGGAAGCAAATTGGAATGGGGTCAATGTGGCAAGCAAGGTATCTGGGATACCTTTTAGTACCACTTGGTTTCATGCCATTTGGAGTTGTCAAACTCACAGAAACAATGTATTAGTGAAAAGAGTATCCTTAGGTATTATATTTATTGAAATAAAGCTGAGAAATATATGGGTCAACTCTTAGTGCTGCATATTAAGAAAAACCCTAAGGAACTTGTATAAATTTAGATCTGGGAATAATGTGGTGATTTTCATTTTCATTTTGATTTAAAGTAAACCTATAGATCTGGAATGAAAAACACATACTGAAAAAGAAAAGAGGGCTAGGGGAGGCACTAGGTCGAGATTTGAAGGCGAGTGGGGGAACTGTAACATCCCAGCATTTAGGACTAAACGAAGGGTAGATTTAGGATTTTGTGCATCTGTATGCATGCATCTAAAAATCCGGATAAATTTTTCGCCAAATTATAAGACTAGAGTGATCAGAATTCTCACTCCAATGAATTAGGTTTAGTGTCATCCAAGGGGGAGTGAATTATAAGGGGAGAAGTTTGAATTATAAATAATTATTCACAATAAGATAATACAAGTATTATAAACAAAAGTATAAAGATTATTTAAGATCAACATTACATTGTTCTTTTAAATAAAAGAATAAAGGAAAAATTATAATAAAACAATAAAATGGATAAAGAAAATAGAAAATAAATTACAACAATGAAATAAATAGAATAATTCTTTATTAAAAGAATATATATAGTACATTATTCTTTTGTAATAAAAGAATAATAAGAAATGGTTACAATAATAAGATAAATTAATGTATTACAATGTCTTTACATTATTTCTTGACAGAAAATAAAATTACAAAAATTGGATAAAAAATAAAACACCTAAAACTAATTTCTACATCTAGTATGGACCTTCCTGTATTTCCTCTTGGTACCTACAAACAAATACTAATAAGACAAAAAGAAAGGGGTTAGTGTTGATTAGACTTGCTCCCAGTTTAGCAATGAAATGCATTGCTATTTACATCATTGAGCAGAGTAAAATGAGGGCCAAATGGAGTAGTATCTATTCTTATTTCAAATCTGGCCTTAGAACCACATCATAGGCAAACAGGGGTAAATTTCACCAATTGAGAAGAAGGTAATAGTAAAATAGTAATACCTAGCAAAATATCTAGTTTCACTTGATCTGATCCATTTGAGTGATGCAAGCACACCAACAGCTCACACAACACATGCAAATGTATGTGTTGTCAACACAACAAGGCATGTATTAGAAGGAGAAGAGAAGCCAGCCGTAGCATCAATTCTTTCTCAGCACAACAGTTCATAGTTGTAGCAGCAGAGAGCTCTCTCTGCTGAATACAGCACCACACGTATAGCAAGAATTCATACAGAACCTTATCTGTTCTTCCAACCCTTCACCCAAAACAATAGCTACATCTCATCAACCACCCTATTTTCAATCCTGCATTCCTAGCAATCTGGTTGCTTCAATGAGCCATCCAGATGTAGGTCAGGATCAAACAATATCAGGAGGAGGAGAATATCAAGAAGGAGGCCAGTAGCAGATCAGGGAGGAGAAGGTCAACTAGATCGAAACCAAAGCACCAGGAAGAGCTACTCAAGATCAACTCAAGACACACCAAGCATCAACATATACTGCTCAATCTCAGGTTGCTATTAATCTCTAAGCCAGCCTGAGTACTTAATATCAATTCTTCTCCTATTTTTTCCCAAGATGGTTTTGGGTGAGAGGGAGCTCTCAGTATAGTGTAGAAGTGCTACACTAGTTCATCCTAGAGATGTTAAAAGCCAACAAAGTATATGTTCTTATCTAAGAAAGATTTGGCCTCAGCCTTTGCATCACATGCCAAGCCAAGAAGTTCAACAATTAACAACTGAAATATTTTCCACTGTGCACACTCCTAGGGGAGGCACCACAATGTCAAATCTAACAGTTTTAACCAACCAAACTAAGCATCTAATCATATAAATAGTTCATGCTACTACGCATCCTCCAAGGAGGTACCACAACAGCCAGATCATTACAGAAACATCAAGGCCAAACCAAACCAATCATTTTCCTAGCCTACAATAGCTAGAAATCATTTAAATTCTCACTGTCATTTTGACAGAATAAATAGCCACTCACTTATATACAAGCCATCAATTGGACTACAAGTTATATCCAGAAAAGAGTCCAGACAGTAGTTCACAACTATAGATCATGCTACCTAGGCCATTACTGTGCACACTCTAGTAGTGGAGGCACCACAACAGTAGCCCAGATAACAGATGTCATGGATAATTAGGAAATCCATTTTGCAACACATTCGATTAGCCAAATAAATCACATCTGATCATGCTAGAAATGATCAGGCTATGGTGTACACTCCAAGGAGGCATCACAATAGCAGCATCATATTAGCAAAAGCTACCATTCACTTAACTTGAGCCTCACCAATTTAACAAATTATGAATACACCTGCAAGCAAATGAAATTGATTCAAATCATTTTCTTAAGCCAATCTAGATAGGAATCATTTGGATATAGTTATTATCATGTGAACCAGCTCACAACATACATCAAGTTCATGGCAAAGTACATCTGCATAAAAAGCATATCTCTTAGATACAACACCAAGGATTAGGTGTACAATTTCATTGTCACCTTGGACAGACAACTAATCCTAATAGCATTTAACATGTTCCTAACTACAAAAACTAGGAATCAAGCACTTATGTTCTCTATGCCAGAAATGACAAGAAGCAAAAGTAATCCCAAACCAATCATTATTCTCATACACCACTGTTTGCAAGAAACTACAATTATCCTTATAATTATATACTTAATTGCATTTAACCAAGCCCTTAATCTACTAGCAGGAGCTAAGTATAACTTAATCAACTAGCTTTTGTTCACTTCTTCGGATCAGATCAAAACACCGACTAAATAATCAACTTGGACTGAACCAAAACATGCCATACTTGAGCAGGTCCAAACCACAAACACAATCAAGCCAATAGTGTCTAGTAATATATAAAACCTACATTGCAATATCTCAATTATCAGCTAACATTTGGTCAGAAGATCATCATCACAGTCCCAATTCCAAAATTACCTAAACCAAATCTTGCACCTAGAGTTATTCATCGGCTCGAGGGCCGGTCATAGAGAGATTACCTGAATATGAGGAAAAGAAGAAATAACAGGAGCATATCATTCAAAATAGGAAGAAGGCTCGGTGTCGGGGTTGCGCCGCGGCACCGTCCCATCGACGTCGAGTCAAAATGAGCGTTGTAGTGGCACAGTATCAAGTGCACCACCACACCATCATCTCCACCACAGCAGGGCCGCGAGACAGTGGCGTAGGACGCCAGGGTTGCAGCAACCTGTTGCCACCCCGTCGGTGTCGGGATTGAGGTCGCCGTGAAGGAGCAGCAGGAGGCAGACCTTGATCTGGAGGAGTGCGTAGGTGGCAGCAAGGATTAGGGGATGCAGGGTCGCCCCATCCTCAGCGCCAGTGACTGAACCGAATCACAGACTAGGGTTTCACGGAGGCACGCACATGGAAGCAGAGCGACAGCGAGGTGACAAGAATTGATGGAGGAGATCAAGTCGGGGCCTCATTGGCAGGCGGGGGTGCTGGAGTAGGCCGGCAACCGGCCGAATTGGAGCTGGTGGCGGCGCATCATGCAAGCAGGGAGGGGAACAAGAGGAGCGACTGCATGCGTGCGTCATGTGCGAGGGTGTGTGTTGGGATGAGAGGTGGGTGTGAGTTGGAGCCGAGGTTGGGGTTTGACCCCAAGCCCAATTGGGCCGGATTGGATTAGATTGCCAGCGGGCCAAATTTAGTTGGTTTAGGAAAGGCTAAAGAAATAAAAATAAATAAGAACAAAAGAATAAAGGAAATTACCAAAATACCCTCTAAAACATTTTAAAGCCCTAGAAAAATGTAGAATTTTTTAAAAAATATTTAATACATCAAATTGTTTATTACAACAATATCTACCTAAGAAAATTGTAATACTACTTATTAGAGTGAAATAAAATGCAATTAAATATCAACACTCTTAAGTATCTAAATGAAATTTAGTAAATTTAGAGAAATTCCTAAAAATAAATAAAAACCATTTTTATACATAAAAAGAAATCTCTTATCTCATAAAAATACTAACTTAAATTTTTTATAAATAAAACTTATAACAAATATTTAAAGACATTGAATAATTGAGAAACTTTATAAAAAATCAAGATAATACCTAAAAATAAATAAAATTTAATTTTAAGACTTAAGTAAGAATATTTATAAGGAAAATACTAAATATATTATTCCAAAAACATTTTAAAATTCTTAGATCATATATCTTCAATTATTTAAATTATTAAAATGAGATAGTTGTTTTGTTAATTATTTAAAACTATTTCAAAGTAAGAAATAATCATATTCAAAACATAATCTTTTAACTCTAAATAGACTAAACCCATAATTATAATTTATAATACTATCCAGGTGTAAACAATCAACTTTATAGTATTCTTCTAAACTCTTTAACTAACTATAAGTCAAAGATTTACAAATTTATTTTTGCAAATCATTAACTTATATTAGAAGTAAGTGATCTCAATACATATATAATCATATTTAGCAAACTTGGTATTCACTAAATAAATTATAAAATAAATTCACCTATCTTTCTTTATCTAAAAAAATCTTATAGTATAATCTATAAATATTACACATACTAAATTTAAATCTTTAAAACCAAGTTCCATAATTATAAGATTTCATATTTGCTTATGCTTAGGAAAAACCCTAATAGTTGATAATGTTGCAAATGTTATATTTCAAGTCCAATTAAATTTTCATAGTTTACTTTAGTCCAACATACTTTAAGCTAGGAATATAATGACTCAAGATCATTTGAACTTTATTACAAAACCATAGCTTAAAACCTATTAATCTTCAGAGATGAATAACTTAACATAAAGAATATTTTCTTCAAATGTTATTCTTTTTTCCACTTCAAAAGAAACACTATACCATTTCTTTTAAGTCATAACAAAATTAAAACATAAACCTTGTAATAATTACATGATACCACTCAATCTTAGAATTGTATTATGATTGTACTTTCCCTTCATGACTTATATGTTTATCTCAAAATCCTTGCAACCACACTCTTTGTAAAGTAAACTTGAAGATAAACCAAACCTTAAAATAAATCATCTAAGTCCATCTCACTTGTAATGATTGGGGAATTACTTGGGACTTTACATTATGCATCTCATTACTTATGCATAACAACTTATTGCTTCTTTAAATATTGTCCTTACCGGGCAATGATGATATTTTTGTAAACCCAAGGTCCAGGGTCAAGTCGAAACATTCGACTACAATACTTCGCTATATCAAGGAAAGTTCACACTTGCTCATGTCCTTGATTATTTTTTGTAAAGTATTTGCAAATCCAGTGTTGTCATCACCTGCATTTCAAAAAGGTTAGAAAACACTATTTTCATAATAATATGAATATAGGTTAACCTACTATGGAAGTTCTGGTGGTAAAGGAACATAATATCTAGGACTTAACAACCTATCTTTCAATAAGTGTCATTCTAACTTACGAACAAGAACCACAACGTTGATACTAGTATTGTCAATCACCCGTTGTAAATTGAATCTTCACTATGTTGGGAGAAACAGGCACCCGCAAAGCCACTTATGTAATACAAGTTTCATGTCAAGCGTGGAGCAAGTTTCATGAATGATGTCATGTAAGGTTAGATCGCGGGCCGCTTCATCCCACCATCCTGCAAGATGAAAAGTATACAAGAAGCAATCGACAACAAAAGCATCAATGCCCACAATGACCATTGTGTTCTACTTGTGCAACAGATCTACATATAGACATGACTCCGATACCACTGTAGGGGTTCATAGCATGGAAAATAAAAAAATTCTACCGCATAAACACAAACAAGCCAAGATCTATATACCAGATTGTAGCAACGAGTCGATTAGAGTACTCACCCTCAAAGATTCCAAAGCGGTTAACGAGAGCAGATTCTCATGGGTGATGTAGTCGTACACTTGCCGATCTCAAGATCGCGTAGATGATCCTTCCGGCGCTGCGTTCCGGCAGCGCTTCCGCAGTCGGTCACACGTTCGGTACTCGATGAAGACCTTCCTCTTCCTTATTCCAGCAGACAGTGGAGGTTGTAGTTCTCCCCTCACGATTCTGGTAGCACGACGGCGTGGTGTCGGAAGTAGAGGGAAGATCCTGTAGGGCTTTGCCTAAGCCGGAGCAGGTTATGGTGGATCTAGGGTTTCTGATGATCTAGGGTTTAGAGGGCCGGCGAGAAGGAGGCATGGCCGGTGGCGGCTAGGGCGGCGACGGCAGCGGATTGGACGCGGGGTGTGGTATTGTGTGTAGAGGGGCATCCCCTCCCCTTTATTTATGAGAGGGCGGGAGGGAGGCTTGGGAGAGGGGAGTTTGAATCCATCCCCAACTCCATCTCCTAGTTGGCTTGTGGTGGAGGGAAAGAAGGATTCTTTCCTTCCTCCACTAGGATACATTGTCCCAGTTTGACTTTTCAAACTTGCCTTTTGACTTTCAATTTCGGAGTTTGATTTCTCTCTCTATTTGCATATACCTTTGACCTAGGACATGATGCAACCATTCCACTTAGTCATGACACATTCATGCACCCTTACCGTTCTGGTTCGGTGAACCTTCCAGACCCTTCTAGAACATTCCGATGAAACCACCAGAATCATTCCCGAACTCCAGAATTGGACTTTCCTTATATGAATCTTATTCTCTGGACCATTCCGGATCTCCTCGTGATATCCTGGATCACATCCGAGACTCCGAACAACATTCAGTCTCCCTACTTACATTTCATATCTACTAAACAACATCGAATCTTTAAGTGTGTCTCCCTACGGTTCGTGAATTATGCAGACATGACCAAGACTCTTCTCCGATCAATAACCAATAGAGGAATCTGGAAATTCATATGGCTCACACATATTTCTACGATTTCTTTTGCGATCGAATGAACCACTTACATACGATACCAATTTCCCTTTGTCTCGCGATAGTTTACTTATCCGAGGTCTGATCGTCGGTATCTCTGCATACCTAGTTCAACCTCGTTACCGATAAGTACTCTTTTCTCGTTCCCATGATATGTGATCCCTTGTGAGCCAGTCACATGCTTGCAAGCTAATTGGATGACATTCCACCGAGAGGGCCCAGAGTATATCTATCCGTCATATGGATGGACAAATCCCACTCTTGATCCATGTGTCTCAACCAATACTTTCCGAACACTCAATGCCACCTTTATAGCCACCTAGTTACGGTGTGGTGTTTGATGTCATCAAAGCATCCATCTGATGATGGTGATTAGCATGATCTCATGGTCGAAGGAATTAGGTTACTATGTATTAGAAAGCTTATAGCAAACGAACTATGGAAATGACTTGATCTTTATGCTACGCTTATCTATAGGAGTATGTCCACCATATCATTCTCCTAACGATATGATCTTGTTGTTAATAACATCTCAATATTCATGATCAGGAAACCACAATCATTTATTAACCAACAAGCTAGTATTATAAAGAGGCTTTACTAGGGACTCTTTTATGTTTACAAATCACACAAGTATTAATGTTTCTGGTTAATACAATTATAGCATGGTATGTAAAAATTTATCATAAGCATGAAGATATGATAATAACCTCTTTATTATTGCCTCTTGGGCATATCTCCAATAGTCTCCCACTTGCACTAGAGACAATAATCTAGTTTCAAATATTTGTGTATTCAACACCTATGGCTTTCCGGTGTTGTATGTACACGATTGCTAGTGATCAACCGATATTCGGATCCGACACTTTCAGGTCCGTGTGTAATTGCATGTATTTGCGTCTCTACGCATCACTTATTCTCTAATGAGATGGCTTTGTATAAATTTGGTCCTTTGGTGAGACCTTTAGTTCCTAGGGGTTAAAACATGTTGACAATATTGTTATACAATATATCTTCATAGTATTATCCCACTATGAACTACACCTAGTTGATAACAAATTACTTGATGATGGGGATATGCCTACCGGGGTATACCAAGCAGGACGTTTCCTATTGTCCCAAGCTGCCAACGAGTGGGCCCGCAGGATGGCGACTGGATCGAGACTTGGCGAGGACCCCGGCGACTAGAAGCTGGAGGCCCAGAAGCGTAGCTAGGCCCAGTCGGATTAGGTCAAGGACCCTGCGAATCCTTAACCAATTCAGTTGTAGATCCGTAAACCCTAGCGAGGTGAGCTTATATAAACCTCCCTAGGGTACGCATAGAGGACACGTTCCATCATACACCCCAGCGACTAGCCGCCTAGTCGTCGAGCTTGCCCTTGTACTCCCTCCATAATACAATCTAGCAGGAGTAGGTCTTTACCCTCCGGGGTCTGAACCTGGGTAAAACCTTGTGTCTTCGCCCTCATCTCGCACCGCAGATGGCTAGCCGCCCTTGCCCTTCGTTCTACTACTCGTTGCCGATTGCAGCATCTGCCATGGCCATTCCCACGACAGTGGCGCCCACCGTGGGGCCTGACCGGTCAGGCCGGTGTTCTTCAGCGAGATCCAATCTGCCCATCAACGAGACGATCGCCACCGGCCACATGATTGCGATCGGCGAGATCCTCCAGATCTTGCCGAGCAGCTACGTCCCGGCAGCACGCCCCATCACACACAACGTGATCATGCCGGTTGGCACGATTAGCCTCTTCGTCGACTTCACCGACGTCATCGCCTCGGAGGACTTGGCTCGCATCCGCGAGTCACCACCACGCGACCGACTCTCTGAGAGTCAGGTCCGCACCATCCACCACCTCGCCTCCAAGTACGACTCGACCAACAGCAACGTGGCCGAAACCACCATGGTCACGGACGACGCGGGCCTCAAGGACGATGTCGACTCGGCGACCCTGGCGTCGGCTGCTGGATCCATCGTCACCGCGTCACCCGCAGGCTCCATCACCCAGGTCTCCAACATGGGAGACTTCGAGGACCCCTCCATCCTTGGGATCTTCGACTTTGACTCCGGGTTGGATAACTCCGGCGACTTCCACGTCGGATCTGGCCGCAACGTCGTGGCCTACATGGCAAATGGAGCGGACCCCCCGCCAGACCCCTTCTCCACGCTGATCCCTCCGACCACGATGGCGAAGGAGGTCGAGGAACTTCGCGTATGACTGGAGGAGGCGGTCCGCAAGGAACAAGCCGAGCGCGAAAAATTCCGCCTCGAGCAGGTGACAACGCAGGAGCTTTCGCGCTACCACCAACTCCACATCAGGTCGCGCCTGAACACCACCGTTCAGGGCCACGCCCTGAACTTAGACAACGAGAACGACCCGGCTCGCATAGCCAAACGCATGATCTGCGAAAATGCGCCGCTAGGAGGAAGTTCCCGGCCACCACCAGGTGCGACAGCTAACGGCGCCCCACCACCACCACCTGGCCGCACGCCCCCGGGATCAGCCGCGAATCCTGGTCTCTTTGCGGGAGCGAGACGCGAATGGCCTCCCGCTGTTCTCCACGCCGATGGATAACATCGTCGCAAGCCGAGCCGCGGTCGACAACATCACCGTGACCGGGGAAGGCGCCCTGCAGATCCAGTACGCCAAGGCTCTACTCGCCAAGGCAGTCGAGCAGCAAAATGCGGTTGCCGACTCACAGGGTTGCATGTACTCGTGTTCGTCAGCCAGCAGGGCGGCCTCGAGTGGCCGCCCAATGGTGGCAAACACCCTTAACCCCCACCACCCGATCCCCTGCAGCTCCAACATCGACCCGCACATGCGGCACTCTCCACCAACGACCCGCGACCGGCGAACAACTTTGTCGCCGCCAACAGGCAGCCAGTCGACGCGCGCACCCACATCATAAAAAACCAGAGCTTGCACGCACGCCAGCCTGATGACTTGAGGCATACCCTCACCAACCGCCGCGACGGTGAACCAAAAGGGTCGTTGCGCTGAGTCGGACCCCAGTGCTTCGGACCAATGATCCGAGGCGAACGACACCCGAAGAACTTCAAGGCGCTGAAGGAGATCGAGAAGTACGACCCCTCGCACGACCCGTCCGTGTGGCTGGACACCTACCTCATGGCGATGGGAATCGCCGGCCACACCGACCTGCTTGCCGCTTGCTACCTCCCCGTGATGATGTAGGGAGCGTGTCGGCAATGGATCAACACCCTCCCCGCGGACAACATCGACTCTTGGGAGGAAATGCGCGATGCCTTCGTCAGGCACTTCGAGGGATCCTACACCCGCGCCACCACCATTGAGGACCTGGAACGATGTGTCCAGGGACCCCGCGAGTCGATCCGCAGCTGGGTCCAAAGGTGGCAAGACCTGTGGTACAACGCGTCCGGAATCCACCCAGACACCGTGATCCACTGCTTCAAGACCTCGTGCCGCCCGCCTTCGAGGCAACGGCGCACACTTGCACCGTCGAGCTGGTCCCAGGCGACTCCGGCCAGACGGTGACGATTGGGACAGGCATGAGCCCAGCATAGGAAGGCGCGCTCATCGAGTTCCTACGTGAGAATCATGACATCTTCGCATGAAAGCCATTCTACATGCCTGGTGTCCCGAGGGAACTCGCTGAGCACAAACGCAATGCCGACCCCAAAGCGCGACCCGTCAAGCAGTCGCTACGGCCCTTCAATGGAGAGCGCCGCCGAGCAATCACCGAGGAGGTGCAGTGTCTACTCGCTGCAGGCTTCATTCAGCCAATCAATACTCCAAGTGGCTGGCAAACCCAGTCCTGGTCGAGAAGAAAAACGGGAACTGGATAATGTGTATCGATTACACAAACCTCAACAGCGCCTGCCCGAAGGAGCAATTCGTCCTCCCACGGATCGACCAAATCATCGATTCAACCGCAGGCTCGGAGTCGCTATGCTTCCTCGATGCCTACTCTGGGTACAACCAGATCAAAATGGCAGTCGAGGACGAGGAGAAGACGGTGTTCATCACGCCATTCGGAGCCTTCTGCTACACCGCCATGACCTTCGGCCTCAAGAACATCGGGGCAACCTACCAGAGGTGCATGCAGGAGTGCCTTGCAAGAAAAATCGGCCGCAACATCCACGTCTCCATTGACGACGTGGTGGTAAAGTCCACTCGCTAGGGCGAACTACTCGCCGACCTGGCAGAAACCTTCGCCAACCTGCAGAGGTACAAGATAAAGCTAAACCCAGGAAAGTGCAGCTTCGGTGTACCAACTAGACAGCTGCTGGGATACGTCGTCTCCAAGCGCGGGATCGAGGCAAACCCCGCCAAGATCAACATGATCGCTCGGCTCGGCAGACCCGAGTGCCTGCGCGACGTCCAAAAGTTGGCCGAGCGAGTCGCGGCTCTCAGTCGCTTCATCCCCCGGCTAGGCGAGAAGGCGATGCCCCTCTACCGCCTAATGCGCAAGAATCCCACTTTCTAGTGGGACAAGGAGGCAGACGACACGCTTCACGCCCTCAAGGAGGTGCTACTTGCGGCACCACTACTCTCCGCCCCCGTCGAAAAGGAGCCCATGCTCGTGTACGTCACGGCCAGCGAGCGAGTCATCAGCGCCGTCATGGTCATCGAACGACCAGAGGAAGGCAAGGAGCGCCCGGTGCAACGACTTGTGTACTACATCAGTGAAGTCCTCACCGAGTCACGCCAGCGCTACCCGCAGTACCAAAAATTGGTATATGCGGTCTTCATAGCCTAGCGGCGACTGCCACACTACTTCCAGGAGCACCCAATAATGGTCGTCTCCTCAGCACCGTTGCAGGATATCATCCGCAACCGCGAGGCGACCGGGCGAGTCACCAAGTGGGCCGTCGAGATCAGAGTTCACAACATCAGGTATGAGCCGTGCAAGGCAATCAAGTCGCAGGCTCTCGCAGATTTCCTCTCCGACTGGGAGGAGGCCCAGCAGCTAGAGAAGCTGCCATACCTCCATTACTGGAGCCTACACTTTGACGGCTCCAAGAACGCAGACGGCGTAGGGGCAGGGATCGTTCTCACATCTCCGAAGGGCGACAAGCTACACTACGTCCTGTACCTCGACTTCACCCCCTGCACCAACAATATGGCCGAGTACGAGACGCTACTCCACGACATGCTGGCAGCCAAGGAGATGAACATCAATCACCTGCGCTGCTACGGCGACTCCGACCTCGTCGCCGGGCAAGTCGCTGGCACCTGCGACGCACTTTCCCCCACCATGGCAGCGTACCGCCAAGCAGTGGACCAGCTGGGAGGCCACTTCGCGGGCTACTCCGTCGAGTGGATCGACAGGCGGAAGAACGAGGAGGCCGACACACTCTCCCGCATCGACTCGGCTTGACTCGCACCACCCACCGGCGTCTTCCTCGACCCCATCACCAAGCCTTCCGTCTCTCCCCCGAGGGAGATCGACATCGGAATTCCGCTGCAACCAAACACAACCCTGGTCGCACCGATCGCCGAGCCAAGAGACTAGACCGCACCATACATCGCTTACCTGGAGGGGGCACCCTACCTGCTGACGAGATGGAGGCCCGGATGATAACACGCCGCTGCAAATCCTTCGTCATCATCAACGGCGAGATCCACAAGCGGAGCGTCACGGGCGTGTTCCAACGCTGCGTGCAACCCGTAGAAGGACGAAAGATCCTCCAAGACATCCACGCTGGCGACTACGGCCACCATGCTGGCGCCCGCTCCCTGGTCGCCAAGGCCATGCAACATGGCTTCTACTGGCTCACCGCACGCGCCGACACGGTCGACGTCGTCCAAAGCTGCGTCGGGTGCCAGAAGTACGCAAACTAGACTCACGTGCCGAGCTCGGCACTCAAGACCATCCCCATCACCTGGCCATTCGCCGTGTGGGGCATGGACATGGTAGGCCGATTCTAGAAGGCCCCCTCTGGCTTCACCCACCTCCTAGTCGCAGTCGACAAATTCACAAAATGGGTGGAGGCCAAGCCAGTCCGCAAGTGCGACGGGAAGTCTACCACCAAATTCCTATGCGAGCTCATCTATCGCTACGGGTTCCCGCACAGCATCATCACGGACAATGGCACAAACTTCGCCAAAGGAGCCATGGAGGAATTCTGCAAGGAGCACAATATACGACTCGACCTCGCCTCAGTCGCCCACCCGGAGTCCAATGGACAGGCGAAACGAGCCAACCAGAGAATCCTCCATGGACTAAAGCCGCGACTGCAAGTCCCACTCGAGCGAACTCCCGGGTGCTGGGTCGAAGAGCTCCCCTCTGTCATCTGGGGCATCCGCACCTTCGTCAACAGGTCGACAGGATTCGCTCCCTTCTTCATGGTGTATGGTGCCGAGGCCGTCATGCCAACCAACCTCGAGCACGATTCGCCACGGGTGGTCAATTACACAGAGGCCGACAACGAGCTCGCACGCCAGGACGGAGTCAACCAGCTCGACGAAGCACACGACCTAGATCGCTCCCTCACCGCCATCTACCAGCAAGGGCTTCGCCGCTACCATAGCCGGCGAGTACGGACTAGGACCTTCCAGGAAGGCGACCTGGTACTGCGTCTGATCCAGGACAAGAAGGGCATGCACAAGCTCTCTTCCCTTTGGGAGGGACCATTCGCCATCGGGCGAGTCCTAGGCAACGATGCCTACTACCTCACTGACGTCCGAGGCGACGGAAAACTCAAAGTCAAGCGGCCATGGAATGTAAACCTCCTACGGAAGTTCTATTCCTAGAACTCTAGACATGTACCTCCTACCCGCTATGAAATAAAGAAGATCGATTCGCACAAATTGTGTCCGCTCTCCGCACCTTGTGCCACTCACACTAGTAATAACAGCGTTATGCTATTCGCAGAAGTCAACGCTTGATGACGCGACCGTCATGGCCAAGTAGTGCGATACGAGGGCACTGGAAAACTTCAGGCCTCATACCGTCCAGGAAAAAGGCCAACCCGGAGCCCCATTGGAGTCGCCTCGCTCGACTGGCTTCCCGACAACTGCATTCGCTCCCCACAGCGACCCAGTCCTCCACATCCTCGGCGCAGCGACTCGAACGACAAAGTACCACGCTCGGGGACTGATGCCAGCCCAAAGAGGAGCGGCTAGGGAAAAATGCCAAGTATGTGAGCTCTCCCCGGACTCGCCACGTGACTGGTCCTACGGATTGGGTGGAGTGACGCACCTAACACAACGCGTCTGGTCCTCACCTACCTCGGGCATGCGACTAGAACAGCCAAGTACCACGCTCAGGGACTCGGCAACCTGACCCTGTTCGCGCCCGGGAAAACGGCCAAGTAAAGAGCACCCCTTGGAGTCGGCGTAGGACTGGCTTTCCGAGCCATGGTGAGTCGACCCTAACTTACTAACTGTTCAAACAACACATAAAAACGAGGTTAACCCCATAAAAAGGGCGGACGCGCTCGGGGACTCGCATAACCAACAACCAAATCAAAACAAACAATGACAAAAAGAATCCATGCATTCCTTTAAAAGCAGCAAAATCTGTTCGCTCACAAGGATAATTACATATTTATCTTAAGCTAACTCCGAGTGGCAAAATACTCTATTCCGCAGGCTTCGACGAGGAGGCGCCACCATCATTGCGATTGCGGATAAAGGGAACCCAAGGATTCGATGGGTATGTCGTGAGCTCACTCGCCATGGCTGCACAAAACGGCTGCTGCACCTTGAAGTCGCGGTGCACCGGCTCTAGGTCATTCGGGGCGACGACCGTTTCCTGATAAGGAATGAGGTCGCCCATCGCCCACACCCGGTCGGCGTACACTGCAGCCCGCTCCGTCAGCTTTAGCACCTCGGCAATATCGACTGAGCCCGTCGACGAAGGGTACCCACTCGTGACGTTGTCAAGGTCGAAGTCATCGGGAAAGTGCACGAGCCCAAGGCTCAGCGCATTCGCCGCTACACGATGGAAAGCCGACCGTGTCATGAACTCCACAACCGCCGGGGCCTTCTCCAGATAGCGCCAAACTTCGACGAGGTCGCTGGGGATCACCTCCGTGGGCGAGATCTCCTGAAGATACGCCCGAAGGCAGGTCGTTGACAGCACGGCAGAATCAACCAGAGTGGTGACGCATTGCCACGCGTCATATGACTGCGCTTCTTCGGCGTTATCAGTGATCATGCCTGCAACACACAAGCAAATAGTAAGGGAAGCACTAGCAAAACAATGCGAGTCGCGCGCTCGGGGATCCGCAGAAGGAAAACTCACCAATCAGTGGGCGACAGAGTTCCGTGATGAAATTTTGAAGAGCTGAGAAGTCATTCTGCAGCCCGTCAACGAGCGTGTCTGACACCTTCCGCTCCTCAGCAGCAGAAGCTTCGGCCGCCTTGGTCCGTTCATCCGCCGAGCTCGCCTCCGCCTTTGCCTCTTTGAGCTCACGCTCCAGTTCAGCGATTCGCTTCTCGGCGGCGCTCAAGGACGACCGGGAAGCCGTTAACTCACTCGCTAGAATGAGGCCCTGGCGAGCCTCCTTCACCGCGGCCGCTCTATCCTCTGTTTCAAACAACAACACGATTACAAATGTAACAAGTTTATGACCAGCGCCAAGCATGACGAACACTCACCCGCAGTCGCTCGAAGCCGCTCGTTCGTATTCTGAACAGCGAGGAGCTCCTTTTCCATGCGATACTTGGCAGCAAGCCGTTCTACCGACTCGCGTTGTAGGCCCTATGCAACAATTATAGCGTCAGCAACAAAAATTCCTAAGTGCCTAGCCGCTGAAATTCAGTGACTAGCCACTCGGGGACTGGACGGCAAAAATTCCTAAGTGCCTAGCCGCTGAAATTCAGCGACTAGCCACTCGGGGACTGAACGACAAAATTTCTTAAGTGCCTATCCGCTGAAATTCAGCGACTAGCCACTCGGGGACTGGATGGTGAAAAACTATAAGAATCCGACCACTGAAATTTAGTGACCCGATCCTCGGGGACTGGACATACCTGGATGGCGGCACCTAGCAAGCCGTGAAGTTCCATCGCGTCCACCGACGAGAGCATGAATGGAGTGTGCCTGCGATGCTTCTCGACCTCCGTAGCGGCGGCCCCAGGCAATTGGCTCGATGGCACCGAGGCACTTGCCATGGTGGCCCTTGCCACAAAGCGAGGGAACGTCGCCACCACAACTCCGGCACCACCCGAAGGCGGGCCAGTCGCCTCAACCGAGGCCGTGGGGCCTGCCCGCTGTGACTCCACGTTCTCCATGGCCCTCGGAGCTACGTCTACCGCACTCGGAGGTTCACTCGAGGCAGCTGCTGGTTCGTCCGAGGTTGTGACGACCTCGTCGCTTTTTTCTCTCTTGGCGCCTTCAGCGGGCGCCTCAACCTCATAGCCCTTTCTCTTCTTCGAGGGGTCAACTGGTGCCTCCATGGCACCCGAGGGAACCTTGGCCACCGAAGGGTGACCTATCTTCTTCACTCTAGTCCTGCGTGACAACTCTGTCAGTAAACTCGCTAGTCGAACATACATCAAGGAAACAAATGAAAGGATTGAGAAACACTCACTTGGCGACTGGGATAAATCGTAGGCCAGTACAAATACTGGCCAGCTTCTCCAGCTCTGGCCCTAGTTTCTGACTGAGGCCCGCCTCGAACATGCCCTGCGCCCACGACACCGACGGCTTTTTCGAGGACGAGGCCACGGCAGGAGGATCAGTAGCGATCGTCGCGGGAGCCCCTCTCGGCGGCAAGGCCCCTGCAGCTGGAGCAGCCACCATCCCGGTAACTAGGACGAATGGCGGCGGTAGCGATGCCAACGACACCTCGTCTTTCGTGATGGTCGCATCAGTCTTCGCCGTCGTGTGCGCCGCTGGTTCTTCGGCTGTGCTGGTAGGATCGGGGCTACTCGCGGACCGAGGTGGAGACATCGGCTTAGCCGGCTTCGTCTTCTTCTTTGGTGGTGGCGGCTTTTTCTTCTTCGAGGGTGTGGCTTCACGTTGCGAGGTGTGCTCAGGAAGCTCGTCGTCGTCGTGGGCCTCGAGGATCTTGATGTCCTCGAGCTTGCGCTGATGTTGCCCGCGGGTCTTGCGAACCGTGGGTGCAGCGACTTCCACGGCTTCGTCGCCATTGTCGTCATCATCATCATCACCGCCCCCATCACTTTTGGCATCGCCCTTGTCGGGCAAAGACTCGCTCTCGTCTTTGGCGGACGAGTTTGAGTTCTCGTCATCTGCGGGTGGAATACAATCTTCCACCACTTGGAATAGCTGCAACAACCGAGCAAAATTAGCACGACCACGAATGCAAAACTGCGACTGCGAGTGCATAGGAAATAAAAGAACTCACCGTTGGGGCTTCGCGGTGTAAGGTGCGACCCCGGCCTTCGCATCAAGATACACCGCCAGGGTGATCTTCTTTAGGGCCAAGGTATAGTCGTTGAGTCTCCACTCGACATGGCAGGACTTCGTCGGGTCGTCCTTGCCCATGTACTCGTACATATAGTGGGTGCGGCTGGCCAGAGGCACGAGCTACCGCCCCAGCCAGCAGTTGTAGAGGTTGATGGTTTGGAGGCCCTTCTTCTTCAGGTTGCGGATGGTCTGCAACATCTCGTCGACGACCATCCGTTGGTCCAGCGGAAGCTTGGTGACTTGGAGCCGACGCGGCTCGAGACAGTCGACGGAGTATGTCGGAGAGCCGCCTCGTCGTCTGGCAACGACTCGGTCACGTAGAACCAGCTCTTCTTCCATTCATTCGCTGCTTTAGCGTCCAGCATCAGATCAAAGAAGGATGCCTTCGACTTCAGTTGAAAGGTTAGGCCACCCGCAGCTAGCATCGGGCCACCTGCCTCTTCGCGACTGATCCTCCCATGGAACATATCTTGCCATAGGGGGAAGTACGGCCGACAGCCCAGGTAGCACTCGCAGAACGCCACGAAGATGGAGAGCTGCTCGATACTGTGCGGCCCCAGGTCCGACGGTTGGATGTCATAGTAGGCGCAGAAGAGGCGGAAGAAGAGATAGGTGGGGAATCCGAGCGCCCGCTCCAGATGACTGGTGAAGCAGTCGAATTCCCCTTCGCGCGGATTTGGGATCACCTCTCCGGCTGCGGGGATGCGCCATATCCCGGCACGGAGGATCCCTGCCTCCTCGAACGACTTTAGCAGCGCCTTCGTACACTTGGATCTGCCCCATGGTTCCGCTGGAGGGGCCATCGATTAAGGGATCTGGGGCTGTGAATCACTCTGGGTCGCTCTGGTCGCTGCGTGGAATGGAGGATTGAGAATGCATGAGATTGGAGGAATTGAGGGAAGTGTTTTCCCCTCGCCCGTCACTCTCCTTATATAGTGGTTGTTACCCGCCAATTTTGGGGAGCCGTTACCACGCGGAAATTACGCCGATATTACCGTTGGATTACCCAACAGCTAGTTTGACCAGCGCTGACGGTCCAACTTCATCCACTCGACTCGCTGCCTTCAGCGACTCGAAGACTCGCCGACCCAATCACTACAACAGTGACCTAACTACTCGCCGACCCATTCGCCAAGCTATGACCTAATTAGTCGCCGTTATTGTGACTAAAATGACTAGTTCTTTCCTTTGTTCAGGAGTCCGCCGCCGATTTGACTAGGCGTCCAAATTGGACCCGTATACTCTGACTGCCAATGAACACCCGCGACGAATCAACGACGGCCTCAAGGACTACTGATGGGGATATGCCTACCGGGGTATACCCAGCAGGATGTTTCCTATTGGCCCAAGCTGCCAGCTAGTGGCCCGCAGGACGATGACTGGATCGAGACTTGGCGAGGACCTAGGTGAATGGAAGCTGGAGGCCCAGAAGCGTAGCTAGGCCCAGTCGGATTAGGTCAAGGACCCTCCGAATCCTTAACCAATTCGGTTTTAGATCTGTAAACCCTAGCGAGGTGAGCTTATATAAACCTCCCTAGGGTATGCATAGAGGACATGTTCCATCATACACCCCAGCGACTCGCCGCCTAGTCGTCGAGCTCGCCCTTGTGTCTCCGCCCTCATCTCACACCGCAGATGGCTGGCCTCCCTTGCCCTTCGTTTTACTACTTGCTGCCTATTGTAGCATCTGCCGTGGCCATTCCCACGACACTTGACACAAATGCCCTCTTTTGCTGCTATAATAGCAGTCATATACTTAGCCTTTTGTTGTAGTATCTGTCACAATGTATTAACTTTGGAACTCATCCAAATCCATTATGGAACTTAGTTTCCATCATATTGTGCCACCCTTAGTTTAGATTGAGATAAACTTAATTTGTACTTTGTGACAAAACTAGTATCAATGTAGTACCATTTACAATGAAGTAACCATATATTTGTCACTTCTACAAAATAATATATTCTTAGTTCTTCCAAAAGATCATGAGAATATCCTTACTATCGTCCAATGATCATCTTATGAATCATTCTGGTATATGCTCATAACATTTAGAGCATAGGACATATCTAGATTTGTACATATCACAGTATGATTGAAAAATACTTTTTGTGATTTTATTCATCAAGTATCAATCAATACTTGAATCTTTGTTTCACTTACCAAGTGTAGATACACTTGAATTTCAATTTAATCCTTTCTGTGTGGCAAGAACCTTTCTTGTCATTTCCATATTGAACTCATTCAATATCTCATATATGTACATTTGGCACTGATACGTCCAATTTGCATCACCATTCTATATCATAATTTGCCTATATTCATTGATATATGTCTTATTATGAGGTATTAATTTTGTTTTTTCCTCTGTTTTTGCATGTTGTATGATTCTTGTAGGATGGAATGAGGAGTCTGGATTCTGATGGAAAAAGGTGTTTTGATGCAATTTCGCGAAGATCAGAAAAATATGGAAAAATTATATTTTCCCGGAAGACTGAGGAAGCCAGAAGGGGAGGGGAAGAAGGGCCACCGGGGGCCCACACCTCCCTAGGCGTGGGCCCACCTTGCCCCGCGCCTAGGGCAGGTGTGGCCCACCTGCCCGACCTCCGACTCTGCCCTCTCGCCTATATCTTCCTTACGGAACCCTAACACCAGGGGGCGACCATAGATAGATTTCCGCCTACTCTGCGGGGTGGAAAACACCGAGAGAGAAAGATATCTCTGGCACACATATTTCTACCGGCGGAATTCCTTCCCGAAGAAGGGAGATCGTTGCCATCAACACCATCATCAAGCTAGGCTTCATCGGGATCATCATCATCCACACCATCATCACCATTAGCACCACCATCACCACTCCATCCTGCTATAACAATTGTGTTGGATATTACTAATGTAGTTGATGCTTGTGAGTGGAACCATTGGATTATTGTTTATGTTAAGATTGTTATCCATCACCATATCATCTTTGATCTTGATCCATATGATGTCTTGTGAGTAGTTCGTTTAGTTCTTGAGGACATGGGAGAAGTCATGTTGTTATTAGTGGATCTGTGTTGAGTTATTATTCAATGGTTTAGTATTTAAGTTATGGTGCTATTCTTCTAGTGGTGTCATGTGAACGTCGACTACATGATACTTCACCATTTATGGGCCTAGGGGAATGCATTGTGTATTTGGATACTAATTGTGGGGTTGCCGAAGTGACAGAAACCTGAACCCCCGTTAGGACACCTTTGCACAAGGGAGCGTAGGATCTCAGAGTTTAAGGTTGTGGTTAGGTCTATATCTTAATTACTTTCCTATAGTTGTGGATGCTTGCAGGGGGTTTAATCACAAGTATGTATTAGTCCAAGTAAGGTCGGTACATTAGCATAGGTTCAACCACAAAACACTTACAACACCAAAAAAGAGTACTCAGCTATTTGAAGCGAAAGCACTTGACAAAATTCCCATATGTCCTCGAGAACGTTTGGTCCTTATAAGTATTTCCACCGGCTTGTCCTTTGCTAAGAAAGGATTGGGCCACTTTCTACGTTTGTTCTTTACTACTTGCACTTTGTTTTGTTGCCTTATCAGAAAACCCCTAAAAATCCGTTTGCTAAGTATTTGCAGAGAGTTCCTGCTCCATACCACTAGTCAACACCTTCTGCTCCTCGTTGGGATCTACACTCCTATTTATCGAAAGTACTATGATACACCCCCTATACTTGTGGGTCATCAGGCACAACCATATTAGCGTCTCAATCTATCTATATAGATATTGATGCCAAATATTCGGGTTTTGCCTAAGTCTTTCATCGAGATGAAGTTCTTAACATGTGTTAATAAAATATACATCATTTCCAATCAACAATATGTCTTCCACATAATGTATTAGAAATATGTCTTAGTGCTCCCACTTAATTTCTTGCAAATGCAAGCATCTTCATCGTCTCTGATGAGTTTAAACTCTTTTAACAGTTTCATCATGGTGAAGATTCCAACTTTGCGATGCTCACTTCAACCATTGAAGTTTGCATACGCTTTTAGCATCCTTTGAATTAACAAAACCCTTTGGACCGTGTTATGCAAACGTCCTAAGTAACAATTCTATTAGAAGAACTTGTTTTTTTTATTCAACTACCACATAACAAAATTATATGTAGTGATTGCTACATTAATCCGTCTAGACTAAATATCGCTACGGAAGATCAAATCTTATCATAGTCAACTGCTTGAACATTATCGTGAACTCTTTCTCGACATGTCAATTATTTCATAGATGTGAAACATCCATATCTATTTCTTTATAGATCCAGATACGACTATAAGGTCTTACACCTTTCTCGAGGGTCTTTCAAGTTCAAAGCTTGATTTCTCGTGTATGGAACTATCACGGATTCTATGGCTTAAAGCCATCTCACGGAGTTAGGGCCCATCATCGCTTCTTTGCATGTAGTCCGTTCATTATTGTCAAATAATGATCCAACCCTCAAATCTTGGTATTTGATTGTATACCCGACCTACTTGGTTCAATAGGAACTTAGACCTCTATGACCACAACCTTTGAGGAACGTGAGCCATGAGCATTGTTGCTGCCTCCGGAACACTTTTTGGCGTTGCACAACTTTGCACATATAGCTAAGGTTCGTTTAACCTTATCAAAGTTCTATTTTCCTCCCACTTAACTTTTCACGGAAAATTCCTTCTCAAAGAAACTTGACATTCTAAGCGACAAACATTTTTGTATTCGGTGTTATGGAGGAATACTCAACGATTATTCAAAATAACATACAAAGACATGTTCATCTGACTTTGATAGTAAACATCTCACTTATGCATAGCATACCAATGTTTAAGAAAGGACAACTTGGGTTTTATCCCAAACCATAACCTTATATGGTATCATTTCAATGGATCATGATGGAGCTCTTTTCAGTGAAAAAGCGGTAGTCTCTAAAGCTTTTAATCTTTAAAATATAATGACAGTTTTATGAATTACACCTTTGATCGTACCATGTCAAACAAGGTTTCATTGAATATCTCGATTATTCCATACTCATATGGTGTTTTGGGAAACGCAAATCCATGGAACGATTCCTCAAATCTTAGGTGTTATGCTAAACTTGTAATTCAAATATCTTCCTTTATGATCTTATCATAAACTATTTATATTCTTGTTATAATGATTTTCCACTTCACCTTGAAAGTCTTCGAACATTTTCAAATGTTTCACACTTCATCCTTATTAAGTAAAATATTCATATATTCACTCAAATTTTTGGAGAAAGCATATGAAGTTGAAATCCATCACTCTCGACTACACGTAATGGACTTCATACATCAAATATGTACAAATTCCAATAATCTAGTCATTCGTTCTCTTTTGGCCTATGAACGGAGTTTTAATTATCTCTAGGAAAGTTTCACAAGCGTCATTTGATCAAAAATCAAAAGACTCTAAAATTCCATCCACATGGATTTTCTTCATGTTTTCTTTTCAATATAATTTAAATGACGATGTCACTTCTTAAGTGATCTTTCAATCAATTTGTCTTTCGACATTTTTAGCACTAGTTTTATGGATGTGATTTCTCCAACGAGATTTGGAAATCATCCATCTTTTATGGATTACGGCAATTATTTGAACAACCCTTTTGTTCTCATAATACCTGATCGAAAAAATAATTATTGAAACAAATCTTGAAGGTAAATTTTGATTTCAACGAGCAACATAACAACCCTTTATTTGTTCTCGATGAACATCATCACATATTCTTTTGCTAGTTACTTAGGCCATTGTAGTTCATGAATTGTGTTGTTTCGTATGACGATTCACACCAACAAATTCAGTATCCAATACTCAAGAACTACATTGTTTAACAAGCAAATAATACAGCCATAACATGTATATCCTCTATATACCTAAGCTGAACAATTCTAGTATTTTCTCTTCTGCCAAATATTTCTTAGATTTCTCTTTCAGTATTTCTTTATCCTTTCAAAATAATATATCAACATCAACAGTCGCGCCATACTTATGACACATAGTCCAAAACATGTATAGTTAAATACCAATGTCTTTGGGCTTGCACTTTGAAGTAGATCACCATCATCAAATGTTTGGTGTTCTTTCAAATTCCATCCTTTAGTAATCTTTTAGTGTAGTAAGCATTTTACCTACATCAAATATTCATCCTTATCATGGAACTATTCATGATCAAGCTACTTTAGATTGTAACGGTGAATTGCGAGTATAATGTTGCTCTCCAAAACCTTTTGGAGAGTTAGGACGACTAGCGTCTCCAACCTTTTGAAAATTATCATCAAATATGAGAACATAAACTTTGCTATATTATACTCTATCATGTTGTAATCAAAACATCGTTTCAGATATCGCAATATCTTCCACATATGATGGTTTCCGAAACAATTCTTTTAGCTCCTAGATAACCTTGATATTAAAACAATCTTTTGAATATCAAGAATCATGGAGATAAACATGATACTTATTTACTAACACTGGAATTGTTACTCTTAATTTAATACCAATTATTAAACTTTACGGAGTAACCGGAACTTACTGAAAGTTTGCAATAGGACTTTTAGACTTTAGATCAACACTTCAAAACAATACGATACCAGTTTGTAAAGTAACTAACCAGAATTCTATAGTTCTATTATCTCAATTATAACTAAGCGCAAGATAGTAAACGGATGCCAATGACTACAACAACTATGCAAATTCACTTTGATTTAATTTATGATAAATAGTGTTCAACTTTTAATCATATTGCTGTTAAACTCCCACTCAAAACAATATCCCTCACATTGTTTTAGTGATTACATGAACCAAATCCACTATACCAAGTCCGATCATCACATGGCATGATGTAGTTTCAAAAGCGAACAATCATCATGTTCATCATATCATTTATATGACTCATGCTTTACCTTTCGGGATTCCGTGTTCCGATACCATGTCTGTACATGCTAGGATCGTCAAGATGTAACCTTAGTTTTCGCATGAGCAAATATGGCTTGCTCCCATTGTATACACTCGCAGAATCTAACACACCCGATCATCACGTGGTGCTTCGAAACAACGAGCTTTGGAAACGGTGCCTACTAAGGTTGAACACTTTATAACTTGATATTTTTTGAGAGGGATCATCTTATAATGCTACCGTCGTGAACTAAGCAATACAAGATGCATAAAAGGATTAACATCACATGCAATTCAAAATATGTGATACGATATGGCCTTTCTTCTTGTGCTTCCGATCTCCATCTTCAAGCACGAACATGATCTCCATCATCACCGGCGTGGCGTCAAGGTCAATGGCACCGCTCCATGGTTGTCGTCCACCAACATCAAGTATTACAACTACTTTTAATAATAGACACACAAGTCTTAACGAAATTAAAAAACAACCATAAGGCTCCTGCCGGTTGCCGACTTACAATAAGGAACATTGCATACATCATATATAATCACAATTATTGCCATATCACATCACAGCACACCCCTGCAAAACAAAGTTAGACGCCTCTAATTTTTTTTGCATGTTTTACATGGTTTGGGGCTTTCAATAAGTGTTGTTCTAACTTACAAACAAGAACCACAACATTGATACTAGTATTGTCAATCACCCGTTGTAAATTGAATTTTCACTATGTTGGGAGAAACATGCACCTAACATGGTTATACCCTACGGGTACACGATATTAGTATACCTGGTCCAGTCCAATGAAAGGCCCACAAGAACATATGCGGCCTGTGGAGACTTTCGGGTGGCCCAAGCCATGACACCTTCGGATCCTTGGAGAACAAGACTAGAGTAGATAGAATTTTAAAGGGGCTAACCCTAATCTGTAACCGACTCGACCTGATGCCCGAGACCTGTCTATCTCTATATAAAGTCTGGGAGGGCACGGCGAGGAGGTAACCTCTCAACTCACCGCATACACACCTTCACGCCAGATTGCATCTGCGCACAACAACTCCACGCTCAGGGGCCGCGCCCACTTGGCCATACGACTCGCGACCATCGAACTGTTGCAGTTTTCGACTGCGACGATCCTCTGCGGTCTTCAACTGCGGTGACCTGCTGCATCCTTCGGATGCGGCGACCTAATGCGATCTTCGATTGCGGCGACCGGTCACATCAGCTTCAACAACCGCGAATCGGGGGCTCCTTCGACTCCAGCGACCCGCTACGATCTTTGGCTCCAACGACTCGGGGGCTCCCTCCGCTTCATGAACTAGCCGCGGCCTTTGGCTCTAGCAGCCCGCTGCATTCGTCGAATGCGATGACCTAGTGTGGTCTTTGATTGCGACAAACTTCGGATGCGGAACTCGCTTCCGCCATCGACCCTAGGAACCCGTCGCTGCTATGAGTGCGGTCCTCTGTGTCGACTACGTCCGTCGCGTGACCCGCTACCGCGTCGACTTCGTCCGCGGTCGCATCAACTTCATCCTCGACAACTACCAATAAAGCTAAGTTTCCCTCTACTTAGAGCTGATTTCTTTTTTAATTCGCACTCGATATACTCGGGAGTTGTGCCCTATTCGAGTAACCTAATGTGCCATCGGCTCCATGCACTCGAGCACCTCATACGCGATAGCCCGACTAGCTGATTTTGCCTGATCGTCGAATCTTTGAACTCCGAGTGCCTCAGCAAGGTACTGAGACTAAGGATAATCAGGCTAACGAAAAGGCCTAGCAGACAGTACAAAAGTGTCGACTCGATCGACACCAGAATCTTACTATACAAGCCGACAGTCAAATATTTCTTACAAGATACAAGTACTTCACAATCCTTTGCATTTTCTGCAGCTTACAAGGACGTCGACTACGCCGAGCTATTCTATCAGGTCTTCCAACAGGAGTCAACAAAACAGCTGGCTATGCCATACAACCAAGACCCGAATCAAGTCACTCTTCGGATTGTTGTATCACCCGATGCTACACAGACGCAACGCTGACTGCGCACCGGAAGGAGTAACGGCGTCGACTTCATACGGAACATCGAGTTCTTTTGGCTAAACGTCGCACGACTCCGCTACGTTGACTCCTGGCTCCTTATGCATGAGACACTGACTCAATGCACTTCCGGGTCAGTGGTTTCTCCTTGCATGAGTCTCCAGTCGAGTCTGAGACTCGACTAGATACCCGGGGGCTACTCCTATCAGGAGCGCTAGTCGCGCACCCGATGTTCTTCCGGGTCAGTGGTATGCCCACGAGATTGCCGACTACAACTGCACAATACAAGACTCGAGTCTCTGCCCGAGTCCACGACTCCGCCAGACACTCGGGGGCTACTCCAAACTGGAGCGCTGGACACGCACACAAAAGATCTTCGAGTGGCATGCTTTGATTCCTCACTCGAATCAACGATTCGACTGAGGAGTCGGGAGCTACTCAAATATGAAGTGCTGGTCGCGCATTCAAAAAATGAAGGCATTGAGGGCATTCGCAAGAGCATCCGAAGAACTTCTGGATCGTCGTAACACACAACTGACGACTATAAGTTTCTGCTCGAGTCTACGATTCAAACAGGACTCGAGGGCTACTCCCATAGGGAGGATTGATTTTGTATTTCAGACCTGAAGCTAAAAATAACTGAACTAAAGTCTCTGCTCGAGTCTACGACTCAAACAGACACTCAGGGGCTACTCCCATAGGGAGCACTGGCCGTGCACCCTATGATTTCTATGACTGCGATCCTTCGGATCAAAAGATAAAACTTTCTGGCAACTTTGCCCAAACAAACGCTAAGTGGGAAACATTTTCCTTAGCCACCCGAAACACCTCCGCGGTGATAAAATTTTGGATGTTGTGTCTACGACACAAAGATAAGACCTGCAGATGTCATCTGATGGCGTGGTAACGCACCTGACTGCACTCTGCCAGTAAAATACCGTGTCAACAGCCGCGATGAAAAATCCTGACGGACGTGTTGTGTACATCACTCGACAACTATTGGGATTCGACTCATGTAAGACCTCAGCGGCCTGAGTCGAATTACACCAGCATCCGTTCCTGATTCGAGTCTAGGGACTCGAGTATGAAGAATATCGTGTTGTTTTGTCCTAAGAGAGTTAACTGGCCCTGATCCATTAGGAGAGTCAGGCACACGCATCAACAATACTGACAAACTAAAATCATTCTCTTATAAACAGGACCAACCGCACCCGAAAAGATTGAAGAGTCCTCATCCGAATCTATGATTCGACTGAACAATCGGGGGCTACTGACATGATTATATCCTATGGGTACACGATATTAGTATACCTGGTCCAGTCCAAGGAAGGCCCACAAGAACATATGCGGCCTGCGGAAACTTTCGGGTGGCCCAAGCCCATGACACCTTCGGATCCTTGGAGAACAAGACTAGAGTAGATAGAATTTTAAAGGGGCTAACCCTAATCTGTAACCGACTCGACCTGATTCCCTGGACCTGCCTATCTCTATATAAAGGCTAGGAGGACATAGCGAGGAGGGCACCTCTCAACTCACCGCATACACACCTCCACGCCAGATTGCATCTGCGCACCCCTGTAACTTTCAGTTCCGCCGTAATCAAGAGCAGACAAGCAGGAGTAGGGTTTTCCCTCCGGGGGCCTGAACCTGGATAAAATTCGTGTCCCCGTGTTGCTTGTTTGCTAACCATTCCGCGATCTCGAGCATCCCCATGTTCTCCAAAACCCAAGCGCATAACAATGGGCATTGACAAGATTAAACCTTGTCAGCACCCGCAAAGCCACTTATGCAATACAAGTTGCATGTCAAGCATGGATCAATTCTCATGAACGATGTCATGTAAGGTTTGCCCGGGCCGCTTCATCCCACCATCCCGCAAGATGCAAAGTACACAAGAAGCAATCGACAACAAAAGCATCAATGCCCACAATGAACATTCTGTTCTACTCGTGCAACAGATCTACATATAGACATGGCTCTGATACCACTGTCCGGGTTTGTAGCATGGAAAACAAAAAATTTCTACCGCATAAACACAAACAAGCCAAGATCTATCTACTAGATTGTAGCAACGAGTCGATTAGAGTACTCACCCTCGAAGATTCCAAAGCGGTTAACGAGAGCAGGTTCTCGTGGGTGATGTAGTCGTACACTTGCCGATCTCAAGATCGCGTAGAGGATCCTTCCGGCGCTGCGTTTCGGCAGCGCTTTCGCAGTCGGTCACACATTCGGTACTCGATGAAGACCTTCCTCTCCCTTGTTCCAGTAGGCAGCAGAGGTTGTAGTTATCCCCTCGTGATTCCGGCAGCACGACGGCGTGGTGTCAGAAGTAGAGGGAAGATCCTGCAGGGCTTTGCCTAAGCCGGAGCAGGTTATGGTGGATCTAGGGTTTCTGGCGGTGGCTTGGAGGCGGGGTGCGGTGTTGTGTGTAGAGGGGCATGCAATCCCCTCTATTTATGAGAGGGAGGGAGGCTTGGGAGAGGGGAGTTTGAATCCTTCCCCAACTCCCTCTCCTAGTTGGCTTGTGGTGGAGGGAAAGAAGGATTCTTTCCTTCCTCCACCAGGATATATTGTCCCAGTTTGACTTTTCAAACTTGCCTTTTGACTTTCAATTTCGGAGTTTGATTTCTCTCTCTCTTTTCATATACCTTTGACCTAGGACATGATGCAACCATGCCACTTAGTCATGACACATTCATGCACCCTTACCATTCCGGTTCGGTGAACCTTCCAGACCCTTCTAGAACATTCCGATGAAAACACCAGAATCATTCCCGAGCTCTGGAATTGGACTTTCCTTATATGAATCTTACTCTCCGGACCATTCTGGATCTCCTCGTGATATCCCGGATCCCATCCGAGACTCCGAATAACATTTAGTTTCCCTACTTACATTCCATATATACTAAACAACATCGAATCCTTAAGTGTGTCTCCCTACGATTCGTGAATTATGCAGACATGACCGAGACTCTTCTTTGATCAATAACCAAATAGAGGAATCTGGAAATTCATATGGCTCCCACATATTTCTACGATTTCTTTTGCGATCGAATGAACTACTTACATACGATACCAATTTCCCTTTGTCTCACGATAGTTTACTTATCCGAGGTCTGATCGTCGGTATCTCTACATACCTAGTTCAACCTCATTACTAATAAGTACTCTTTTCTCGTTCCTGTGATATGTGATCCCTTGTGAGCCAGTCACATGCTTGCAAGCTAATTGGATGACATTCCACCAAGAGGCCCCAGAGTATATATATTCATCATATGGATGGACAAATCCCACTCTTGATCCATGTGCCTCAACACATACTTTTTGAACACTCAATGCCACCTTTATAGCCACCCAGTTACGGTGTGGTGTTTGATGTCATCAAAGCATCGATCCGGTGATGGTGATTAGCATGATCTCATGGTTGAAGGAATTAGGTTACTATATATCAGAAAGCTTATAGCGAACAAAATATTGAAATGACTTTATCTTTATGCTACGCTTATCTATAGAAGTATGTCCATCACAACATTCTCCTAATGATATGATCTTGTTGTTAATAACATCTCAATGTTCATGATCAGGAAACCATGATCAAATATTAACCAACAAGCTAGTTTAACAAGAGGCTTTACTAGGGACTCTTTTAGTTTACAAATCACACAAGTATTAATGTTTCCGGATAATACAATTATAGCATGGTATGTAAACATTTATCATAAGCATGAAGATATGATAATAACCTCTTTATTATTGCCTCTTGGGCATATCTCCAACATTTGTCACTCCGGCAACCCCACAATTAGTAGCCAAATACACAATGCATTCCCCTAGGCCCATAAATGGTGAAGTATCACGTAGTCGATGTTCACATGACACCACTAGAAGAATAGCACCACAAATTAAATACTAAACCATTGAATAATAACTCAACACAAATCCACTACTAACAACATGACTTCTCCCATGTCCTCAAGAACTAGACGAACTACTCACAAGACATCATATGGATAAAGATCAAAGATGATATGGTGATGGATAACAATCTGAACATAAAAAATAATCCAATGGTTCCACTCACAAGCATCAACTACAATAGTAATCAACACCGGGAAAGTTTCCCCTAAGAACTAATGCAAGATCCAACACGATTGTTACAGCGGGATGAAGTGGTGATGATGGTGCTGGTGGAGTGATAGCGCTTGACGAGGTGGAAGAGGTTGAAGCAGATTCCCTAGTAACGACACCAGAAATCTTGATGGCGCCTAGTGTTTGATGTGGAAGCGCTTCGTTGGAAACCCCAAAAGCAAGGTGTGAAGCAGCAAGCATCAAGTCTTCCCTCAGTTGAGACCGAGGTTATCGAACCCGAAAGAGGAAGGAAACGTCACACATGTGTTGGAAGCAACGTGGAGACCTGCACAACTCAAACTCAAGACTTTGTCCCAATGAATCAGTGAGGTTGTCAAGCTCACCGATTTGCTGTAACAAAGGATTAAATGTATGGTGTGGAAGGTAATGGTTTGCAACAAATAAACAAGTAACAGTGGAAGATGTATCAATGGTAAAGATTGTACCGGGGTCCATAGTTCACTAGAGGTGTTCTTCTTAGATAAACAACATGGCATGAAGGGTAAACAAATTACAGCGGGGCAATTGACAGGAACTGAGCAAGGCATAACAATGCAATTACTAGCCAGAAAGGTCCTATGAAGTTGATTGGGCAATACAACAATATACATAGACCGTCATCCAACTGCATCTATGACTAGAAGTCCACCTTCAGGTTATCATCCGAACCCCCTCCAGTATTAAGTTGCAAGCAACAGACAACTGCTTTAAGCAAAGTGTGTAAGGTAAACAGTCCACATGTTCCATGAATAAGAGATCATTGTTTTCTCCCTAGTAGCAACATCACATCTACAACCGAAGAGATTTCTGTCACTTCCCTTGGAAACTAGAGGCATGAACCCACTATCGAGCATAAATACTCCATCTTGGAGTCACTAGCAACTACTTGGACAAGATAACCACTAGCAACAGAGAGCATGCAAGATCACAAACAACACAGACATGATAGAATCATAAAGATAGGACCATTAAAGAAACCAACATAATAATCTCAATATCCATCGGATCCCCGCAAACACAACATGCATGATTACAAAGAGATTAGATCTTGATCATGAACGGAGCTCACAAGATCTATACATGAAATCACAAAGGAGGAGATTACAACCATCTAGCTACTACATGGACCCATAGTCCAAGGTGGAACTACTCGCGAATCATACCGGAGAGAAGGCCTCTGTAAGATCCCTCCTTTGTAAAGGAAAAGGATCCCTGTGATTGCAATGCTAGTCCCTGGATCATTGCTAGCATCCACAGTTTAAGATGAAGTACACAGATACAAAGGTCATTTATTACATCCATTCCAGAGATAAAACATAGTCTTTTACAACTCAAGGCCACAAGCCTAATACAAGAGTTTTGGAATAAGTAAATAAACATAAGTCTTCATCTTCATGTGCCACAGGCAAGCATGTTGAGTGTAGACTCATGACACCTAATCATCATCGGAGTAACCTGCAACATCACAAGTTACAGCCACAGTGGGTCAATACTTTGGAATAGTATTGGCCAGTGATACCTTAGTAAATTTTAAGCGGACTATATTACTATATGCATTTTAGCTAAGTGTAGCTTGGCTTGCTTTGCTCAAAATATATTTTTCCTATTAGTTGAAATCACTAAGTTTTTCTTTGACAAAAACTTTCCCAAGAAACCACCAATAGACATTGGGGTCCTTTACCCTTGTTCACCCACAAGTTTTACTTAGAAGTTGGAGTGATGAGATTCTTGATAGCTTCCATGTCTTGATGCTCAAGTTGTCCATTGCCATGGACTTGGCTAAGTACTTAGATTTTCCATCTGCAGAGGTTGTGCACTTTCCCCACCAGACTTGGTTTCCCAAGACAAGACCTTTCAGAAGCCTTTCCTTAGCCAAATGGACGCGCTCCAACCTATCATTCCCACTACCACCAACTGTCCAAAAGGCTAAGTTCTAGCAACCTATATGATCAAGGCAGAGCCCATATTGCCAAGTGGTTGCACTATAAGCTTCTCAACACTTGGCCTCCAAATCCCTTTGTGCCTGGGTGGCATACCACAAGTGTGATACACAAGGTAAACCATGTCCATGGGCCTTGTGTAACAACTCAACCAAAAACCACCATTCAAGTCCCATTCCACCCAGGAGGTTCATTGACTTAGTTGTTTTATTAGGAAAAACATAAGTCCCAAGACTTAGAAACATTTTCATCATAGCATGTATATACTTTACCAACCATTGTTTGCTACTAGCTAGGCTAAGCATGGCATAGTAACTTAACTTAGGAAATTTCCTAGCAATTCTACAATTCCACAACTACTTAGGATTTTCCAACATAGCATTTGGCAAAAAGTAACATGCAAGACTTAGCAAAATATTTCTAATGCTTGTACAAAATATAGGGATGGAAATATTCATGAAGTACCACTTGCCTTGGTAATGGGGAGAGTTGCACTCTTCACAATCACAGTCACTAGCAAAATCTACACAAAAATTTGTAGCACAAAATTACACACAGTTCATATACAAACAAAAATATGAATGCATGCATGCAAGAAAATGCTAAGTGATGATTTTTGAAAACTCCACCAAGCAAGTGCATGATACAGAAACAAAACCAAGTCAAGAACTTGCTAACTAAACTTATCTAGCACTAAAACAATTTACTAAACAAATTCTATACTCAAACTAGTCCTAAACAAGTTTCTGCATAAAAAGTCATTTTAACAGAAACATTTCACTAAACACATTGCAGATTCAGAAAGGGCTTGTCTCCCTGATTCCAACGGTATAAAATTTGCAAAAATCTAACGTGGAAAACAAAAGTTATAGCCATTTGAATATTTGATCTAAATCTGATTTGAATTCTGTTTTTGAATCAAACCCTAGCCACGCGTCTTAATTCTATTGGCTGATACCGATTCGTTTAGGATCACCCTCCCGCACCGTTGGATCTATTTAAATCTCACGGCTCAGATCTACCCATAACGCTTCGCTAAAAGTTCTAATTCTACGCGTTGGATCCAGATCTGACGGCTCTGGATCAAGCAACCAAAAGGGGGCGGCGCTGGCGGCGGCTATTAGCGGCGGCGAGTTCTGTCTGCGGCGGCGCGGCGCTACAGGTCGTCCGGAGGGGCAGGAGGATGCTTACCAGGTTCGCAGCGTCGAGGAGAAGCTCAACCTAGCAGTGGCTTGACGAGGGGCACACGGGCACGGTCTCAGGGGCTCGTCGGAGTTGCGGCGGCGTATGTTGCTTGCAGATGAGGTCACTGGCGAGGTTTGGCGTCGCCCTAGCACGAACCAGAGGGGTCAGGGGATGCACAAGACGCAGGCGAACAATCTCGTATGAAAGAGGGGGCAAGGGGCGCTCGGGTTTTACCTTAATTGGTCGCCGGAGTCTAGCGGCGACACAGGTGGTTGCAGGCACGAACGGGGACGACGGCCTGGGTCACGAGCAGGCAAAAGAAAGGTGTCAGCAGATGCGCCAGATCATGCTGAGCAAGATAGCTTGAACCAGAGAGAGGGGGACGGTCTTGGCTCACCGGAATCGGTCGCCGGAGTCGTCGGTACTGCGGGGCTTCGAGAGCAAATGCGCGCAACCTGGTGGCGGAGTGAGCGAGGAGAGTGGGGGGAAATGACCACGGCGGGGTGTGGTTTATATAGGCTCAAGCGTGACAGGAAACGCCTGCGGCATCAAGGCTAATTACGCCGTGCCATTACCAGCATTGACAGCAGCGGCGATGCGGTCAGCGGGCGCGGTTTGGGGAAGACGAGGGCGACGTTGAGAGGGCCCGCTCGTCAGCGAAACACGCAGAAAGGAGGTGGGGTCTGGTCGTCAGCGGCTGTGGGGGTGCGCTTGCGCGTGCGAGAGGGAGAGGAATGGCCCGGGTGGGCTAGTTGGGCCAGTTCTGTTGCTGGGCTAGAATCCTGGCGCCGGCCCTTTTCTAATTCTTTCTCCTTTTTCTTTTTTTGTTTCAATTTTCTGAATTGATTTTCAAATGAATTCAAGTTCCATTTGAATTCAAATCTTCTTGGGATTTTTGCAGTGAGCAGTAGTCTCAAATATAGGCATAAAATCATGTGGTTGCTTTGCAAAGGCTTGGTCAAGCTTGGAGAACAAAATACCAGAGACTTGGCACTTGGTTTGCAAAATTTGAGAAATGGTTTTTGAAACCATTTCCATTTTGTAAAACTTGGTTCAAAACCACACTCAATCCTTTCTATAAGGAAGACAAACAAGCTAGGTTTAAAAATCATTCAAACTCTCAAATGGGGATGGCCATTTGATTTAAGTTTGCTCACATAAAATCATAGCACTATGTGCTTCTGTTTTTCTGAAATGAGTTTGAATTTGATCTCAAATCTATATGCATGCATGAATGATATGCAAACTTTGAAATCATGATTTTAGGGATGTTACAAATCTAACCCCCTTAAGGTGAATCTCGCCCTCGAGATTCGGATTGGCTAGCAAATAGGTGAGGGTGGTCTTTCTGAAGATCATCTTCTCTTTCCCATGTTGCTTCCTCTTCGGTATGATGATTCCATTGTACTTTGCAAAACTTGATAGTCTTTGTCCTTGTGACTCTTTCTGCAGTCTCAAGAATCTTGATAGGCTTTTCTTCATAAGTGAGATCACTTTATAGTTGAACTTCTTCCAAAGGTATGGTATCCTTCAAAGAAGTTTCTTCCATTTCTGGGTGACATTTCGTAAGCTGACTCACATGAAACACATTATGGACTGCTGACAGAGTTTCTGGCAATTCGACTTCATATGCAACTTCTCCCTTGCGACTTAGAATCTTGAATGGCCCAACATATCTTGGTGCCAACTTCCCTTTGACTCCAAATCTTTTCACTCCACGAAGTGGTGATACTCTAAGATAAGCTCTATCACCAACTTCGTAGGTGACTTCTCTACGCTTAGGATCGGCGTAGCTTTTCTGTCGGGACTGTGCTATCTTCAACCTGTCCTTAACCAATTTGACCTTCTCTTCGGATTCTTTGATAAGATCTGGCCCAAATAAACTTCTTTCTCCCACACCATTCCATAACAATGGGGTGGTACATTTTCTTCCGTAGAGAAACTCAAACGGTGCCATCTCAATGCTGGCTTGATAGCTGTTGTTATAAGAAAATTCTGCGTAAGGCAGACTTTCATCCCAACTTGCTCCATAATCTAGGGCACATGCCCTCAACATGTCTTCCAGAATTTGATTAGTCCTTTCTATTTGTCCATCGGTTTGAGGATGAAAAGCAGTACTGAATTCCAACCTCGTTCCCAATGACTCATGTAGCTGTCTCCAAAAATGGGAAGTGAATTGGGTTCCCCTATCGGACATAATACTCTTGGGCACACCATGTAGACATACAATTCTACTCATGTAGATTTTGGCTAACTTGGCACTTGTATAAGTTGTGTTCACGGGTATGAAATGAGCCACTTTAGTTAGGCGATCCACTACTACCCATATGGAATCATATCCTGATCTGGTCCTTGGTAATCCGGTAATGAAATCCATACCAATTTTGTCCCATTTCCAATCAAGAATAGGTAGTGGTTGAAGCAAACCTGCTGGTTTCTGATGCTCCGCTTTTACTCTACTACACACATCACACAAAGCAATATGTTCGGCGATGTCTCTCTTGAGATTGTTCCACCAAAATCTTTCTTTCATGTCCATGTACATTTTGGTGTTACCCGGGTGAATAGAATATGGAGAGTTGTGTGCCTCCTGCAAAATCAGTTTCCGTAACTCCGGATCTTGTGGAACACAGATACATTTCCCATGCCATAAAGTACCCTATTCATCTTCATGGAAATTTTTAGATTTCCCTTGGCCAATCTTTTCCTTAATCTCTTCAATTTCCTTGTCGGTCTTCTGAGCTTCTCGAATCTTGTCCAACAAAGTGGGTTGAACATCTAAAGACATGAGATGTCCTTCAGGCACAATCTCCAATCTGAGTTCTTTGAATTGAGTACACAAATCACCTGGCAATTCTCCTTTGGTAAGGCCATTCACAAACACCTTACGACTTAGAGCATCTGCTACAACATTTGCTTTACCGGGGTAGTATTGCAAACTTAAGTCATAATCCTTGATAATCTCTAACCATCTTCTTTGTCTCATATTGATTTCCTTTTGGGTGAAGATATACTTCAAACTTTTGTGATCTGTGAACACTTCACAACGCTTTCCCAAAAGGTAATGTGTCCATGTTTTGAGTGCATGGACGACGGAGGCTAACTCTAAATCATGAGTAGGATAGTTTACTTCATGAGTTTTGAGTTGTCTCGAGGCATAGGCCACAACTTTACCGTCTTGCATAAGTACATCACCCAAACCTTGATGAGACGCATCACAATATACTTGGAAATCCTTTTCCAAATCTGGCAGACATAGAACTGGTGCTATCACTAGTCTCTTCTTCAATTCTTGGAAGCTGACTTCACAACCTTCAGACCATGCAAACTTCTTGTCTTTCTTTAACAATTCAGTCATGGGCTTAGCAACCTTTGAGAAATTCTCAATGAACCTTCTGTAGTAACCTGCTAAGCCAAGGAAACTACGAACCTCTTTCATGTTCTTAGGAGATTCCCATTCAGTCACAGCTGAAACCTTAGCAGGATCAACTGCTACACCATCTTTTGTCATAACATGACCAAGAAATCCAACTTCTTCTAACCAGAACTCACACTTGCTAAATTTGGCATAAAGTTTATGCTCTCTTAACTTCTCAAGTATTAAACGCAAGTGTCCTTCATGCTCTTCTTTGCTCTTGGAGTAGACTAAGATGTCATCGATGAAAACGACAACAAACTTGTCAAGGAATTCCATGAACACCTTGTTCATCATATTCATGAAGTATGCTGGAGCATTGGTCAAGCCGAAAGGCATTACGGTATACTCATACAATCCATACCTTGTGGTGAATGCTGTTTTAGGTATGTCTTGCTCTCTTATCTTGAGTTGAAAATAGCCTGACCGGAGATCAATCTTCGAGAACACACATGCTCCTTCTAGCTGATCAAACAAGTCATTGATTCTAGGCAAAGGATATTTGTTCTTGATAGTTACCTCGTTGAGTGAACGGTAATCTATGCATAACCTTTGGCTTCTATCCTTCTTCTCCACGAACAAAACTGGGGCTCCCCAAGATGAAGAACTTGGTTGAATAAATCCTTTCTGCAACTATTCTCCTAGTTGCTTCTTGAGCTCTTTCAGTTCATCAACTGACATTTTGTATGGTCTCTTTGCTATTGGTCCAGAACCTGGTACCAAATCTATC
This sequence comes from Avena sativa, assembly GCA_916181665.1. Classification (NCBI taxonomy): domain Eukaryota; kingdom Viridiplantae; phylum Streptophyta; class Magnoliopsida; order Poales; family Poaceae; genus Avena; species Avena sativa. The sequence goes on from OV702297.1 coordinate 313,285,978, forward strand.
AGAAATTCCACATCTCTATCTGGTGGCATTCCTGGCAATTCTTCCAGGAATACATCCGGATACTCACACACAATTGGCACACTGTCCATGCTAACCCCCTTAAGAGAGTTTAGCTTACTTCCTTTGGATTCAAAGTTTGACCTGAATTTAATTCTTTTTCTTTCCGGGGTTGTGAGTGTAGCAGTACGATTTGCACAATCTAGCACTCCTTCATACTTAGCCATCCAATCCATTCCCAATATTACGTCCAGTCCTTGGGAATCTAGGATTATCAGACTCACTGGGAACTTATGTTTTCCAAACTCTATTACTAGATCCCGGCATCCAAGACTTACTATCATTTCTCCACTCGGAGAACTAACTTTTATTGGACACCCAATGTTTTCAGACGAAAACCCATTTCTATCAACAAATGCCTTTGATATGAATGAATGCGATGCACCAGTATCAAAGAGTACAAATGCTGGAATGGAATTGAGTCTGAACTTACCAGCAACAGCGTCAGGCTCCTCATAGACCTCCTCCACACTGATGTGGTTCACCTGTCCTTTCTGGAAAGGATTGGGCTTGACAGGTCCTTCAACTTTCTTTTCGGGGCACTCATTTGCATAGTGTCCCATCTTCTTGCATTTGAAGCATTCAACCTGACTGATGTCCCTTTTAGCAGGCTGACTTCCACTTCCACTACCATTTCCACTGTGGTGGCTCTTATGTCCACTCTTGTGGTTCTTGTACTTGTCATTGTCATGACTGCGGTGATGCTTGTTGTCATGACGGTTGTGGTTGTGGTGCTTGTTGAATTTCCCATGTTTGTGGGATCCTGAGCTTCCACTGTCATCATAGTGAGATCGTTTGTGAGACGATCCCGAGCTGTGCTTGTCGGAGTGTTTCCTCTTCCTACTCTCGACTTGCTTCATTTTGTTCTCCAATATAGCCGCCTTGTCACGGAGCGACTGATAAGTGGGAACATATGCCACAGCCAGCTGCAGATTCAGCTCATCATTCAAGCCTTCCAGAAATTTTTCCTTTCTTTTGGCATCGGTGTCAACCTCATCTGGTGCATAACGCGCCAGATTGTTGAACTCTTCAATGTATTCAGCCACGCTGCGGTGGCGCTGCTTTAGATTGTGGAACTCTTTCTTTTTCAGGCTCATTATTCCCGATGAGATATGAGCAGTGCGAAAGCCATCCTCAAAGATCGCCCAAGTCACCTCATTTATAGGAGTGGTGATTTGGAAGTTGTCCCACCAAGTGGCGGCTGACCCTTCCAGCAGATGTGCTGCAAATCTGACCTTTTCAGCGTCCGTGCAGCCCACGGTCACTAAGTCCTTGTTTACAGAACGTAGCCAATCATTGGCCACCATGGGATCAGTCGTCCCTGAGAACTTAGCTGGCCTCAAATGCAGAAATCTGGTGAGCATATCAAAGCCCGGAGGGTTGTTGTTGTTGTTATTGTTGTTGTTATTGGGGTTGTTGTTGTTGTTGTTATTATTCTGGTTCTGGATGAATGTTGTCATCATCTGCATAAGCTGTGTTTGAGCATTCATCATTTGCTGCATTTCCGGAGTTATGTTGTTGTTGTTGGGGTTGGGGTTTGCGTGATGGGGAGGCATCTATGGTTGGTTCAAATAGAGATAAGAATGAGATACCCATAGATGTTTTATGCACATTACATCACATAAGCAAACACATAGCATGCAACACAAAGATAAAAGTTCAACAACAAGATAACAAGTTCTCAAGTAAAACACACAGGTGGCAAGCCATCCACATGTCGGATGGTCCAATAACAAGTTCACAAATAACAAGTACGATAATAAAAGATAAACGAGTAGTCAAGTCTACTCATCAGCATCAATCTCCTCCTCGACAAAGGTAAGACCTGCGTTCTCCATCGCGGTCTTGTTCTCCTCAATGGTAGTGGTCAAGGACTCAATCTTGGCCTTGAGAGCCCTCTTCTGGGAACGAAGCCTCTCAATCACCATCTGCTGCTGCTCTAGCTCGAAATCCTTGGACTTCAGTTCTTCAGTCATGTCCCGGATCTTCTTGTTCCTATCCTGGACGCGTTTCTCCTGACTCTTGAACTTCCGGTCCTGGGTCTCGAACTTCGCCTCCATTTCCTTGACTATCTCGTCCTGCTGTGCGAAAAGCTTGTCCTTCTCGTGAAGCTGCACCTGGAGCTCATCATTACTGAGCATGACATTGGTCCTGTCCGTGTCCACGTGCCTAATGAGACTCTAAGTCCTGGAGATAGAGACGTATCGGCTCTGCTGTGTCCCTCGAGTCGTCCTCGAAGTCGATGGACTCTCCATCCTCATCACGTCTTTCGAAGACGTGGAAGTGGGTGCCTCTAACCTGTCGGGAGTGACGGCCTAGCAGACGTCCTATCAGGTCCTGCATGACTACCTCCATGCCTCTCTCCCTGTCATCGCGCATAAGCTTGAAGACAATGGCCTCCGTAGTAGGCTCTGTCTGGCGTCCGGGCTGGTTCACCTTGAAGCCCCAGAGGTCCTTCCTCTCGAACTTGGTGAGTGGATGCACCATGATGGTGGGAAGAGGGAGATTGAGCAAAGTGGTAAGCTCAACGATACGAGGACCAAAGCGAGTAACCTGGAACTCCTCAACAGTGCTGATGGTAATAGGCATCTATTTATAAGATAGAAAGTTAGAACAACACAATTTAAGATAAAACAAAGACAAACAATCACATACATATCCTTGGAACACAAAATCACACAAGTCATTCATACATGAATCCATTACATCAACCAAGGTCCAAACTTATTTAAGGTATCATTTTGGAAAATAAGGTGATAGGTGGTGGTCCAACTAACGAAGTGCGTTTACAATCCTATCTCACTAGATCTGTTGGCTAACACAATGTTCGTAGAGGCAATCAGCCTATCTTGTTCACATGATTCCATCACTAAGTCTATAATATCTCCCCTTAAGGTTTGGTTGGTGGCTTCCAACTCTTGATTATGTTCCTTCTCTTTCTCTAAGTCTTTTTGGAGGTTGAGCATTCTGCACTTGACTCTGGCACTAAGTTCTTTGATAGTCCTCCAAGCTGCTTCTCTTGCTGACTCAAAGAATGTGGTATGCACCACAATGTTGGTGTACATGTAGAATACTCTTTCTTTGTGGTTGTCTTCCTTGCTTTTGTACAAGTGAAGTTGCACCCACCAGTACTCAACTCCTTCATCCATCACTGGAAAGCCTTTGTACACAGCTGCACCATGTATTTCCATTGCCACCATGAGGTCCTTGAGAATTTTGGGAAACTCAGTCTCACACTCCAAGGTCATGGTCATGAGTGGTCCTTTCTTCACGGCTTCGTTGATGGAGTTCATCTACAAATAGTGATGAGAATGAGAAGATTAGAAAAGTTTACGAGAAGAATAGACAAGTGTAGAAATAGTTGAAATTTTTTCCTTAGTGGTTTCCAATCCTAGGGTCATAATCCTACAGGCAACACAGTGCTCTGATACCATCTGTAAGAACCCTCCTTTGTAAAGGAAAAGGATCCTTGTGATTGCAATTCTAGTCCCTGGATCATTGCTAGCATCCATAGTTTAAGATGAAGTACACATATACAAAGGTCATTTATTACATCCATTCCAGAGATAAAACATAGTCTTTTACAACTCAAGGCCACAGGCCTAATACAAGAGTTTTGGAATAAGTAAATAAACATAAGTCTTCATCTTCATGTGCCACAGGCAAGCATGTTGAGTGTAGACTCATGACACCTAATCATCATCAGAGTAACCTGCAACATCACAAGTTACAGCCACAGTGGGTCAATACTTTGGAATAGTATTGGCAAGTGATACCTTAGTAAATTTTAAGTGGACTATATTACTATATGCATTTTGGCTAAGTGTAGCTTGGCTTGCTTTGCTCAAAATAGATTTTTCCTATTAGTTGAAATCACTAAGTTTTTCTTTGACAAAAACTTTCCCAAGAAACCACCAATAGACATTGGGGTCCTTTACCCTTGTTCACCCACAAGTTTTACTTAGAAGTTGGAGTGATGAGATTCTTGATAGCTTCCATGTCTTCATGCTCAAGTTGTCCATTGCCATGGACTTGGCTAAGTACTTAGATTTTCCATCTGCAGAGGTTGTGCACTTTCCCCACCATACTTGGTTTCCCAAGACAGGACCTTTCAGAAGCCTTTCCTTAGCCAAATGGATGCGCTCCAACCTATCATTCCCACTACCACTAACTGTCCAAAAGGCTAAGTTCTAGCAACCTATATGATCAAGGCAGAGCCCATATTGCCAAGTGGTTGCACTATAAGCTTCTCAACACTTGGCCTCCAAATCCCTTTGTGCCTGGGTGGCATACCACAAGTGTGATACACAAGGTAAACCATGTCCATGGGCCTTGTGTAACCACTCAACCAAAAACCACCATTCAAGTCCCATTCCACCCAGGAGGTTCATTGACTTAGTTGTTTTATTAGGAAAAACATAAGTCCCAAGACTTAGAAACATTTTCATCATAGCATGTATATACTTTACCAACCCTTGTTTGCTACTAGCTAGGCTAAGCATGGCATAGTAACTTAACTTAGGAAATTTCCTAGCAATTCTACAATTCTAATACTACTTAGGATTTTCCAACATAGCATTTGGCAAAAAGTAACATGCAAGACTTAGCAATATTTCTAATGCTTGTACAAAATATAGGGATGGAAATATTCATCAAGTACCACTTGCCTTGGTAATGGGGAGAGTAGCACTCTTCACAATCACAGTCACTAGCAAAATCTACACAAAAATTTGTAGCACAAAATTACACACAATTCATATACAAACAAAAATATGAATGCATGCATGCAAGAAAATGCTAAGTGATGATTTTTGAAAACTCCACCAAGCAAGTGCATGATACAGAAACAAAACCAAGTCAAAAACTTGCTAACTAAACTTATCTATCACTAAAACAATTTACTATACAAATTCTATACTCAAACTAGTCCTAAACAAGTTTCTGCATAAAAAGTCATTTTAACAGAAACATTTCACTAAACACATTGCAGATTTAGAAAGGGCTTGTCTCCCTGATTCCAACGGTATAAAATTTGCAAAAATCTAACGTGGGAAACAAAAGTTATAGCCATTTGAATATTTGATCTAAATCTGATTTGAATTCTGTTTTTGAATCAAACCCTAGCCACGCGTCTTAATTCTATTGGCTGATACCGATTCGTTCAGGATCACCCTCCCGCGCCGTTGGATCTATTTAAATCTCACGGCTCAGATCTACCCATAACGCTTCGCTAAAAGTTCTAATTCTACGCATTGGATCCAGATCTGACTGCTCTGGATCAAGCAACCAAAAGGGGGCGGCGCTGGCGGCGGCTACTGGCGGCGGCGCGGTGCTACAGGTCGTCCGGAGGGGCAGGAGGATGCTTACCAGGTTTGCAGCGTCGAGGAGAAGCTCAACCTAGCAGTGGCTTGACGAGGGGCGCACGGGCACGGTCTCAGGGGCTCGTCGGAGTTGCGGAGGCGTCTGTTGCTTGCAGATGAGGTCACTGGCGAGGTTTGGCGTTGCCCTAGCACGAACCAGAGGGGTCAGGGGATGCACAAGACACAGGCAAACAATCTCGTATGAAAGAGGGGGCAAGGGGCGCTCGGGTTTTACATTAATTGGTCGCCGGAGTCTAGCGGCGGCGCAGGTGGTTGCAGGCACGAATTGGGACGACGGCCTGGGTCACGAGCAGGCAAAAGAAAGGTGTCAGCAGATGTGCCAGATCATGCTGAGCAAGATAGCTTGAACTAGAGAGAGGGGGACGGTCTTGGCTCACCGGAATCGGTCGCCAAAGTCGTCGGTACTGCGGGGCTTCGAGAGCAAATGCGCACAGCCTGGTGTCGGAGTGAGCGAGGAGAGTGGGGGGAAATGACCGCGGCGGGGTGTGGTTTATATAGGCTCAAGCGCGACAGGAAACGCCTGTAGCATCAAGGATAATTACGCCGCGCCATTACCGGCATTGACAGCAGCGGCGACGCGGTCTGCGGGCGCGGTTTGGGGAAGACGAGGGCGACGTGGAGAGGGCCCGCTCGTCAGCGAAACACACAGAAAGGAGGTGGGGTCTGGTCGTCAGCGGCTGTGGGGGGTGCGCTTGCGCGTGCGAGAGGGAGAGGAATGGCCCGGGTGGGCTAGTTGGGCCAGTTCTGTTGCTGGGCTAGAATCCTGGCGCCGACCCTTTTCTAATTCTTTCTCCTTTTTCTTTTTCTGTTTCAATTTTTTGAATTGATTTTCAAATGAATTCAAGTTCCATTTGAATTCAAATCTTCTTGGGATTTTTGCAGTGAGCAGTAGTCTCAAATATAGGCATAAAATCATGTGGTTGCTTTGCAAAGGCTTGGTCAAGCTTGGAGAACAAAATATCAGAGACTTGGCACTTTGTTTGCAAAATTTGAGAAATGGTTTTTGAAACCATTTCCATTTTGTAAAACTTGGTTCAAAACCACACTCAATCCTTTCTATAAGGAAGACAAACAAGCTAGGTTTAAAAATCATTCAAACTCTCAAATGGGGATGGCCATTTGATTTAAGTTTGCTCACATAAAATCATAGCACTATGTGCTTCTGTTTTTCTGAAATAAGTTTGAAATTGATCTCAAATCTATATGCATGCATGAATGATATGCAAACTTTGAAATCATGATTTTAGGGATGTTACAGCCTCCGGGATGATCTCCCCTCCGGTAGGGTGCCGGGAAGAGCTTTAGACCCCCCCGATCTAGGGACGATGGTTGCAGCGTCTACAAACAGTTTCGTGGATTTCTAATCAGGTACTCAGAGTTTCTGCATCGGGGGCTTCTTATAGGCGAAGGGGGAGACCGAGGCAGCCGCCAGGGCGGCCAAACCCTAGCCAGGCACGGGGTAGGGCCCACCCGCGCCTGGGGGGGGGGGGGTCTGGCCCCTCTGGCCAGCCCCTCGGGCTCTCCTCTAGACTTCTTGTTCCCCACAGAAAGTTATTGACTTTGTCCTTCGTCCCGTCCAATTCCGAAAATATTTCTTTACTAACTTTTCTGAAACCAAAAACAACATAAAACAGGCATCTGGCACTGTTGCAACTTGTTAATAGGTTAGTACCAGAAAACATGTAAAAAGCACCTCAAAGTGTAGACAAGTAAAGCAAAGTAGATACTAAACAAGCATGGAGCATCAAAAATTATAGATACGTTTCCAACATATCAGCATCCCCAAGCTTAACTCCTGCTCGTCCTCGAGTAGGTAAGTGATAAAAGAATAATTTTTGAGATGACATGCACCCTCACAATAAAGATCCAACCATTTGCAAGCATTGAAAGCTGGGATCAAAGAACTCTAAACATGTGCATTAAAGATGGAGTTCTAACAATAGGACATAGTAATTATGCATGCAACATGGCAAGCTAAAAACAAAGATCATGAATAACATGCATTGAAAAACGTTTGTTTGTTTCACATGCAGAAAACATAGCATAGTGGCAATCGGCTTGTCCCTCATAGAGTAGCAATATAATGCATAGGCCACTTGCAAAGTTCACAAGGGTGACTAGAAATAGATAGCACATGAACAAGTAATAACACAATATGCATCAATTAATAAGCTTTGGAACACTGCACACAGAATGATAACTATGCTCTCTTAATGGTGCATAAAGGTAGAAGGTGGAGACTCAACAATGGTGGAAGAAAGGCCTTTTTGTAAAGGAAGCAGGGATTACAAGTTTCAAAAAGAGCTTCCAAAAATTATGGTACTTATTAGCTTTCAGCCCTCATTGCCCCTATCATAAGCATCTTGAAGTGGTTGCGGTTAAAGTGGCAAAGCTGGAGTATATGCTTGACAAAGTATAAGTTGGCAATCTCAAGTCCCTTGACTATGAGGGCTACACCTCATGGATACTCAACTTAGGCCCCAGGAAAGTTCTTGTCACTGTAAGTATTTGCATATCATTGAGAACCGCCAACGGGGTACCCCTTGCACATGGCACAGGAGCTTTCCCATAACCAGAATGACAAGGCAAGCAGACAATGAGCATCTCAGCAATTCTTCTTATGTACCATGGGAATATGGTGCTTTTTTCTCTCTTTCCTCTTTTCTCAATGTGTCTCTGTTTTTTTATATAAGAAGAATGCTTCATAGATGTCACTATGGTGATGCTGCAAGTTTCTACCATGATTAGGCATGGCTTAGGCTAGCGGCCCAGACGTTTCTCTAACACAGAATACAAACTCCATGGACTTACAAGTTCCCACTTCATTTCACACCGGTAACATCCATAGACAAAAGAGCATGATATCAACGGAGTACAAAAAGTACAAGTGCAATGTTGAAAACGTTCCCCGTGACATCACGGTTCTGCTAATCCCAACTTATAAGTGCAAGCATATACAACAAAGTTGCCTCAATGGTTCAAGTTTATTAGGGGAAAAGAATAAAATGTGCCATCAAGTTCTTGAGGTCTTTAATCACTAAGTTTTCACATAACAAAATAGTTTTTAATTGGAAGATAGCTGAAAACAAGAATATACTTGGAATGGTGTAACACACCATGCATAGGAATTTATAGTGGACACTTTGGAATAACTTGGTTTCTTGGGAGTTGGAAGCATGAGTAGAACTTACTCATACAAGTGGAGGCTAGCAAAAGACTGGGAGCAACCAACTAAGAGAGCAATAACGGCCATAATTATGCAATGCAATAAAGCAAACTAATCAAAGCAAAGAGTGGTACTACAAGTCAAGGACTAAATGATCATAGAGGCTAATGGTGACTTGTCATAGTCATAACATGGTGTGAGCATGTGCCAAGTCAACCCAAGAAAAACATCAAAGGAGAATACCACAATACTATGCTTTTGCATGCTAAAACAACGCATAATTTCTTCAAGACACACTAAGCAATCCCAATTGTTTGTACCAATACATGCTACAGCAATAATCACTAAGCATAATGCTAAAACAACACCTAGCATGTCATGCTAAAGTCTTAGTCACAGTCAATGCAAGCTCCTCTTGCACTTCAAGCAAGAACTTTCTACTCCTTTCCAAACACCAAGCAAACTTATTTGCAAAACAACACAATGAGAACGGGGGTACAAACTACTAAAGCAAACTAAACAAACTAAGCAAAGCAAACGAAAACTAAGACGCTCCAAGAACAACACAACTATGCATGAAACAATAAAAACAAAGTGTCTAGACAGACCTGAGCTTTTTATTGATGAAGAAGGAGATGCCTTGGGCATCCCCAAGCTTTGATGCTTGTACCTCTTGGATATTTCTTGGGGTGACACCATGGTGGCATACCCAAGCTTGAGCTTTTGTCCATTCTTCATCTCATTGCATCATTCTCTCTCTACACCTAAAATTGTTCCTTCATACAAAACTTCACACAATCTTCATTAGCAACATTAGCTTATTCAAAAGATATTAGACCACTGGCAAAGCTTTGGAACAGCAAGGATTTTCACTAAAAACACAAGCTACTATAGTAACCCCTTCAAAGAAACTCAATTTACCTGAAGAGAGCTCAAAAAGGAATCAATAAGAAGCAAATGCAAATAATAGCAAAAATCTGTCAAAACAGACCAGCAGGTAGAAACGAATTTTCCGAACATCGTATGTTGCTCAAATCAAAAAGTGTTGAACTAACGAAAGTTTGCCAACATAATGGGGGATTTATTAGTAAATTTTGAGCTCAATCCGAGTTACTCATCCTCCTAAAGAATATTTTTGGTGGAGGACAGAAATCTGTTTCGGGACAGCAACTCCCCAAATCTTAGTTCCCTCTCATTAGAGGTCATTCTTGGCACAAAAAGCAAAAAAAAGGATAAGGAAAGGTCATTACAGTAGTAATAACTTCCAAGACTTAAGGAAACTCTTGGGTTATCTCCCAACAAGTACTTTTCTTTAATGCCTTTAAGTTAGGCACAAGAAGCAAGAAGAATCAAGTATTTTCAAATGAAGAAGCATTAACATCAAATCTTGCTTTCAAAGGAGGAGCAAACTTCTCTCTCCTCATAGGGAAGTATTCAATACCTTTCTTGAATGGAAATTTATATTTGATGGTGCCTTCTTTCATATCAATGATGGCACCAACTGTTCTAAGAAAAGATCTTCCCAAAGTAATAGGACAAGAAGCATTGTATTTAACATCCAAAACATAGAAATCAACAGGGACATAAGAATTGTTAACCATAATGATAACATCATTAATACTCCCCATGAGTTTCTTCTTAGCATTATCATTGAGTGGTACATTCAAATAACAATCTTCTAATGGTGGTAAATCAAGCATTTCATAAATCTTCCTAGGCATAATAGAGATACTAGAACCAAGATCACATGAAGCTTTGAGACCAAAGTCATTCACTTGCATATTAATAATTGGTTTCCAACTATCTTCTACTTTCCTAGGAATAGAAGCTTTGTGTTTTAGCTTTTCTTCCTTAATCTTAAGAAGAGCATCTTTAATATGTTTGGTAAAGGCAACATGCATGTCACTAGCATCAGGACTTATAGCATCTTTTGTAGGAACATAATCACTTCAGAAATATTGCAACCATCAATATCAAAATCAAACTTAGCATCACTAGTAGTAGGATCAATAGGCTAAGGCATAGTAGGAGGAGGAATAGGGGCTACTTGTGGTTTAGTGGTGATAGTGCACACACTATTTTTTCTATCAATTTCAGCTTACCTTTCCCACCTAGCACGAAGTTGAGCTAACAGCCTAACATTTTCATCAATAGTAACTTGTATGGCATGAGCAGTAGCAAAGGTGTTTTCCATAGTTTCAGGTTTAGCAACCATTTTATTAACCAAGGAAGTTTGAGCTTCGGACAAAGAGGATATATTTTTCTCAACAGTTAAAAGCTTTTCCTCTATAGTCTTATTAAAAGTGGGTTGTTTACTAATAAAGTCCTTGAGCATTACTTCAAGTTCAGAGGGGGAACTTCTAGCATTATTATAAGAGCTTCCATAGGAATTGCCATTATTAGGAGGATAAGGCCTATAATTGTTGTTGCTACCAAAATTATTCCTATAGGCATTGTTGTTGAAATTGTTGTTTCTAATGAAGTTCACATCAACTTGCTCTTCTTGAGCAACCAAAGAGGCTAAGGGAACACTATTAGGATCTAGAGGAGCTTTACCATTAACAAGCATAGCCATAATAACATCAATCTTTTCACTCAAAGAGGAAGTTTCCTCAACAGAATTTACCTTCTTACCATGTGGAGCTCTCTCAACATGACATTCAGAGTAGTTAACCATCATATTATCAAGGAGCCTTGTTGCAGCACCCAAGGTGAGTCCCATAAAAGTACCTCCAGCAGCAGAATCCAACAGGTTTCTTGAGGAGAAGTTCAAACCTGCATAAAGGTTTGGATAATCATCCAAGCAGTGAGTCCATGAGTAGGGAAATTTTTAACCAAAGATTTCATCCTTTCCCAAGCAGGAGCAACATGTTCACTATCAAGTTGTTTAAATTTCATAATGTCACTTATCATAGCAATAATCTTAGCAGGAGGATAACACTTTCTAATAAAAGCATCTTTGCACTTAGTCCAAGAATCAATACTATTTTTAGGCAAAGATAGAAATCATTCTTTAGCTTTTCCCCTCAAGGAGAAAGGAAAAAGCCCGAGCTTAATAATATCTCCATCTACATCCTTATACTTTTGCATCTCACAAAGTTCAATAAAGCTATTAAGATGGGCAGCAGGATCATCAGAACCAGCACCAGAAAATTGGTCTCTCATCACAAGATTCAACAAAGCAGGCTTAATTTCATAAAAAGTAGCATCATGAGAAGGTGGAGCAATAGGTGTGCTTAGGAAATCATTGTTGTTGGTGCTAGTGAAGTCAGGCAACTTGGTGTTATCAGCAGAGTTCATTTTGGCAAAGGTGGGCAAGCCAAAAATAGCAGCAGCAGCTAGAGCAGGAACTAATTTTTTTGTATTTTTTTGAAAAGAGGCAAACAAAACCAAGCAAAAGAAACAATGCAAACTTAAAAGAAAGTAAAGAGAAAGGAAGTGAAGGACTCCCCTAGTGAAGACGTCCTTAGCATCCCCGGCAACGGCGCCAAAAAACTTGTTGATAGCGCTTGACGAGGTGGAAGATGTTGAAGTAGATTCCCTAGTAACGGCACCAGAAAGCTTGATGGCGCCTAGTGTTTGATGTGGAAGCGCTTCATTGGAAACCCCAAGATCAAGGTGTGAAGCAGCAAGCAGCAATTCTTCCCTCAGTTGAGACTGAGGTTATCGAACCAGAAGGAGGAAGGAAACGTCACACAGGTGTTGGAAGCAACATGGAAACCTGCACAACACAAACTCAAGACTTTGTCCCAACGAATCAGTGAGGTTGTCAAGCTCACCGGTTTGCTGTAACAAAGGATTAAACATATGGTGTGGAAGGTAATGGTTTGCAGCAAGTAAACAAGTAAAAGTGGAAGATGTATCAATGGTAAAGATTGGACCGGGGTCCATAGTTCACTAGAGGTGCTCTCCTTAGATAAATGGCATGAAGGGTAAACAAATTACAGCGGGGCAATTGACAGGAACTGAGCAAGACATAACAATGCAATTACTAGCCAGAAAGATCCTATGAAGTTGATTGGGCAATACAACAATATACATAGACCGTCATCCAACTTCATCTATGACTAGAAGTCCACCTTCAGGTTATCATCCAAACCTCCTCCAGTATTAAGTTGCAAGCAACAGTCAACTGCTTTAAGCAAAGTGTGTAAGGTAAATAGTCCACATGTTCCATGAACAAGAGACCGTTGTTTTCTCCCTAGTAGCAACAACACATCTACAACCGAAGAGATTTTTGTCACTTCCCTTGGAAACTAGAGGCATGAACCCACTATCGAGCATAAATACTCCCTCTTGGAGTCACTAGCAACTACTTGGCCAAGATAACCACTATCAACGGAGAGCATGCAAGATCACAAACAACACAACCATGATAGAATCATAAAGATAGGACCATTAATCAAACCAACATAATAATCTCAATATCCATCAGATCCCTGCAAACACAACATGCATGATTACAAATAGATTAGATCTTGATCATGCACGGAGCTCACAAGATCTATACATGAAAGCACAAAGGAGGAGATTACAACCATCTAGCTAGTACATGGACCCATAGTCCAAGGTGGAACTACTCACGAATCATACCGGAGAGAAGGCCTCCGGGATGATCTCCCCTCCGGCAGGGTGCCGGGAAGAGCTTCAGACCCCGCCGATCTAGGGACGATGGTGGTGGCGGCTACAGACGGTTTTGTAGATATCTGATCGGGTACTCACAGTTTCTGCATCAGGGGCTTCTTATACGCGAAGGGGGGACCGAGGCGGCCGCCAGGGCAGACAAACCCTAGCCAGGCACGGGGTAGGGCCCACCCGCGCCGAGGGGGAGTCTGGCCGCTCTGGCCGGCCCCTCGGGCTCTCCTCTGGACTTCTTGTTCCCCACGGAAAGTTATTGACTTTGTCCTTCCTCCCGTCCAATTCCGAGAATATTTCTTTACTAACTTTTCTGAAACCAAAAACAGAAGAAAACATGCATCTGGCACTGTTGAAACTTGTTAATAGGTTAGTACCAGAAAACATGTAAAAAACACCTCAAAGTGTAGACAAGTAAAGCAAAGTAGATACTAAACAAGCATGGAGCATCAAAAATTATAGATACGTTTCCAACGTATCATGGAGATGATGGTGTGGATGATGATGATCTCGATGAAGTTTAGCTTGATGATGGTGTTGATGGCGACGATCTCCCCTCTCCGGGAAAGGATTTCCCCGACAGAAATCTGTCTGCCAGAGAGCTCTTTTTCTCTCGGTGTTTTCCGCCCGCAGAGGTGGAGGAAATCTTTTTGTGGTCGCTCCCCTGGTATTAGGGTTCCATGAGGAAGATATAGGTAAGAGGGAGGAGTCGGGAGCCGGCCAGGTGGGCCACACCTGCCCTAGGCACGGGGCAAGGTGGGCCCGTGCCTAGGGGGTGTGGGCCCCCTGTGGCCCAGCTACGCCTCCCCTTCTGGCTTCCTTTGTCTTCTGGGAAATTATAATTTTCCAATATTTTCTGGTATTTTTCTGATCTTCGCGAAATTGCATCAAAACACCTCTTTTTCCATAAAAAACCTGACTCCGGCAGTCCATCCTCCAAGAATCATCCAACATGAAAAAACAGTGGAAAAGACATAAGTAACACCTCATAATAATACATATATCAATGAATAGAGGCAAATTATGATATAGAATGGTGATGCAAATTGGACGTATGAACTCCCTCCAAGCTTAGACCTTCGCTTGTCCCCAAGCGAAAACTGAGCTCAGTAAACATGTCTACAGGTTTATGGAGTGAAGTGTCGATAAAAGAATATGGACAAGAAGCATCACACTTACCATTACACAACTCATAGAATAAAGCAAGTCACCATTATATAACTTAGCTTGCAACAAGTATAGGAGTCACAATAGAGATGCATCAAGATAAATCATAATTGGAATTGGCAAACTCTTGCTCTTGGTTAGAGAACAGCTGGCAAACAATTTCACAAATAAAGCTTTTGAAGAGGTTTTAAAACAAGAGTACTCTTTGCTCAAAAAGGTTTTTCACAATGAAGGCTTTCAAAGTAATACTCAATAGATAAGAGTCTTGTGCAAACAAGGAAGATAAAGAACATGATTGAATAAATCACCATATGAATGCTTGCAACACAACAACTCAAATGCTTGCTGGAGATAGAGAGGAAGTAGGTTTGTGACTCAACTTAGAAAATAGGAGAAAGGTCCCTTCATAGAGGTAAGCAGGGATTTCAAGTCATAAAGAGCTTCCAAAAGATTATGGTACTTACTAGCTTTGAGCCCTCATTGCCCCTATCATAGGCATCTTGAAATGATTAAGGGTAAAGTGAACAAGGATGGAGTATATGATTGACGAAATATAAGTTGGCAATCTCATGTCCCTTGAGTGCGAGGGCCGCTCCTCATGCTACTCAACTTTGGTCACAGGTAATAAGTACATGTGTATCATAAAGAACCGCCAACAGGGTAGCCCTTGCACATGGTACAGGAGCTATCCCATAACCAAAATGACAAGGCAAGCAGACAATGAGCATCTCAGCAATATTTTTATTTACTATTGGCATAGCTTTTTATTGAGGATGCTAACAACTTACGAAGTAATCCTAATCCTTAGACCATGAGATCATGTCAATCATTAACACCGGAAGAGTTTCTTGATAACATCAAATGTCACACCGTAACAGGGTGATTATAAAGATGGGTTCAGAACTAATAAAGTCTTATGTTGAGGCCCATGGATCGAGAGTGGAATTTGTCCATCCCGATGACGGATAGATATACTCTAGGCCCTCTCGGTGATATCACATTGGTTATCTTGTAAGCAAGTGATTTGATCACTAGAATGTTATATCACGGGAACGAGAAAAGAGTGCATGTCAGTAACGAGATCAAACTAGGTATGGAGATACCAATGATTGAATCTCGGACATGTAATATATCGTGAAACAAAGGGATTAAGATACTAGCGTAAAAGGTTCCGACGATCACAAGAAAGTCATCGTTGAATGTGTGGGAGTCAGTATGGGTCTCCAGATCCTGCTTCTGATTATTGATCCGAGAGGGGTCTCGATCATGTCCGCATTATTTGTGAACCGTAGGGTGACACACTTAAGAGACACCGACATCCAATTGGAGCAAAAGTTTCATGCCGGAAAGAATAACAAGCACATGAATTTATTTCACTAGATACCGAAATAGGTTTTCGGTGAAATTGCAGAAAGTGTTTTTGCATGTGAAATAGAATTCTAGCAAGGGGTTATATGTGAATGTTTGTCATTAAAGTAATTGACAAAATTCTGAATAAATAAAAGGATTTTTATTTAATGAGAGTTTGCATTAAATTTGGTGGAAATTTAATAGCAATTTTGAGTGGGATTTTGAGTAGAGGGAATTGAAGAGGTTTTTGTGAGTGGAGTGTCCACCCACATGAATGAAGGAGGGGAGGGGCAGCCCCCATGGCCGGCGGCCACCCCCTTGGGTGCCCCCTCCTCCTATAAAAGGCACCCCTCTCCCTCTCTCTCACTCACACCTCCTCGTGAAGGATCTCTCTCCCCCTCTAGAATTTATTCCCCATGGTCTCGGACTAGCGAGATACATGTTCCCGGTGGCTATTCGGAAAGAAAGAGTTGTTCTTCCGCTGCATCGCTAGAGCGAGGAGGCGGAGGTTGCTCGGTGCCTCAGACGTGTGTGCGAGCACGGATGCGCTGCTGATTTGCGGCGCTAGGACTTGCTCTCGATCTTGAGATCGGCAAGAGATCGTCTACATCAACCACGAGTTTAACTCGTTAAGCTTTGTCGGTCTTCAAGGGTATGTTCTCTACGGATATACATCCGCCTGTTGTTTGTAT
Source organism: Avena sativa (assembly GCA_916181665.1). NCBI lineage: Eukaryota > Viridiplantae > Streptophyta > Magnoliopsida > Poales > Poaceae > Avena > Avena sativa. Next base: position 313,302,426 of record OV702297.1, read on the forward strand.
CTAGTAGATAGATCTTGGTACATAGTTGTTCCCATCATAGTAATTTTTTGTTTTCTATGCCGCGAACCCCACAACAACTTCGATGACACAATGGTTCAAGTCTATTAGGGGCGAGAAAATAAGGTCTGCCATCAAGATCATGAGAGCCTTACTAACTAGTTTTCACATAACAAAATACTTTTTGATTCGAAAGATAGATGAAGCTTGATAATTTGCTTGGAAAAGCAATAATTCCAATAGGTAGATATGGTGGACACAAATGGCACAGGCTTTGGTTCAAAGGGATTGGAAACAAGAGAAGTATGCCTTCTCAAAACAGGTTTTTGGCTAGAAAGGCTGGGTAGCAAGCAAAAGAGTTGAAAGAAGCAAGCAAACCTACAAGTGATAAAGCCAAACATGCAATCTTCCTTGAAGACACAAAAGATCTTAAATAAATAATACTAAGCTAATGAGCCAACAAGAAAGAAAATAAATGATACAAAATACCTGTAAGCTTTCTTCTCTTTTTCTTTCAAACCTCAAAAAGCATTGCTACTGACCAGAGCTCGGTTTGCCAAAACCAATTTAGATTTACTTGATGCTCCCAAAGTGATGCCAATACTGATCAACAAGATCCATCATATAATAGATATTGCAAACTAAATAAGAAGTGTCGTGGGAATGACCACGACAGATGCTGCAATCGGCAGCGAGTAGTAGAACATAGGGCAAGGGCGGCCAGCCATCTGCGGTGCGAGATGAGGGCGGAGACACAGGGTTTTACCCAGGTTCGGCCCCCCGGAGGGTAAAGACCTACTCCCGCTAGATTGTATTATGATGGAGGTACAATGGGGTGAGCTCGACGGCTAGGCGGCGAGTCGCTTGGGTGGATGATTGAACGTATCCTCTACACACCCTGTAGGGAGGTTTATATAGACTCACCCCCCTAGGGTTTACATATCTCAACCGAATCAGTTAAGGTTTCGGCACTCGTTTAACCTAATCCGACTGGTCCTATCTACTCTCCTGGGCCTTTAGCTTCCAGTCGCTTGGATCCGCGCCAGGCCTTGATCCAGTCGCCGTCCTGCAGGCCCACTCGCCAGTTCCTCGGCCAGTCGGAAACGTCCTGCTGGGTATACCCCGGTAGGCATATCCCCATCAGTAGTCCCCGAGGCCGTCGTCGATTGGTCGCAGGTGTTCGTTGGCAATCGGAGTATACGGGTCCAATGCGGACGCCCAGTCAAATCGGTGGCGGGCTCCTGAATAAAGTAAAAACTAATTACTCTGGTCGCAATGACAGTAGTTAATCGGGTCGCAGCTCGGCGAATGGGTCGGCGAAGTATTTAGTCACTGTTGTAGTGATTGGGTCGGCGAGTCGAATGGATGAAGTTGGACCGTCAGACGCAGTCAAAACTAGCCGTTAGGGTAATCCAACGGTAACTTTGGCGTAATCACCGAGTAGTAACGGCTCCCTGATTTGGCGGGTAACAACCGCTATATAAAGGAAATGGTAGGCGATCGGGGAACCATTCCTTCGTCATTTCCTCCGATTTCTCCCATCTCCATTTTCCTCCGCATCGCGATCCAATCGATCCAAAATCCTCCGACCTCCACGAATCTTTCCGCCAATGGCCCCCTCCATCGAGCCATGGGGCAGGTCCAAATGCACCAGAGCGCTACTGGCATCCTTCGAGGAGGCCGGGATCCTGCGTGCCGGCAGGTAGCGCATCCCCGCGGCCGGGGAGGTGACTCCGGATCCTCGCGAGGGAGAGTTCGTTTGCTCTACCAGCCATCTGGAGCGGGGGCTGGGGTTCCCCAACGTCTCTCTTCTTCCGGCGCTTCTGCACCTTCTACGGGATCCAGCCATCGGACCTGGGCCCGCACAACATCGAACAACTCGCCATTTTCGTGGCGTTCTGCAAATGCTACCTGGGCTGCAGGCCCTACTTCCCCCTGTGGCAAGATCTGTTCCACGGGAGGATCAACCGTGAAGAATCAGGCGGCCCAATGCTGGCGGCGGGTGGCCTGACGTTCCAGTTGAAGTCGAAGGCCTCCTTCTTCGACTTGATGCTGCCTGCCAAGGCGGCAAGCGAGTGGAAGAAGTCCTGGTTCTATGTCACCGAGGCGACTCCAGATGGCGAGGTAGCGATCCCGAGGTATTCCATCGACCGGCCCGAACCACGCCGTCTCCAGGTCGGCAAGCTCCCATTAGACCAGCGGATGGTCGTGGATGAGATGCTTCAAACTATCCGCGGCCTGAAGAAGAAAGGCCTGCAGACCATCAACCTGTACAACTGCTGGCTCGGGCGGCGACCTGTTCCCTTGGCCCGTCGTGATCATTATATGTACGAGTACACGGGCAGGAAAGACTCGACGAAATCCTGCCTCGCCGAGTGGAAGCTCGAAGACTACGTCCTGGTGTTGAAGAAGATCACCCAGGCGGCATACCTGGACGCGAAGGCTGGGGTCGCCCCCACACCGCGAAGCATCCAGCCCCAACGGTAAGTCGCTGTCTTTGCTACCATTCGCAGTCACAGTTGATGCTGTCGCGGTTACACTGATATTGTCTCGTGCCTACTGCAGTTATTTCAAGTGGTGCAAGGGTGGCTCCCACCCGCGGACGACGAGAACTCGAGCTCGTCCGTCCAGAACGGGGGTGAGTCGCCTCCTTCCAAGGGCAACGTTGAGAGCGACGCAAGTGACGACGACGACGAGCCCAGGGAAGAGGCCGCCCCAATGATTCGCAAAACTCGTGGGCAACATCAGCGCGAACTCGAGGCGAGTAGAATCCTCGAACGTCATGACGATGACGACGGCGACGAGCTCCCCGAGCATACCTCGCGTTGCGAGGCCACACCGTCAAAAAAGAAGAAGAAGAAGGAAGTGAAGGCTCCACCAAAGAGGAAGACGAGGCCGGCGAAACAGGCATCTCCACCTTGTTCGGCAAGTAGTTCCGACGCCACCAGCTTGGCCAAGGATGAAGCACCGCGGACGACAGCAGCACTAGACGTCGCTGCCGCCCTGGATGAGGTACCTTTGGCCTCGCTTCCCCCCTATTCGCCCCAGTCTCCGGGTTGGGGGTCGCTCCAGCCGCAGCAGCTTCACCTCCCAGGAGAGCTCCTGCCGAAACCGTTCCGGACGCTCCTGTCGCGGCCTCGTCGTCGAAGAGGCCTTCCGTGTCTTGGGCACACGATGTTTTGGATATGGGCCTCAGTCGGAAACTGGGCCCCGAACTGGAGAAGCCAGCCAGCATCCGCACGGGGCTGCGGTTCATACCAGTCGCGAAGTAAGTTTCATTCGTCTTCTTTCCTTTCATTGTATTTGGACCACTTTGCTCATATAATTAATTTTCGCAGGACTGGAGTTAAGAAGGTAGGCCACCCGTATGTGGCCAAGGTGCCGCCAGTCGTCGTCGAGGAGGACGCCTCATGGAAGAGGAAAGCTAATGAGGTTGCTGCCTCCGCATGCGATTCTAAGAAGGCCAAGGGTGACGATGTCGTCACGGTCTCTGACGATACGACGGCTGCTCCGAGTGATCCTCTGACTGCGACGGAGGCAGCCTTGAAGACCAAGGGGGATATTTCCTCACCTGGGACGGACGAGCCGGGTCCTCTTGGTGCTGGAGCGTCCACCGCGACCTTCCCCCGCTTTATGGCCAAAGCGGCCACAACGAGTGGTACAGCGCCATCGAGCCGTGCGCCTGGGGTCGCCGAAACGGAGGTCGAGCAGCGTCGCGGACACACTCCGGCTCTTCTCGCATCGGTGGACGCACTGCAGCTTCACGGCATGCTGGGCGCAGCCATCCAGGTATGTCCAGTCCCCGAGGATCGGGCCGCTGAATTTTAGTGGTCCGATTCTTATAGTGTTTGCTTTTATTTGTAGCGCCCAGTCCCCGAGTGCCTAGTCGCTGAATTTCAGTGGGTGGGCACTTAGGATTTTTGATCTCCAGTCCCCGAGTGCCTAGTCGCTGAATTTTAGCAGATGGGCACTTAGGATTTTTGATCTCCAGTCCCCGAGTGCCTAGTCGCTGAATTTCCGCGGGTGGGCACTTAGGATTTTTGATCTCCAGTCCCCGAGTGCCTAATCGCTGAATTTCAGCGGATGGGCACTTAGGATTTTTGATCTCCAGTCCCCGAGTGCCTAGTCGCTGAATTTCAGCGGGTGGACACTTAGGATTTTTGATCTCCAGTCCCCGAGTGCCTAGTCGCTGAATTTCAGCGGGTGGGCACTTAGGATTTTTGATCTCCAGTCCCCGAGTGCCTAGTCGCTGAATTTCAGCGGGTGGGTACTTAGGATTTGATTGTTGTTGACTGTTTGATTTATGCGCAGGGCTTGCAGCGTGAGTCCGCCGATCGGCTTGCCACGAAGCTTCGCGCGGAGAAGGAACTTGTTGCCGTCCAAGAAATGAACAAGGGACTCCAAGCCCTTGCTGCCAAGGCCTAGGAGATTCGCCAGGGTCTTGTTCCGGCGTGTGAACTGTCAGCGGCTCAGTCTGACTTGAGTACGGCTGAGCAGTGAGTCGCTGTCCTTGAACGCGAGCTTGAGGAAGCAAAGACGGAGGCGAGTGCGGCGGATGGGCGAGCCAGAGCTGCTGTTACGGCTGCCGCTGAGGAGCAGAAGGTCTCTGACGCCCTTGTTGCTAGGCTACAGGATGACTTCTCCTCTCTTCAAAGCTTCATCACGGGCCTCTGCCGTCCTTTGATTGGTAAGCTTTCCTGCCTCTGCCTGTAATAGCTTTGTTATGGAATCGTCAGTGTATTTACTGTCGGCCCCTGTCCGCAGGTCGGATTATCGACAGCTCGGAGGAGGCGCAAACATATGACGCGCGGTAGTGCGTGGACACTCTGGTCGACTCGGCCATGTTGTCTGCGGCGTGCATTCGAGCTTATCTTCAAGACATGTCGCCCACGGAAGTGATTCCCAGCGATCTCGTCGAAGTTTGGCGGTATCTGGAGAAGGCACCGTCAGTCGTCGAGTTCATGACGCGGTTGGCGTTCCGGCGTGGGGCGGCAACGACGCTTAGCCTTGGGCTTGCCCACTTCCTGGAGGACTTCGACCTTGACGACGTGACGAGTGGCTATCCCTCGTCGACGGGCTCGGTGGAGATTGCCGAGGTGCTGAAGTTGACGGACCGGCCCGCGGTATACTCCGATCGCGTTTGGGCGATGGGCGACCTTCTCACTTATCAGGAGACGACTGTCGCGCCCAACAATCCCGAGCCACCGCACCGGGACTTCAAGGTTGAGCAGCCCTTCCGTGCGGCGATGGCGGGTGAGTTGATGACGTACCCGTCGAACCCGTACACTCCCTTCATTCGCAACCGCAAGGGTGGCGGCGAGTCGACATCGAAGCCTGCGGAATAAAACATTGTGCCCTGGGGCGTTAGTAGCAGTTCGGCCATTGGGCGAAACTTGTATTTTGTAACAACTTTGGTCTCCTATAATGGGATTTCGCGTTATTTTGTGAGTTGTCTTGTGATTTTGATTGATGATTGGACGAGTCCCCGAGCGCGTCCGCCCTTTTTATGGGGTTTACCTCGTTTGTTATGTGTTTGTGGTTTTGAGCGTTTTGTTATTGAGGTCAACTCGGCCGAGCTTGGAAAGCCAGTCGCAGGGCGACTCCCATGAGTGCTCTTTACTTCACCGTTTTCCCTTGCGCGAACGAGGTCGGGTAGCCGAGTCCTCGAGCGTGGTACTTGGTGGTTCTAGTCGCGGCTCTAGGGTGGGTGAGGACTGGGCGCGTCAGAGTGAGCGCATCACTCCTGCCTGGCCCGTCGGGTCAGTCGCATGGCGAGTCCTGGGCACGCTCTCGTACTGTGCGTTTTTCCCTAGTCGCGCGTGCTTAATTGGTTGTCAGTCCCCGAGCGTGGTACTTGGCCGTTCGAGGCGCTGTGTCGAGGATGCGGAGGATCACGGTCGCTTTGAGGAGCGAAGGCAGTTGTCTTGGCTCGTTAAGCCAGTCGAGCTAGGCGACTCCAATGGGGCTCCGGGTAGGCGTTTTTCGTGGACGTTACGAGTCCTGGGGTAACCCAGTGCCCTCATAACGCACTACTTGGCTCTGCCGGTCGCTGTACCAGAGGTTGACTTTTGCAGTTAGTTTGACGCTGTTATTACGAGTGCGAGTGGCACAAGACACGGAGAGTAGACGCAATTTGCGGTAACCGATATATTTTATTTCATAGCTAGTGGAGGGTACATGTATGGAGTTCTAGGAGTAGAACTTCCGTAGGAGGTTTACATTCCACGGTCGCTTGACGTCGAGTTTCCCGTCTCCTCGGACGTCGGTGAGGTAGTAGGAGTCGTTGCCGAGTACTCGCCCGATGGCGAATGGTCCCTCCCACGGGGGGAGAGCTTGTGCGTGCCCTTCTTGTCCTGGATGAGGCGTAGCACCAGGTCACCTTCCTGGAAGGTGCGAGTTCTCACCCGCCGGCTATGGTAGCGGCGGATTCCTTGCTGGTAGATGGCAGTGCGGGAGCGAGCTAGGTCGCGTGCCTCGTCAAGTTGATCGACTCCATCCTGGCGTGCGAGTTCGTTCGCAGCCTCCGTGTAGTGGACGACCCTTGGCGAGTCGTGCTCTAGGTCGGTGGCCATGACTGCCTCGGCACCATACACCATGAAGAAGGGGGTGAACCCTGTCAACCTGTTGACCGAGGTGCGGATACCCCAGATGACGGAGGGTAGCTCCTCGACCCAGCACCCGGCGGTGCGCTCGAGTGGTACTTGGAGCCGTGGCTTCAGGCCGTGGAGGATGCTCTGATTGGCCCGTTTCGCCTGGCCGTTGGACTCCAGGTGGGCGACTGAGGCAAGGTCGAGTCGGATGTGATGTTCCTTGCAGAACTCGGCCATGGCTCCTTTGGCGAAGTTGGTGCCGTTGTCCGTGATGATGCTGTTTGGGAACCCGTAGCGATATATGAGCTCGCGTAGGAACTTGGTGGCGGTCTTCCCGTCGCATTTCTGGACTGGCTTGGCCTCCACCCACTTTGTGAATTTGTCGACCGCGACGAGGAGGTGGGTGTAGCCAGAGGGGGCCTTTTTGAAAGGGCCTACCATGTCCATACCCCACACGGCGAACGACCAGGTGATGGGGATCGTCTTGAGCGCTGAGCTCGGCACGTGTGTCTGGTTGGCGTACTTCTGGCACCCGACGCACCGCTGGACGATGTCGACGACGTCTACGTGTGCGGTGGGCCAGTAGAAGCTGTTCCGCATAGCCTTTGCGACTAGAGAGCAGGCGCCGGCGTGGTGGCCGCAGTCGCCGGAGTGGATGTCGTGGAGGATTTTGCGTCCTTCGACGGGTTGGACGCAGCGTTGGAACATGCCGGTCACGCTGCGCTTGTGAAGCTCGCCGTCGATGATGACGAAGGATTTGCAGCGGCGTGCTATCATCCGGGCGTCTGTTTCGTCTGCCGGCAAGGTGCCTCCCTCCAGGTAGGCGATGTACGGCGTAGTCCAGTCTTCTGGCTCGGCGATGAGTGCAACAAGGGCTGCCTCTGGTTGCAACGGGACTCTGATGTCGATCTCCCTTGGGGGAGAGACGGAAGGCTTGGTGATGGTGTCGAGGAAGACGCCGACGGGTGGTGCGAGTCGAGCCGAGCCGATACGGGAGAGTGCGTCGCCCTCCTCGTTCTTCCGCCTGTCGATCCACTCGATGGAATAGCCTGCGAAGTGTCCGCCCAGCTTGTCCACTGCGTGGCGGTATGCCGCCATGGTGGGGGAGACGGCGTCGCAGGTACCAACGACCTGCCCGGCGACGAGGTCGGAGTCTCCGTAGCAGCGTAGGCGGTTGACATTCATCTCCTTGGCGGCTCGCATGCCATGGAGTAGTGCCTCGTACTCGCCCATGTTGTTGGTGCAGGGGGTGAAGTCGAGGCAGAGGACGTAGCGGAGCTTGTCGCCCTTCGGGGAAGTCAGCACGATCCCTGCTCCTGCGCCGTCTGCATTCTTGGAGCCGTTGAAGTGCAGGCTCGAATAGTGGAGGTACGACAGCTTTTCTGGCTGTTGGGCCTCTTCCCAGTCAGCGATGAAGTCCGCGAGAGCCTGCGACTTGATCGCTTTGTGTTGCTCATACTTGATGTTGTGGACGCCGATTTCGATGGCCCACTTGGCGACTCGGCCGGTCGCCTCATGGTTGCGGATGATGTCCTGCAACGGTGCTGAGGAGACGACCGTGATCGGGTGCTCCTGGAAGTAGTGCAGCAGTCGCCGATGTGCTCTGAAGACCGCGTATACCAGTTTCTGGTATTGCGGGTATCGCTGGCGCGACTCGGTGAGGACCTCGCTGATGTAGTGCACCGGTCGCAGTACTGGGTGCTCCTTTCCTTCCTCTGGCCGCTCGACGACCATGACGGCGCTGACGACGCGCTCGGAAGCCGCGACGTAGACCAGCATGGGTTCTTTGTCGACGGGGGCGGCGAGTAGCGGTGCTGCGAGTAGCACCTTCTTGAGGTCGCGGAGCGCGTTGTCCGCCTCCATGTCCCACTGGAAGGTGGGGTTCTTGCGCATTAGGCGGTATAGGGGCATCGCCTTTTCGCCCAATCGGGGGATGAAGCGACTAAGAGCCGCGACTCGCCCGGCCAGCTTCTGGACGTCGCGCAGGCACTCGGGTTTTCCGAGTCGAGCGATCGTGTCGATCTTGGTGGGGTTCGCCTCGATCCCGCGCTTGGAGACGACGTATCCCAGTAGTTGCCCTGCTGGTACACCGAAGGTGCATTTGCCTGGGTTTAGCTTTATCTTGTATTTCCGCAGGTTGGCGAATGTTTCCGCCAGGTCGGCGAGTAGGTCGCTCTGGCGAGCGGACTTCACTACCACGTCGTCGATGTAGATGTGGATATTGCGGCCAATTTGGCTCACAAGGCATTCCTGCATGCACCGCTGGTAGGTCGCCCCGGCGTTCTTGAGGCCGAAGGCTCCGAATGGCATGATGAACACCATCTTTTCTTCGTCCTTGACAGCCATTTTCATCTGGTTGTACCCAGAGTAGGCGTCGAGGAAACACAGCGACTCCGAGCCCGCGGTGGAATCGATTATTTGGTCGATCCGCCGAAGGACGAATTGCTCCTTCGGGCAGGCGCTGTTTAAATTTGTGTAATCGATACACACCCTCCAGGTCCCATTTTTCTTCTCGACCAGGATTGGGTTTGCCAGCCACTTGGAGTATTTTATTGGCCGGATGAAGCCTGCAGCGAGTAGATGCTGCACCTCCTCGGCGATGGCTCGGCGGCGCTCTTCATTGAAGGGCCGCAACGACTGCTTGACAGGTCGCACTTTGGGGTCGGCGTTGAGTTTGTGCTCAGCGAGTTCCCTAGAGACACCAGGCATGTCAGAGGGCTTCCATGCGAAGATGTCCCTGTTCTCACGGAGGAACTCGATGAGCACGCCTTCCTATGCTAGGCTCATGCCCGTCCCGATCATCACCGTCTGGCTGGAGTCGCCTGGGACCAGCTCGACGGTGCGGGTGTGCGTCGTTGCCTCGAAGGCTGAGGTGTTGCCGCCCTCCGAGTTGGGCTTCTTGAGTATGGTGGGGTCGTCGTTGTTGACCCCGCTCCCGTACTTGGCGAGCTCGTCGGCGTGGTTGGCCTCTGCCGCGATGATGGTGTCGGCGAGTTCGGCTCCTTTGGCCTCGCACTCGGCGGCCATGTCGGGGTCGCCGTTGATGGTGATGACGCCGCGCGGCCCGGGGAGCTTCATCGCGTTGTACGCGTAGTGGGGCACCGCCATGAACTTGGCGAACGCCTGGCGCCCCAGGACGCAGTGGTAGGGGCTGTCGAAGGGCACCAGCTCGAAGACGATCTGCTCGGTGCGGAAGTTTGCTGGTGTGCCGAAGGTGACTGGCAGCGTGACCTTGCCGATCGGGTACGCCTTCCGACCGGGGACGATTCCGTGGAACGTGGTGTAGGTCGTCTTGACCATCGACTGCGGGAGCCGCAGTCGCCTGAAGGTGTCCAGGTACAGGATGTTGATGGAGCTGCCGCCGTCCATCAATGTCTTGGGGAGCCAGTAGTCTCCCACCTTGGGCTTGACCACCAGGGCGACTCGGCCTGGTACTCGATGCATGGTGAGTGGTCCTGGCGGCTCCAGGTGATGGGCTGCTCCGACCAGTTGAGGAACTGGAGAACGTCCACCTGGGCCACCGCGTTGACGGCGACGGCGCGGGCGATGACCTTTTTCTCACGCTTCGTGTTGAAGCCTATGAAGGTGTCGAGCAAGCCGGCCACACTGCCGAATTTTCCGCCGTTTGGCGGGTTGTTTTCGGGGTCCTCCCGCGCTCGTCGTGCCTTCTCGATCTCCTTGAGAGAGTGGCAGTCGGCGGTCGTGTGCGTGGCGGGCTTCCCTTCCCTGCTATGAAACGCACAAGGCTGGTTAAGGAGGGCCGCAGGGTCGAACCTTGGTTTCGCCTTGTAGTTGCCGCCGTCGCAGCGTTGTCCTCCGTCGTGGCGGAAGCTCTTGGGCTCGCGCTGCGCGTGCCCAGCGTTGGCGACGAAGTCGACTCGCCCGTCACTGTGGCGCTTGCCAGTGAGGTGAGTGTTGCTGTAGTGTAGGTCGGACCGTCGTCCATTGTCGTTGCCGTTCGTGCGGCGTTGACCTCCCGACTCGTCGTCGGTTTCCTGGTTTGGGTCTTCCTCCGTGTATCTTTTGGCGATCTCAAGGAGGTCCGGTATGTTGTCGAGTGTGCGGTATACACGCTTGATCTTGGCGACCAAGGGCTCGTAGCGGCACGAGGTCTTGAAGAAGTGGATCGCGGTGTCCGGGTGGATGCCGACCGCGCTGTACCATAGTTCTTGCCACCGTTGGACCTAGCTGCGGGTCGACTCGCGGGGTCCCTAGACGCATCGTTCCAGGTCCTCGATGGTGGTGGCGCGGGTGTAGGAACCCTCAAAGTGCCTGACGAAGGCATCGCACATCTCTTCCCAGGAGTCGATGCTATCCGGGGGGAGAGTGTTGATCCACTGCCTGCACGCTCCCGCCATCATCAGGGGAAGGTAGCGGGCTTCTAGTAGGTCGGTGTGGCCAACGATCCCCATCGCCATGAGGTAGGTGTCCAGCCACACGAAGGGGTCGTACGAAGGATCGTACTTCTCTATTTCCTTCGGCGCTTTGAAGTTCGCCGGGTATTTTTCGCCTCGGATCATCGGTCCGAAGCATCGGGGCACGAGTCGGCTTAGCGACCCCATCGGCTCGCCGTCGTGGCGATTGGTTAGGGTGTGTCGCAGGTCATCGGGCTGGCATGCGCGCCAGCTCTGGTTGTTGATGATGTGGGTGCGGGCGTCGACAGGCTGACCGTTGGCGACGACGAAGTTGGTCGCTGGCCTGGGGTCATTGGTGGAGAGTGCCGCGTTCACGGGTCGGTGCTGGAGCTGCAGTGGTTCAGGTGGCGGGCAGTTGAGGGTGTTTGCCGCTAATGGATGGCCACTTGAGGCCGCTATGCTGCCCGATGAACGCGAGTACATCCGGCCTTGTGAGTCGACGCCTGCGTTTTGTTGCTCGACCGCCTTTGCGAGCAGGGCCTTGACGTACTGGATCTGTAGGGCGCCGTCGCGGGTGGCCGTGATGTTGTCGGCCGCTGCTCGGCCTGCCATGAGGTTGTCCATTGCGGTGGAGAATAGTGGTAGGCCGTTCGCGTCTCGCTCCCGTGAGGAGACCACTATCTGCGGCTGGTCCCTGGGGGGTGCGCGGTTGGGTGGAGGTGGGGCGCCCATCACCGTCGACCCTGGTGGGGGCCGGGCGCTTCCTCCTGGTGGCGCGTTCTCGCAGATTGCATGCTCGGCCACGCGGGCCGGGTCGTTCTCATCGTCGAAGTTCAGGGCGTGCCCCTGGACGGTGGGGTTCAGGCACGACCTGATTCGTTGCTGGTGGTAGCGCGACAGCTCCTGCGCCGTCACCTGCTCGAGGCGAAATTTTTCGCGCTCGACTTGCTCTTTGCGGACTGCTTCCGCCAGCTTCAGGCGGAGTTCCTCGACCTCCGTTGCCATTGTGTTGGGAGGGATCGGGGTGGAGAAGGGATCCTCCGGTGGGTCGGTGCCAGTCGCCATGTAGGTCGCGGCGTGGCGACCGGTCCCATCGAGGAGATCGGCGGAGTTCTCCGACCCGGAGTCGTAGTCGAAGATCCCAAGGATGGAGGGATCCTCAAAGTCTCCTACGTTGGAGACCTGGGTGATGGAGCCCGCGGGTGAAGCCGCGATGATGGATCCGGCGAGTGACGCCGGAGTCGCCGAATCAGCGTCGTCGTTGAGGGCCGCGTCTTCCATGGCCGCGGTGGTTTCAGCCACATCGCTGTGGGCCGAGTTGTACTCGGAGGCGAGGCGGTGGATCGTGCAGACCTGGCTCTCGGAGAGCTGGTCGCGTGGCGGCGACTCGCGGATGCGAGCCGAGTCCTCCGAGACGATGACGTCGGTGAGGCCGACGAAGAGGCTGATCGTGCCGACTGGCAAGATCATGCTATGCGTGATGGGTCGCGCCGCCGAGACGTAGCTGCTCGGCAAGATCTGGAGCATCTCGCCGATCGCTATCATGCGGCCGGTGGCGACCGACTCGTTGATGGGCAGATTGGATCTCACCGCAGAACACCAGCCAGACCGGCCAGGCCCCACGGTGGGCGCCACTGTCGTGGGAATGACCACGGCAGATGCTGCAATCGGCAGCGAGTAGTAGAACATAGGGCAAGGGCGGCCAGCCATCTGCGGTGCGAGATGAGGGCGGAGACACAGGGTTTTACCCAGGTTCGGCCCCCCGGAGGGTAAAGACCTACTCCTGCTAGATTGTATTATGATGGAGGTACAATGGGGCGAGCTCGACGGCTAGGCGGCGAGTCGCTTGGGTGGATGATGGAACGTATCCTCTACACGCCCTGTAGGGAGGTTTATATAGAGTCACCCCCCTAGGGTTTACATATCTCAACCGAATCAGTTAAGGTTTCGGCACTCGTTTAACCTAATCCGGCTGGGCCTATCTACTCTCCTGGGCCTTCAGCTTCCAGTCGCTTGGATCCACGCTAGGCCTTGATCCAGTCGCCGTCCTGCAGGCCCACTCGCCAGTTCCTGGGCCAGACGGAAACGTCCTGCTGGGTATACCCCGGTAGGCATATCCCCATCAAGAAGTGCAAAAACTAAAAGATGAAACTTCTCATTAATATTCCATAAAGGCACTCACACCAAGGGATACATAGATAATCAACTAAAGGAGAGATACTTCCACATGCAAACCAAAATATAAGATAATTTCTCTACCAAAGATATGAATCCACTATATGAAACCAACCTATAGGTAATTTTGCTGAAAACAGCGTCAGTTCGTGTTAGTTGTATCCAAATCACACAAGTATAGAGGAAAAACAATAGCAAAGTGTAGGGTTCGCAGCATAGAAAACAAAAAATTTCCTACGATGGGAACAACTATGTACCAAGATCTATCTACTAGATATAAACAAGGGCAGATGTATATCCGTAGAGAACATACCCTTGAAGACCGACAAAGCTTAACGAGTCCAAACTCGTGGTTGATGTAGACGATCTCTTGCCGATCTCAAGATCGAGAGGAAGTCCTAGCGCCGCAAAACAGCAGCGCATCCGTGCTCGCACACACGTAGGCACCGAGCAACCTCCGCCTCCTCACTCCAGCGATGCAGCAGAAGCACAACTCTTTCTTGCCGAATAGCCACCAGGAACATGTATCTCGCTAGTCTGAGACCATAGGGGATAAATACTAGAGGGGGAGAGAGATCCTTCACGAGGAGGTGTGAGTGAGAGAGAGGGAGGGGGCTCCTTTTATAGGGAGAGGGGGCACCCAAGGGGCCATGTGCCCAGCCATGGGGCTGACCCCACCTCTTCCACATTCATGTGGGTGGACACTCCACTCACTCAAATGCCTTTCAATTCCCTCCACTCAAAAACCCACTCAAATTCCCATTAAATTTCCACCAAATTTAATGCAAACTCTCATTAAATAAAACTCCTTTTATTTATTCAGAATTTTGTCAATTACTTTAATGACAAACATTCACATATAACCCCTTGCTAGTATTTCATTTCACATGCAGAAACACTTTCTGCAATTTCACCCGAAAACCCGTTTCGGTATCTAGTGAAATAAATTCCTGCGCTTGTTATTCTTTTCGGCATGAAACTTTTGCTCCAAATGGATGTCGATGTCTCTTCAGTGTGTCACCCTATGGTTCGCGAATAATGCGGACATGATGGAGACCCCTCTCAGATCAATAATCAAAAGCGGGATCTGGAGACCCATACTGACTCCCACAATTCAATGATGACTTTCTTGTGATCGTCGGAACCTTTTATGCTAGTATCTTAAACCTTTTGTTTCGCGATATATTACATGTCCGATATTCGATCATCGGTATCTCCATACCTAGTTTGATCTCGTTACTGACATGTACTCTTTTCTCGTTCCCGTGATATAACATTCTAGTGATCAAATCACTTGCTTGCAAGCTAATCAATGTGATATCACCGAGAGGGCCCAGAGCATATCTATCCGTCATCGGGATGAACAAATTCCACTCTCGATCCATGGGCCTCAACATAACACTTTATTAGTTCTGAATCCATCTTTATGATCACCCATTTACGGTGTGACGTTTGATGTTATCAAGAAACTCTTCCAGTGTTAGTGATTGACATGATCTGATGGTCTAAGGATTAGGATCACTTCGTAAGTTGTTATAGCAATATAAACTCAATGACTTTGATCGTAATGCTATACTTCGGATGAATGTTCATCACATCATTACACTAATGTTGTGACCTCGTTATTAACAACATCCAATGTCCATGATCAGGAAACTTTGATCATCTTGTTAATCAACGAGCTAGTTTATAAGAGAGGCATAACTAGGAACTTCCTTTTTGTTTATTAAACACACATGTATTAACGTTTCCGTATTAATACAATTATAGCATGCAAAATAAACATTTATCATAAATAAGGAATACGATAATAACCACTTTATTATTGCCTCTCGGGCATATTCCCTTCAGTCTCCCACTTGCACTAGAGACAATAATCTAGTTTGAAAACTTTGCGTATTGAACACTTATGGCTTTCCGGTGTTCCTTATACGCGATTGTAAGTGGTTAACATAATCTACGGATCTGACACTTTCAGGCCCGTGTGTATTTGCATATCTTTGCGTCTCCACGCATCACTCATTCTCTAGTGAGATGGCATTGTATAAATTTGGTCTTTCGGTGAGACCTTTAGTTCCTTGGGGTTAAACCATGTCGATACTATTGTCATACAATATATCTTTAGTGTTAGACCGTTGCGAACCACACCTTAGTTTGATTTCAAACTACTTGACACAAATTCCCTCCTTTGCTGCTACTATAGCAGTCATATACTTAGCCTTTTTTGTTGTAGTATTCGTCACAATGTCTTAACTATGGATTTCATCCAAATCCATCATGGAATCTCCTTTCCATTACATTGTGCCACCCATAGTTTAAATTGAGATAAACTTAATTTGTATCTTGTGACAAACCTAGTATCAATGTAACGCTTTATAATGAACTATTTGTAATTGTTTGTCACCTCTACACAAATATATTCTTAGTTCTTTCAAAAAGATCATAAGAATATCCTCACTATCGTCCAATGAGCATTTTATGATTCATTCTGGTATATGCTCATAACACTTAGAGCATAGGACATATCTGGATGTGTACATATCATGGTATGATTGATCAAAACATTCTCGTGATTTCACTCATCAAGTGTCAAAGCACTTGAATCTTGTTTCACTTGTCAAGTGTCGATACACTTGAATCTTGATTCAATTCATTTCCATGCAACAAGAACTGTTTCTTGTCGTTTCTATATTGAACTCCTTCAATATCTCATATATGTACGTTTGGCACAACCATATTGGCGTCACCGTCTATCCACTATAGACATTCACGCTAAATATTCGGGTTTTGCCTAAGTATTTCATCGAAATAAAATTCTTAACCTTTGTCAATAAAAGATACATCATTTCTAATCAACAAGATGTCCTCCACATAATGTATTAGACATATGTCTTAGCGCTCCCACTTAATTTCTTGCAAATGCAAGCATCTTCATCGTCTCTAGATGAAAACTCCTTTTTCATCACAAGGAAGATTCCAACTCCGCGATGCTTACTTCAACCATTGAAGTTTGCATGCCCTTTTAGAATCCTTTGAATTTAACAAAACCCTTTGGACCGTTTCTTGTACACGTCCTAGGTAACCATTCTATTAGAAGAACTTTGTTTTGTTTATTCATCTACCATATACCAAATTATATGTAGTGGTTGCTACTTTAATCCGTCCAGACTAAATATCGCTATGAAAGATCAAATCTTGTCATAGTCAACTCCTTGAACATTGTCATAAAATACTTTATGACATGTCGACTATTTCATAGATGTGAAACATCCATGTGTGTTTCTTTATAGATCCAAATACGACCAATAGGTTTTTGCACCTTTCCGGAGGGTCTTCCAAGTTCAAAACTTGATTTCTCGTGTATGGAACTATCACGGATTTTATGGCTTCAAGCCATTTGACGGAGTCAGTGCCCATCATCGCTTCTTTGCATATAGTCGGTTCATAATTGTCAAACAATAATGATTTACTCTCAAATCTTAGTATTTGATTGTTTATTCGACCGACTTGGTTCAATAAGAACTTAGATCTCAGTGACCACAACCTTTGAGGCACATAAGCTATGAGCATTATGGCAGCCTCTGGAACAATTTCCGGCGTTGCGCAACTCAACACATTTAGCTAAGGTTCGTTAACCTTATCAAAGTTCTATTGTCCTCCCACTTAACTTTTGCGAAAAAATCCTTTTTCAAGAAACTTCACATTTCAAGCGACAAACCCTTTTTCCTCGGTGTTATGGAGGAATAACCAATTGTTATTCGAAATAACCTACAAAGACATGCTCATCCGACTTCGGTTGTAAACAACTTACTTATGTTTAGCATACCAAAATTTAAGAAATGACAACTTGGGTTTTACCCCAAACCATAACTTCCATGGTGTCATTTCAACGGATCAAGATGGAGCTCTTTTCAGTGTAAAAGCGGAAGTCTCTAAAGCTTTAATCTTATAAAACATAGTGACAGTTTTATAAATAACACCTTTGATCCAACCATGTCAAACAAGGTTTCATTACAAATCTCAAACACTCCATATTCCTATGGTGTTTCGGGAGATGTAAATCTAGGTGTTTTGCTAAACTTGTAACTCAAATAAATCCTTTTTATGATAAAATCATAATTCATTTATTTTCTTGTTACACTTGTAACTCAAACAAATCCCTTATGATAAAATCATAAACTATTTATTTTCTTGTTACAATGATTTTCCACTTAATCTTGAAAGTCTTTGAAACGTTTTTCAAATATTTCATACTTCTTTCTCATTAAGTGAATATTCACTCAAATTTCCGGAGAAAGCATATGAAGTTGAAACCCATCGCTTACGACTACACATAATGGACTACATACATCGATATGTATAAATTCCAATAATTTAGTCGTTCGTTCTTCTTTGTCCTTTGAACGAAGTTTTAATTATCACGTGGAAAGTCTCACAAGCGTCACTTGATCAAATCAAAGACTCCAAAAATCCATGAATATGAAGATTCTTCATGTTTTCTTTCCAATATAATTTAAACAGCGATGTCACTTCGTAAGTGATCTTTCAATCATTTGTCTTGCAACATTTTAGCATTAGGTTTTATGGATGTGATTTCTCCAACTAGATTTGTAAATCATCCATCTTATATGGAATATGGTAATTATTTTAACAACCTTTGTTCTCATAATACCTGATTCAAATAACAATTATTAAAACAAATCTTGAAGTCAAGCTTTGATGTCAACGAGAAATACAAACAACGGTTTGTTTGTTTTCGATGAGCATCATCACATATTCTCTTGCTAGTTACTTAGGCCATTGTGGTTCATGAATTGCGTTGTTCCGTATAAAATTTCATACCAACCAATTCGGTATCCAATACCCAAGAACCACATTGTTTAACAAGCAAAGAATACAACCATAACATGTATATCATCCATATACCTAAATTGGATATTTCCAATCTTTTCTTTTCTGCCAAATATATTTCATAGATTCTCTTTCAGCATTTCCTTTTCCTTTTTAAAAGAATCTATCAACATCAAAAGTGGCGCCATATACATGACACATAATCCAAAGCATGTATATTCAAATAATAATACCTTTGGATTTGCACTTTGAAGTAGATCACCATCATCAAAATGATCGGTATTCAATCCATTCTTTAGTAATATTTTAGTGTAGTAAACACTTTACATATATCTTCTATTCATCCTTATCATGACGACTTTCATGATCAAGCTACTATAGCTTATAAAGGTGAATTGTGAGTATAATATTACTTTCCAAAACCCTTTTGGACGATTAGGATGTCTAGCATCTCCAACCTTCGTAAATTCTCATCCAATATGAGAACATATATTATACTCTATCATATTGCAACCAAAACATTGTTTTAGATATCGTTATATCTGCCACACATGATGGTTTCTGAAACAATTCTTTCAGCTCCTAGATAAACTTGATATTAAAAACAATCAAGAATCATGGAGGCAAACATGATACTTAAGATACTAACACTGGAATTGTTACTCTCGATTCAATACCAACTATTAAATTTCACGGAGTAAATAGAGTTTGCTGAAAGTTTGCAATAGGACTTTAAACTTTGATTGACACTCAACACAATACGATACCAGTTCGTAAAGTAAATATCCAGAATTCTATAGTTCTATTATCTCAATTACAACTATGCATAAGGTAGTGAACGAATGCCAATGACTACAACAAATTATGCAAATTCACTTTTATTTAATTTTATGATAAATTGAGTTCTACTAATCCAAATTATAAATGAACTCCCACTCAAAAACGACATCCCTCATGTCTTTTTGGTGATTACATGAACCAAATCCACTACACCAAGTCCGATCATCACGTGAGTAGGTGTAGCTTCAAAGGCGAGCATCCATATGGTCATCATATCAAAACATATGACTCATCCTTAACCTTTCAGTCCATGTTCCGAGGCCATGTCTGTACATGCTAGGCTCGCCAAGTAAGAACCTTAGTATTCGCGTGTGTAACTGTCTTACACCCGAGATATGCTCGTGGATTCAAGTACACCCGATCATCACGTGATGTCTTGAAGCGACGAAACATTATCGGTGCATACTTAAGTAAGAACACATTCTTATCTTGATATCTAAATGAGGGATCATCTTATTATGCTAATAAAATGCCAAACAAGCAATATAAGATGCAATCAAAACATCACATGTTTATAAGTGAAATGATATGGTTCCCGCATATGATCTCCATCATGTGCACCGTGGTATGATCTCTATCATACCTTTATGTGTAAGGCCAAGGTCTATGGAACTTACACGCTATGTGTGTTGTAAGAGTATCATCTCATACTTCTACTTACAACATCACCATATCATAACACTAGCCCAACAACAATCTAAACTAGACGCCTCTAATTTATCCATTGCAAGTTTTACGTGGCTTAGGGCTTTTGAAGATAGAACCGTTCTTATCTACGAACATGAACCACAACGAGGATAACCAAATTGTTGACAACTCGTTGCAAATTAGATATTGACTATAGTAGGAGAGACAGACACCCGCTAGCCACTTATGCAAAACTAGTTGCATGTCAAGCGTGGAACAGGTCTCATGTGCGAGGTCATGTAAAGTTTGTCCAGGCCGCTTCATCCCACTATGCCACCAATATCCAAAGTACAACTAAGAAGCAATAAAATAACCATCATCGCCCACATACTCATATGTGTACTACCCGTGCAAAGTATCTACGCATAGATCCGGCTCTGATACCACTGTAGGGTTCGCAGCATAGAAAACAAAAAATTTCCTACGATGGGAACAACTATGTACCAAGATCTATCTACTAGATACAAACAACGGGCAGATGTATATCCGTAGAGAACATACCCTTGAAGACCAACAAAGCTTAACGAGTCCAAACTCGTGGTTGATGTAGACGATCTCTTGCCGATCTCAAGATCGAGAGGAAGTCCTAGCGCCGCAAAACAGCAGCGCATCCGTGCTCGCACACATGTTCGAGGCACCGAGCAACCTCCGCCTCCTCGCTGCAGCGATGCAGCAGAAGAACAACTCTTTATTTCTGAATAGCCACCGGGAACATGTATCTCGCTAGTCCGAGACCATGGGGGATAAATACTAGAGGGGGAGAGAGATCCTTCACGGGGAGGTGTGAGTGAGAGAGAGGGAGGGAGGGGGGCTCATTTTATAGGGAGAGGGGGGCACCCAAGGGGCCATGTGCCCAGCCATGGGGCTGCCCCCACCTCTTCCACATTCTTGTGGGTGGACACTCCACTCACTCAAATGCCTTTCAATTCCCTCCACTCAAAAACCCACTCAAATTCCCATTAAATTTCCACCAAATTTAATGCAAACTCTCATTAAATAAAACTCCTTTTATTTATTCATAATTTTGTTAATTACTTTAATGACAAACATTCACATATAACCCCTTGCTAGTATTTCATTTCACATGCAGAAACACTTTCTGCAATTTCACCCGAAAACCCGTTTCGGTATCTAGTGAAATAAATTCCTGCGCTTGTTATTCTTTTCGGCATGAAACTTTTGCTCCAAATGGATGTCGGTGTCTCTTAAGTGTGTCACCCTACGGTTCGCGAATAATGCGGACATGATCGAGACCCCTCTCGGATCAATAATCAGAAGCGGGATCTGGAGACCCATACTGACTCCCACACATTCAATGATGACTTTCTTGTGATCGTCGGAACCTTTTATGCTAGTATCTTAATCCTTTTGTTTAGCGATATATTACATGTCCGAGATTCGATCATCGGTATCTCCATACCTAGTTTGATCTCGTTACTGACATGTAGTCTTTTCTCGTTCCCGTGATATAACATTCTAGTGATCAAATCACTTGCTTGCAAGCTAATCGTTGTGATATCACCGAGAGGGCCCAGAGCATATATATCCGTCATCGGGATGAACAAATTCCACTCTCGATCCATGGGCCTCAACATAACATTTTATTAGTTCTGAATCCATCTTTATGATCACCCAGTTACGGTGTGACGTTTGATGTTATCAAGAAACTCTTCCAGTGTTAGTGATTGACATGATCTCATGGTCTAAGGATTAGGATCACTTCATAAGTTGTTATAGCAATATAAACTCAATGACTTTGATCGTAATGCTATACTTCGGATGAATGTTCATCACATCATTACACTAATGTTGTGACCTCGTTATTAACAACATCCAATGTCCATGATCAGGAAACTTTGATCATCTTGTTAATCAACTAGCTAGTTTATAAGAGAGGCATAACTAGGAACTTCCTTTTTGTTTATTAAACACACATGTATTAACGTTTCCGTATTAATACAATTATAGCATGCAAAATAAACATTTATCATAAATAAGGAATACGATAATAACCACTTTATTATTGCCTCTCGGGCATATTCCCTTCACAAAGTGTTCGAGAAAGTAGATACGTTTTGGACGTTTCACTCTTCAATCAGTTTCCTCAAATCCTCAATCTCGAAGGTCAGAGTACGAATCAACTACGAATTTTGCTCAATGGGGTTCATAATCATATCGGACCGAGAATCCCAGTCATTGTTATTCTTTGACCACTCTTCCCTCTTAGAGTGTTCCTTCCCTGCATGGTTAGAACGAGGCAGATCCCAAACCGAGGGCAAGTTCCCTTTGGGAACCTATTTGTATTGTTGCTCATGTATAAGAGTATGGAAAGGGTTATTGGTGCGTGAAGGAGGTGACCATGGAGCGAGGACATGACGTGGGGTTTTCCCTCCTGTAGACATCTGTGATGTCCTTCTAAGATTGGTAGGGTTTGCCACCACTCCAATGCTTGTGACGGTAGCATGGGTGTCCGGATACTCGTCCTCCTCCATGTCTTCCTCATCCCCAACCAAGATCTCCTCCTCCTTGGGGTTTTGAGGATCATCTTCCTCGGGCTTCTTGCCTTTGTGTTGGCGGAGACCATGGTGCTCTAAACTTGAGAAGATTTCCTGATAGAAACAGATCGAAACGAAAACACGATATACGAACCTCGGAGGATCTGGGGGTTATATATTACGAAGTTTCAATGCATAAGGAAGGTACTGATGCGAAAACGAGGCAGAGACGGAGTGGAGGGGGATCACACCCCCTCTAGGCGCGACCAGCTGGGGCCTGCGCCTAGGGTGGGTGTGGCCACCATGGCCTCCGTTTCCTCCTCTGTTTCGTCTCGTAACCTTCCGTATGTAATAAAAACATCAAAAATATAAAAAGATTAGGCTTTCATGAACCTTCAGTTTTCAGCACTTTCACCTACTCAAAGACAAACTCTACAGATTCCTTTTCTCCATCTCCTGAAAATTCCTTTCATAGAAGGACTTACACAAACCTCATTGGCAACATTAGTGTATGCAAAAACCATAAACCTTTAGGTTCAAAATTCAACTGAAATCCATCAAAACAAAAGCTACTATAGCAACTCCTTTCCAAAAGCCCCAAAAGAATCTGAAAGGGAATCAATATAAGAAGCAAATGCAAATGATGGCAGAAATCTGTCAAAATAGACCAGCAGGTAAATATTGATTTTTTCGAAAATCTTTTGATGCTCAAATCAAAAAGTGTAAAACAAATAAAAGTTGGATAACAACTGGGAGAACAAGCACAGAAAAATAAAGCTCCATCCGAAGTACTGAGCTCCTTCACCAATTTTTACGATGCAGCACAAAAATCTGTCCCAGGACAGCCACTTTCACAACTCCTCTACTTCTCAAAAGTAGTTGAACTTGACACAAAAACCAAAACAAAAAGGATAAAGAGCGGTTATTACTGAGGTAATAACTTCCAAGACTCAACGAAACTATTGGGTTATCTCCCAAGAAGTACTTTTCTTTAATGCCCTTAAGTTAGGCTTGATAATTTCAAAGATGCTCACATAGGAGATATGTATTTGAAGTGACACTACTAGGAAAATAGCTATAGGTAATCAGCACATTCGTGACTCACATGGTTGGAGTGCCCCACGGCTAAAACAGGCGTGAATCACCTATGGGAAGTGCCCTACTAGTAACTAGAACAACCGTGGCACACATGATCATAGTGCGCCACATATATGTGTGGGCCAGGGCCCTGTTGGCCGCATGCCGCATACCCGTAGCGCACATAGGGGTGGTGCGCTACGGTTGTTGGGGATAGCCATAGCGCACATGTGGCAAGTGCGCTATGCCTATGTGAAGCCCCCTCTGCTCCTTAAACGGGCATAAACATCCGTGGCGCACTCTGGCATATGCGCCACAGATGTGCTTTTTCCCTGTGGCGCACTGGGGCCATGTGCGCCACGGATGTGTCGACCTGCACAAACATATGTGATCATGTGATCATCTCCACCACCCCACACTTCACTTTCCCCTTCTTCTTCCTCCTTAGATCTAGTCGGGATCCTTCTCCTTCCCACCTCAATTTCTCCACCCATTCACCATTTTTAGCATGTAGAACTTGCCTTGGATGTTACATAAGTAATAGAGGAAGCTCTCCTCTCTCATCTCCTTCTCCGGTATCACACGCACCTCTCCTTTCCATCTTCTCGCGATTGGTCTCTCATCTCGGTAAGTTGTCCATGTAAGGATGTGTTCATGTCTATATGGATGATATGGTCATATGTATGCAGATGATCGATGCTCATGATGTGTGTATGGAGAGGATCGATATGGTCATATGTGTATATATGGAGAGTATCGATGATGCTCATGCATGTGTGTATGGAGAGGATACTGATATGTTCATGTGTGTATGGATCTCGGTCTCTCTCTCTTGTGTTTATATGTGAAAAAGTTGCCATTTGTTTTGCCAAAATGTTGATTCATTTCCATTTTGGCAAGACTTTGGCATTTCGCAAAGGTCCTAATTTTAGGATAGGTCATGCCAAAATTTTCTATCGACCATTGCATGCATGCATTCATTATGTGGTTCTAATAGACTTATAATTGTACCATGTACACCGTGCAGGCAAAAATGGTCCGCATAATGAGCGAAGGCATTTTGGCTAGATTTTTGAAATGTGCGACGACCGACATGATACGAAATAACAAGACGGATATAAGATGTCCGTGCAGAAGATGCAAACTCAACTGGGTGATCGACCCAGATTCCGGGAATCTGCAGGCGCACCTACTCTGCCATGGTTTCATGGATGGATACACTCGTTGGATAAGCGATGACGAAGACGATGGAGACGGTGAAGGTGGACAACATGACGACGATCATCATCACGGCGAGAACGGGCGAGATGATGAAGAGTCTCCTGGAGATGGTGAAGGTGCGAAAGCAGACCGGGATGATGATGATCTAGATGCCGGAGGAGCAGACGACGATGGAACAACGTCAGGCTGGGTGCGGGATCCTTATGTGCAAGAGCTGCTTCTCAAGCAGACGAGTAACGCCAGGGCTGCCGCTAGAGATAAAGCCAAGCTTGCACAACTTGAGAAAGACGCGGTTACTCCATTGTATGAAGGATGCATGCCTGATGATACCCGGTTGAATGTAACGATCAAGGCTATGGAGATGAAGGCAAAACACAAATTGAGCGACGCAAGCTTCGACGATATGATGGCATTCTGGCACGATCGTCTCCCGGAGGGGAACACATGTCCAACTAGTATCGAGGACGCCAAGAAAATCATCTGTCCTCTCGATCTACCGCATGTTAGATATCACGTATGCATCAACGATTGCATCATTTATTGGGGTGAGGATGCGGAGAAAACCACATGTCCAGTGTGCGGCGTGAGTCGATACAAGAAAGGGAAGAAAGCACCTCGAAAAGTGGTATGGTACTTTCCTATCACTCCTCGTCTGCAGCGCTATTTCGCGGACCCTAAGGAAGCGAAGCTCATGCGATGGCGTTCGAAAGGATGAACGGACACATCAAAGGATACGTTCGCAACAGGTCCCGTCCAGATGGAAGCATAACCAAGGGCTTTCTGGCCGAAGAGTGCATCTCTTTCTGCATGAATTATCTAGACATCGAGTGTAACATCCCAAAAATACTAAACTTGGATCATCAAACTCTAATCCTCAAAATTAGGGTTAACAAAAACTTTTCTAATTAAAATTATGAATGCATGCATATGTGTATGCATTGATTTTGAAATTCTTTTAAACCACCTTGTTTGATTGCTGCATTGCTTGTAAAATGTTTCTTAGGTGAAATAAACATCATCTAAAACATTTCCCACACTTTTCCTAAAGACAAGTAAATCAAAACACATATATAAAAGGAATGGTCATTTTGACCAATTTAACTCCCATGCCTACTTTGGCTGTCTCAAACTTTCAAAACCTAACAGAAACTTTTCTGGATCTTTGCACCCCTTGAATGTACTCATAACAAAGTATCAAGGCCCACTTTGTGATCATCCAGAAACTTTCAAATGCATAGTTTAAATGACAATTCAAAATTGAATCTTTATCATATGGGAAGATCCCACTTTTTCAAAAACCACTCAAACAAGCTCAACTTTCAAAACCCAAGCATCTGCAGACTCACCAGCACCAATCTAGCAAACCCACCAAAAATCATTTCAAAATTCAAAACTTGATTTCATGCGGCCATTTCATCAAACAGGTTGCAGACACAAATCAAACAAACATCAAACACTATTGTGAGCAGTGATTCTTGCCTAACTGGTTCCCCATTTAGCTCACAACCAGCTCAGTAGATCATCTAGCAAGATTAACCAAGCACTAGCACAACTGTGAGCTTGCCATTGCCATCAATGGTGAACAGACGAGCACACCCTTGCCACCCCATAGTCGACAGCAAGCTAGGAGCAGCAGCAAGCCTAGCCAGCATGTCTGGGAGGCATCCCACCATCCACCGCCACTCCCTGTCCCAGCTGCGAGCGTTGCCAAGCCCTAGACCATGCGCACAAACCGCGCCCAGACTGCCAGCGACCATGCCGAGCGTGCGCCAGAGCACCACCCTCGACCGAAGCCCATAGACCGCGCGTCGCCCTTGCCGCGTGCATACACAATCCCCACCGACACAGGAGACCGCCAGACATCCCCGTTCGCCGCCCCGTGACGCACAGCCACCACTCGCCGTCGAAGACGCCGCCTCTGCCGCGCAGAGCATCGCCCGTTCCAGACCAAGCCGCACCACCCCACGCCTCAAAACCATGTCGTTGAGCATCGCCAGGAGACACCGCACCGTCCCCTACCTTCGCCCATGCCAATAGCCGCCTGTACCATCGCCCCCGACGAGCTCACCATGCCCCCCGACGGTCCCCTCGCTCGACTATAAATAGAGGCCATCCCCGCTCGATTTCTTCACACCATCTCACTCCCCTCTCCTCACTAATCGTGCCACACCGTTCTCAGAGCAAGGCGAGCACCACCTCGCCGGATTTTCACCGGAGCCTACCGCCTCTGGAGAAGAAGGGAGCCATCGATTGGAGCCGCCCCAGGAGAAGCCACCGGTACCAGGAGATTCGCCGTCGTCGACTTCGTCGTACGCCCGCCTCGTCGACCCTTGCCAGCACCCCGGTGAGCCCCCAGCACCCCTCACTAGCCGCGCTAGGTTTCGTTCTCGCCGACGTTGTCTCGTGTCGACGATGACTCCCAGCCGTTGGATTAGAATCAGATCGAACGATCCACGTTGCCCCATACCGCTTCGCCCAGCCCCGTGTCACTAACGAGTGGGGACACCCACTTAAGCAGCCTGCGGGAGCACTGCGCTTAGCAGGCCGGCCCGTTAACCTTTCCCGCGCAGCCCAGTGATTTGAATTAGATCTTTTTCTTTTTAATTCAAACACACTTCTGTACCCATTTTCAAAAATCAATCCAGGTCGATCCAGTGCACCAATTTGAATGAAACCAATTTTGTTGGAAAGGTCTGTGAATGCTGAATCCAAGCCCGTTGGATTCAAGTCATTTGGATCTATAGATCACCCATGGTAAAAATAACAAGGCAGAAGCTTTTCTGCATTCAAACATTTTTCAAATTTAAACCATAATAGCTTTTAAGTTGATTCCAAATCTCAAAAATCAGATTTAACCATACCTTTCAGAATATATAAAAATATATAGGTTTACTTGCAGAAATAATGTTCAAGTAATAAAAGAATGCTACATAGGCATTTCTAGCCACTTTAATTAATTAAAATAAAAGGGTAAACCTTATTAAATTGTGACACCACTTTAAATCACATTCCCATGGACTACAATATGTGGTGATGACATGTGTCAACATGATCCCATGTTTGGTTTGGAGAATATTAAATCTTAAGTAGTTTTTCAATGAGTAGAAATTACTTTTCTAAAAATAAAAGGAATTAAACCAAGCCTTAACCTTGTAATGTTAGAGATGATGCTAGATCATCTATAGGACCCTTGTGTGTGATAATTGCAAGTAGTTAAGTATTGTTTGGTGATTGTGTACCTCGTATTTATTTATAGACGCTAGTACCAACCAAGGATACGAGGAGGAAGGAGGATACTACGAAGAAGAAGCCGAGGAGAACTTCAACCACTTCTCTGCACAAGGCAAGCCTAATACTACTAGTTGATTGAGCAAGATGACACTATACCTATGCAAGCTAACACTTGCAATTTAGCAAGCTTATATTGACACTGATGCAAGCCAATACTTGTTACTATACCTACTATATGCCTTAAGCATATGTGATCATACTCACTTGATAAACCAATCCTAGTTTTATTTGCAAGCTTCTTACTTTATTTCTTTATCAAAGCTTACTTAGTGTTTACTTAAGAGTTTGGTAGATACTAGAAAGTTAGCTAAAGGTTGCATAAAGAGCATAAAATTTGGCCTATGTTAGAAACCTTGATATCATCCTAAGATATAAGGTTGTACTTAGTTGAAACCCCACTAGTTTACCACCCCTCATTAGTGCTTATCCCCACTAGTAGATGCTAATGCTAAGCATAAAACTTGATCAACTTTAGATGGGCTTACTTGTTGAAAAAATGGTTATGAAAACCTTAGAATGATGAATCATTCTATTGAAATGTTTTGGACATGTGTTTCCAAACACCTGATGATTTTGGTGATGCAAATGATGAGGCATGAGCCTTAGCCCTTTATAAAATTGATGGTTGTCTGGATGCGATACCGTTCCAATTTTATCGTACAACCACAATACCCGAAGATTTGGTAGGGCTTGACTAGAACCTTATATACCTTAGTATTAGTTCCCTCACGGCCAAGGTCTGAGCTGAGGCTACCTTGTGAAGATTGTCCACCTGTGCAGTACCCAAGATGACAGTTGGTCATGGTTGGGAGGCCAAACTCACAGGAGAGGTGTTTATACTAGGGCGTGTAATTGAAAGGTTAGGATTGATTATCCACATACTGAGTATGGTGAATTCAGGATTTGTTCCTGACGAATGTATCGAATGTTGTGGTGAAAGTGTACAATCTCTGCAGAGTGTCAAACTATTCGAATAGCCGTGTCCGTGGTTATGGACAATTGGAGTGGCCATACTGTTCCCCCGTCAGACTTTTCAAAAATGACTTGTGAAATGAATTGAGACCTTGACTTGACCACAACAGAGTTGTGACATGAGTTACAAGATCCCACTTAGGAGTTATAAAATTGTGACTAGCTTTGGAACTTAGTAGAGATAAATCTGGCTTTTGCAAAACAACCCTAGAGCCTAGTGTCCTATTATCCAAAAACCCCTTTACCTGTTAGTATTAGTTTGCGAGTACTTAAAGAGTACTCATGGCTTTGTCCCTGGCTATTCCCATGGCCAGACTATGAAGAGGAGTACCTGGAAGATGGACCCCAGGAAGGTTACAACAATTAGGATCATCTCCCATCGTCAGCATTGCCTGTGACCCCGAAGATGGAGCTTCGCCTACGCTACCGTTATTATTACGTATTCCGCTGCTTGATGTTGTATTAAGAACTGGATCATGAGATCCCTATTTGTGTAAGAACTTATGTACGGTTGTAATGGATGATGTACTATGGTATCCAATTCTGTTATGTCTCGCAAAAATGGTAATCCTGGGATTGCGATGTATGGCATAACAGGAATCTGGGATTAAAAATCCGGGTGTTGACAAGTTGGTATCAAAGCCATCCTGACCATAGGAGACCCTAGTTAGACTGGACGTTTGAACCAAAAACTTAGTTTCAAAACCAAAGAAAACAAATATTTACAAAACTTATTCTCATTCTTATCTCTTTGATTCTTTCATGAAAATTCATGTTCCTCAAAAACTCTTGCAAAATACATAAAATTTTGACACACTTGATCACTCTGCTAACCTACTCATCCTCTATTTTTATAGATGGACCTGAAGTACAGCAAGTTTTACCAACTGGGGAATGGTGGAGACCTTATCTTTGAGAGGGATTTGGACCAACTTTCGGAACTTCTGGAGCGTCCGCACCCCGAGTTCTTCGGAGCTCATCTCAATGATCAAGGAGGAGAAGACCTGCAGTGGCTAATTGTTGCAAGTCTCCGAGGAAAGATTGAACCTCCCACTGCGGAGGGAATTCAGTTTACCTTGAGGGAAAACAACTGGCTCGATGGACTTGCCAGAGCAATGCAGGAAGCTCTTTCCCGTCTGTGTGGGCAGAGCATCAATCAGATAAAGGGTACTCGCTTTGAGTTTTGCCCAAGACGTGATGCAAATGGACAACCACTGGAAGCCCCATACCACCCCGAGCTGAAGACTCAATTGGACCACCTTAGCTTCATGATGTACGATCGTCAGCAGGAGTTGGACAACTGCCGTGACTACTCCAACCACAAGTCTGCCATCATCAAGACAAAGGATCAGACCATCGCCATGCTAGCAAAGGATCGCAAGTCTCGCCGCCATCAGCTCGACAAGAAGGAGCGCATTATTGCCCGTCTTCGCCATCGCATCTCATCTCTGGAGGAGACCATCCACGAGAGAGACATGCAGTTGGAGGAAAGGGAGAATGCCAGAGAGGATCTTCGTGGAGACCCTTACTCCTATCTTAGCGATGACGATGATTTTCTGGAGGATCAGGCCATGGACTTCTTCACCGATGAGGATGATTTCGCCTTCATCGATGATGATGAAGATGATGAAGCCACAGACCCCGAGGAGTAGTAGCACTTGAGCACTAACGTAGTGAGTAGTATTCGGTCCCACTGTATCGTAGTTTCCAGAATGGTTCTTCAAACCATCTGTTTTTCTTTGTTGTGGTGTGTGTTGTACTGTGTGATATGAATGAATGAATCAATGAAAAAGAAAGTTGCTAGAAAAATCTGAGTCAAACCTTTAAAACTTTTCAAAGTCCCCGAAACCTTAGAAATTTACCTCTTTTCTCATGATCTATCTCAATCTTCAGATGCCACGTGGAGGAAGTGGTTCAGCCCCGGACCCGATGTTGCAGATACTGCAAATGTTGACTTCTGACCGCGAAGCTGAAAGAGCGGAACGTCAAGCCAACCTAGCCACTCTGCAGCAGATAGCCCAGCTAGCCCACAACAACCAAGGTCACGGAAATCAGGACAACCATGGATCTAAGCTCAAGAATTTCCAGAATATGAACCCACCTGTTTTCACTAAGTCAGAAGAACCCCTAGACGCTGATCATTGGCTGCAAACCATGGAAAATAACTTAGAAGTCGCCGGAGTGGAAGCCAACGAGAAAGTTCTGTTCGCCACCCATTATCTAGCCGGAGATGCCAGGGCATGGTGGAACAGTGTTCGCGCAATGACCGGAGGCCAGATGATGACCTGGGAGGAATTCAAGGTCAAGTTTAGCAGAACCCATGTGCCACCGGGTTTGATAAAGAGAATGAGAGACGAGTTCAGAGAGCTGAAACAAGGAAGGATGACTGTAGTGGAATACCGTGACAAAATTTTGTCATTAGCTAGGTATGCCCCGGATGAGATCGACACGGAGGCCAAGAAGAAAGAAAGATTCCTGAATGGTCTGCATGATGAGATGCAGACAGTGTTAGTCAATATCCCCTTTGCTGATATTGAAGCCCTTGTCGACTCTGCTATCCAGATGGAAGGAAAGATCAACCAAGCCAATGAGAACCGCAAGAGTCATATGATGCACCAACCAGGAACCCATCAGACCCCAAAGTATCGCCCCAACCCATCTCCAGGATTTGCCCCAAGAACCAACAGACCCCCGATGAACCGTCCGACCTATCCCAACCGTGGAAACCCTAGACCCGGAGGAAATCACAACAACCCCGGCAACTCTAGCAATTTCACCCGTGCCCCACCCAAGTTCAACAACAACAATGTTACCAACAACACCAACACTGCCCCGAGGACTGGAAGCAATGTTGTGCCTGTCGCAGCCAAGGACAAGTCGCAAGTGACTTGTTATGACTGTGGAAATAAAGGCCATTGTTCCAACGAGTGCCCCAACAAGAAGAATGCTACAGCCCCCAATTCCAATGCCCCAGCTCAGCAACAGCATCGTGTTCAGCCAGGAAGAAGATTTGCCCCAGGGAATTCACTCAACCGCAATGGCCGTCTTTTTCTCATGCATGCTGAAGAAGCTCAGGAAGCGCCAGACGTTGTGCTGGGTATGTTTTCTGTTAATTCAGTACTTGCATAGTGTTGTTTGACTCTGGTGCATCGCATTCATTTGTCACCGAAGAATTTGCCTGCACTAGTAAAATTCAACCAACCAAACTAAAGCATGTGATGATTGTTCAAATTCCCGGATCAACCACCAAGGCTAGGCAAATTTGCAAAGCCGTCCCTATCCGAATCCATGGCATAGATTTTTATGCTAATCTGATAGTACTCGGAACTAAAGGTTTGGAAGTAGTACTAGGAATGGATTGGATGTCCAAACATAAGGGATTGATTGACTGTGCTAAGAAAGCCATAACCATGACCAGTACAGCCGGAATATCAGTCGAACATATATCTGAAACCTTACCTCGCCAATTCAAATGCAACAAGAGTATAGCCCAACCTACCATTGACCAAGTCCGGATAGTCTGTGAATACCCTGATGTATTTCCAGATGTTTTGCCCGGTATGCCCCCAGATCGGGATATCGAGTTCATCATCGAACTAATCCCCGGAATAGGACCCATAGCCCAGAGACCCTATAGTATGAACCCGTCAGAGCTCGCAGAACTGAATAAGCAACTGGATTCCATGTTGGAAATCGGATTGATTCAACCAACTGCGTCACCATGGAGATCACCTGTCTTATTTGTGGACAAGAAGGATGGAGGTAACCGTTTGTGTACGGATTATCGGAAGTTGAATGATGTCACCATCAAGAACAAGTACCCCTTGCCCAAGATAGAAGATTTGTTTGATCAGTTGACCGGTGCCAAGGTGTTTTCTAAGATTGATCTTAGAACTGGTTATCATCAACTCAAGATTCGTGCAGAGGATATTCCAAAGACTACATTTACCACCAGATATGGATTGTATGAGTATACAGTCATGTCTTTTGGATTAACCAATGCCCCCGCTTATTTCATGAACCTCATGAATAAGATTTTTATGGACTTCCTAGATAAGTTTGTCGTTGTTTTCATCGATGACATTTTGATTTATTCCAAATCAGAAGAAGAACATGAGCTACACCTAAGGACCATTCTTGGAACCCTTAGAGAGCATCAGTTGTATGCAAAGTTTAGCAAATGTGAATTCTGGTTATAGGAGGTAGGATTCCTCGGTCACATTGTATCAGCCGGAGGAATTGCTGTTGACCCTGCCAAAGTGAAAGATGTAGAAGATTGGCAAGCCCCAACAACTCAAACCCAAGTTCATGCATTTCTCGGATTGGCGGGATATTACCGCAAGTTCGTAGAAGGATTCTCGAGTATCGCCAGACCCATGACCCAATTGCTGAAGAAGGACAAGAAGTTTGAATGGACCGACAAATGTGAAGCGAGTTTTCAAGAACTCAACAGGAGATTAATTTCAGCCCCAATCTTGATCATGCTGGATATCACGAAGCCCTTCGATGTGTATTGTGACGCATCCAAGATTGGTCTCGGATGTGTGCTAATGCAAGAAGGCAAAGTTATATCTTATCTATCTCGACAATTGAAGCAACATGAGCAAAATTACCCAACCCATGACCTCGAGCTCGCAGCCGTAGTCCTAGCCCTGAAGACATGGAGACATTACCTGATGGGAAATCGTTGTGAGATTTATTCGGATCACAAGAGCCTAAAGTATATATTCACTCAGAAGGAGCCGAATATGAGGCAGAGAAGATGGATTGAGCTAATCAAGGATTATGACCTGGACATTCACTATCACCCTGGTAAAGCCAACGTGGTAGCCGATGCCCTTAGCAGATTGACGTGCCGCTTGAACTCCATGATTTTGAAGGAGCAACCAAGATTGCACAAAGAGATGGAAGATTTTCGAATAGAATTAGTAAGTGAAGGATTTTTGGCTAGCATAGAACTCCAGCCCACTTTGATCAGTCAGATTAAAGAGGCGCAGAAGGGAAATGCCAGTATTGACGGAATCAAGCATCGTATCGGTACAGGCAAAGTACCCGGATTCACCGAGGACGAAGAAGGAGTTTTGTGGTACAAAGGACGCCTTTGTGTACCATCAGATTCTGAGTTGAAAGAAGTTACCTTGAAGGAGGCTCATGATACTCTTTATTCTATCCATCCCGGAGGAACTAAGATGTATCAAGATTTGAAGGAGCAATTTTGGTGGAATAAGATGAAGAGAGAAATCGGAAGCTATATCGCCAAGTGTGATATATGTCAGCGAGTCAAGGCAGGACGTCAAAGACCCGCTGGATTGTTGCAACCTTTGCAGATTCCGGAATGGAAATGGGATTCTGTAGGAATGGACTGGTCTACCTACTTCTAGTAGGGGAATGACTCTATCTGGGTCATAGTGGACAGATTGTCCAAAGTCGCCCATTTCTTGCCCATCAAAACCACCTATCAGAGTTCGAAACTAGCAGAGTTGTACATCTCTAGAATCATCAGTTTGCACGGAGTCCCTAAGAACATAGTATCGGATCGAGGAACTCAGTTTACCTCGAGATTCTGGAAGAAAGTTCAAGAAGGTTTAGGAACCTGCCTAGATTTCAGTACCGCGTATCACCCTCAAACCGATGGACAAACGGAGCGAGTAAATCAAATACTCGAAGATATGATGAGAGCCTGTGTGTTAGAATATGGATCCAAGTGGGAAGACTGTCTGCCGTTTGCAGAATTTTCCTACAACAACAGTTACCAAGCCAGTTTGCAAATGGCCCCATTTGAATTCATGTACGGAAGAAAGTGTCGCACCCCTTTGAACTGGTCGGAAGTAGGAGAGAGTCAGATTTTTGGACCCGACATCCTACGAGAAGCAGAAGAGAAGGTTCACAAGATTCGTGAGCACCTCAAGACCGCCCAATCCTGACAGAAGAGTTACACCGACAAGAGACGTCGAGACCTCGCCTTCAACATAGGAGATTTTGTTTATCTGAAAGTGTCGCCATTGAAGGGAATGCAGTGTTTCCAACTCAAAGGAAAGTTAGCCCCCAGATATATCGGACCTTTCAAAATTCTGAGCCGTCGAGGAGAAGTATCGTATCAATTGGATCTACCCGAAGAGATGTCAGCAGTGCACAATGTGTTCCATATCTCATTACTTTGCAAGTGTCTCGAAGTCCCCGAGAAGACTGAAGTGTTCAAGAATATCGACCATCGGACCATAGAGATCAACAATGACCTGACCTATCCCGAAGTACCCATCCGCATTTTGGAAGAAGCTTTTCGAACTACCCGAACCCGAAGCATCAAGTTTCTCAAGATTCAGTGGAGCAACCACACAGAAGAGGAAGCTACCTGGGAACGCGAAGATCACATCAGGACGGAGTTTCCCGATCTCTTCAAGTCCTAGGTAATCTTTTCGTCCTTTTAAAATCTTGGGACGAGATTTTGTTTAAGGGGGGAAGGTTTGTAACATCCCAAAAATACTAAACTTGGATCATCAAACTCTAATCCTCAAAATTAGGGTTAACAAAAACTTTTCTAATTAAAATTATGAATGCATGCATATGTGTATGCATTGATTTTGAAATTCTTTTAAACCACCTTGTTTGATTGCTACATTGCTTGTAAAATGTTTCTTAGGTGAAATAAACATCATCTAAAACATTTCCCACACTTTTCCTAAAGACAAGTAAATCAAAACACATATATAAAAGGAATGGTCATTTTGACCAATTTAACTCCCATGCCTACTTTGGCTGTCTCAAACTTTCAAAACCTAACAGAAACTTTTCTGGATCTTTGCACCCCTTGAATGTACTCATAACAAAGTATCAAGGACCACTTTGTGATCATCCAGAAACTTTCAAATGCATAGTTTAAGTGACAATTCAAAATTGAATCTTTATCATATGGGAAGATCCCACTTTTTCAAAAACCACTCAAACAAGCTCAACTTTCAAAACCCAAGCATCTGCAGACTCACCAGCACCAATCTAGCAAACCCACCAAAAATCATTTCAAAATTCAAACCTTGATTTCATGCGGACATTTCATCAAACAGGTAGTAGACACAAATCAAACAAACATCAAACACTATTGTGAGCAGTGTTTCTTGCCTAACTGGTTCCCCATTTAGCTCACAACCAGCTCAGTAGATCATCTAGCAAGATTAACCAAGCACTAGTACCACTGTGAGCTTGCCATTGCCATCAATGGTGAACAGCTGAGCACACCCTTGCCACCCCATAGTCGACAGCAAGCTAGGAGCAGCAGCAAGCCTAGCCAGCATGTCTGGGAGGCAGCCCATCGTCCACCGCCACTCCCTGTCCCAGCCGCGAGCGTTGCCAAGCCCTGGACCACGCGCACAAACCGCGCCCAGACCGCTAGCGACCATGCCGAGCGTGCGCCAGAGCACGACCCTCGACCGAAGCCCACAGACCGCGCGCCGCCCTTGCTGCATGCATACACAATCCCCACCGACCCAGGAGACCGCCAGACATCCCCGTTCGCCGCCCCGTGACGCACAGCCACCACTCGCCGTCGAAGACGCCGCCTCTGCCGCGCAGAGCATCGCCCGTTCCAGACCAAGCCGCGCCGCCCCACGCCTCAAAACCATGTCGTTGAGCATCGCCAGGAGACACCGCACCGTCCCCTACCTTCGCCCATGCCAATAGCCGCCTGTACAATCGCCCCCGACGAGCTCACCGTGCGCCCCGACGGTCCTCTCGCTCGACTATAAATAGAGGCCACCCCGCTCGATTTCTTCACACCATCTCACTCCCCTCTCCTCACTGATCGTGCCACACCGTTCTCAGAGCAAGGCGAGCACCACCTCGCCAGAATTTCACCGGAGCCCGCCGCCTCTAGAGAAGAAGGGAGCCAGCGATTGGAGCCGCCCCAGGAGAATCCACCGGTACCAGGAGATTCGCTGTCATCGACTTCGTCGTTCGCCCGCCTCGCCGACCCTCGCCAGCACCCCGGTGAGCCTCCAGCACCCCTCACTGGCCGCACTAGGTTTCGTTCTCGCCGGCGTTGTCTCGCGTCGACGATGACTCCCAGCCGTTGGATTAGAATCAGATCGAACGATCCACGTTGCCCCATACCGCTTCGCCCAGCCCCGTGTCACTGACGAGTTGGGACACCCCCTTAAGCAGCCCGCGGGAGCACTGCGCTTAGCAGGCCGGCCCGTTAACCTTTCCCGCGCAGCCCAGTGATTTGAATTAGATCTTTTTCTTTTTAATTCAAACACACTTCTGTACCCATTTTCAAAAATCAATCCAGGTCGATTCAGTGCACCAATTTGAATGAAACCAATTTTGTTGGAAAGGTCTGTGAATGCTGAATCCATGCCCGTTGGATTCAAGTCATTTGGATCTATAGATCACCCATGGTAAAAATAACAAGGCAGAAGCTTTTCTGCATTCAAACATTTTTCAAATTTAAACCATAATAGCTTTTGAGTTGATTCCAGCTCTCAAAAATCACATAACCATACCTTTCAGAATGTATAAAAATATATAGGTTTACTTGCAAAAGTAATGTTCAAGTAATAAAAGAATGCTACATAGGCATTTCTAGCCACTTTAATTAATTAAAATAAAAGGGTAAAACCTTATTAAATTGTGACACCACTTTAAATCACATTCCCATGGACTAAAATATGTGGTGATGACATGTGTCAACATGATCCCATGTTTGGTTTGGAGAATATTAAATCTTAAGTAGTTTTTCAATGAGTAGAAATTACTTTTCTAAAAATAAAAGGAATTAAACCAAGCCTTAACCTTGTAATGTTAGAGATGATGCTAGATCATCTATAGGACCCTTGTGTGTGATGATTGCAAGTAGTTAAGTATTGTTTGGTGATTGTGTACCTCGTATTTATTTATAGGCGCTAGTACCGACCAAGGATACGAGGAGGAAGGAGGATACTACGAAGAAGAAGCTGAGGAGAACTTCAACCACTGCTCTGCATAAGGCAAGCCTAATACTACTAGTTGATTGAGCAAGCTGAGACTATACCTATGCAAGCTAACACTTGCAATTTAGCAAGCTTATATTGACACTGATACAAGCCAATACTTGTTACTATACCTACTATATGCCTTAAGCATATGTGATCATACTCACTTGATAAACCAATCCTAGTTTTATTTGCAAGCTTCCTACTTTATTTCTTTATCAAAGCTTACTTAGAGTTTACTTAAGGGTTTGGTAGATACTAGAAAGTTAGCTAAAGGTTGCATAAAGAGCATAAAATTTGGCCTATGTTAGAAACCTTGATATCATCCTAAGATATAAGGTTGTACTTAGTTGAAACCCCACTAGTTTACCACCCCTCATTAGTGCTTATCCCCACTAGTAGATGCTAGTGCTAAGCATAAAACTTGATCAACTTTAGATGGGTTTACTTGGTGGAAAAATGGTTATGAAAACCTTGGAATGATGAATCATTCTATTGAAATGTTTTGGACATGTGTTTCCAAACACATGATGATTTTGGTGATGAAAATGATGAGGCATGAGCCTTAGCCCTTTATAAAACTGATGGTTGTCTGGATGCGATACCATTCCAATTTTATCGTACAACCACAATACCCGAAGATTGGGTAGGGCTTGACTGGAACCTTATATACCTTAGTATTAGTTCCCTCATGGCCAAGGTCTGAGCTGAGGCTACCTTGTGAAGATTGTCCACCTGTGCAGTACCCAAGATGACAGTTGGTCATGGTTGGGAGGCCAAACTCACAGGAGAGGTGCTTATACTAGGGCGTGTAATTGAAAGGTTAGGATTGATTATCCGTATACTGAGTATGGTGAATTCAGGATTTGTTCCTGACAGATGTATCGAATGTTGTGGTGAAAGTGTACAATCTCTGCAGAGTGTCAAACTATTTGAATAGCCACGTCCGCGGTTATGGACAGTTGGAGTGGCCATACTGTTCCCCCGTCAAACTTTTCAAAAATGACTTGTGAAATGAATTGAGACCTTGACTTGACCACAACAGAGTTGTGACATGAGTTACAAGATCCCACTTAGGAGTTATAAAATTGTGACTAGCTTTGGAACTTAGTAGAGATAAATCTGGCTTTTGCAAAACAACCCTAGAGCCTACTGTCCTATTATCCAAAAACCCCTTTACCTGTTAGTATTAGTTTGCGAGTACTTAAAGAGTACTCATGGCTTTGTCCCTGGCTATTTCCATGGCCAGAATATGAAGAGGAGTACCTGGAAGATGGACCCCAGGAAGGTTACGACAATTAGGATCATCTCCCATCGTCAGCATTGCCTGTGACCCCGAAGATGGAGCTTCGCCTACGCTACCGTTATTATTACGTATTCCGCTGCTTGATGTTGTATTAAGAACTGGATCATGAGATCCC
This sequence comes from Avena sativa, assembly GCA_916181665.1. Lineage (NCBI taxonomy): Eukaryota > Viridiplantae > Streptophyta > Magnoliopsida > Poales > Poaceae > Avena > Avena sativa. The sequence goes on from OV702297.1 coordinate 313,341,361, forward strand.
TATTTGTGTAAGAACTTATGTACGGTTGTAATGGATGATGTACTATGGTATCCAATTCTGTTATGTCTCGCAAAAATGGTAATCCTGGGATTGCGATGTATGGCATAACAGGCATCTGGGATTAAAAATCCGGGTGTTGACATCGAGAACCCTGTCGGTCTTCCCGTTAATAGGCACCTTGGCAAGCTCGACGGATCTGGTCACCGAGAGGGTCGTCGCATACTGCATGCAGACTTCGATTTTCGACGCACAGACTTTGATCGAGCAAACCTCGTCGCGCTACAGCATTTAGAACTGGTCGATCCTTGGGTACAGAAGCACAAAAGGTTAATCGAGAAAAAGTATAGTGACCGGGGCATACAGAGGGCGCAGGGAGAAATAATCAAAGAGCACAACTCAGATTTCACGCGTTGGTTTAGGCAGACGCTCCTTGATAATCCCCCGCGATCGCATTCTTCTGACACGGAAAAGATCATATTCACATTGTCGCAGGGACCGATGCAAAACCTGGTGACTTATCAGGCGTATGATATCAACGGCTACACATTCTACACGGAGGAAAAGGACAACAAGTGTGATTATCAGAACTCAGGCGTAATGTCGGAATTCTACAGCGATGACAACGTGAAGGAAAGATTCTACGGAAGAATCGAGGAGATCTGGGAGCTCGACTACTGTGGAGAAAAGGTGTCGATGTTCTGTGTCAGATGGGCAAAGAGCGTCGAAAGAAAAGACCGGTATTTCACAACCATGGTTATACCCCAAGCAGCCAAATCCAAGGTCGCTGGTGCGAACATGGCCGCGAAAAATGAACCGTGGGTACTGGCTACCAAAGTGGACCAATGTTTTTTCATTACCGACCCGAAAAATCCTAGCCGTGTTGTCGTGAGGAGAGGAAAAAGAAACATCATCGGAATGGATGGAGTCGCCAACGAGCAAGACTTCGACCAGTACAACGATCCAATGATTGAAGATGACGACGACTACGATGCAGCAACATACATCACAAGAAGTAAAAGGCCAACCCTACCGAAAAAAAGGTAGCCCCTTCGAAAGAAGAAACATTAAAGTACCAGGGCTAAATTATTCAACCGCGACAAAGAAGGGAAAAAATATTGTAAAATGCTAGCTCAAAAAATATTGTAAAATGCGTGGTCGAAAAAGATTGTAATATTCATGGACAAATTATTCTGAAATTTAGTTATACTTTGAATCATATTTTTACCACTTTTATGACATATATATATATATGAGGAATTCTTTTCGAGTTACTTTGGTCTTTTTCGAGAATAATGCCGATGATTGAAATGTCATGGCACACTATATATGTGAATGTGCTACGACGGGATTGTGAGCCTTGTGATATGCACAAGTCCAGGTCTTGTGCATCATACTTGGCTCACAGTTCCATCGTAGCATATTCCTGTGTCCAACGACCTATGTATATATATATGAGGCATTCTTTTCGAGTTACTTTGGTCTTTTTCGAAAATAATGCTGATGATTGAAATGTCGTGGCACACTATATGTGAATATGCTGCGATGGGATTGTCCACCTTGTGCTATGCACAGGTCCAGGTGTTGTGCATCCTACTTGGCGAACAGTTCCATCGTAGCATATTCATGTGTCGAACAACCTAGTTATATATGAGGCATGCTTTTTGAGTTTGGTCTTTTTGATTTAGGAGTACTTTTTATAAGTGTATCTTCATATGCGAATTTAATTATATATGTTTTTTTTCAATCATCGGTTAATTATTATTGTCAACTTATAGATGACGTGGTACGTCGTGTACAAGGGACGGGTTCCTGGAGTCTACGATAATTGGGAAGACTGCCGGAGACAGGTGCACCGTTTCAGCGGCAATAGCTACAGAGGGTACAACACTATGGCGGAGGCGGAAGCTTGATACACGCGCTATCTACCGGGAGTTAGGACGAAGAACCGGATGAAGACCTACACCTTCGTCGCGGCGGTGATCATGCTTATCTTTTTTGGTTGTTTATCCCACGTTTGTGTCTAGCTAGTTTAGATGTCTAGGCGAGCTTCCGATCGAGCTCTAACTTGTTCAATCGACACATGTATTCGCATGTCACCAACTACTTTCTAACTTGATCGAAACAATGTATAACTTATGTATTCATGTATGAGACTTATCTATATGTATTTGTTTCAATCTTGTTTTGCGAATTGTGTATTTATATATATATAACTGTATATCTTATATCTGTGTGTATATCTGTATGTATATCTGCCTATATAATCTATATTGTATATCATCTGGCCCTGAATTTTTTTTAAAAAAGACACCCGTGGCGCACATGGCACAGCTTCTGTGGCGCACTGCAACTAAAGCGCACCTGTGCAGCTTAGTGGCGCACTGCAATGTGCGCCACAGAACATCCAAAGCGTAGCACACCTGCCAACATATTCGTGGCGCACTAGCAGGTGCGCTACGCCTATCTCGACATAACCGTGGCGCACCAGGCAGTGCGCCACGGCTAGGAGATAGCCGTAGCGCAAGGCCCGTGGCGCACCCCTAGTGCGCCACAGATGATGTTTACAGGTGCGCCACAGACGACCGTTTTTCTAGTAGTGTGAAAGAGAGCATCAAGAAGCAAATATCCAACACATTTAAGTCTAACCCACTTCCTATGCAAGGGGGTCTCATGAGAAGACAAATTGTAGAAACAAAAAGCCACTAGTATAGGAAGACAAAACAAATGCATGTTCAAAGCTTTCAACATAAAACGGGGAAACCTAACATTATTGAGATGCATAAAACCATGTTTCCCTCTCTCATAATAACTTTCAGTAGAAATTTGAATAAAGTAGACAATATAAATTTCATAGGAAACAACTTTATCATCAGAATGAGCATACTTACAATCATCAAAAAGAGGTCCAAGGTCATACACTGTATCAATAGAAGCAAGTTGTTCCATCCTGAAATCTTCATTAGGCAAGCTATTTTCACAAGGAGATTTAGCAAATTTGGAAAAGTTAAACTCATAAGAATCTCCATAAAACTTAGTTAAAACTTTCTCCTTTTACAATCTATAATAGCTCCACAAGTGTTCAGGAAAGGTCTACCAAAGATGATAGGACAATTTTTGCTAGCTGCTGAATTAAGCACTAGAAAATCAGCAGGATACTTAATCTTGCCGCAAAGAACTTCCACATCTCTTACAATACCAATAGGGCAAATGGTTTCCTTATTAATAAGGTGAATAACCACATCAATGTCCTCAAGCTCACAAGGACCAACTTCATGCATACTTTCCCTGTAAAGCTCATAAGGAATAACACTAGAACTAGCACTAATATCACATAAACCATAATAGCAATGATCACCAATTTTATCAGAAAGCACAGGGACACTAGCTTTTCTAGCTTTACTAGGATGAGAGATAATATTAGAAGCGTCTTCAAAGAAGACAATGTGCTCATCCTCTATATTTTTAGTGACAGGATCTTTCACAATAGCTACCATAGGTTCAGTATTCATTTGCTCATCAGGTTCCATAGTTTTCTTTATACCTTTGTTATTCGCACTAATCATCATAGAATACTCCTTTAACTTAGCTGGGAAAGGTGTTTTCTCAATATAAGGTTAATGCAAAATATGATTAGTAGTACAAACTACAGTGCTTCTAATGAAGGGAATATGCCCTGAGAAGCAATAATAAAGTGGTTATTATGTATATTCCAAGTATATGATAGATGTTTATTTTGCATGCTATAATTGTATTAATATGGAAACGTTAATACATGTGTGTTTAATAAACAAACAGAAAGTTCCTAGTTATGCCTCTCTTATAAACTAGCTCGTTGATTAAGAAGATGATCGAGGTTTCTTGATCAAGGACATTTGATGTTGTTAATAATGAGGTCACAACATTATTGGAATGGTGTGATGACCATTCATCTGAAGTATAGCATTACGATCAAAGTCATTGAGTTTATATTGCTATAACATCATACGAAGTAATCCTAATCCTTAGACCATGAGATCATGTCAATCACTAACACTGGAAGAGTATGTTGATAACATCAAACATCACACCGTAACATGGTGATTATAAAGATGGGTTCAGTACTACTAAAGTGTTATGTTGAGGCCCATGGATCGAGAGTGGAATTTGTTCATCCCAATGACGGATAGATATACTCTGGGTCCTCTCGGTGATATCACATTGATTAGCTTGCAAGCAAGTGATTTGATCACTAGAATGTTATATCACGGGAACGAGAAAAGAGTACATATTAGTAACGATATCAAACTAGGTATGGAGATACCGATGATCGAATCTTGGACATGTAATATATCGCGAGACAAAGGGATTAAGATACTAGCGTAAAAGGTTCTCACGATCACAAGAAAGTCATCGTTGAATGTGTGGGAGTCAGTATGGATCTCCAGGTCCCGCTTCTGATTATTGATCCGAGAAGGGTCTCGATCATGTCCGCATTATTCACGAACCGTAGGGTGACACACTTAAGAGACCCCGACACCATTTGGAGCAAATGGTTTCATGCTGAAAAGAATAACAAGCGTAGGAATTTATTTCACTAGATACTGAAACTGGTTTTGGGTGAAATAGCAGAAAGTGTTTCTGCATGTGAAATGAAATATTAGCAAGGGGTTATATGTGAATGTTTGTCATTAAAGTAATTGACAAAATTATGAATAAATAAAAGGATTTTTATTTAATGAGAATTTGCATTAAATTTGGTGGAAATTTAATGGGAATTTGAGTGGGATTTTGAGTGGAGAAAATTGAAGGGGCATTTTGTGAGTGGAGCTTCCACCCACATGAATGAAGGAGGGGAGGGGCATCCCCCATGGTCGGCGGCCACCCCTTGTGTGCCCCCTCCTTCTATAAAAGGAGCCCCCTCCTCACTTCTCACTCACACCTCCTCGTGAAGGATCTCTCTCCCCCTCTAGTATTTATCCCACATGGTCTCGGACTAGCGAGATACATGTTCCCGATGGCTTTTTGGCAAGAAAGAGTTGTGCTTCTGTTGCATCACTAGAGCGAGGAGGCGGAGGTTTCTCGGTGCCTCGGACGTGTGTGCGAGCACGGATGCGCCGCTGATTTGCGGCGCTAGGACTTCCTCTCGATCTTGAGATTGGAAAGAGATCATCTACATCAACCACGAGTTCAACGCCATTAAGCTTTGTCAGTCTTCAAGGGTATGTTCTCTACGGATGTATATCCGCCCGTTGCTTCTATCTAGTAGATAGATCTTGGTACATAGTTGTTCCCATCGTAGGAAATTTTTTGTTTTCTATGCTGCGAACCCTACAGTGGTATCAGAGCCGAATCTATGCGTAGATGCTTTGCACGGGTAGTACACATATGTATATGTGGGCGATGATGATAATGTTATTGCTTCTTAGTTGTACTTTGGATATTGGTGGCATAGTGGGATGAAGCGGCCCGAAAAAACTTTACATGTCCTCGCACATGAGACCTGTTCCACGCTTGACATGCAACTAGTTTTGCATAAGTAGCTAGCGGGTGTCTGTCTCTCCTACTATAGCCAATATCTAATTTGCAACGAGTTGTTAACAATTTGGTTATCCTCTTTGTGGTTCATGTTCGTAGGTAAGAACAGTTCTATCTTTGAAAGCCCTAAGCCACGTAAAACTTGCAATGGATAAATTAGAGGCATCTAGTTTAGATTGTTGTTGGGCTAGTGTCATGATATGGTGATGTTGTAAGTGAAAGTATAAGTCGATACTCTTACAACACACATAACGTGTAAGTTCCATAGACCTTGTCCTTACACATAAAGGAATGATGAGGATCATATCACGATGCACATGATGGAGATCAAGTGCAAGAACCATATCATTTCACTTATTAACATGTGATATTTGTTGCATCTTATATTGATTGTTTGGCGTTTTACTAGCATAATAAGATGACCCCTCATTTAGATATCAAGATAAAAATGTGTTCTCCCTTGAGTATGCACCGATTATGTTTCGTCGCTCGAAGACATCACGTGATGATCGGGTGTTCTTGGATCCACAATAATATTTCTGGTGTAAGATAGTTACACACGCGAATACTAAGGTTCTTACTTGGCGAGCCTAGCATGTACATACATGGCCTCGGAACACGGATCAAAAGGTTAAGCATGAGTCATATGGAAGATATGATGCCCATTTGATGCTCGCCTTTGAAGCTACACCGACTAACGTGATGATTGGACTTGGTGTAGTGGATTTGGTTCATGCAATCACCAAAAAGGCACGAGGGATGTCGTTTTTGAGTGGGAGTTCATTCTTAATTTGGATTAGTTGAACTCAATCTATCATAAACTTAGTCTAAACTTTACAAATTCTGTTGTAGATGGCACCACCTGCTTTTAATTTCAATGTGTTCATGGAGAAAGAGAAACTTGCAACGAACGGTAGCAACTTTACCGACTGGGCCATGAATTTGAGGATTATCCTCACTGCTGCACAAAAGCAATATGTGCTAGAAGCGCCGCTAGGCCCCCTACCATTCGATGATGCCCCTGACGAGGAAAAGAATGTCTATCGGACTCGTCAGGAGGACCACAACTTAGTTTATTGCGGCATATTGTATGGGCTAGAGCCAGAACTTCGAAAGCATTTTGAAAACAGCAATGCTTTTGATATAATGGGTGAGTTGAGAAAGATTTTCCACACCCATGCCGCTGTAGAGAGTTATAATGCTTTAGAAACGTTCTTTAGCTGCATGATGGGAGAGAATAGCTCCATAAGTGAGCATGTACTCAAGATGTCGGGTTACGCCGATAAGCTTGTGTCCTTGGGAATAAGGATTCCCATTGACTTAGGCATCCATCGTGTTCTCCAGTCTCTGCCACCTAGCTATAAGAGCTTCGTGATGAACTATAACATGCAAGGCATGAATAAGTCTCTCCCCGAGCTTCTGTTAGTGCTTAAAACTGCAGAATTGGAGATCAAGAAAGAACATCAAGTGTTGATGATCAATAAGACCACTAGTTTCAAGAAAGACAAGAAGGGTAAACAGAAGGGAAAGAAGGGCAAAAAGACGGTTGCCGTGCCTAAAAAGAAACCCCGAGTTGGCCCTAAGTCTGATACCGAGTGCTATTATTGCAAGGGGACTGGCCACTGGAAGCGCAACTGCTCCAAGTATTTGGCAGACAAGACGGCCGGCAAGGCAAATAAAGGTATATATGATATACATGTTATTGATGTGTACTTGACTAGTACTCGCAGTAGCACCTGGGTATTTTATACCGGTTCAGTTACTAATATTTGTAACTCAAATCAGGGGCTGCGGAACAAGCGACCGCTAGCAAGGGGTAAGGTCAAGATGCATGTCGACAATGGATAAAGCGTTGATGTGATCGCCGTCGGAACGCTACCTCTCCACTTACCATCGGGATTAGTTATAAACTTGAATAATTGTTATCTGGTGCCAGCACTGAGCATGAACATTGTATCGGATCATGTTTGATGCGTAGTGGTTATTCATTTAAATTCGAGAACAATTGTTGTTTGATTTATATGAATGAAATCTTTTATGGTCATGCACCGATGATGAATGGTTTATTTCTGTTGGATCTCGATAATAGTGTTACACATATTCATAATGTTGATGCTAAAAGGATTAAACTTAATGATGATATATCCGCATATATGTGCACTGCTGTCTAGGTGATATTGGCATTAAACGCATGAAGAAGCTCCATTCGGATGGACTTCTGGAATCACTTGATTTCAAATCATTTGATACATGTGAGCCACGCCTTATGGGCAATATGACTAGAACTCCGTTTTCTGGTTCAATGGAACGGGCGACATATTTGGAAATCATACATTCCGATGTGTGTGGTCCAATGAGTGTGTCGACGCAAGGTGGGTATCGTTATTTTGTTACTTTCACGGATGATTTGAGTAGATATGGTTATATCTACTTGAGGAAACACAAATTTGAAACCTTTGAGAAATTCAAGGAGTTTCAGAGTGAAGTGGAAAATCATCATAATAGAAAGATCAAATTTCTACGGTTCGATCATGGAGGTGAGTATCTAAGTTACGAGTTTAGCACACATATGAAAGAGTGTGGAATAGTTTCACAACTCACACCTGCCGAACACCACAGAGAAATAGTGTGTCAGAACGACGTAATCATACTTTACTAGATATGGTTTGATCTATAATGTCTCTGACGGACTTGCCACTGACATTTTGGGGTTATGCACTAGAAACTGCTGCATTCACTTTAAATCGGGCACCATCTAAATCCGTTGAAAAGACACCGTATGAATTGTGGTTTGGAAACAAACCTAAGCTGTCATTTCTTAAAGTTTGGGGATGCGATGTTTATGTGAAGAAACTTCAACCAGATAAACTCGAACCCAAAGCGGAAAATGCGTCTTCATAGGATACCCTAAGGAAACTATTGGGTATTCCTTCTATCATAGTGTAAGGTTCCCAACCTTTAATAAGGTAGAGATCCATGTGTTTACAATGCTAGTCCCTGGATCAATAGCTAGCATCCACAGTTAAGATGTAATATCAAGAAACAAAGGTCATAATACAACTTTATAACCAGGAATAACATAATTTATTACATCTTACATAGCTCATTTGGCTAACTCATTACAATGCAGCAGAATATAACAATATCATGGGGTCCTTCATCTTCAAAGTGCCACAGGCATTCATGTTGGTTGTAGACTTGTAATCCTATTCAACAAACTTCACTAACATCAAACAAACCTGCAACATAATAAGTTGCAGCCACAAGGGTCAATACATTTGAATTGTATTGGCAAGTTTCACTACTATGTAGAAATAAGTGGATCCTATCATTACATGCATATTTGGCTAAGTAGGGTTTAGGCTCATTTGCAGAAAGCAATATAGTTTTATCCTATCTTTTCAAAATAGTTTTTGATCTTTGTCAAATCTTTTTGAACTTCTTGGAAAACTCCAAGTGCTTCTAATCCCTTGTTGTCACCATCAAGTTTTAACTTTGAGAAATTGGAATGTCGAGATCTTCCATAGCTTCAGGCCTTAGTTGCTCAGTATTGTCCATAACCGAGGACACAGCTAAGTACTTAGAATTTGATCTTCTGCAGAAGTTGTACACTTTACCCACATGACACAATCTCATCTTGATGCCACCAGTGGCCGCTGGATAAGTACTCACCAAGATAGAGTACTGGTAGATTGAGAATGTGACAAAGTCTTTCCATAGGAGTCCTCCCAATACACAATGCTAGCTTGTCATCCAAGCACCAATGTAGGGTTTCAAGTTCCCTTACACAAATATAGTTAACCTGAAGATGCCAATGCATGGGTCTTCCACTATGTAGTTGACTAAGCCAGAGCCCATTTAGCATGTGGCTGTACACGGAAGCCACTGTACGAGAAACATGTTCAATCTCTAAGTCCCTGGGTGGTTTTCTTCTAGTGCACGTACAAAAGAGATAGCCATATAAACATGGTTCCTTTTGCTGCCACCTTGTCTAATCTTGAGTCTCCTTGTCCACCCAGGTGGTTCATTGAGTACTTGTTTTATTATATAAAACATATATCTTTTCAACTCTTCATATAATCATAACATGTATCCCATCCCAATATATAGCAGGGCTAAGCATACTACAACTACTTGTTTCCACTAGGGAATATTTAAGGGTATCCTATTAGGATTTAGCATAGCATAAAATATAGTAAACCTTATCATGCATGTTTCAAAAATCCACTAAGTGTAATGAAAATAGTAGGACATGGATGATAGTGTCACTTGCCTTTTTAGTACAGAATGTTGGTTCACTTCTTGATCTTGCAAATACCACACTCTTCTAATTCCACTACAATTCAATCAAGCAAACACATATTCAACACAACATTCAAACAAATTGTCACACATAAAATAACAAAACAAGGTCATACATGCAAGCATTCAAAAGGTAGTTTTATTTGCAAAGGTGGTTTCTACTAGGCTCTAAACATTGTAAAGTTCAAAGTGGTCATTTACTAAAGTGGTAAAACCATTTGCAAAAGGTTTTATCTATAAACCATTACTAAATCAATCAATATTTTATGTGGTTGAAAATGCTTTTAGCAAAGCAATATTCTTTAAAGAGTTCACCAAATATATTTAAATTCTCAAACTTGGTGTTTAGGGTCAGAAGGTTTGAATCAAATCATTTCCCAAAGGTTTCATTCCAATAATTATTTCTAAACCATAATCAATATTTTTAATTGACTAGAAATAAGCTAATTCAATTATTTATTCCTAAACTTCACAAAATACATTTTTAAATCCATAAGTTGGTTTCTAGGGTCAGTAGGTTCACAACAAACCATTTTGCAAAGATTTCATATTAAAATTTTATCTAGAACAATTTTTATATTCAAAATAAGCTTACACAAGTTTCTGCCAATTCAACCAATTTTCCAGAAGCAAATCATTAAACAAAGTGCATGGTTGCAAAGTACATGTTCTACTGATTCCATTGATATAAAATTTTCAAATTTTGGACATGTGGATCAAAAGTTATGCAATTTAAAAATTTGCAATTCAATCAGATTCTATTTCTGTTTTTAAACCAAACTTCGTCCACGTGGCGCAATTCTATTGGCCGGTACCGCTTCGGGTGGATCGAGCTCTATGGATCGTTGGATCTAAGTGAGATCGTGCGGCATAGAGCACGCGATACCCTATCGTTTTAATCTAATCCTAGCCACTGGTTAACGATCTAAGGGCTCTCGATTGCCTTGCGTGGCGGCGACTGGCGGCGCGGCTCTGCTCGCAGTGGTTCTGGCGAAGCAGGAAGGAAGGGAGGGAGAGGAGATGCTCACAGTGATCGCAGGGCGATGTTGAAGCTCCACGTGGGGTCGTGTTGGCAAGGGGCGCTCAGGAACGACGACGATTGCTCGCCGGAGTAGCTCCTAATGACGGGCGGCTCTGTTTGTTGTCGGAGGCGAGGCTGCAGGTCGCGCCGAGGCAAAAAAAGGACGTGGTCAGATGCGTACTGTCCTGGGGATCTTAGGAGCATCAACAAGAAGGCTCGGGCCGGTCGGGGCTTACCAGTTGGGACTCGCCGGAGAAAGGACAGACGCGGCGGTGCTCAGGTGATGACGAAGCCGACGCTACGGGGCACGCGGGAGTGAGCTGAGGCTATGGGCAGGTGCGCCTGGTGATGGGGAACAGGCTCGTGAGCAGTGGGAGTCGAGGGGTGGCTGGACAGCGCCGGAATTGGCCAGGAACCTCGTCGGAGCAGAAGGTTTTGAGCTCTCGATTCGCTCAGCCTGGGGGCAGAGAGGGAGAGGCAAGTGAGGGGAAAGGTAGAGGAGACAGGGGCGTTTATCTTCGCGTGATCACTGGAGGAATTAAGGCCGCCATCAACACGAATTCAACGCCGGAATTACTCGGCTGCAACGGCAGGGGACTTGGTCGCGGGTGGAAACGAAGAACAGGCGATGTGGGGTCGTGCTGTCAGTGAATGAGAGAGAGAGGGGAGCAGGGTGCACTCGTCTGTGACTGTGTGGGTGCAGGGTTGGGTAGAAAACGTTTCACCGCGCGGAGTTTAGTTGGGCTGGAGCTGGGCTTGCTGGGCCTGTTGGGTTGGGTCGAGTTTGTTTCTTTTTTTATTCTGATTGCTTTTTCTTTTTCTATTTGATTTTCTGTTTTGTTTTTATTCAAACAATTCAAAGACCCAAATGAATTCCAACCTTTGCCAAACTTTGTGTTTATTTTAATTATGTTTAACGGCACAAAACAAAGTCCAAATCAAAATAATTTTTATTCTTTTTAGGATTCATTTAATAATTAAATATATAGACCTTTAGTCATTAATTCAAATAGGATTTAATTTATTCAAAAACTCTATTTGAAATCTAAATAATACCAAAATCATTTCAGTAGGTTTTATTTGAATAAATCAAACACTTGGAAAACTTATTTAAAATAAATTAACAAGTTTTAGTGTTTCTTTAAAATGGAAAAGCCTTTACTTTAATAAAATTGGATATTAATAAATCCTCATTATCTTATTTAAATAAACCTTTACTCTTTTTATCAAATAGAATTTTTTTATTTCAAAAGCTTGGCCAAGATTTTAATTTGGATTTATAAAATAATCTTTATTTATAATTCTACCTTTGCTTTTGAAAATCAAATCTTTTTATTTAAAGATCCAAAAATGGTAATTCCAACAATCATAATTTTATTTATTAATTGTTTATCATTTTAAATCCTTTTAGGATTTCATTTGCTCAAAATAAGTTTGGATATTTCCAATTGGAATCAAAAAGTTTCTTCTCACCCTAAAAATCAACAATTTTTTTATTTTGTTTATTTATTTTTCACATTTCAAAATTTGGAAAATTTTGGGATGTGACAGGCTACCACCCTTAAAATAAATCTCGTCCCGAGATTTGGGAAGGCTAGGGTTACAAGTTGGCTTCAAGGCAACTAGGGTACTACCACCCTTAAAAATAAAGTCTCATAGGGTTACATTGATGGTTCACTTGACTATAGGTTCAACACTTAATATCCAGACAAGGAATCCTTATTTGACTCTTCTGAGTTAACTAGTTTTTGACATCCACTTCTTCTATCTCTTCAAAGTTTCCATCCATGTCAATGTGGTTCACATGTCCTTTCTGGGTCACATTGGAGTCATTTACATTGGCTCTTCTAGCATCCTTTTTCTTTTCCTTCTCAGGACAGTCTGATGCATAGTGTCCAAGTTCCTTGCAATTATAGCATTGCAACTGGCTAATGTCTTTCTTCTTGATAGTGTCATGTTGGTTCTGACCAAGGTCATCTCCATTGTTAGTATCATTTCCATTATTCTCACTTTCATTGTTGTTGTGGTGATACTGATGTGGTTCAGAATCTTCATTGCTCTTTTTGAATGAATGCTTCTTTTTTGATGATCCTGAGTGATTCTTGAGTTTATGTTTCCTCTTTCTGTTCTCAACTTGATTCATCTTGTTTTCCAATATAGTGGCTTTGTCACAGAGTGATTGATAAGTTGGGACATAGGCAACAGCTAGCTGCAGGTTCAACTCATCATTAAGTCCTTCAATAAATTTTTATTTTCTCTTAGCATCTGTGTTAACTTCATCTGGTGCATAGCGTGCCAGATTATTGAATTCTTCAATATACTCAGCCACACTGAGGTGACACTGTTTCAGATTGTGAAACTCCTTTTTCTTCAAGTACATCACTCCAGGTGAGATGTGAGTTGTTCTGAATCCATCCTCAAAAATATCCCAAGTCACATCTTCAAGGGGAGTGGTGATTTGAAAGTTGTCCCACCATGTTGCTGCTGGTCCTTCAAGCAGAAATGCTGCCAACCTTACATTTTCTTCATCGGTGCAGCCAACAGTCACTAAGTCTTTGTTCACTGAACGTAACCAGTCATTGGCTTCCATTGGATCAGTTGTTCCAGAGAACCTTGCAGGCCTAAGTTTCAGAAACTTCGTGAGCATATCAAGTGCTGGAGGATTATTCTGATTGTTGTTGTTGTTGTTGTTGTTGTTGTTGTTGTTGTTGTTGTTCTGATTCTGTATGTATGTGGTCATCTCCTGCATCAGTTGTGTCTGAACTGCCAACATCTGCTGCATCACAGGGGTGATGTTGTTGTTTTGGTTGGGGTTGGCACGACGAGGAGGCATCTGTTGGTTTGATAGTGTAGTGACCTCGGATCAAGTAAGATCCTAAGTCCCTGTGATTAACATGCTAGTCCCTGGATCAATAGCTAGCACTCACAGTCGATGTAATATCATGTAAAACAAAAGTCTTTATTACATGAATCGAATAATCCAGAGT